>JANKKI010000169.1:22500-768876 GCA_025175665.1 Cinchona pubescens
TCATGGATCATATAAATGTGGAAGTCTCATGGATCATATGACTATGCTCAACAAAATTGTATATCAATTCCAGAAGGTTGGTCTGAAAATAAAATAAAGAAGATGATGGCATAATTAAACCAAACTCCTTATTAATTAGGAAATATTTTATTGTTAGGTTTTGGTAATTTAGTTATTTAAGTAATTTAGTTTCCTAATACAATTATGTTTAGTTGTTATTTCCTATTCTAATTAGGTTTCTTAATAGTTAAATTTGTTACCCTATAAATAGAGGATTTGTTTAGTTTATTCAGTTGAGAAGAGTTGAGTTGAGAGAGTCTAGAATAGAGAGACTCTAGCCTAATGATAAGGTTATTCTGTCGTGGGTTTATGCGGGTCTTAATATGAGAGGTTATGCGGGTCTCAATATGAGAGTCCGATGTGCGTTATTTTGTAATTCCTCTTCTTCTCCCACATATTTTTATATATGTTGAATAAATTTATCTCACGCTGCGTGTGTTTTTTATGCTAACAGAAGATAATTCCCTTTTATTTCTTACCTCGTCCCTGATTCTTTTAAAAGTGTGGTGATGACCCTGTTAAATGGAAAAGACACTTTGGAATCTTGAGAATTTGCAGTCATTATTGTTCTCCAATGAAAAGAAGAGAATGCAAACCAAGATGAGCTACAAGAAGCTATGTTGATTGCTTAAGGGGAGAATCAGAAATGGTGAATACTTGATGGTGGATTTAAAGCAAGTAGTTCAAAAGTCAAGGGAAATGGCAAATTTCATTGCTTTGAATTCAAAAGTATGGACATGTCAAAAGAAATTATCCTCATCAAAAAATAAAGGATGATCATAAGAACGTTGTTGGATATGTATTTGATGGAGATGTTCTCACAAAATCCAAAAGAAACATTAACACTTCATACTATGATGGTTGGATTTTAGATAACAGTTGTGTATCACTTTTTTGCTCCAACTTAGGTTATTTTGTTACGCTGCCCCCCGCCCAAAAAAAAAAGAAGGTAGGTTTTCTGTCTTTGGGAGTTGGATCCAATTGTGAAGTCAAAGGTGTTGTGCTAGTGAAAATCAAAATATTGGATGGAATAGTTCACTCTTTAGGATATAGTGTGATATCATACAGCCAAAAGATACAAACAAATCTAATTTCTCTTAGCCAGTTAGACTTTGAAGGCTAGGAGTATTCTGCTAGAGGTAGTCTTGAAAATAATACACATGACAAGAAATCCTGTTGAAAGGGATGAAGTGCAAAAAATTTTACCATTTGGTGACCTCAATGAATTTGAAGAAAAGCTCAGTAAAGTGGATCCAAAAATGTTACCAAGATGGAAGAGGTAGTTAGAAGAAAAATCATACAACAGAATATAGTGAATTGGGACCCCTTTCATTATTCAACTAGAAGTTAGACTCGGTTAGATGCAAACACCAATTTGCCAAATATACCAATTGGAGACAGGATCATACAAAATTAGTGTCTGAAGCTAGGCACCATGGTAATTAGTGGAAAAAAGGCAAATGGTTCAATTTTCTTGTTGACTTGTGATAATTCTTTGAAACAAAGTTATTTGATGTTTATTTTAGCTATTACTTTGGCTAGGTTTTGAGTTTCAATCTTTCATGTGTTTTAGACAATGTTTTGTTTATTTTAGTGCTTTTAATGACTAGTTGTGTTTAGTTATGTTTTTGAGGTTTTGTCTGTGATTTTGTGATTTGTAGGTTGAAGGCGTAATTAGAAAAGAAAGGTACAAAGAATGAGTGGAGTGAAGCTGAAATGGAAGTGTTTTCAAGTGTTTAAGGAAAGAATCTTACCATAGAGTGCCATGGCCTTCTTCTAAAGTATATTTGCAGGCCGCAATGTTTATCCAGATATCTTGAGAATCCAAGAGTTAAATACCCCAGCATTTTCTCATGTGTATTTTCCACGCTGTGGTGTTATGTTCGTGAATAGAAATAGAAAGTCACGCTTTATTCCTTTCAAGCTAGAGTTTGGACTCGATTGGAACTCTTTAAAGCTAGACGTACTCCAACCCTAGGCTTACCTTCTACCTATAAAAACAACATAATGGGGAAGAGAGGAGAGATATATATGCTAGTTCTGCCATGAAAGTGAGAGAGACAACACAACTTTCTCAACTATTCAAGTTTTCTTAGTTTCGTTTAGATTAGCTTTCTTGTTAGTTAATTTACAGTTTTAGTATATTACTTTATTGCTTTCTTAGTAGTAGAACACATTTGAAGAGTATTGAAGTCTTGTTAAGATCATTGGTTATCTTCTGGAGGAGTTCAATCATTAACTTCTTCTACGATCTTCAATCATCGAAACATTAGACTTTTTATTTCTTTATTTAATTTTAGTAAAGATGCTTTATTTCAACTTCTTGTCTTTTAATTCTTTTACTTATGGAGCAGACTTATTAGTCGGAGATTGATGTAGTCTTAACTACAATTTATAAGTATATGTGATAAAAGATTTAATCTTTTACTTCTTTTGAGTGTGTGTGCGAAGTTTTTAATGCTTTTCTATATTTGGTGGATAATTTGTTCCAAGACTTATCTGAGAAGAAGTTTCAGTGCCTTTAATTTATCAAGTGTGAGATCGATTTATGATTTACACATCAATTTGAGTACATGCTGCATCTATTTACAGATAATTTGGAAGAATCCTTACTGATGGTTTATTAATTAATTCAGAATAATAATTAACTTTACTATCTTGGGAGTAAGATTGAATTGATTTGATCATATGTTCAATAAATTTGTACGAAATCAATTTCCCTAGCATTGCATTTATTTGAATTTACCTCAGTATTTAAGTGATTCCATTTAAATTTTCTTGCAATTAGGTTAGTTTATTAATTCAAACCATTGACTATCTGATTCTCTCAGATAATAATTTACTTTGAAATAATGTGAGTTACGATTCAAGGTTTAATCTCTACATATCATTAATCTTTAAGGGAATGATACTTGAACTCATATACCACTTTATTACTTGTTCAGTTAGTGCATTTAATAGTGGCTAGCATGCATCAAGTTTTCGACACCGTTATTTGATTGTTTGTTCACTTGTTGTTTTTATTTTTGTGTTAATTTGAGAATTTATTTTATTGCTGTCTTTGTTTTGTTTGCTATATAGTAATTTGCTTATTTTGAATTTGATTTTGGTTTATGACCAGGAGCAAAGGATTGGTACTTGAGAATTTTGATCCGAAAATTGAGTGATCGATTAGTCGGATAATAGTAGGCTACACATCTAAAATGAGCAATAGCAGAAAATGATAAAAGAGAAGAAGGAAGAAGCGAGGTTAATCATAGAAGAGTAATTCAAGAGGAATAAAGGACTACGAGGGACTTTTCTACACCAGTCTGATGGGGGTTAGTTTTGGTATTCAAAGGCCAGCTCTTCATGCAAACATTTTTGAGATTAAGCTCGCCATCAGCACTATAGTATAGCCTTGTCAGTTCAGTAGCTTACCTCTTGAAGATCCGAACTCTCATATGTTTAATTTCTTGAAGATTTGCAAAACATTCCTAAACAACGGGGTATCTGACATTACCATTATAATGATATTATTCCCATTCTCATTGAGGGACAAAGCTAAGAGATGGCTGACTTCACAATCACAACATAGGATATGATGGTGAAAAAATTTTTAGGTAAGTATTTTCCTTTTCCTAAAATTGCAAATTCATAATTAGATTATATCTTTTGTGCAGAATAACATGGAGAGATTGAATGAGGCATGAAAAAGATTTAAGATTTGTTGAAGAGAGTACTGAATCATGAGTTGCCTTTATGGTTATAAGTTAATACAATTTATAATATTTTAATTCCGTCTACAAGGAATTGTAGAAGGTGCTGCTGGGGGTACTATTATGAAGAAGTCACTAGAGGGAGCTTATGAGTTGATAGAAGAGATAGTGGCCAATGCATGTCAATGGTCTAGTGAAAGAGCACGTCGAGAAGGATTGTTGGAGTTTTCAGTTTGGAGCAGTTTGTAGACTTTTCTGCTCAATTAAAGCTTCACATACTAAACTTGAAAATTGAAATTTAAAGCTATTGTTGTTTGTGAATTTTGTAGAGGAAATCATCCAAATCATAATTGTAAGACAGATAATAATAGCCATTTTAGTTTTAATAACGCTAATTATGTTGCTAATAGTTTTAACAGGAATCCATATTCAAATACTTGTAATTCAGGGTGGAGAGCTTATCCTAATTTTGTATTGAGTAATCATAATCAACAACGTCCATCGATGAATCATCAAACACTGCCTCCAATGCTATAACCAGAAAGGGAATCCAATTTGGAGGACATGCTGATCAGGTTCATGACTAAAACAAGAGTTTTGATCAAGAATTTGGAAGTGCAAGTTGATTAGATTTTGAAGCAATTTGTGGAGAGGAGTCAAGTTAGTTTGTAGAGTGATACTGTGAATAATTACAAGGAGCAGGTTAAACAATGTTACTTTAAGAAATAACAAGGTAGTAGTTCAACAAAGGATTTTGAGCAACTTGTTCAAATTAACGATGATATTGTAAGTTAACATATTCATAGGGATGTGTCTAAGCTTAAAAAAAGACCAAAGTACACCATGCTTATAAGAAGGAAGGAGAGTAAGATAAGCCGTTGTCTGTTAAACTTCCTAAGGGTTCTACTGTTCCTTATACTAGTAGGCATGTTAAGAATGATAAAGATTAATAATTTATGAATTTTTTTTATTTATTTAGAAAATTGCATGTTAACAATCCTTTTGCAGAAGTATTAGAACAGATTCCTATTTATGCTAAGTTTTATCAGGAAGATTCTTGGTCAAAAGTGAAGCATTAAGGAGGATGATACGGTAATATTAACTGAGTGTATTGGTGGGCTTCAAAAATGTCTTCCTCCAAAACATAAGGATCCAAGGAGTTTCTTCATACCTTACATAATTGGTGATTTTAATTTTGATAAGGCATTATGTGATTTAGGAGCTAGCATTAATTTAATGCCTCTATGTGTATACAACAAGTAGGGATGAAGATGTTAAACCTACATCTATTTATTTACAATTAGCTGATAAAACTATGAGAAATCTGTAAGGAGTAGTGGAAGATGTACATGTGCAAATGGATAAATTTACCTTTTTTTCCAAATGATTTTGTAATTTTGGACATGGACAATAATGATGATATGCAGCTGATCCTAGGGAGACTGTTTTTTGCTACTAGTAGGTCGGTGATTGATGTTCCAAGTAGCAAGGTAGAGCTGTGTATAAAGAAGAGTCCATTACTTTGCAAGTATTTTTAGCTAATGTGACATTGGTAGAGTTCTGTAATGAACCAAGGGTGAATGTATTTTTGTAAGACCATCCATTTGATGCTGGGAAGAGCTCTAATGCATATTAATAATCTGGCAAGATGACAAACTGTGGTAACTTAATTGGTAATCCACCTTAGCATTCTTCAATTAAATTTAATGATTTTTATTAAGAGTAATGTAGTAGTGGAGGAGTACATTGGAATCCAATCACTGATTACTAGATATTCAGTTAGTTGTACTGAAAGTCAAGCTAATGACTGTAAAATACAACTGTTTCTGTCCTTACTCTTTTTAATTTTGCTGCTTTTTTTTTAGGCAGTTAATATTAGATGTTTTGTGTTAGTTTTTCTATTAAGCATCATATTTAGCGTTTTTGCAGCTGTTTAGAGTGGCGAGAGGAAGTACAATTAAAGCTAAATTTTGACAATTTTGGAAAAATAAGTTATTTTATGGGTAGAAAGCCATGGCGTTTATGTTTGAACTTCTGGAACTCCAAAGCCACATCGTTGCACTTTATGTTTATCTAGAGTGTCACAGCATTATGAAAACCCGACCTGAATTTTAAGCTTATGGTGCCGCAACGTTCTGTTTTGCCTTGAGTAAAATATTGTGGTGTTGTATCGCATTAGTGTTAAAAGCCAAATGTATTGTATTTTTCATTTCAAAATTTACCTCTTTCATTTCAAGTTGATTTCTATTGCAATTTTTACTTCTAATACTTATTTTGAGCAGAGAAGACAATACTTGGTAGATTTTAACATCATTTAAGCTCGGATTAACGAGGAAATTGAATCACAGCCAATTCAGGATTTCTTCAATTTTTTTTTATTTATTGGATTCGATTTTAATCAGAAATTACTTCGAATCTCTCCAATAAGTGACTAAGAGTTCATTTCATTAATCATTTTCAGTATTATGGCTGAATTTTGAAGAGGAAATTTCTTTTTTTTTTTTTTGAGGAACTTGATTGGTTGATTCTGTGACTTTGGTGTTGTTGTTTTGAGTAAATAATGATGTCATTTGGTTGATTATTGTGATTTATGGTATCTATAGGATCAATTTCAAGCTTTTGAGGTTAATTCTGGATATTCCAAAACTTTTGGGGCTACTTTGTAATTTTGAGTTTGTTAGTTTTTATTTGAGCTGTTATATTTTTGTATCTATTATCCCTAAGAGGTAGAGAGTTCTTGGAGTTTCTAGGATAGTAGAGGCATTTGATGCCTTCAGATTTATTTCTCAGGAAGCTTTTGCTAAACATCAGAGATTGTTAGATAACATTGTTGCTGCTGAGCATGCATTTGATTTTGTTGAGACTTAGACAGATCTATGCTCCAACTCGGTAGAGATTATTTTCACGCTAAGTTTACTAGATACACATTAGACCAAATTGTACCCATGTTTAGCCAAACATTTTATTTTTTATGCATGAGTTTTTTGCTAATGCTGATAGGTTGCTTATAGAATCGCGATGGTGAGGGGTATTTTCTTATTCTAGAGCTATTAATAGCAGATATTAGGGACCCTTTTTTTTCAATAGGACGAGTATAGCCAGTATTTAGATGCTACACCTATTGACCATCCTGTTATTACTCAGGTCTTGTATGGTGAGCTGGCCAATAAGAGATGGATTTCATGGAAGAGTGTTATCTCACAAAACTTGGGTATGGTTGTATTTTACAGCTGCTTGCTTTTACTGGATCCAGCATACAAGTCATGTGACTGCGGCAAGGGCTATTTACTTTATTGTTTGATGAGAGAATTTTCAATTGATGCTAGAAGGGTGATCAATGATGAGATCCATTGTTAGTGCAAACGGGATATGCCTAGTTTTTTCAATCCTGGATGTGTTAGACATCTTAGTTGTGTAGGAGAGCATGAGTACAGGTTGAAGGCAATATGGAGATGGTAGTTGCTCCATAGGCTTGCTTCTGTGGGAAGCAGTTGAGCACTTTTGGCGGGAGCATGGGAAGTACAACAGAACAAATTGATCAGTTTTGATGAGCCATGAGGAGTGATCATTTTCTCAACAACCAGAGCAGCCTATGTCTTTTACTTAGATATGTGAGATGATGCTAGAGGGATGAAGTAGTTGAGGCAATGGAGAGAGCCACTATGGTGTATCTTGGTATTGATGAGGCACCTTTTCCTCCACAAATGCCACCAGTTGTTTTGGAGCCCGATACTGGAGTAGCTATTGCTGATATGACGATGAGGCTACAAATGTAGACATTTGATGGCCATGATTTTAGAAATTGCCTTAGTTATTTTTTATTTTATTGCCTTTCTTTTCTTTATTTTTGTTTTTCTTCTAAGCTTAAGTTTTGGTGATGTATTTAAGAAGAATAGTCATTACTTGTTACAGTGACAAGTTTTATTATTATATGTTGAGTATGTGTTTTATGCTTAGTGTTGAAGTTATTATAATATGAATATGTTTTCCGTTAAGTTGTTTTAATGTTTATGTGCTAGTTAGCCTTAAGGATCTTACATATAAAAGACTTTTGAGCTATTGGATATAAGCTTTTAGGAATTCCATACACTCTTTACCTAAAATATTATACAGGGTTGTTTTCAATTTGTAGTTAGTATTGCGTGTGTATGTGAGTGTGTGAAAATGTGTGTGTGAAAATGTATGTAAGTGTATGTGAGAGAAAATAAAAGTGTGCCTCTACGAAATTATGTGTGTGTGTGAAAGCGTGTGAAATGTATGTGTGTTTAAGTGTGTGTATATGTGAAAATCTATGTAGGTGTGTGTGTGCATAAAAATGTGTGAAAGTATATGTGTAAGTATGTTGTAGAGGGTGAGAAAGTTTACACGCACATGTGTATGTGTGTGAAAAATATGTGTACAGTGTGTTTGTCAAAATATATGTAAGTATGTACATGTGTGTAAAAATATGTGAAAATGTGTATTAGTGTGCACAAGTGTGTGTGAAAATATATGTAAGAATGTGTGTGTAAAAATATATGAAAGTGCGTGTGGGTGAAAATGTTTGAAAGTGTGCGTATAAGTGTGTGCATGTGTGAGAGAGAAAATGTGTGTAAGTGCGTGTATGTGTGTGTGAAAATGTGTATAAATTTGTGTGAAAATGGGTGAAAGTATGTGAATATATGTGTAAGAGTGTGTGTAAAAATATGTGTAAGTATGCGTGTATGTGTGAAAATGTGTGAAAGTATGTGTGCAAGTGTCTGTGCATCGTGTGTGAAAATGTGTGTATGTGTATATGTGAGAAAATGAGTGTATGTGTGTGTATATGTATGAAAATATATGAAAGTGTGTGCGGATGAAAATGTGTGAAAATGTGCATATGTATGTAAAAATGAGTGTAAGTGTGTAAAAATATGTGTAGAATGTTCGCTTGTTTGTGTGTGTGAAAATGTGTTTGTGTTTGTGTAAGTTTGTGAAAGTGTGTGTGTACGAGCGTGTAAGTGTGTGAAAATATGTGAAAGTGTATATATGTGTGGAAGTGTATAAGTGTGCCTAAGTGTGTGAAAATGTATGTAAGTGTGTGTGTGTAAGTGTGCCAAAATTTGTATAAGTGCGTGTAAATGTGTGCAAATGCATGTGTGTGAAAATTGGTGTAAGTGTTTGTGGATTGTCAACTTTTAATAATTTGTTGTAATTAAATGAATTTATGTGAATTAAATGGTTTATCCATTAAAATCTATTTAATAAATAATTGTACATAGATAAACCATGTACATCCATTAAATAATTTAAGATCAATTATAGACATCTCTTATATACATCTAGATGTGTATAAATAGATTCGAGTCCAATTACCACCTCTAGCTAGAAACCATAAGAGTAAGCAACAATGAAGTATGATCAGAACATGGCCGATTAAGATGAACCACTAATAGCATTATGAAATGCATTAATGATTTGTTGGTTGCAACCACCTAGTCAAGCCTCTTCCAAACAAATGAACCTAGCTTTTTACCATACCAAGTGTAATTGGAACCTGAAAATGGTATTTCCAACAGACCACATTGATTCAGAGTTTGATTAAACTCATTAATGCCCTTCATATCAGGTTGGGAAGAGCCCAGATATTCAGTAGCATTTAAATGACATTGAAATCCCCACCTACAAACTAGGAACTAGCACAAGATGAAAAGAAATTTTGTATAGATTCCCACAAAATTCTCCTGCCCTGGAGAGTACATTTAGCATATACAAATGAACCGTGAACAATTCAGAAAAACTATTGCAATCAATTGAAAGATGAATCACCTTATCCTCAATTGAATAGACATCGATACTAATTGAAGATGAGGAAAGAATTCAGATAGAACTTCCAAGATTAGTTATTAAAACTAAACCCCTACTTTCTGTTGCAAGCAGTGTATTCTACTCCCATCCAGCATTAGTTCAAATAGAGCCAATAACTAAACATTATGTAAATGCAGTAATTTCTTTAATCTCCTCAAACAGGCTTTGTTGCCAATACATCTAATATTCCAAATTAGTGCATTCAATTGAATTGAGAATGAGGGATTGTTACCTTGAAATACTTCTGGTGATGACTGAAGGACCAGTAGTATATTTCTTCTTCTTTCTTAGCCTTTTGTACATTACTAGTGCAATTGATCATCCTCAAGAACTTGTTTCTTATTCAAGTCCTCCAAGAACGCTCTCCATTCAATCATCTGCTGAGCTCTATCAATAAGGACTTCCTCAGATGGACCAAATTAGAAAGTGCAGCTTTATCACTTAGCATAATTCCTTCCTTAAAATGAAATCCTTAGCTTGATCACCATTAATTGCATCAGACAATCCCGTTTGCACTAACAAAACCCTAATTCCACAAAACCCATGTTGCATTAGGATTTTCATTCAAATTTGATTTTCTGATAGAGAGATTTTGCTCCAGGACAACATTATCCACTTGAAGATTATCCCTGCAACCTGTTTCACTTGTTGTTGCTCTCCGAAATATTAGTTTAAATAATCTTAACAACCTGATTAGGTTGTTGTTCTTGTCCTCAAAATAGCCTAATTTGATTTTTGCTTTTTTGAATTTGAATCTACTTTTTGATTTGCAACCTTTTACCACTCCTTGCTAATCTTATTGCCTGACTGTTTAACAGTTGGTTGCCCTTCTTTCCCGGAAAGCTGTTTCTTTTGTTTCTGAGGAAGAGGCTTCTGCTGAGATTCAGCTGGGGTTTTTTGATGTTCCTCGTGATTCTTCCCTTGTTTCCCAGTTGGGCATTTACCATTCTGATGACCTTGCATGTGACAAATCATGCAATAAGATGGCAGCTCCTCACATGCAATTTTTTTTTTTGCAAAATTCAGTCCGAACCCACTCCAAGCTACAATCTTGAAGGTGAATCAGCCAACAAATCCACTTTGACACAAGCACTTGGCAATATTGGGACGTGTGAAATTTGCAGTAGCCAAATCCAATTTTAAGGATCTACCTACTGCTTATGCTAAAGAAAACACTGAATGTTTATTGAAAAAAAAAAAACACTTGACAATGCTTCAAAAGAAATCCAGATAAGGAACAATTGAGAATTCAACTTCAGAATGAAATAATGGATACCACTTAAATACCTTCATGAAGAAGCCATTAATGAACCAAGTGGATTTTAACCAGCGTTTTAAATAATATTCTTCCAAAGAAAACTAAATCAAAATATGCTTATAGATAAGAAATCCTAACAGGAATTCCACTTTGAAAACCAATGGTCAAGAAGCTTTTCCAAAGGGTTTGCATGTTTGGCTTACCTTTACGGAATTTCCCAATCAAGGCAAATTTGAAAGGCACAGCCAATATTTTGAAAGAAAACTTTTATTGGCAAAAATTTCATATGTGCTAGAAGTTCATTGTTGGCCATTGTACAAAAGGTAGAAAGATTGGAATTGAAAATATATATTTAAAAAAAAAAAAGTGCTCAACCGTTTCGTGTGCATTTATTTAGAATTAAGGAAAATATGTGAGGGATAATTTTTCTTTATTTTCTTTCCCTGTTCCTTCATCTTGATGAAAATGTTACAAAACTGAATTAAATTGGCAAAAACAAAAAATATACATGGTTATCTTTACCCTAATTTCTAAAACTGTGCATTTGTATAAAATGACAATTCACACATGTGTCACTAAATTTGATAAACTATGAACAAGCGTAAATATTTAAAATCAACATTAGTTGGTGATTCAATATGGGTTTGCCATGTGAATTGGCTTTGACAAATAGTATTGGATTTATGATGTTGTAAATTTTTTCCTTTCTAAAATACTTTGATGGCTAAAAGCATCTTGTCCAACGTTAAATTAAACTAAACCTCATAAGTTAACTATGCAGTTCAAAATGTGTGAAAAAATTGAAAAAGGAGAAGTTTGATCGCAAGAAGAAAAATTATACACGGTAATCTTTACCTAAATTTATAAAACAAAGCATCTATACAAAATGATAATCCACACATATGTAACTAAATTCGATAAACAATGAATAAAATGATCAAATATCTAAAATTAGTGGTTGGTGATTCAATATGAATTTGCCATATGAATTGATATTGACAAGTAATATTATATTTATGGTCTTATAAATTATTTTCCTTTCAAAAATAATTTGATGGCTAAAAACATCTTGTTCAACATTAAATTAAACTAAACCTCATAAGTTACCTATACAGTTCAAAATGTGTGAAAAAATTGAAAAAAGAGAGAAGTTTGATCAAGGCGGCACTTTTGGGAGCAAGTAAAGTTGTTTCTTTCTTTCTATCAATTTTTATTTTTGGTAATAAAATAATTTAGGAAAAGATAGATAACCTCTCATTCCGTGGTCAAGACATGCCATTGGTGCATTTTAAAGGCCTTACATTTGTATTTTACGAATTACTCTGTTAGGTGAGAAATGGTTAAAAACGATATTCGAATTCAATTTTCTCTCAGACCAATGAGTTACTAGCCCAAAATGAAGATAAGAGAAAGATAGGTGGAAAGCATGGATGCATTCAGAGGGTAAGAAGGGTGAGGCCGCCCATCCAAATTTAAAAAATAAAAATTGATTATGGTCTCCTATATAATTAGAGGATTGTTATAATTTTATTTTTTTTTTAACAAAATATAGTTGTGCTTCTAAAATTTTTTAGAAAATTGTACATTTCATTCTCGCTTGTGTTAGTATAAGTTTGTCTAGTAAAATACATTTTTAGTCTCCAATGTTTAGGATAAAACATAAAGTGGTCCACAAAATTTCGGCTAAAATAGATTTAATCTTCAAATTTTCAAAATATACATAAAGTTAGGATAATTTGCTGAAAATTAAAATTTCGAAGAGAAACAAGCCACGTGTTGGTCTAAATGATCATTTAAGTAAATGCTCAATTTAATTTAAAAGTGTTGTGTGCAAAAAATCTTTAAAACATGGTAGAAATAAAGCCTTCAAAACCATAATTAACATTAAATTGTCATTTTAACCCAAAAATTATTAGTCAGGTATGAATCTTTTTACCCCTTTAACCTCTTTTGCCCAATAAGAATCCTAATTCTTCAATCTCTTTTGTCCTTTCGTCTTCCTAGAAGATGATCATCAATTCCTTCATTTTCCTTTCAATACTTATCCCACTAACTCAACCTCATCCCATATAGTCAACTCATCACGATCTTCAAAGGAAATGGAAAGAATTTATGATCGTCTTCAAGGAAGACAAAGTGACAGAAGGGATTTCAAATTAGAATTCTTCTTGGATTAAAGAGAAAATAAGAGTTTATTGTTAATGTGGTTTTCAAGGTTTTTTTTTCTAGTTTTTTAATTTTTTTTTTGCTTTTATTGGCGATTTTTAATTTTGGATATTTACTTAATGGTCACGTGACAAGAATGTGGCCTATTTTCTATTAAAATTCTAATTTTCCATTAATTGTCTTAACTTTATTCAAGTATTTTAAAATTTTAGGGACTAAATCTATTTATTCTGAAATTTTGTGGACCAGTTTGTGTAATACCCCAAATATTGGGGACTAAATATGTATTTTATTCTAAGTTTGCTGCTCCAAAGAAAAAGATAAAGGAAAAATATGACAGCAAGAGTGTGTTGAAACTTGAAAGAGAGGGACCCTAATGAACACAAATCTAGTTCCACAGTTTGGCAACAATCTGCCAGTAATTTAATAACGAAAAGATAAAGGAAAAAGAAATGGAAAAAAATCAAAGTCTTACTGGAAATTCTTCGATACGTTTCCACGTTGAAATTTGTAGGTACAAATGAAAAATTGCCACACACTTTGGTCTAGGCTTTTTTAAATGAAAATGACTATAAGATGTAGGGAAAGAAAAAGATGGTATTTGTCTCTTTGTCGGTTTAGAGTTTTCATTTATTTTTTTAAAAACAACTAGATGTAGAAATATGAATATCCAATACACTACATAAACATTGTTTGGCTTAAAGTTGAGACCGGTCCGGATCCGTTTAATATTACTAGTTCCGGATCCGGATCCGGATCCGGACGGGTCTCCAAAAAGTATATCCGGATCCGGATCCGTCGGGTCTTGTCGGATCCGGATCCGGGTCTTAATAATTTTTTTAAAAATTATATGTAAAACTATTACAATTTATCAAATTTTCTTTTTTTTTTAATTATACAAAAGTATTGAATTCACAATTAATATTTATACATGTATTTTATATTAAATATAAATTTATGAGTACATTTACACAACATCTATGTAGATATACATATAAAATAACACTAATATATAATAATTTTATTATATATTAAATATTTTAATCGGATATTTTCAACTTGCTTTCAGAACATTTAGCTTGGTGACCCGTATTTGATAATAGCTAAACAGTCCGGATCGGATCCAGTATCGAAATTTGTCATAGATCCAGACCCGGATAAACGGGTCCGGATCGGGTCGGGTCCGAGTCTAGACCCGACCCATTGACAGGCCTAACTACATCCCTTTATTGCTTGAAAAAAAAAAAAACACTATATTCCTAAAGAAATTGTGTACCTTTTCCCCCCAAACTTTCTTAGATTTATTTATTTATAAGACAAAAAATTCAAAATTATTTGCTGAAATCAATTCACATGATAAATCACGTTAAATTACTAAACATCTAATTTTAAATATTTGGTTAGATTTTTTTACTTCATTTGTGAATCTACTAATACATCAATAGAATTGTTATATTTTCACTTTTTATAGATGTATTGTATCCCCTAAATATGCATTCTATAAGTTGATTACCTAAGACTCACCAGTGGATGAGCCCATTATGGTTGACATTAGTCCTTTACAGGAAAGATTAAATCGAAAAAGAAAAAAAGAAAAAATGGGATACATGGACTAATTATTTAGTAGAAAATTGTGTAGATAATCAGATTCACTATGAAGTTTGAAGAGGAAGTTCTTCGTCAAATCTATCAAGATTTAAAAGATCTAGAACATTTATATGTGACATCATCCGCACCAAAATATTTTCCACTGTTTATGACACATTGATTCAGCACTATAAAATCATGAACATAAATTGTGGCTCTTACAAAAACTGGCAGGCCAAGTAGATTTCCATTTGCTTGAAAAGCTTAATATAATAATTAAAAGTATACTAATCATTGATTTAGTCTCAAGAACTTTATCCAATGATTGAAAGTGTATTGGTCATTTCATTTCAAACCTAATTTCTGAATTTCGGTGGCGTCCAACATTGCGAGCAATACACTCGTTAATGGTCAGGCAAAAGAACAAGAACACGGTACTATAACTAACTAGCAAGAGGATTGGACAAAGTTCAAACCTGTACAAGTATGTATTACCCTACATGCCACCAAATTAATTATATGCACGTCTAATATGTCTAAGACTACCTATTGGAGTTCATGATAACGGTCTCTAATGCGGAGGGACTATTACAATTGATATTTTAGGTCGAGTAAAAAAGACAAGAAAACAAAAGTAAAGTTCAAGCAGCCTCCCAACCAATAAAATTGCATTAAATCTAAGACTTGGTGTCTAAACATGCAAATTTTTAATCCCGGATATTAGTGATTAAAACAGGAGTAATCTTCGTTTCGGAAGTTCTTTCTGTTCCTGTCCCCCTCTTCCCCCCACCCAAAAAAAAATCAAGAGTACATTACAATGGGTGATTTTTGATTAATTGAGGAGGTACAGCATTTAGTTTTGCTTTGATTCAAGAAGTTGTATGATCAGGGGACTCAATGGTGAAGTTCCAGGCAATTTCCAAGTTCCAACCATGCATATGAACATCGGCACGCCGACTTTTTGAATGGCTAGAACACTTTGTAACTGTATAAAAGACCGATTTCATTTTTCAGCCCTCAACTTCTACTCAATTTTCATTTGCACCCCACAACTCTCAAATTTGTCTTATTTCAATCTAATTTTTAAGATCCTAATCAAAGTTAACAGATTGCACTTGCACCCAAAACATGATAACAACATTGTTGTACATACGGTTGAATCTATTGTACACATGAAAAAAATCCGTTAATTGTTGGTGATGGTGTTAAAATTTGGACTACAATGAAACAAATTTAAGAGTTGAGGGTATAAAATGTTAAAAATTCAAATTACGGGTGCAAAGTGAAAATTGAATATAAATTATGGGGTGCAAAATAAGATTATTCGTAATTTAAATGAAAGATGAGCTGAGGTTTTATTTTAACAATAATAAAAAGAATGAACATTTAGGAATTTTAAACCATTTAAGAACTAATACGTGATATGACCTAAGAGATGTTTGGTTTGTATTGAGAATTAGAATTGAAATTAGAACGGAGATCATAAACTTTCATGGTCAGTTTAGATTTATATTATTCCATCTTTACTTGTTCGGTTTGAACAATGACGATAATAAATTTGATTTTCATAATATTAGTAAGTTAATTAATTTGAAATTCAAGTCACAAGTGGAGAATGAAAATGAGTATTTTTTGACACTTTCATTACAATAAAATGATTCTCGTAGTGATAAAACAAATAATATCTACGGGTATCATTAATTTTGATTTCCATTACTTCTCCTCGTATCCATAAACCAAACACCTCCTAAATCTTCATTGTAAAAATTTGAGAATTATTAGGGGCTCCCCCATTGAAGCAACAAATCAAAACAGTATGCAGCTTGGCAAACTTGCTACTAAGAATAATATAGGCATGTTCTGGTAAGGTTTTAGCTTTCCTTAATTAAAGTTGATTATGCAAAATTGAATACTATAGGCATTGCAACTAAGAATATTATGGGCATGTTTCATAAATTTTTGCTTTTCCTAATTAAAGTTGATTGTGCAAAATTGAATTAAAAAAAAAAAAAACTTCAAAAATTGTAAACATATTCCTATTTTAGTTTTGAATAGGTAAAAATTACACGATTAATTGGAGCATTTCCTTTTAAATTCCAATGTGAAGTTTTTATAGATGTGTCTTCGAATTAAACTTGAACCACGAGTTATTAAAAATATTGCTGAAATAAAATGACGTTTATGTCTACCTTATTATCAACATTTATATCTGGTCTCTTAACTTTTAAAAGTGGACATTAGATCCTTAAACTTCTCAATTTGGTTTAAATGGTCTCTACGGCCAAATTCAATTGGGATAATTTTCATTTTGCCCATCAAAATTTAGATAATTTCCATTTTGCCTATCAAATTTTAGTTTATTATCAGTTTACCCATCCAAAGTTTAAAAATTGGACAAAATTGTTCCAATTTAATATTTGTTGACAAATATCCAACTATTGACTAGTTAAATCATAAATGACAAAATTAATATTTGAATACATTTTATTCAATCATATTTTATTCTTATGTATATTGTTAAGAATATTATCCTTTTATTATTAGTTAAATAGTTATTTGAATAGAAATGACAAATTTATTAAAAAAGGAATAACTATATTGAATTTATACACCGGATAAAATAAGCAAAGAAAGAAGGAAAAAACTAAAAATTAATATGGGAATTTAATTAGGGAAAACTATTCTATTAGTCACTCATATTACCTATTTGTATTTATTTAATCCCCTACTTTTGAAATGATGATTTTTAGTCTCTCACAAATATAAAACGTCACTTTTCGATCGGTAGACCAAAAGCCGAGCAATTTTTGGTAGAAAGTAGTCATGTGCTATTCACATGATATATTTTTAAGTGCAAATTAAAAAATTCGTTTTTCCTTGTATACAAAGTTCGTAGCATCAGATCATCAATTTTTAAAATGATTTTAAATACAAACAAATACGAACTCATTGTTAATTAGTCACTTACTTTATATCCTTCATACTCATAGAACATTCTACTCATAGGCAAATTTCTGAATTTGCCTAAAAAAATGGTCATGTGAATAACACATGACAAATTTAGGCAAAAACTATTAGGTATTTGATTCAAGGAATAAAATTCAACATGTTACATTTATGAGGAACCAAAAATCATCATTTTAAAAGTGAGAGACTAAATAAATACAAATGTATAATGTCAGGGACCCATAGGGTGGTTTTTGCAATTAATTATTTATATTTATCTTATTGTCATTTTTTATTATCAAAATTTATCATTATACATGAAATCTTGACTTTACAAAAGTGTTAGAGTAATAGAAGAATAATAATTTTTATATATTTTTTCTTATAATTTTTAGATAACATAAATTATTAGAAAGGTAGTATTTTCATTTTCTCTTGACCAAATTAGTCAACTATTAGGAACTACGCTCACGCTCTCCTCCCTCTTTCTTCTTTCTGCGCCATGAACCCAAGGTTTTATGGCTTTCATGGCTGCTCTTCAGTCTTTTGATGAAGGGTAACCCTTCCCTCACACAACTAAATCCTTTGCAGATGTACTCTCTGGCCCAAAAACTAAAACTCCTCTCAAAGAACTGATGATTGATGTATCGTGAAGAACTAGCCTTCATTTTCACTAATGAAGAAATGGAGCATTTATCACAACCTTTCAAGCATGCCCTAATAGGGAAATGCTCAAAGGGTAAGCTAAGCATGGCGTCATTACGGAAAGATTTTCTCACAGAGGGATTCAAGGGTACTTTTACCTTATGGTTCCTTGATTACCGCCTTGTCCTCATTCGTTTCGACTAGGAAGAGGATTACATCAAATGTAGGATGTTCAAATTTTGAAACTTTCAAGGTATACACATGAGAGTTGTCAAATAGAGACCCAAATTTCATGTTGATATACACATTCTTGTAGTTGCAATTTGGGTTTCCCTTGAGAAATTGCCCACATACTATGATAAGAAGACTCTTTACTCTATTGTGAAGATGATTGGTGAACCACTCAAATTGGATTCATCCATTGTGTCTCTTTCCGAGCCGAATGTTGCACTTTTTGCGTTAAGTTGGATATCCAAAAACCCTTGGTCAAAAGATTTTTTCTTGGTAAGGAGTCGAGAACAAGATAACAATATATCGACTATGAGAATGTTCCATCCTATTGTTCTTCTTGTTGCAAACTCGGTCATGATGCTAAAGAATGTAAATTAGAAGTTGACTCAAACCCTCGGCCAAATGACAGATAATGACAAGTCTGATTCTTTGGCTAAAGGTAAGAAGAAACTTGATGAACTTTCAAACGGTAAAGACAAGGCTACTAAGGGAAAGGAGAAACATTGGGTTCTAAAGGTTACACTTGATCAGCCTTCTTCTTCAATAGTGGTCAACAAACCCTAACCCAAGATCGTCCAACCATTGATGCAATTGCATCCATTGAAGCCCTAGTCGTCCAACCTATCAATGGTGTGCCTGAAACCTTAGTTGTTAAACAAACCCTAGTTGGCGAAATGCATATTGTAACTGATCTTATTATAGCTAGCCACCCACCAAACCCTAAAACTATTGAAAACCCGTCACTAGAAAACCCTGACGCCGTTACCCAGCCTCTAATTCTGCAATCGCCTCCATCTGAAACTTCTTCCCATATAAACATAAAAGTTCCAATCTCAACTACAAGCCTAGCTAAGAAGCCGATTATGGATGAATTGCTACCAATGTCTGACCCCTTGATCAAACTGCTGTCAATCCCTGACTTACCAGATGTTAACATTTTGCAACATGCGGTTGTTGATGATCACGATCCTTCCCTTTGGAGAAAACCGGCACATGTGGCTGTTTTTGAATCACATGATATGGATGGACCCCTATCTGCACCTCCACGGGACTTCATTGATGATCTCAAAACTTTTGTGGCATTCATTCAGAAATGGCTTGGCAAGCCAGGTAGACCGCGAATAAACAAAAACATTTTGCTACCACTCGCACTATCCAAATGCGCCTTACTTCTAAGGCATCCGCCAGCTTTCCTCAGGATCCTTTTGATAAATAATATGCTCTAATGGAATATTAGAGGTATTGCGGGCAAGTCTTCTTTTCGCCGACGATCAAAAAACTTGTTCATTTGCAAGGTATTTCTTTTCTTGCAATTTCAGAACCTTTGGTAGAGTATCACCACATAAATAATTTCTGTAGATATCTTGGTTTTAAATTTTCGTTTTTTGATGTTACAAATAAATTATGGCTTCTGTAAAAAGATGATTTTCATGTGAATGTTCTAGTTAATACAGGGCAGAATATCTATGTTCAGCTATCGTGTGTCGGGTAGAGTCAGCCAATCCATTTCGCATTTGTTTATGCCAAGTGCACAAGGCAGGAGTGTGAAGTATTATGGGCAGATTTTTTCAGAATTAAAACCACCATGGAGGGTACATGGTTATAGAGAGGTGATTTCAATGTTATTTCAGATGTCTCTAAATACAATGGTCGAGTACAGCCTCATGCACGAGCTATGGATGGTTTCAATGTAGCTATCCATGACGGTCATACGTTAGTATTTCTTTTTTTGGGTAGTAATTTTACTTGGATAGGAACACGCAATGGTGGTCAGGTTTATAAATGGTGGAAGAGGTTAGATAGGGTACTTGTCCACCAAGAAGGCTCATCAATGTTCCCATCGATTTCCGCTCAACATCCAAACCGAGCATCCTCGGACCATTCTCCATTACTTCTCTATTTTGATGACTCCCCAGGAACTCGTGGCCTTCTTCTTTCAAATTTCAGCATATGTGGGTCAAGCACTCATCTTTCTTGTCTACTGTATAACAAGACAGGTCTATATCGATCAGGGCTATGGGATATATGCTTAGTCTGAAAAATTGAAGCAGCTAAAATTTATTCTAAAAACTTGAACCAGGAAACCTTTAGTAATATTTTTGACAACGTACACATGGTTAAAAATATGATGGATGAAGAAGAACTCTGTTTTCAATTGGATCCTTCTAAGGAGTGCAGGCAGTCCATTCACCATGCATAAGCAGAGCTTCTTTGGCACTTGAAATGTGAGGAGGTCTTTTATCAAAAAAAATCAAGAATCAAGTGGCTGAAGGAAGGTGAATTGAACTGCTCCAATTTTTTTAATGCATCGCTTAGGGATAAGCATGCATGCCTTACGATTCACAGAATCAAATCATCATTTGGTACATGGCTAGATATTGAGACAGAAATACAAGAGAAGATAATTATTTTTTTCCAGCACTTACTCCGGCCTGAAGACATATCCATTGTGGACATGGAACGGCTCTTGGGGCATATCCCATGCCTTGTCTCGGATGAAGCCAACCTTCATCTGTAGGCGTCATTTTCACTGGAGGAGGTTAAACGGGCAGCTCATCAGTTGGATTCGGATAGTGCTCTTGGCCTAGATGGCTTCATAGTGTTTTTAAGGTACTATTGGGATATTATGGCATCTAAAGTCCTTATGGCGGTACAAGATTTCTTTGAAGGGTTGTCGATGTTAAGAAGTGTAGGAAGCAGTTTGATGGTCTTAATTCCCAAAACTTCTAATCCGCAATCCTTTTCTCAATTTAGACCTTCATTATGTAATTTTGTTAATAAATTTTTTACCGAAGGTGCTAACAAAGAGATTAATGCATCTATTGCATGATGTAATATCTCCTCAACAATTAGCTTTTGTAGGTGGTCAAGGGATCTCTAATAATGTATTATTGGCTCAGGAAATAGTTCAATCCCTTGAGAGACAGGTGCAAGGACACAATATGATCTTAAAGCTAGACATGATGAAAGCCTTCGACAGGGTTTCCTGGTGCTTTTTAGAGCGGCTCTTGCTTCAATTTGGTATTTCACACCATTTTACTTCATTGATTATTGCTAACCTGAAGTACAGCTGGTTTTCCATTCTGGTTAATGGCAAAGTAATAGGTTTCTTGCAAGCATCACATTAACATCAAACAAGGAGATCCTTTATCCCTTACTTATTCATTATATGCTCAGAGGCTCTTAGTAGAGGATTAAATGCGCTACAAGCTGGAAGTTCAAATGGAACCTACGGTTTGCCCCGTGGATGCCCTCCTGTATCCCATCTTGCTTTCCTTTAAGATTTATTGATCCACTTATGAGTTTTCTTGAATGCCACCAGAATGGCTTTGGCCAAGAAATTAATAGGATTTATAGCTTTTTTATTGCAGGTAGACATTGCTCTTCTACTCGTGTGATGACTAGCATTATAGGAATTCCATCATGTTGCCACCTTTCACATATTTGGACTACCTTATTTTTAGTGGAAGGAAAAAAGACGTTTATCCAGGGTCTGAAAGATTCTTTTGCTTCAAAGCTGGTTGGATGGAAGAATAAACTTTTATCCTCTTGTGGTCTACTTATCTTCATCGAGCATGCCTTATCCTCTATTCCGACACATATACTAAGATACTATGGGCCCTCCTCGTATGTCCCTTAAATACGGCTAATTTCCTGTGAGGGGAAGGGGAAGGATCCCCAAAATGACATTGGTCCAAATGGAGCAACATATGTCTTCCAGTTGAAGAAAATAGATTGGGGTTGCAAAAACTCTCTGACATTGTTGATGCCTTTTCTCTTAAATTATGGTGGAACTATTTCACCTCAAGTTGCCTTTGGGCTTCCTGCATGTGACGAAGATATTCTAGCTGAAGGACGGGAGTAGTGAGGCATAGTTCGGTTTGGAGACGGATGCTTGCTATCAAAGATTTAGCTTGTTCATTGATACAAAAAATTATAAGATCTGGTGATAGTTTATTTTGGAAGGATAATTGGCTCAGAATTGGTCCATTCAAGGATCAAGATGATGTTCCCATCCAGATATTAAAGTTTAACATCTCTACAGTAATGAAGAAGGATGGCAACTCTTGGAAATTCTTTACTCTCTCTCGGCCTTGGATGAGCATAGAATAACCAGCCATCATCTTTGGTTATCTGACTCTCTATAATGTGATAAGTTTATATGGCAGCCCATCACAAATGGTGTATTCATTCTGACTACTGCCTATCCAGTGGTCCGCAAGTGACCACCTATTTTGTTTTTTCGAGCTCACATTTGGAGTAAGCGTATCTTTACCAAAATTTCGATCTTTGTATGGTGTCTCTTGCAGGCGGATTTCTTCCCTTTCCATTTGTGGCCATGACTATGGGATTTCAAATGGAGCCAAATGTCAATTCTACAATTCCATGGAATCCACAAATCACGTCTTCACTGACTGTCCCTTTGTGCACGACATTTGGAACTAGTATGCTTCTCTTATTGGCATCCTTCATTTTCAAGGTACTTGGTTCTTTATACATTGCATGGGTGGGGGTTGAGATAGCTATGAACCAGTCACTATCAGAAATCATTGAACTCATACAGTCCTAATTTGCTGGGAAGTTTGGAAGGCGAGAAATGCTGATTTTCTCCAATCGGTGAAGGACTCATTCGAGCAAATTTTGCACCATATCAATCGGAAATTAGTGGAAATATTTGATATTCATCCAACAGCTACCCTTCCAAGTGAGTTTCTAAGACTTCAATGTGCTGGCATACGATTTAAAGTGGTAGTGCCCAAGCCATTGTGACCAATGGCCATATCTTGGGCATGTCCACCTCAAGGTACTTGATAAACTAAATAAGGATGGCTCTTCACTGAGTAACCAGGGCAATTCGAGTGGTCAAGGAGTCTTTCGGAATCACAATGGATATTTTCTTTTCGGCTTCTCAAAGTTCTATAGCGCTTGCACAAGTCTGGAAGCTGAATTCCGTGCACTCATCTCTGGTTTAAAATGGTGTTTTCAACACAATTTTCTCCCCCTTACAGTGGATACTGACTCCAAAATGATGCATGATATCTCGCTTGACAGAATTCATGGTCCTTGGTGGCTTGATTCTCTGTATCGTCAACTCAAGGCATTAAGCACACATGATTTGGTTTCTTTTCAGCATCAATGTCATCAAGAAAATATGATGGCTGATCACTTGCAAGATTGGTGTGTACAACATGCAATTCTTCCATTTTTTTGTTCAACTCGCTTCCTACAAAAATTAGGCAACTAGTTATTATGATGCTAGGGCAATGCCATATGTACGCATGTGTAAATTACTACATTAGAGCCTTGTAATTTCATCTCTTTCAATGCAATCAAATTTCATGGTTTTTTTCTTAAAAAAATAGTCAAGTAATAAAAAGATCTAAATAACTTATCTTTAGTTCTAGAGGGGAAAAAGACATTAAATCAGACTTTCGGGGCAAAGTAAAAATTGCAATTGTTGAATTTGACATGAGGAACCATTTAGAAATAACTTTATAAGTTTACGGACTTGATAGGCACTTTCAGAACTTGGGGGACTAAATAGAAACATGGTCAAAAGTTTAAGGATCATTGGTGTCAATTGCCCAAATTTTTTATAAAAGAACTTTAAGGTTACTTCTTACAATTAGATTCTTTTTTTTTTGTTTTGTTTAAATAAGTTGAAAGCAAAGTTAAAATGAGAAAGAAAGTACCTACAAAAATCTTTTAACTTTGGAAAGCACATAAAGTGAATTTTGAAATAGCAATTACAGGCAATATATATAACTAATAATAATAGAATATCTGATCTAATCATAATAGAACATTTGATCCCATGTGTACGAATTCAAAAAAATTTGGTCTTTGTTGTAAAGAAATTTATTTTCAAAATTGTATATATGCATGTTTATTTGATAACTCCACAAATATTGGTTATTATAGTCCTTAATTAGACTTAGATGGTATAGTATTGATCCGTGAGTAGAATAAAATAATTCAAAACATCTAGTAATTAAACCAACGTGCCCGCAAGTATATAGTGATACAAAGTAGTATAGAATGAGCGGAATTGTTCCTACAAAGATTGTTAGTAAGCAACTACTGAGATCCACAAGTCCTTGCATAGTTTAGGCAAATCAAGTAATGACCTGTTTAGACTACTAAATTGAAAGACTAATTAACCTAACTTAATAAAAGAAAGTAAATGAAAGCAAGTAAAATTACTTCTAAATTAACTAGATTAATTATACTAAAATTGAAAGATAAATAATTTTAATTTGACTAAGAAAAGTAATTAAAAGACATGAAAAACAGGTAAACTCCAATTACTACTAAAATTAACTAGATTGAAATTTGCAAAGAAATTGAGATTAAAACTAGATATTTTTAATTTTTAGATTTAATAAAAGAAAAACCAATGAAAATTATTAGGAATTAAAATAAGGAAATGCAAAATTTAATTAGAAATCAGTGAATTATAAAGAAACCTAAGAAAAGTTGAAATGGAAGCAACTAGATTTTAAGGAAATTAAAGTAGAAAGAAAGTAAAAATTATATCTACTTATACATAAAGATTAACCTACTAAGATTATCTACTCAAAATTAAAACTTGCAAGAAATTAAAAACAAGATCTAAGGAAAAAGTAAAAGAGAATTTGTATTAAATTAAAGATTTGATAGTCAAGCTAATCTAATCTACTCTAATCTAAAACTACATGCTACACTACCTACTATGTGTACTTTTTCTATTATCTCCGAATATAGATGTTAAGTGTTTTACAAGGCAAGAAATAAATATCTAAAAGCCACAAATTACAAAATTGCTATTCAACATTAGCCAAACGCGCAGAATCGACGTCGTGACATGGATTTTGATGTGTTTAATTGTGTTAAAAATTAATAAACAAAATTCCGTGTCGATGTTGCGGCATTAAAATTCATGTCACGACATCGAGCATATTTCATCTCAAGTCTTTAATTCTTCATTAATTCTACTTTGGCCCTCAAACCTTTATAATCTTGGCTTCTAGCTTTTCGATTCCTAAATTGCAAACACACTTAATTAAATAAGTAACCAAATTAATTAGAAATGATTAAAAATTCATGATATTTATACGAAGTTCAAATGCAACTACGAAATGTAACTAATTAATCTAAAATACTTAATTCAATACTAAATATTGCAATTAAACTATCAAAATGGTATAGTTTAAAAGTAAAATCTCTTATAGTTTACTAGAGTTATCATACTCCCAAACTTAGCGTTTTGCTAGTCCTAAGGAAAACAAGAAATAAAAAGAATCTTAGTAACTGACTTAACAAACACCGCCAAATTAACAAAACACTCGATGAAACAATGGATGTACTTATGATAAATAAGAAACGATCTCAAATGACCTCAAATACTATATGAATTTGAACTATTTGAATTATTCACTCCGATTTTTCCAAAAATCAAAAGTTTATTTACCACACAAAACTTCAAATTACCAAGCATTAACCATTCTCAAAAGGTTCCCAAAATTGAGTTCTATTCATGAAAAACATCATGTTTTTCTCAAATCACAAGTACTACAAAGTTATTCAATCATCAGGACGAGGTTGCATGGAAATAGAAGTTCATTACGAATCTACCTATATACACATGTCATATAAGTTGGGAATAGTAATCTATCAAGGAATGAGTAGTATAATATCAATGATAAGTATTACAAATATTTTCCCTCAACTTGTTGGTATTCTAAAACATAATTCCTAATGGTTTAATTCGGAGAAACAACATGAGTACATATCAGAATCTCGTACTCACATTATCACTACTCTAATGGCTTATTTTAGAGAAACAACATGGGTACAATATATCGGAATCCGGTACTCGTCTTATTATTGACAACAAAATATATATATCGGCCCTAAAGCAAGGAAGAGGACTAAAACGTAAATAAGATTAATCTCAAATACCAATCATTCACAAATTAGAATAACATTCCCTATGCAAACACATAAAATGTCCTTATTTCCTTCTACTCCATTTAACCTAATTTTTTTCAAAAGATATACCGACTAACAAAGTAATATTGGTGATTTGATCAAACACAAAATTCGAGTGAATTTTCTCCAAAATATTAATCAATCTTTTTGAAATTGGCAATACCAAGATTTTGAAATTCTTATGTTGCAAAAGAGCCACCCACACACACTTAAATTCATGAAATAGTCAATTCATATAGTCTAATCACATACTATTGTAAGTCAAATATCATCATCGATTGCCAAATTGATCAAATATCCATCCAAGAGTCATCAAACACACAAATAAGCATCAAATAATCATTCTGAAAACAAGAAATAAACACCACCATTCTAACTTGATTCTTTTATTCAAATTGATGAGTAAACTCATCCTACCACTTACCCAAAATTCCAACAAAATGAATAAAAACAAACTTAAAACAACAATAACCTAAACCGTAATACCCTCTTAATAAAAAGAACACCAGAAAGTGAAATCACCAAGAATACATCAAGTCATACCATGGAGGTAGGCTCATTTTCATCATTTCCAATTTTCATGTATCAATAAAAATTCACATGGTGCCAGCTTAAGGCCCTTAGCCATTATAACTACTCAAACACATAAACCAACTAAGAACACATTGAGCATCAAACCAATTTTTCAACCATTAAGTTCAAATGGATAAATCTCAAATCTGTCTCTCAAGACAAGTTTAGCATCAGTATAAAACCCTAAGCCAATCTAATTAAGAGCAATTATCCAAATAAACATATCCAATGTTATAAAATATAATAAACTACTAAAGTACTAAGAAATAAGAGTAAAAATGTCTCCAAATTTTCTTCCATAAAGTGCTTTTTTCATCTTGATGTCTCATCAGCTATCACCCACGCCCTCTTGGTCATTCTCTTCTCCACCTTGTTGACTCTGCTCAAAGTCCTTGTCTTGGGCTCCAACAGGTTTACCGATCCAATGAACTCCTTCTTGATGTATAGGAATGATTGGTTCGTTAGGTAAAGTTCAACTTTGAAAGGACAAACAAGCAATAATTAACCACACCAATTCACTATATTCTACCTAACTTCCACAAGTATAAGGAGTTGATAGTGGTATAGGATGAGTGGGTATCATTCCCACAAGATTGTTGGCAAGCAATTACCAAGATTTAGGGATCTTTGTAAAGTTAAGCGATTTAAACAAAGGGAGATGAAGCTACACTACCAAACAAAACCTAAATTAGGCTAAATTATCTACTAAACTAAGTAAATGAAGCTAAGCAATTATGAGATCGAAAAAAAAAAAAAACTAATTACTCTATTCTAGTAAAAGCATATAAGGAAAAGCACTTAATTCTACGTCTAAACTAATTAAAATAAAACTAAAATTAAAGAGCAAGTAAATTAACCCAATAAAAGACTATAAAAAGACATTATAAAGTTAGAAATCACCATAAATAAACTAGAATATGAAAGAGTTATTTTCAAAATCCAAATATTTTTGAATTTTTTATAATAATAACGAATGCCAATAAAAATTAACTAGAAATTAATGCAATGAATTGAGAATTCTTAACTAAAAAAAAAAAGCAAGAAATCAACAAGAACCCTAATTTTTCTAAGAAACACTAGAAAGAAAGCAAAGAGATTTTCACTAAATTAAACTAGAAAGCAAGTAAAAATTATATCTACTAGAAGCTAATGATTAACCTGCTACAACTATCTAATCAAAATTTAAACTTGCAAAGAAATTGGAACTAGATCTAAGAGATTATTAAAGAGAACTTTTCATTAAAGAAGAAACTTAAAGATTAAGCTATCCTAATCTATCCTAAGATTTTCTAATTGTCTACTACTATTCCTACTTACTTCTATTACAATTTTGAAGTAGATTAAATAGTAGAGTATTACACAAGGCAAAAATCAGAAATTGTTTGCTGGAAGATTACAAAATTGCCCTCACAACTAACCACCAGCGAGTCCATATCGCGATCTGGGAATTGAGATCATGATATGGACTCTATTTCATTTAAGGCACTTTCCCGAGTCAAGATCGCGATCTGGACTCTCTTCCTAGCAATCTCCCATTTCCTCTATAATTGCAATTTGGTCCTTCGAGCTTTGTTCCTTCCAGCCTCTAATTTTGACCTACATAACATTAACACAATTAAGCAATTAATTAAGCTGAATTTTAATAAAATTTATCATATTTAACAAGAACAAAATTTTAAATGTGTATGAAAGAAATTAACTAAAACCTTTAATTAATTACCCAAAGTTCGGGATTTAACTATCAAAATGCCATAATTTAGAGTAAAATAAATCTAGTTTGCTAGAGTTATCAAGGAACTACTGGTGGTGTGTCCAGATAGTATTGCACCCGAGGTAGTCCATAGTGCCACTGTAGAGGCTGCGATAGTTGAATCCATGTGCTAAGCAAGTTGGCCTGGAGTGCATATTCTATTGTTGCCAGATTGTTGTGCATCACCAATTAACTGTAGGTCCAATAGCCTTGTAACTCATTTCGCTCCTCTTCTGTTATTAGTGCATTGAATACATATTGGTCCCCTTCATAGATGATGTAATACTTAAGGGCAGTGGTGGAGGCATTTGACCTTCTATAGGGTGATGATGCTCATAAATCTGAACCATTTTATATACATAATCTTTATTAAATCTACCTCTTTGATAAATCGTGGGTTCATCAACAGAATAAGGACATAAATGAGTAATTAGACTATGAGCATGAAATATAGGCCTGCCATACCTCCTACTATCAAGAAATCCTAGTCTAATCAACCTACCAACATTCACTCTTATATTTTTTCATAATAGCATAAACCAAAAGAACCTTATCCTTTTAAATGTAACTTAAAGACATTAGATCCCCAAATACGACAACTTATGAAATAAAACCATAGTTTTTCTGCAAGGAATAAACTATTAGGAAAATTTCAATTCAACTATTTTTATTGCATTTATTACCCATAAAACATCCACATCACAAATTATTCTTTTGATTTCATTCATGTCCTTGTTCCTGTTATACAATAGCTAATGGTATTCATCAAAAGGGACAAAAGGTATAATGAAATAAACATTTATCACATCGGTACTAAAGTCAACTAAAACTCCCCGAACTCTCACCTTACAATCCTCTAGATCACATAAGTTGCGATGAAACTCTTTAACTAATTTGGTATAACAAGGCCTAACTGTCCTATCAAACCTCTTCCAATGCCTTGCTCTAATTTGGGTTTCGATCTCTTTTCTTGTCTCTTCATAAGCCCTCCAATGTGTAGACAAATCAAATCCACGCTCCCTTATAATCTTATGTTTTTTATTGTTTTGAAATAATGCTCGAGTTTAATCACTAGAAAATTTGAGGTTCTACAATCATTTCACTGGCCCACTCTGCTTACCAATTCCTCCTTCACTACTAGTCCCTTTACCTGGGCTTCTTTTTCTTGAACTATTGCCTCTTTCCCTACTTCTCATTCTAACACTCTTCTCAGCATTTCGATAGACTCCACTCATCATTTTTATTAATCAAAAGCAATCAAACAATAACCAACAATTGCTCAATTATCAATCAATTAAACAGTCCCAACACAAGAAAAATCTCAAACAATTACCACATAATTTCCCAACACAAATTATCTTCAATTGAACCACAAATAAATTAACAAGAAATTCACACAAAAATTAGCTGAAATTCTTCCACCAATTGTTCAAAAATGTCCAATAATTCACAATATCAATCACCCAAACAATCACCCAAAAATCAACCAAATTTCAGCAATTTAAATCCTCTCGGTCCTAAGCACATAAGAATTGGAAGATATTACCCGTGTTGAGAAGAATATTCCTTGAATTGTTTATGTTAACCATATCTTACCTCCAGTTAATTCCTTGGTAAATTCCCAAAAGAAAATCTACAATTTATGAGAATTTGATGAAGAAAATGTATTAGAGATATGAATTGAGAGTGTTGGAGAGTAAATTAATAGAAGAATTTGAGAAAGTTTGGAGTTGGGAGAGAAAGGTGTACAGTTACGGTTTAAGATTTGGAGAAGAATGAAAGAAGAAATTGGCTTATTTTAATTCGGCTCATATTCAATGTCATGACATCAACTTTGGTGTTGCGACATCAAACTGAATTGAAATTCAAATCATCATTTCGACATCACAACATCGAATTCGATGTTGCGATACAGAATGTATCATAAATTTCCGTTCGTGTCTCGGCATCACGACATCAAATATGATGTTTGACATTGAATCAAGGTTCAATTTTTACCTCTTGTTGAAGTTTGAGGTTGATATCGTGACATCGAGTTAAACTTCGGCAAAGTTTAATCTCAAGACTTAGCCAATTTTTTTTTTAATTTCTTTCCTACTACTTCAATCCTCATCCTTTCAGCACCTAAAAACATCAAAAACACAAATATTAGAGACAAATCGCATCCATTTCTCGGCTCCAATTATTGAATTAAAAGCAAAGCTTTTAAAACCTAATTTAATCTAATTTGAACTTAATCACACTAAATTGAAATTAAACACAAATTCACACCAAAATTAAACAAAAACATGAAATTAAAGTTTGGGTTTCCTCCCAAGAAGTGCTCTTTTATAATCATTAGCTTGACTAAGACCATGATTAATCATTTTAACTCCTTAAAGGTAGTTGGCCACCCTTTGCCCTAGGGTTTCCACGGAAAAAGCATGACTTAATTCTTCTTAATTTTCAATGCTTTATTTCCGACTTGAACTTTAACTTGTCCCTCTTTACATGCTTTTGCCAACACTAGCGCTCCAATTATCACATCCAATTGCTTTTCGAACTACTTTCTCTTCTTTTATGACTTTTCAACTTTTCGCCAAAAGGAATTTCTCGATCCCTTTCACAATTAATTTGATCCTTCATAACCAAACATCCATTATCAGGTGGTTCTTCCTTCAATTCAAATTTTGTATCTTTTTTTTTTTTTTTACTTCAACCTTTTCTTCGATTGATGTACTTTCATTGAGCTTGATATGCTTTTCAATTGATCTACCACAAGAGAATTAAGACAGCAATTAGCACTTTTTTCATAAAAAATTGTGACATTACCATTATAATTAAAAACATCAATTTCATCCAAATTATTTTCAACTTGTAAAATCAACTTCCCTTCATTGACATCAATTAATGCATGAGAAGTTGACAAAAATGGCATTCCTAATATCAATGGTACCTCACTTCTTTCACTGGTATCTAATACCAAGAAATCTACTAGAAAAACCAACTTATCAACTTGAACAAGCACATCCTCCAACAAACCATACAGTTTCCTCTCAGACAAATCCGCCAATTGGAGGGTAATTGTAGTTGGTTTAGTATTAGAAATTTCCAATTTATCATAAATTAGAACTTTAGGCATAATGTTGATGCTCACCTCCAAATCACAAAGTGACCGATGCAACATTTTACCACCAATATTCACTGGCATAGAAAAACAACCTGATCTTTGAGTTTAGGGTGAGTCTTCTTTGGAAAATGGCACTACATTTAGCATCAAGACATACTTTCTCATCATTTTCCCATTTTCGTTTTCTAGCCAAAAGATCTTTCATGAAATGAGCATAGTTGGGGTATTTTGGTGAAGACATGAATTAAAGGAATGTTGACATTAATTTTTTTGAACATATCCAAGAATTGGTCGAATTGTTTCTCTATTTTCTCCTTTCTTGGATCAATGAGCATTTGAGGGAATGGCACATTTACTGATAAACTTAACTTCAAAGGTTCTTCCACTTGCTTCTTCTTGGATACGTTGATCTCATCCTCTTGTTCCTTTTTGTCTTCATCGCCAACAACTTCCTTATCATTCTCAATTACCTAAGATTTTTGTTTCTCATATTCTCTATACATTCGTTTTCCTTATCATTAGACTCCATCAACTCTTTTCCACTCCTTAAAGTTATAGCATGGCATTGCTCCTTTGGATATGGAACAATCCATGAGAAAAAGTATAAGAGGCAATCTCTCATTGTTCACTCTTACCAATTGACCTATTTGTATCTCCAAACTCCTCATTGATGCTCTCAAATTTTCTTAATCTCCCATTTGTTCTTCTTTATCCCCTTTTTCTCTTTCCAATTCTCTTCTCAAATACTCCACCTTCCTTTTCTAACCATCCTCGTATACATTTTCTCTTGGAGCAAATTGATCATTAGACATAGGCTAGGAAAGATTTGAAGGTTGGAATGGAGGTCTTGGTTGTTGATGTTGAAATGGAAGGTTAGATGGAGGTTGAAATGAATTGGCTTGGAAGTTTCTTTGATATGGGGGTTGATAAGGTCTAGAAGAGGAACACGGGGCTTGGTTTTGAAAGTTTTGAGGTAGAGGATTATGTTAGTATGGAGGATTTTGTTCACTGTTGTTTGGGTTGCTTCAAGAGAAGTTGGGATGGTTTCTCTATGAAGGATTGTAGGTATTTCCATAAGCTCCTTGTGAGTTTCTTGAAGATGAAGGTTGATTTGATACATAGTGGACTTGCTCATTTCCACCCATAGGAACCTCACATTGTCCATTAGAGTGTCCATCACCACAAAAGTCACAAATCAAATTTGATTGAAATGATAAGCCAATGGTACTTACGGTGTTTGACTTTCTAAAGTTCTCCAACACTCTTGTAAAGTTGTTCATAACATTCATAAGCATGCTTTGTTGGGCAAGGAAAGCATCACTCAGATTCAAATTCATCACACCACCTTGTTTAGCATTGGTTTGGTTGACTTGTTGTTGAACCACCAGATGAGTCATAGGCCCATAATAATAATAATTTGAAGCCATTCGGTTGAGTAACTCTTGGGCCTCTTCTAGAGTTTTGAATGAAATGGAGCTGTTGGCAGATGCATCAACTCTAGACTTTATTTCAATTGTGCCAACCCATAGTAAAATGTTTGAATTTGCAACCATAACGGAATGGCATGATGGGGATATTTCCTCAACAACTCCTTAAAACATTCCCAAACTTCACGTAGGCTTTCACCAACATCTCGTTTGAAAGAAATGATCTCATTACGTAATTTGGCGGTCCTAGATAGTGGGAAATATTTTGCCAAGAATGCTTGTGCTAGTTGATTCCAAGTAGCAAAAGTGCCTTGAGCATGACAATGAAGCCATGCCTTTGCTTTATCCCTTAATAAGAAGGGAAAAAGTTGCATCCACATGCAATCCGGATGTACATAATTGAATTTAAATGTTTCTAATACCTCATCAAAGTTCATCAAATGAGTGTAAGGATCTTCATGAGGACCCCCCTTCAAACATAGCTTCTGATTGCAACATTTGAATCAGTACGAGCTTAATCTCGAAATTATTTGCTTGTACGGACATCCTTGCGATACTTGAATTGGCTCCATCAAAATTAGGCATAGCAGTTTACTCTCTCAAATGATGGCGATTCATGTTCAAATTGTTCCTATTTCGAAAATCAGTAATTCCATAATTTTCGGCAACTACTTCTTGTTCATCATTCCCATTGTTCCCATTCCTTTGATTTTGGTTGATGTTAGCCATAGTACTCTTTCCAACTCTTGCTGAGCTCTTCTTTGCTTCTGAATTTCTTTAAATTCCTTTCTCTCTTTCGGAATCCAAACAAATCAAAGGCTTCTTGTCCTTTCTTACCATGCACTGTAAAGTGGAAATCCAAGTAATTAGTCTCAAGTGCCAAATCAATTCACAAGACAAAATCACCAATATTAACAACTACTAATGAGGATTAAAATTAATAACTAAAAAAATAAAAGTGCCTAATCTACACGACCTGTAAAGTGCTCGATGTTGCTAAAACAAAGAATAATCACCTTCAACTGTGCCAAAAACCTAATCTAGGGGTAGAATAAAATAATTCAAAACATCAAGTAATTAAACCACACTAATTCTTAACTTCTACCCTCGCTCCTACAAATATAAGATGCTAGATAGTAGTATAGAATGAGCGAGATCCTTCTCATGAGAATTGTTGGTTAGCAAGAACTGAGATTCACAAGTCTTTGCATAGTTAGGCAAATCAAGTAATGAGAGTGTTTAAACAACTAAATTGAAAGACTAATTAACCTAACCTAATAAAAGCAAGTAAAATTACTTCTAAAGTAACTAGAACAATTATACTAAAATTGAAAGACAAGTAATTTTAATTTGATTAATCTTAGCAATTAAAAGGCATGAAAAAACAAATATACTCCATTTACTTCTAAAATAAACTATTGAAATTTGAAAAGGAATTGATATTAAAACTACATTTTTTTGGATTTTTAATTTAATAAAAGAAAGCCCAATGAAAATTACCCGGTATTAAAACAAGGAAAGGCAAATTTCAACTAGAAATCACTAAATTATCAAGAAACCTATGAAAACTTGAAATGGAAGCAACTAGATTTTAAGAATAATTAACTAGCAAGTAAGTAAAAATTATATCCACTTGTAGATAAAGATTAACCCACTAAGATTATCTACTCAAAATTAAAACTTGTAAGAAATTAAAAACAAGATCCAAGGAAAAGTAAAAGAGAATTTGTATTAAATTAAAGACAGTCAAGCTAATGTAATCTACTCTAATCTAAAACTACACACTACATTACCTACTATGTGTACTTTTTCTATTGTCTCCTAATATATATGTTAAGTGTTTTACAGAGCAAGAAATAAAAATCTAAAAGCCACAAATTACAAAATTCCATTCAACATTAGCCAAATGTGCCTCGATGTCATGAATGGATTTTGGTATCGTACACATCAAGCTAAGAATAAATAAATGAAATTCCACCTCAATGTTGTAACACTGAGCATATTTCAGTTCAAGTCTTCAATTCTTCATTAATTCAACTTTGGCTCTCAAATCTCTATTTCCATCTTTTCTATTCCTAACCTACAAACACACTTAACTAAATAAGTAACCCAATTAACAATAATTGATTAAAATTTTATGACATTTACAAGAAGTGCAAATGCAACTATGAAATGTAACCAATTAACCTAAAATACTTAATTTGATACTAAAAGTCGAGATTAAACTATCAAAACATCATAATTTAAAGGTAAAATAACTCTAGTTTACTAGAATTATCAAGTATCCTTGCAATTTTAGGTTTTTTATACACTTTTATTGATTTCTAGTATTTGTTAGTTTTGTATTATTTAGTGAAACAAACGGCTATTAGTATTAATAAATATATTGTATGTGTAGGAAATGGTTGAGAGCCATTAAAACTATTGAGAAGAAGAATTGAATATATTGTACTAATAAACGGCTATTAGTACTAATAAATATATTGTATGTGAAGAAAATGGTTGAGAGCCATTAAAACTGTTGAGAAGCATAATTGAACTGTCAAGAAGTTTGTTAAAATATTCTGTTTGGTTTGGCCGCGGTGAGGATTGGATTTAGCTTTATGAGACTAGGAAGAGCATCTATCCTTATTGCTCCCTTTTCCTCCATCTCTTCTAGAGTATTTCATGCTTGTATTCCTACAAGTAGCGTAGCCGTGACGAAGAGAATATCAGGCCACAACAACCAGAATAACAACTAGAATTTCATACCTTTTACTCAACAGTCTTTATTAAAAAGTGCGAGAGCTCATTGGCCGTAACGAGGGTTCATGGTGTCGTGGTGACTATGTCCTTTGGCTACGACGAGCTAGTCTTTCGAGGTTACAATTCTACCACAACTAGATTTCATTTTCTCAAACTTATAAATACATCATATTCTAAGCATTTCAGAGAGGAGTAGTAGTTTAGAATTGACCCGTAATAGTTAAGGTTAGGTTAGAAATAGTTCTAGAGCATTTCTTAGCTCGTAGGTTATACTTTTCCATTACAATTTATTGTTGTAAAACCTTGAGATGTTCTTGATCTTCATCCATGGAGTGTTTGGATATTTTATGTGTATGCTTTAGTAACTGTTCATTATGAGTAGTTATCTTTCATTTTAGGGATTGGATGTAGCCCTAGTTCCTTTTTATTGTGTTTTTGATATAATTATTTTATTTTTTCATTATGAATTTATGTTTCATTCTCTATATTTTTTTTGTACAAATGGCTTATTGGAATTCGCAATTATCTACTGATTATGTTTGTAGATTCTTGGTTAATTGTTATACTACCTAGAATGACCCTTGTGTAGTTCTTCTGGTTCTATGTATGAGAGCCACAAATTGGTAATCAATGAGTTTAAGTATGAATGAGCATATAGTCATTGCTTCAGATAGATGGATTATGATCAATAGCTACATATTAGACTGATCTTTTTTATGCAATTGAGCTTGTAGCTTTCAATCCATTAATACTGTATGATTGGAATTTTATGGAATAAATACTAATCAATTGGAATTAATTGTGAAGTTATTCCCTAAATTGTTCATTTCTATCTACTTTAATAATTCTTTATTTTTGACAATTTAGTGAAAACCAAACATTTCTCATCATTTTTTATTAGTAAATTTGGACTTTTAAATATCTGTTTGTCTTTAGATATCATTATTTATGGGATTGACATGTTACACAACTAATACAATTAAGACCTCGTATACTTTCGAGTAAGAATCTAGATTAATTAAACATGGTTAGCTTAGGTCACACTAGTTTTCCACTATATGTGTAATTATAGTTGTTTTTTTATCTTTGAGAAAATAGGTAGTTATTGTTATCCATAATACTTTGGAGTCAAGCAAAGTTAAAACTCTTAAAATAAGAGTTAAAATTTTAAAAAATAAAATAAAAATGAGAGACTAATAAGATCAAGTGGTGCTCTCTCTTTATTAATACACTACAAGAAAAATCCACTTTTTATGCCTTAAATTATCTTGGAAATAACAAATACATTTATTTTAGAAGTACTACACTAAAATGTCTCTTAATACATGCTAAGTCATAAATGATGGTATTTATGTCCATTTGCATGTCGTATTTAGGTTTTGTGACTTTGTAGATGGTGGACCTTATTTGAGAGTCATCAAACTAAAATATGAATCACAAATAAAAGTTATACCATCATTTATAATATGGAATTTTTAGTTTTTGTAACTTGCATTGAAGTGTAGTATCACACAATTGTTGTATTTGTGACCTCCAAATTAATTTAAGTTACAAAAGATGGATTTTTCTTGTAATGATAGTTAGATAAGCAGGAAGTTATGCAAGGGCCTTTGAGATTTGTGTCAAAAAATTTATGATTAAAATATAAGAAAATAATAACATACATATTACACAAGTAAAATAGTGAACCATATGCTTAGAGTAAGCACAAGTGAATTACTAGTAGAGTACAAGGAGTACAAGTTCGGTATGAGTTTAGTACAAAACAATAGATTTAACCCCTTTATCCTCAAATTCAAGGTAATAAAAGTGACAAACAACTTGAATATAGATACAAGTAACGCCTTGGTGGATGTGGCTTAGTGATAATATCCTAATAGTGCTCAGATGAAACAAGAACAAAAGACTACTAACAAATAGGTAAAAAAATCACTAATCCTATTTGTGACAGGTTTTAGGCATCATTTTGTACCGCATTCCAAAAATTTTGGGACGGAATCTTATGAGACAGATTGCATCACAATTTTGTGACTTTTTTTTTTAACTACTGTGGTAGACTTTTCAGTCACAAACTTTGTGATGAATAAAATCTATCACAATTCTTTTATTTTTTAAATATTAATTTGGGCCGCAAATTCCTATGAAAAAAAATTTGTTTTTTTAAATAGTAATATATTGCGATGCATATTTCCTTCACTAATTTGTGAGATGAAATATCCATCACAAATTGCATTTTTTGAAATTTCAAATAATGTTTTTGTGATGAATTTTCCATCACAAAAAAGTTTAATTTGCTGTGAATAAATTTCAATCACAAATCTTATTCTTTATTAAAAAAAAAAAAAAAAAAAAAACTACCATAGTTAGCTAGGGATAATTCGTCACTAGTTTTAAAAAATTAAAAACAAAATAAGAAAATGAAATTTCTTCAGCACCCAAAGTTTTTGCAATACAAATTTTGAAATATACAATCGAGCATCAATACATTCTATTGTTATAACAATATCCGTTTCAATTTAGATGCAAATAATAGGTCTACAAATACGACAATATAAAAATAACTACCAATTTCAATAAGCTAGAATACAAATAACTAAATGTTTATGAGTATATTAATAAGATCTACGAGTCACTCTTCCTCTCCCTCATCCTCTTTCTCCTCATCCTCCTCGTCTTGCTCATTATCATCATTATCATTCTTAGAGTGTTCTGGTTTTTACCTTATTGTAAAAACATTACCAACTTCATGATAGTGATTATGAGCCATATTACTAAACGTTGGTGGTGGATATTGTGGTAGGAAGTAGGAACCCGAAGATGAACCAAGGTGCTAAGAGTAACTGGCATTGAACTGGCTCATGACATCATTCTTTCAATAATCTCCAATTTGGTCCTAAGTTGATTATTACATCTACTCGTTATCTTTGTAAGTCTACAATTTTAGGTCACCTAGCGTCCATGTTTCACCTATATTCCTCCAACTTTTTTGGCAAGTTAAAACGCATCCAACTTTAAATCCCAGAAGCGGAGCCAAAGATAAAAACTAGCTTCATGAAACTTTCATCTCACACGGCTCCTAAGAGAAGTTCCGGGGGTTACGAAGGAAGCTTCTACCCCCTACATACCTATTAATTCCTCCTATATTTGAGCTCTAACTAGATTGAATCTCAAACCACATAGCACGAAAAGTGATGGTCGACACAACAATGATCAAAGTTTTACATGAACAATTGAAGCTATAGCATATTCTAAACTTACTCAAAGAAAAGAAAAGTATGTAGTACTTATATAAATAGTATGTTAACTCTCATGAACTCATGGTAATTGGCCTTCGTGGGCCTTCCTTATATGACAAGAACATGTAGAAAGTACCAGATACACATCTATTGTGTATAAGAGACAGCTTATGTGATCTAAAGCATTAGTAGTGATAAAAGTTAAATTACAAATAGTTTTACAATTCTATCCCATTCAAGTTTCCAATTATATAGTATTAATGCTGTCTCTTATACTACCACAATCAAACGAATGCTTTTGTTTATTTTTGCCTATCTGTCTCTTTTACATTCTAGAGTTGTGTAACATGACAGAGAGGACATAGACTCCCCTATCCAACCTGGCTTGTAAGTTGTGTTGCGAGCCCTCATCATCATATTTCTTATCAACTCTGTGCCACAATGCTCCAAAACTTTAGGTAAAGAATCAATTCTTCTGGAATCCAACAAAATAGGTTCTACATTTCACCACCAATGTTATTAATATAAGTGAATCAAAAACCTAACAACAAAGTATAGTTTAAATGATAAAACAATATTTTCCCTGTGGCCTAGCTCATAGATTCGAGTCACCATAGGGGTAGATAAAGATCCAATGTAGATCCTCTTTGAAAAAAATAAATGAATCAAAAAGGCATCCTGGGGATGGTGTTATGGTATTACTACTACTATATCATTAACTATTACTTATATCAAACATTACTTATACTATCAACTGCTAAAAATATTTTTATTATAGTAGTTCAACAATAATGACCTTTTACAGTTGACCTTTTGAAAGCATTTGGTTATAACTATGACAATTGTTCTTCTTCCTTCTTTTTCTGTTTCCTTTCCATGGGCTTCTTGACTCACCTCGTGGGCACTTAGAACACTGGATCATGTGGATCGCTTGGACGCTCTGGCCACTGGGGAATCTGGCCTCTTTCCCTTTTATGGTTGTTCGACCACTTGGCCACTTTGGCGATAACTCCATGAAAGTTGGTTAATCATGTCCTTGTTTCTTTGCAAATTAGATGTGTTTTTTTCCATTTAGATTTGTGTCTTTTTTATAATCATTTTTAGTGTAGTTTGTCAGTTATAGTTATGTTTTAAATACATTACCTGTTGTTAACATATACCTAAGCCAATTGACGGACTCTTGCTAGAAACGAGGCCAAGAAGAGCTGAGGATCAACTGTATTTTCTAAAGCCGCTTTGGCCTTGACAAGGTCTTTTGGCTATAACAATCATATCAACAAGGAAAAGATATGGAACTCGTCTTGCGATCGCAACACACATTTTAGCCGTGACCATGCATTGATGCTAGTGAAGGTTACAAGATTTTGTGAGCACTTTGGTCACAACTAACTCCTGTTTGGCCATTGAGAGAAAGACTTCAGCACAAATGAGAATTCAACTATGGGAGTCATCTAATAAGATCTATAAATACATCTTTTTCGTATAGCACAAGGCACATAGCTACATTTAGGGTTAGAAATAGCTGCTAGGATATTTTTCTACTTTCAAAACATTTCTTTTTTTGTTCCTGGTCTAGATTTATTAATTTTCTACAATCCAAGGAAGAAATCATGCTTTGCCTATGAAGATGGATTCTTTCTCATGTTTTATTGATTTCTTTTAGTATGAGTGGTTGGTTTATTAGTCTAGGGTTCTAGATAGAACCCTAGTTAATATTTATATGCTCATGATATTACATGAGATGATTATTAACATATTAATCTTTGATTCTTATACTCCATATCTATTGTAAGATGTTTTTACTATTAATTGCAATTCATACATTGATTATGCTTGTAGCTAATTAGGGTTCGGGTTGTGGTTTATGAATATGTGTATAAGTCATGTAGATATGTCCATAATAGAAGTTGAATTAGGCTTAACCAAATTTAATTGTGGATTAGCATATAATCTGTGCTTTAGTTAAACGAGTTATGACCATTAGTCCAAATTAGGTTATTTTTCCAAGTAAATTGGGCTTGTAACTTGCAATCCGTTTTATAAATCTAATTGGATTCGTATTTGATTGGGTAAACTTAAATGAAAATAGCGGGAAAGTTGAAACCCTAGGTCACCTTTCGTATCTTGCAATGATTCTTTTTTTTATTTTTCTTCTTGCACTTAATTTTATTCATTCTCGTAATTAGTAATATTCTCTTAAACTCGTTCTCAAATTGGAGAATTCGACTGGTAGGCTTTTGAATTGGAAATCCCTTCATGGGATTGATAATATACTTTCCTAAATATGACTAAAACTCATATACTTGTCAGTAAGGATGCTAGGTTCTAATTTAGCATAACTTAGGTCATTGTATTCAGCCACTTGGTTATCTAGCATTTTTTTTGACTCTATGATCTATTGAGCACTCCTATCAGCTACTACATCATCAATATTTCTTTTCATGGGCTCATCAACCTTCTGGGTATTCTCAATGTTGGGCCATATGTCCTCATTCTTTTTTATGGCTATTTGACCCCTTCGACACTCCAACTACTGGGTCATTGAGCTTCCTTCTTTTTTCATGGGTTCTTTGCTGTCTTCTTCTTTTTTTGGGGATGTTTGGCCGCTTTGTTCTGGTCATTTTTTCATATTATCAGCCTTAGAGCCTTTTGCTCCATCATGCTTTTACATTTTACAAAGGAAATTAACAAAATATTTGACAAGGAATCATCATGAAAACTTTGAATTCAACAAATATAAACTGATGATCAAAACATACAACATACACCCAAAAAAAAAAAATTTAAGTTGATAATATTCTTCATCCAAGGAATCAATTTTTCATCTAACTCAAAAAGCTTGTTATATCATGATTAGTGAGTCTCTTCAATAAAGCCTTCCCAATTAAGGTCAAGGTTCTTGTTTCCTTCAACTCGAGCTCTTTCCTCATTATGTCAAAGAACTAACTCTCCTAGTCAACAGTATTGATATTTAATATTTTTTTTCATTGTGACAGTTCACAGCAGTCCCAAAGAACAACCTAAGAGGGGGATGAATTAGGTTGTTTAAAAAAATAAACCTTTTAATGTGCTTAATGAGAAATACAAACTTTATTCAACAAATAAACACTTAATCACAAATGAATACAAAAGATACTCAATAATTGAAGTTCAAAGAACAAATATAAGACGATTGAGATAGAGAGTATCAAACCAAACTCCCAAGCTTCTCAAGCTTGGAGTATATTCACTAGTAGTGCCTCTTCAAAGAAAGTGAGGCATTAACCTTCTTGTACACAAAGTAGGCTCACCTTTGCACCAACTAAGTCCCTCTACTTCAGCCAAAGGATTTTACAATACAACCTCACTTTTGTACACTTGTTATCCCTCCACTCTTACACTTGAAGATCACTCAATAGTCTACTCTTGCTCACACTAATTCCCAGTCTACTCTAGTTGAGCCAATAGAACTACACTACTCAAACCAATACAACCCACAATATTTTAGCTTATTTCTTCCCAAATAGCTCTTACAAGTGTTTGTATTGAATGCAGTAGTTCTACTATCTATGTTTTACAATTACAGACAAGGGGGTATTTATAGAAGCCCAGAAATTGCTTCCAACAGTTCTCTAACGGCTATTTTCTGTTTCTTGAGAAACTAGCCATTTGGTCTTTCGGAAGGCCGATGCCGTCAATGTGCATCCAAACGAACTAGCCGTTGAACCTTCCGGACGTCTGCTGTAAAGCCTGTGCATCCGATGTTGCGTCCGATAACAATATGAACAATGCTTCGGACGGTTGTATGCGTCCTACAGTTTTGAAAGAAACTTCTTCATTTTGAGCTCTTCTCTTCCGACGATCATGTGCGTCCTACAGCTTTTGGTTGTGTTTCGGACGTTCTCCTGTGTCTGAAGCTACTTCAGATTCTTCTCTATCAGATGCTCCCTTGCGTACGAACACCTTTCTTTTGGATACTCCCTTGTACCGAATTATCCTGCTTTTCTGCACACTTGATTGTAAATCATTAGTATGATTTGGTCATCATCAAAATATGAGTATAACAACTGGGGCAAAAATCTCCTCCTTTTTTATGATGACAAATCATTTGGACATTTCTAAAAAGCATTTCTAAGATATGAAGCATAAGTCAAGAAGTTTTGTCCATTATTTTCTCTCCCTTTTGGCATCATCAAAACATAAGAAAAATAATGCAATTTAAGCTCCCCCTAAGTTTATTCTCCCTCTTGAAAGATGAATATAATTCACATGAGTACACGGAGAATAAGTCAAGTTATGCAAAACAATTCTTTCCTTCAAGAATATGTATTCAATAAGATATGAGTGAATTCATGGAATTACATGATCAAAACAATTTTCGCTCATTCCTTACCAAAAAGCATCATCAAAAAAATGAAGCATGTGTGATGCAATTTCTTGCAAAATAATCCATTCAAAAAAGAGAATGCTGCCTACTTTCTTTTGCAAGTAGTGACTTATTATAGACAAAAATTGGGGATACATATTCCCTAGCATTCTAAACAAATTCAATCACCCAGATGAGTAACATTCAAGAGAACATAGTTCAACTTAATAAATGAAAGAACATTCTTAACACAAAATTTTAGATGTTACCCATTTTAATGTCATCTTGTGCTTTGAACACCCTCCATTGATAATTATCTTGAATTCCTTGGTGCTCTTCCAAGCATACCTACATGCAGAATTAAGCAACAACTATTGGTACCCAAACTTTCTTGGGTACCAATTGGATTAGTAACATGCTTAATCACCCAAATAGAATTTATAAGAAATATTTCATTTCTTTTAACATAACAATTTTTCTTTATATGGCCATATTGATGACAATATTTACAAATAATATTCTTATTGCCATAGAAAGAAGATTTAGATTTAATAAAGCAAAAATCATTTTTTCTAAAGGTGATAAAATTCTTGTTCAAAAACATACTTTTCTAGTTCTTTTCTTTTCAAAACATTTTCTTTCTTCTTATTCAAAATATCATCAAGATCATTTAATCTCCTCTTCAATGAAGCTTGTTCTTCCCTGATTTTGGTTTTTTCAACAAATTTTTTCTTCAAAACACACAAGTTTTGAGTTGGCACTCAATAAAGCATTAACTTTAATTTTTAACTCTTTGTTCTTAGCATATGATTCTTTCAAACATTCATGCATTTTAAAAATAAATGATTCAACATCATCATTATCACATGAATCATCACAAGAATCACAACTAGAGGATACCTCATTATTGCCAAGTGCCATAAAAGTCATTTGAGCCTCTTCATATTCTTCTTCAACTTCTCCATCCGAATTGCAATCATCCCAAGTGATTTGGAAGTTGTTGAAGTGAGGCTTCCTTGAGTCTTTCTCCTTTTTGATGAAGCTTTAAATACTATGCTTCTTTTTCCCTTTGCCTCCTCATGATCTTGTAGCTTGTATTTCATCTTCAATCATCAAAGGAAGTTAGAGAATTAATCAAGGACTCAATAGGCATAGAACTTAAATTTTTAGACTCCTCTATTGCAATGGATTTAGGTTCCCATTACTTAGGTAAAGCATTCAAAACTTTTCTATTCTTTTCACCCAAGGAATATTCTTTACCCAAACCTTCCAAATCCTTTACAATATCATTGAACCTACAATACACCTTATCAATGTTCTCATATAGGTTAGATTTTGAAGGATTCATATTTAGCCACAAGAAGTGACTTTTTTTGCTCTCTAATATCTTCATTTCCTTTATGGAGATCTTTCAATTTTTCCCATATCTCCTTGGCTGATTTGCAACCTTTTACTTTAGAAAACTCATCTGCATCCAAAGTATTATAGAAAATATTAATGGCTTTAGCATTTAAAGATAAACTTACTTTATCTTGTGTATTTAACTCATATCTGGTCTTAGGTCTTAATCTTTGAGTATTTACATCAATGATGTTAGCTTCTAAATGACCTTCATCAAATAATATACCATAAATCAATATCAATAGATTGAACAAAAATTTTCATTCTATCCCTCCAAAAAACAAAATTAATGTCATTAAACATGGGAGGTCTAGTAATAGAATGCCCCTCTAAAAGCAAAGCATTATTGGTTGCCATAATGATCTTTACTCGAAAGCTATTAAGCTCAATATCAGAGACCAAACTCTAATACCAATTGTTGGCCCCAAAGAGTAACCTAAGAGGGGGGTGAATTATGTTGTTTCAAAAAACAAACCTTTTAATGTGTTTAATGAGAAATGCAAACTTTATGCAACAAATAAACACTTAAGCACAAATGAATACAAAAGATACTCAATAATTGAAGTTCAAAGAACAAATATAAGACGATTGAGATAGAGAGTATCAAACCAAGCTCCCAAGCTTCTCAAGCTTGGAATATATCCACTAGTAGTGCATCTTCAAAGAAGGTGAGGCAATAACCTTCTTGTACACAAAGTAGGCTCACCCTTGTACCAACTGAAAATCCCTCTAGTTGAGCCAAAGGGTTTTACAATACAACCTCACTTTTGTACACTTGTTATCCCTCCACTCTTATACTTGAAGATCACTCACTAGTCTACTCTTGCTCACACTAATTCCCTCTAGTTGAGCCAATAGAACTACACTACTCAAACCAATATAACCACAATATTTTAGCCTATTTCTTCCCAAATATCTCTTACAAGTGTTCGTATTGAATGTAGTAGTTCTACTATCTATGTTTTACAATTACAAACAAGGGGGTATTTATAGAAGCCCAGAAATTGCTTCCAACAGTTCTCTAAGGGCTATTTTCTGTTTCTTGAGAAACTAGCCGTTTGGTCTTTCGGACGGCCAATGCTGTGAATGTGCGTCCAAACGAACTAGTCGTTCGACCTTTCAGACATCCGATGTAAAGCCTCTGTGTCTGATGATGCGTCCGATAACAATATGAACAGTGCTTCGGAAGGTTGTATGCGTCCTACAGTTTTGACAGAAACTTCTTCAATTTTGAACTCTTCTCTTCGGACGATCATGTGTGTCCTACAGCTTTTGGTTGTGTTTCGGACGTTCTCTTGCGTTTGAAGCTACTTCAGATTCTTCTCTATCGGACGCTCCCTTGCATCCGAACACCTTTCTTTCGGATGCTCCCTTGTATCCGAACTATCCTGCTTTTCTGCACACTTGATTGCAAATCATTAGTATGATTTGGTCATCATCAAAACATGAGTATCACAACTGGGGTTCAACATTTCTTAAAGGAGGTTCAGTTATTGAATCTCAAGTCCTGTTTCCTTGGCCAACATCAAACATAACATAAGAGCTTCTTCATTTTACACTGGATTGTGGTGTATCATCCATGCAGTTGGTATCCCAACTTCAACTAGAATCACTGATCCAAATCCATACCCTAAAATAAAATTTGTGTACTATTTTTGATTCTGAAAGTGATTCTATATTCCCAGAGAGCACTTGGCAATTCATTGACTCAAAGTCCCTTAGATCAATCCAATCGCTTGTTTTTAACCCCATCAAAAGGATTTTATTGGACACTTTGGTCTGACCATTTACTTGAGGATATGCTACGTAGTACCCATCCTGATGTCAAACTCCTTACAAAAATTGGCACACGGTCCACCTTCAAATTGTTCAACATTTCAAATAGTAAGAGGTGAGGGATTCCATATCAGTAAAAAATAATTTAAATGAATTTTTAGATCGTTTTTCCTATTATAGATGTTAATGGTTCTACCTTAATCAACCCAATGAAGTAATTAGTGGTCACCTTCATGAACTCATAACCTTCTGGTGCCTAAGGTAGAAGCCTATGTAAGTCTATCCCCCATTGCACAAAGGACCACAAACTTTGGATCAATACAAGGTCAAGTCTAAGTTGCCTCGAGATTGGCATATGTGCCTATTAGTTATGATATTTTTGAACCACTGCATCAGCATCAAAGTGCATAGTTAACTAATAAATTTTGGTAACATTGTTTTTCTTTCCAAGCTTCTTATTCTGCAGTATGGCTACCCCATATCTCTTCAGGTAACACTTTTAGAGTTTGCTTCAACCGAAGCTAAGCATTGAAGTAATGGATTCAAGTAAGATTTCCTGTACAGAGTTCCATCTATGGTCGTATTTCAAGGCCCTTATTATGATCCTCCAAGCTTTAGTTCTATCATCTCGCAGATGTCTTCAGCTAGATACTAGATAATTAGCTGCATCCACCCCAGTTTGCATTGATCTCCATGACTTTTTGAGCCTTCATCAATAGCACTGGTTGGATTTTGACTAGAACTTCTTTGCTTAAATTGGAATAAATGGCCAAAGCATGATTTGAAGGTGCATTGGAGTTCCTTTTTTTTTTTTTTTTTTCTCTCAAGAATTTGACATACTAACCTCATCAAGTTCCTCCTTTGACTTTATTAAAGATATTTATGATTACCTCTCTTTCTTAAAAATTTCCCAAGATATGATTCATTCCCAAATGGGAATCACTATTAGTTTTCAATGCTTTGGGTCCCTTATCCAATGAATCTCTTTGCCAGCTTCATCCTAGTGATGAAAGTCTCATTCTCGAGTTCATATTGGTATCTTGGAACTCGAACCTGAGTGCATAACTTATAAAATTTCCTTCATTGGTCTGGATAATGATCCCTGTAATGGAACTAGATATACAACAAGCCTCATCCATATATAGCTCCCAGATTGTGTAGCCATCTTTAGATGTTTTATTTTTGTCTGAAGCAAACTTGCCCATGATTGGCTCTAATCCCCATTTAATGGCAGAGCATTGATATTTTTCTACTTTGAAGTCAGAAAGGACTTGAGCTTTTACTGTAGTATGAGGCCAAAATTTAATATCTAACTGTAACAGCTCAACAGACCATTTTAGCATCCTATCATAATCATATGCTTTTGTAAGTGTTGCTTTTATGGAAAATATCTAAAAACAATTATTTTGTGCTATTGACATAAGGTCTTAACTTCATGGCCAAGGAACAATTGCAAAGACAACATTTTCAATGATGAATAGTTACTAAGACCTTAGAAGAAGTAGATTGGCCTTTGGTTCCCTCTTTATCACAAATACAAAACTTAACTTTTTAGCTTCCTACATTGCTAAATGGTATAAGTACAGGTCCCATTAGGCTAAGGAGCTTCCAAGCACATATCCAAGATGATATTCTTTAATATTTTCAAAAGCTTTTTCTGCCCATTCAAAGGTCCTTATCCTTTTCAATATCTAACAAAATGAAAGCCCATTTTCATTAGATTTAGACAAGAAATTATTTAGTACAGTCAGTCTACCTGTTAACCTTTAAATTTTCTTAGCCTAATGTTGGGGGCTTCTTACTAAATTGTCTTTATTTTTCTTGGTTAGCTTAGGTTCAGTGTGATACAATGAAGCCCATGAACCTTCTACAAGGCACTTTGAATGTGCACTTTGTGGATTCAACCTCATAATGATAGTTCGAAGTGTCACGAATATTTCCCTTAGATCTTCAATGACTATTTCATATGTTCTACTTTTTTATAAGTACCCATATCATCAACATAGACTCCATGTTTCTTCCAATATGGTACTTGAAAAGCTTATTGACCAACCTTTGATAACTTGCTGCAACATTCTCTAAGCCGAATTGCATATTTTGATAGTATTAAATTACTTTTTCAGTGATGAAGTAAGTTTTCTCTTCATCTTCTTTTGCAATGAATATCAAATGACACCCCTTATAAGCATATAAAAAATTTAAAATTCCAAATCCAAAAAATGCATTTATTACTATATCAATCCAACGCAAAGAATAACTCTCTTTTGGACAAGCTTTATTGAAATCTATATAATCAATACACATTCATTAGGAGTTTGTCTTTTTTACAAGCATAGGATTACTCAAACAAATAGGATAAATGATTTCTTTAAAGATTTTGGTAGCCATCAGATTTGTCAACTTCAGCTTTGATCACTAGGTTGTGCTCTAGTTCGAAGAGACTTTTTCTTTCTTTCATCGGCTTGTAATCTGGATTAATGCCCAATTGATACCGATACACTAATGATCTTCCTAAGAATCCTAGGCATAAACATCGTTAACTAGGAAATAATATCTTTCATTCAAACAATACTCAGATAATTTAGCCTTGAGTTTAGCTCGAATGACAGCATAGATTTTGATCTTTCAATCTTGGAGCATCGAATCGAAAGAGATTTATGCAATTGGGACCACTAATGTAAGTTCTGCATTAGCCTTTCTCCTCCTAATAGGGACCTCGACATGTTTAGCAGCCTTGGCCTCTGATTTGTCCGAATTGCATTAGACTTCGATGCTTATAGCCTAAGTTTGTTTCTTAAAGGCATAACATACCATTCTATGGCCTTTTTCTGATTGCCTAAAACAAATCCTTCCAAGCCATCCCTCAAACATAATTTGATTTCAATATGAAAAAATAGGGGATAATAACAAATGCATGCTGGCTTGGCTGGCCTAGGATCATGTTATAAGAGCTATATTTTTGTACAACGACAAAATTTATCATTTAATTATGCTCCTTGGTTGGCTCACGAAGCCTAAGCAGTAGAGTAATTTGCCAGCTCCCAAGCTATCACTCTACTACATTTGGCTCGTTTTCTAGTCACCTTTGGAAGGGCAAGGAGTGTGACAACGTGCATGCTTCCCTTTACTTCATAGGGTCGGTCATAACAAAATCTCCGGTGAAGCCAACTAGTGGGGTTTTGAAGGGTTGAATGAGAGATATAAATGTTCATTTGTTCTCAAGCATGTTAAAAGATGATATTTGTTAAGCTCCCAGTGTACACAAACACTTCGTGCAGTTCATATATAAGAGACCCATACGTGAATTACAATAAATTCAGCATGTGAAATGCAAGTTGGCATTGGATCATCTGAAGTAAATCCCACGTTCATGAATTGTTTGAACCTCTTTTCTCGAAACCCCCTTTAGGAATATATTTGCCATGTTTTTTCCTTCCACTGCTAGACTTGCCCCCATAGGGACCTCAACAATGACACTAATCACCCATGTAATGTCATTTACATGATATCATGTTACGGCTGATGTCTATATTGGTTGGCCGAGGTAGCTCTCTGCCAAAGTCATTATTTAGTTGGTAAGAATATTGTTCATTACATCTCTTTTCTCATGATTGGTTTTCATTGACGGAGAGGCTTCTAAGACTCCCAAGTGCTAAACCTGGCAAAGTACGTATTTCCCTCCTTGTTTTGTTTATAGGATTAAATTCCTCATCTATTAATTCCATAGGTCTAACAGGCTTCATGATGATATTTCCACAGAAAATGACCCAACCAGTTAATAACTTCTAGCCCGAGGAAGCAAGCCTATCAATTACCTTCTATCAGTTACCTTTTGCTTCTTAGCAGCCGAAACAGCAGAATTATATGTAAGATTTTATCTACAATTAAGGGATCAAAATTAAGAATAAAATTAAGTGGCCCGATTTTAGGTATTTGGTTTTACCTTAACAACTGCAAAACTTATATGTTCAGTTACTTGATGGACGTACTGAATTAAAGCCAAATATGTCTATATATATATATAAATTGAAATAGGAAAGAGACAGCTGATGGGTAATATAGAAACATACGTAAAATTTTTCTTCTTCCATCATATTAAAGTGTGTGACAGAAAGAAGGGTGGGAAAAATTACTTTTCATTAGCAGTTCCTCCAGTAACCACAAAATAGCTAATTCTAATTCCGCATCAGGTATGTCCACGCTTTTGAAAAGATTATATTGCTCTAAAAAATCTTGGGCAACTCTTTTATGCAATATTAATTTATTTGCATAATTATATAAGAGTATTAAGATTACATATGGTATCAGAGCCTATGGTTAAAATTTATGACTTGTAAATTAATAATGTCATATTTTGTTCATGATTAGTTTCGTCCATTAAATTTAAGGCAAGATTATTCAAACTAATTTGTGAACTTGATTTGTAGATTCACATAAGGCCGTTGTTGTTTAATATTTGATAACGGAAATAAATAAAACAAAATAAAGTTGTATTACAACTTGGCGGCTTAAACTGCAAACTCCACAAGTTTGGACACATCAAAGACATATATAAGTTTTGGTTTTCCTTAGACAGTTCCGGCGGTGGTTGCTTGTTGACCGTTATTGTATCTCTGGACTAATATTCTTATTTGTTTTAGAAAAAAAAATGAACTTGCTGTGAATTGCTCATCAGCCGCACAAAGAATTTTATTCTAGCATTAAAGATATCATGCAATGATAGTTGCAAAAAATGTAACATGACTTTGTTAAATTTATTAAATTATGATGCCAAAGTTTAGTTGGCAGAATCATGTAATGCCATATGTCGAATAAGCCATAAAATATTCAATTTGGCAGCCACATTTTTTTTTTTTTTTCCAATTTTATGATAGCTATATTTGAGAACTAATGGATGAATGACTGTTTATAGTATAACATATTGCACTAATTGATTTTTTATTTATATGTAAAAAAAAAAATTAATATTTATGGAAATGTCATTAGTATTTTATTAAAATATTATAAAATAATTTAATTTTTAATGTTGAATGTTTATCCCATTTGATTTGATGTCGAACATGATGCATAATTTGTTAGTCACCAAAATGGCCAAATTAGAAAGTTTTATGGACATCGATCATATAAAATTGTCAATATCCATATTATAAATGAAGTGCTTATAATGGAAAAATGGATAAATTGACTCTCACTACTCATTAGAACTTCAGGATTTGCCCAAAGGTAAATTATTTATTCAATGAATTGTGAGAATTTTAGAGGCAAAAAAAATTAATATTTTGTTAGATATATCTGGATGTCCAAAGACAACATGTATATTTTATTAAAAAAATATTTTATTTGTCTATTAAGTTTAATAGCATTTAATTTATGACAGTATATCATAATATCTACCCAAAGGAGAGCTACGGTATACTTGATTGCTTGGTCATCTAAATTCATAAACAAAATTCAATATTTTGAGCATTTATATATTTTATTTTGCAGCCATTTCGTTCCATTCGCATGTTTCATTTGTGCCGTATTAAATGGTTTGAACTTCTCTGATATGGTGCGAACAAGTTGAGTTTCATTTAGGCGGTTTTGGACCTTAACTTGCCTGCTGCTATTACTGATTCAAGCAGTGAGGAAGAGAAGTTGTACCATAAGGCATGGGAGCGGTCAAACAGATTGAGTCTTGAGTTTTTCCGAATGACTATTGCCAACAACGTTAAGACAACAATTCCACAAACTGAAAATGCAAAAGAATATCTTAAGTTTGTGGAAGAACATTTTTGTTCTGCAAATAAGTTAGTCACTGGTACTCTAATGGCACAACTCACGACCATGAAATTTGATGGGTCAAGAGGAATACAAGAGCATGTCATTGAGATGAGCAATATTGCAGCAAAGCTAAAGACCTTGGGGATGGCATGGAAAACTATAATTAGTGCAATTCATTTTGAACTCACTACCTCCAAATTATGGGCCATTTGAAATCAATACAACACTATTAAGGATAAGTGGGATGTTAATGAATTGGCCAGTAAGCTTGTTCAGGAGGAAGCACCTTGAAGAGTCAAGTTGAAGCCATTCCATCAACCTTGTAAGTCAAGGAGCTAGCAAAGGACCTAAGGTGAAAACCAACAAGTTTAAAAGAAGAAAAATATATATACTAATGTTTCTCATATTGAGAAAAAGAAACGGACGGCAGATAAGTGTTATTTTCGCAAGAAAGTAGGACATTATTAGAAAGATTGCCAAAAACGTAAAGCTTGGTTTGAAAAGAAAGGTAAAATCTATTATGTTTCTGTATGTTTTGAATCGAACTTAATTGAAGTTCCTAATAATACTTGGTGGTTTGATTCTAGTGCTACTACTCATGTATCCAACATGATGCAGAGATTCCTTACGATCCAAACTACAAATCCAAATGAGTGTTTCCTATTTATGGGGAACTGTATGAAGGCTCCAATTGAAGGCATAGGGACTTATCATTTGGTCTTGGATACTGGCTATCATTTGGACCTATTTCAAACTCTATATGTACCTTCAGTTTCTAGGAACCTTATTTTTAATCTTCTTAAACATTAATGATGCGCTTTAACATTAATTTTGGACATGGTTGTTTCAGTTTATTTAAGAATAATAATGTTATTGGTTCTGGATTTCTTATTGATAGTTTATATAAACTGAAACTTGATGATAATTTTGCTGAATCCTTACTTGTTGTTCATGGGAATATTGGAATTAAGCGTAGCATGCTGAATGAAATTCTGGTTACTTGTGGCATAAACGTTGGGGTCATATATCCAAAGAAAGGTTAGAAAGATTTGTAAAAAATGGGATTCTACCGAACCTAGATTTTATTGATCTCGGTGTATGTCTACATTGGATTATTGTCATGATTCAACATGGAATTCCTTATGTGTCTTAAGACATCTCTAACTTCTTCTTTCTTTATACACATCTAGATATGAGGACCTTTTGATGCTCCATCTTTTAGTGGAGAAAAATATTTTATTACCTTTGTCGATGATTTTTCACGTTATGGTCATATTTATTTGCTAAGCGAAAAATCTCACCCTTTGAATTGTGATGTATACCTGATGAGAGAACTCCTCATTACCTATCCTTGTGGATGCATGCACTCAAAACTGCCACATATCTTTTAAATAGGATTCTTAGTAAGGCAGTCTCTAAAACTCCTTTTGAGTTGTGGACTGGAAGGAAACCTAGTTTAAGGCACCTACATGTATGGGGTTGCCAAGTGGAAGTAAGAGTATATAATCCACATGAAAGAAAATTAGATTCTCAAACAAAATCCACATGAAAGAAAATTAGATTCTCAAACAATAAGATTTGGATACTATATTGGTTATCCAGAGAAATCTAAAGGATACAGGATTTATGTTCCAAACCACAGTCCAAGAATTGTGGAAACTGGTAATACTAAATCTCTATAAAATGGTGAAGTTAGTATAGAGTGCTTCAAAACAAGTTGTGGATATACAAGAAATTAAAGTTAATTCCAGTCCCTGTCTCTTATACCTCTAGATGTCTATAACTCTTAGACCACTTGGCAACCCCTTACATAATTATGCTAATAATATTAGACAACACTTAAATGATGAAGCTGTCCTTAGAAGAAACTAACTCACCAAGGTTTGATGGAAATGAACCATAATTAATGCCATTAAGAAGATCTCAAAGAGAGAAAAAATAGGCTATTTTTTATGATTATGTGGTTTATTTACAAGAGTCGGATTTTGATATTGGAATTAGTAAAGATCCAATTTCATTTTCACAAGCCATAGAAGGTGCTGACTCTGACAAATGGTTTGATGCTATGGAAGATGAGATGAAATATACAATGGAACAAAACAAAGTCTAAGATCTTTTTGAATTGCCAAAAGAATCTAAATGAGTTGGGTGCAAATAGGTATTTAAAACCAAGCACGACTCGAATGACAATATCGAACGATATAAAGCTAGACTCGTTGTCAAGGGTTATACTCAGAAAGATGGAATTGATTATAAAAGACTTTCTCACCAGTCTCTAAGAAAGACTCCTTAAGAATCTAGATGTGTATAAGAGACAGCTCAAGATTTCGATAGTTGCACCAAACGGATGTGAAAACAGTCATTCTTAATGGAGAGCTTGAGGAAGAAGTTTATATGGACAACTCAAAAGGGTTTTCAGTTAAAGAGAAAGGTCACATGATGTGTAAACTTAAGTCAATCTATGGACTTAAACAGGCCTCACGAAAATGGTATATTACGTTCAATGATACCATAAAATCTTTTAATATTCAAGAAAACATCTTGATACATATAAAGATGGTTATCAGTGGGAGCAAGTCAAAATTTTCTTATTTTTTCTTTTTATGTTGACGATATTTTACTTGCTACAAATGATTTGGGCATATTGCGAGACACGAAAAATTTTCTCTCAAAGAATTTTGAAATGAAAGATATGGGAGAGGCATCTTTTGCGATAGGAATTGAAATATTCCGTGATCACAAAAAATTGTTGAGGTTGTCTCAGAAAAACTATATCGAAAGAGTTCTAAAGAGATTTAATATGCATAATTGTTCAACAGGAATTGTTCCTATAGAGAAAGAAGATAAATTCAATCTCATGCAATGTCCAAAGAACGATATAGAACGGAAAGAAATGGAATCAATTCCTTATGCCTCTAGTGTGGGCAGTTTGATGTATGTCCAAACCTGTACGAGACCCGATATTAGTTTGCGGTTGGGATGTTGGGCAGATATCAAAGTAATCCTGGGATAGATCACTGGAAGGCTGCGAAAAGGGTTTTATGGTACCTACAAGGAACAAAGAATTACATGCTCATGTATAGGAGATCTAGTCAATTAGAAGTTCTGATTGAATACTCATATTCAGATTTGGGTGGATGTCTTGATAGTAGAAAGTCCACTTTTGGCTATTTATTTCTACTTGCTGAAGGAGCCATATCATGAAAAAGTGCTAAACTATCTGTTATTGCATCATCTACAATGGAAGTAGAGTTTGTGACATGTTTTGAAGCCACAATGCATGCATTATGTTTGCGGAATTTTATTTCGAGACTTGGGGTAGTCGACACCATTACCAAGCCGCTGAAAATTTATTGTGATAATTCTGCAACAGTATTTTTCTCCAAGAACGACATTCCAAAGGTACAAAACATATGGAATTAAAATATCTAACCGTTAAAGAGGAAGTTCATAAACAAAGAGTGTCTATTGAGCATATCAGAACTGATCTGATGATTGCAGATCCATTAACTAAAGGATTGCAACTGAAGACATTCAAAGAACAAGTACAAAGAATGGGTCTTGGTTACATTAATGAAAATGTTTTATGATCTTGAGACACTTTGAGCTCTATAATGTAATGTGTTTCTGATATAACTTAGTGTATTTCCTGTTTTCCATGATTGTGTACACATAATTTGTTTGAAATCATTTACAACAAGAAAGTCTTTATAAGACGTTATTGTGAACCATTAAGTAATAGGTATATTACTATAGGACCTATTATACTACATTGTTAATGTTGTAGTGTATGGAAGGAAGTATGTGACTTAAACAATATACAACCGTCACAACTCACATTTGCAATTCATTATAGTATGGTGATCATGATGAGAAAGATTTTGTTAATTATGCGCGCTTAATATTTGTGCTTCAGCGGGCCAAGTAGGAGAATGTAAGATTTTAGCTATAATTAAGGGATCAAAATTAAGGATAAAATCAAGTGGCCCGATTTTAGGTATTTGGTTTTACTTTAACAACCGCAAAACTTATATGTTCAGTTACTGGTTGGAGTACCGGATTAAAGCCAAATATATGTATAAATTGATCCTCCCTCTAATTAGGGTCGTACAGAAACACGATAGAATAAAATTTTTATACTTCAATCATACAGAGTGCATGCATCCACAAGGATAGGTAAATGTCTCTTATTACCAATTCCTAGATGTGTACCACAGAATGTCTAATTCTTATTCTGCATCAGGTATGTCCACACTTTTGAAAAGATTATATTATTCTAAAAGATCTTGATCAACTCTTTTATGCAATATTAATTTATTTGCATAATTATATAAGAGTATTAAGATTACATTATAATCTACCTTTTCATTTCTTTTCTTGGCGTTGTCATTTAGCAATCCTTTTGCTCTTTAAGACTCTTCTCCCAGTAAAAATTTTGAGGTCCGCTTAATGATTTCTCTAAAAGTTTAGGCGCCTTTCCTGGCAAATTAGCATTCAAAGCTCTCACACTGATAGAAAAAGCAGCGATCACTACCTTCTCGTCCACATAATGAACCTACATAGCTTTGTCATTGAACCGCTCGATGTACAGAGTGAGGTCTTCATCATGCTTCTCTACGATGTTCATTAGATTAGCATTCTCTTTCTAAATCACAGTTATGCTCATAAAAATTGGTTAGAAATTGTTGGCTGAGGTCATGGAACTACTTATATAGAGTTATGAGGTATCTTTTGAAATTATGTATGAGCTGAGCCAAGTAGAGTTGTTGCAAATAATTTTCATTTGATAGAATCAGTATAACTGTATAGTCCAGTCACAGTTGAAACATGAGAGAGATGAAAAGATGAATCATAATCCCCCTTATATTTATCAAGAACCAGTAATTTGAAATGTACCAGAAAAGCCTCAATTTTGATTGACAAGATGAAATATATAGTCTTTATCCACTTTACGTAAGTTGCTAGCATAGGCAGAGCTCACCAAATTATTTTTCTTTGGGATCTTTTGGATTTTTTGTTCCAAATGTTTCTCCCCGAGCTGCATGAAAATAGTTGGTAGGGATAACTCTGTGGCACTTAGGGAGGACCATTAGATTAGGTCTTAATATATTATAGATAGACTGGGAAAAGATGTATGTATAAACAAGAGGGAACCTTTCATGACTTGGAAAGGAATTTCCATCTTCGGGAAATCTGGTGCCTAAGATGGGTACTACTCATGACAGCCTCAACCTACTTCCCATGGCGTTGATTCCATGGAATGGAGAAATTTCTCCTTCAACTCCACGACGTGCTTGAAAACATCAAAATGACTTGTGATGTAGGTCAAGCTTTTGTCACTCCTCTGCTAGGCGGTTAATGATGTTTCAACCTCATCACCTAGATGCCAGTATGATTAAGAATTTGTTGGTTATCACTTCCGCTTCTTAAGAGTTAAATTCACAGTTTCCATTTATGTCTTCATTTTGAGTTTGTAAATTAAAACTTAAACAGTCAGAACTTGCTATCCTAAAAAATCTGTAAATATGGGTTCAATTACATCAAAGAATACTTTCAGTATGTAGTTAATAGTGACAGTTGTATTAAGTTGGTTAAAGGTACAAATTGAGGTAAGGAACCCATATTTATTCAAATTTAGGTAGGAGGACCCTAACTGTCATAAGTTTAATAACTTACATACAAATGTGGTTCTAATGAGCTTGTCGCATGGCATCTCATATTGGATGCTTTTACACATATATATAAGTTTATTAACTTTCATTCAAATGTGGCTCTAATGAGGCTTTGGATCATCTACACATTTTTAAGATTACACTCACGTTATCACCACGCGATTTGAAACATACGTGTATTTTTAAAATAACAAAATAATAAATGAGGGACAAATGTCACCCCATCACATGCCACATGAGTTAACACCAAAAGTTAACAGCAGAGATCTAACGCCTCTAATGAGATTGTCACATGGCATCTCATACGGGATGCTTTTACACACATACACATGCAAACACACATATATATATATATATCAAGAGATTAAACAAAAGAGAGAAAACTTGATAATCTCTCTTATCTCTTTAAGAGTTTTGGAATTAAACAAAGATATGTTTAAATGCATCCGATGTTATTAATACAACCTCACGTATTTTGTAGATAAAAAGTTGGCATTATTAAGAATTTCAAAAAGTTTATTTTTGAACTCACTGTTCCTATTCCATTTGAAAGGAGATGATTTTAAACTATTCAACTATATCATCTCTCATTTATTTTCTTTTCTCACCAACTCAAACTTGCAACAATAAGGTCCTCTATCCTCATATTTTTCGTAAATCTCCCCAACCAAACTAAGTAATTTTTTTTTTCTTTCTTCTATACGAAACTATGTATAGATCATACTTCAATATCAGCTACCCAATATTAATTTAATATTACCAATATTTTATGGTTCATAGTTAGATAGCATTGTTAAAGAATTCAAAGGTTAGAATAATTATAATTTTAAATTCACATGTTATATAATTCTTTATTTATGGTATGGAGTTGGCACAAAAAATTTGACACAAATCTTATCTGGAGGCCTTTGGGTTATCTTAAAATTTTTCCGGGACTACTAATTGAGAAAAAGGAGAATGCATTTTTCATTTCCCTCTTGTTTGTGTTATTTAACATACTAGTTATCAAAATTTCAGACAAAATAAATTTGGTCCTCAATATTCTAGAATTTGGACAAAGTCAGGACAATTGGTAGAAAATTAAAATTTTTAATGAAAAATAGTCACGTGCATGTTACATGGCCGCTAACTTAAAAAAATAATTTTGAATTGTAAATTCTAAGATAATTATACAAAACTAGTCCCCAACATTTAGTAGAATAAGCAAAATAGGTTCCCCAAATATTAAAAAAATACAACTTTCTTTTAACGACAGAAGTCCTAAAATTCAATCTAATTCAACTGGCGCCACTAAGGATTCGAAGAGAAAGAAAAAAAATTTGAAATGTCAAAAATCATTTCAACCAATTAATGACCACATCTAATAATGGCTAATAAAGTTCACTGATTACACTTGAAATGAAAATTTTAAAATAGATAACATTTTAAATTCTTAAATGATAAAATATATAATTGTTAAGGAACTAATTGTATATATCTATCGTAAAATATTATTCCTAAAAATTATATTAGTATATTATAGTAGTAATATTACAAGAATATCCTAATATTAACATATCGATAATAACTAAATTTATTAGAGATTACTCTTTACAAAATAAACGATGTTCAATTATCAAATTTGACTATACTAAATATAAACACTAAGGATATTAAATTATGTTGTGCCCAAGTTGAAAGGATATTATTTACATAAGGAACTATTTTTTTTGGGGGGAAACAAAGTAATTATAAATATGATGAAAGTAGATCCCCATCATGAATCATATGAGAAATTTTATATAAATGACATCTAATATTATCATTCTAGTATGTTCATTTTTTCCTTAATGTTTTATTGACAATTATATTAAATACTTTAATTGAAATAATATAAGTAATTACAAATCACTTACATAATTAGGACCCGCCAAACTAAATTAGTGATTCACCCTAAAAAGTAAATCAAGTGCATATGGAAATTGTGTTACCATTTTATATATTAATCAATTGTCTTTTATCAGGTTGCAAAAGAAATACTACAAGGAATTATTGGGAAAAAAAAAAAAAAAACTTGTGACGTAACACCGGCTACTATAATTTCCTAAAATTTGTGTCACCAAATATAACTGATTAACTCTAAGTTTAATTAACATTTAAAGTTGTAGATTCTGTTTAATACTTAGAATAGTAAGACAAACTAGTTTCGCAAATTAGAGAAGGTTTTTTTTGAAAAATAACAGCATTTCTTAATTGATCGTAATTTTATGCCCCTTCCAAGTATTAACATTAATGTTATATTTTTTGATGATGATGATGATGGTGATGGTGATGGTGATGGTGATGGTGATGGTGATGATGATGATGATATTAATAATGATTATGATGTTTAGGATAACTGAAAAAAATACTAAGGATAATTTTATAATATCCTTAATGCAAGAAAATTTGATTACTAAGAATAACATTTTATAGTAGGGGAATACAATTAATTTCTTAATAAATATGTATTTTCTATTTGAGTGAATTCAAGCTTTATCTATCTTTAAAATTTTATTTCAAGTTTAATCATTCAACATCAGAAAATTACATTATTAGTCCTCCAACTATTTCATCAAAACTAGAATAGTCGCTCAATTTTAATTTTAGCCGGATTAATTCTTAAACTAAATATTTATATCCAGTTTGATTCCTAAATTATGGCTCCGCCCAAACATAAATTTTTTTAATTTTGACTATTGTTGACTAGTCTCATATACACATCTAAATGTGTCTAGAGACAGGTTTTTTACTAATGAGATGATTTTTACAGCCCTACAACTGATCATTAAAATCATTTTGGTCCCCCAACTTTTATTTTAGGGATTAGTCCTTGAACTAAATATTTGTATCCAATAACATCTAAATGGTGGCTCCACCTAAAATATAAAGTTTTTATTATGTGTATTTTATACAGTGTTGACTAGGGACATAATCATCGAATCACCTAATCTTATGATCGATAGAAACGAAAACACCGAGGAGCCTAATGTTTCATTTATATTAATATGATAGCTTTTACAATCACAAATAACTTTGATTTCAACTCCAATTCTAAAATCGATCTATGGAATTTGCTCTAAAAGATAATTACGTCTTTGTCATTGAACTCACACTACTAGAACCGGGAGGAAGAAGAGGAAATCGAGTAGCGTTTTGTGAGGAAGTTATTGGTTAAAGATTATATTTCAAAGAAATTGTTGATATAGATGTATTTCAGAAGGAATAAATGAAGGTTGTAGAGAGAAGTCCGACTACTGAAGGTAGAGGAAATGGGAAGTGAGAGAGACATAAAGTAGTAATAGTTGCGATAGAATAATAGGGGCAGCGGGAAGGGAGAGAAGGCTTCATTGGTAGGGAATAGATGGATAGCGTTGGTGGTTCATTGGTGTAAGGAGAAAGATAATAATGATTTTACACATCTAGATGTGTATAAGAGACAGGTCTGGTAAAGGGACATAGTGTCAAATCATCTATTCCGCGCATTGGTAACAAAACAAAATCTCAACATTCATTGACAAGTAGACTATCATTAATCCATGTAATATGATTTCCATTTTATTATAAAGTCTAAAACTATTTTTAAAAATAAAAATCATAGGAATAGATGATTTGACACTATGTCCCTATACAACACTAGTTAAAATTTTTAAAAAATAAAAATTACGTTTTGGGTGGAACTGCCATAAGGGGATCAAATATAATAGAAATACTTAGTACAGGGACTAATCATGTTGAAGAATGCCTTAATCAAGTTGGAGGACTAATGAGGTGATTTATAAAAAATAAAAGTTATAGGACCAAATAATTTGACGGTATGTCATAGTCAACCTAGTTTCACCTAAAAAAGAATTTACTTTTAATTGAAACTACCATTTAGGCCCTCAAATTAGATATAAATATTTAATTCAACGACTAATTCGACTAAAATTTAGATTGAGAGACTATTTTAATTTTAATGAAGTAGTTGGAGGACTATTGAGGTAATTTTCCCTTCAACACAACTAACCCTTAAGTCTTACTTTTATATTATATTGAGTCAGTAATCATTAATTAGTTAAGATTATTATTGACATTCTAATATCATTTTCTCTCACTCAAAACCCCGTGGCGGAGTTTCATTCACATTTAAATTTAAGGATGTTTGCATTAAAAGAATTTATTATTATTATTATTATGTTTGTTTTGGGAATTTATTTTGCATATTTTAATAAAATTTAGGGACCAATTTTATAAAATTATTTTAAAATTTAATATTTTATTCAAAATTTTTTTTAACTTACGGTCACATGACACATTGTGAAAAACATAGAAATCATATGCTCAGACACAAATATTAAGACCTCAACGCGGTCTTAGTTAAAGATCACGATGACTATAAGCGGAGAAGTTCATTACAATTCTTAATAGTTCATCCCGCACGAGAGTCCCAACCCAACTCATTGTCAACCATAAATTAACTTCTTCGAAAAGTGAGAATCACATCGTAAGTTAAAGCTTCATAACTTGAAGTCCTAATAGCTTAGAACTACGATTGACTTTTCATTAATAGTTTGTTAGATGGTTTATGGATTCTTTTTTCTGTTTTATGAGGCAATTCTGAGTGGTAGGCTTGTTCTTTTGTAAAGCTTTTTGACACTTGATTTTTCTATTCTCCATAGATTTGGACTTACCATTTTTTTTTTTTTTTATGAGGAGAAGAAGAGAGTACCTCAATGACTTATTAAGTTATAATAATCCTGATTATTTCAGCATTGTACTAAAGACTGAAGAGGCTTAAACCAATGTCCAATGATTTTTTTCTAATTCTCTTGCATGACAGCCATAGTGACGTTTAATCAATATATTATACGAATAAAACTTTAATTTTTGTTTTTGATCATACCACCACAAAAAAATATAAATAGACACACACAACACACACAACACTTAATATATATGCCCCACTTCCTTTACAATTGCTGTTATCTATCAACCATCCTTCTCTAATATATAGAGATTGAATTCAATTCAAATCCAATTCATTGTTCCGATCAATTCAAAAGAAAGGTTTAGTTTAGACTAACATATAAACCACATATTACTACCTCTTCTCCTCTTCCAAACTCAACTCTTTTCAATTTTACTTTTTCAGTTAGAGAAGGATGGTTGATAGAGTCCCGCACCTTTCGTTTCTCCCTCCTGTTATTCCTACACAGAAGAAATCATAGGTGGGCGGAGTGGATAAGAGGACTCTTCTTGATTTATATAAGTAAAAGACTTCCAAATTTCTCAATAGCCTATTCTAGATGTAATACAATTATCCAATCCCTCCAAATATTTATTGCATCATAAACACAACAAAATTTCAGCCAAGGAGAAAGGAGGAGAAGTGTGTGCTTTTCTATCTTGCATAGAAAGCATCTCTTCACGTCCTCTCTCTTGTTTCTTTAGATGCATCAATTCCACGTTGTTTTTAACCAAATGGATCTCCCTAAATCTCTCCTTTGTCTCATATATCGGGTCATATCTGAAGTGCGAGGATAAGGATAAAGGAAGCTATAAGTCACATATAGTTTTCAATTTTTTTTTAATCAATTTTAACTAGCTGAATATTTTTATCTGTACTACTGGCAGCTACTAGTGGTAACTCTGAATGGATTACTTGAGATCTAAATTGAAGGAAAAAGATTACATGATCGCAACCCAAGATTACATGATCGCAACCCAAACATGATGATGACTAAATCTTCTAGATGTATTTGTATTCCGGGACCGATCATCATCGGTGCGGGACCATCAGGCTTGGCAGCAGCAGCTTGTCTTAAAGAAAATGGTGTACCAAGTATTGTTTTAGAGAGATCCCACTGTATAGCTTCTTTGTGGCAGCTCAAGACATATGATCGTCTCCGACTTCATTTACCAAAGCAATTCTGTGAGCTTCCCTTGATGCCTTTACCGGAAGGGTTCCAGACTTATCCTACTAAACAGCAGTTCATTCAGTATTTGGAATCTTATGCAAGAAAGTTTGACATTAGTCCAAATTTTAACCAGTCTGTAGTGTGTGCCGAGTATACGATCAAGTTCTCGGGTTTTGGCGGGTAAGGACGGTGGGATTGAAGAAAGAGGAGACTGAATATGTATGCCGGTGGTTGATCGTGGCGACTGGAGAAAATGCCGAAGCTGTGGTGCCTAATATTGAAGGGATGGAGGAGTTCGGAGGGCCTATAATGCACACAAGTTTGTATAGAAGTGGTGGCGTTTTCAGAGGGAAAAAGGTGTTGGTCGTTGGCTGTGGAAACTCTGGAATGGAGGTTTGTTTGGATCTCTAATGTGTAATGCTAGTCCCACACTTGCAGTTAGAGATACAGTAAGAAAACCTTTGAGCCATTCTTCTTCCTTTCTTTATCTTTCCCAAGTAAAGCATATCCATTACAACTTTTTTAATGTTTCTTTGTCACTTCAAAGCTTTTGATGAATCTTCAATTTAATAACCAAAAGTTTTTCATTTTCAAACTCTGTCTATTCATGATAAATTAAAAAAAAAAAGTAAATAACTGGGATTTACCTAAAACATTTAGGTGTGGAAATTCTCAAGTATCTACCTGAATAAACACGATCAACAGAAAATTCTACAATTGTTTTTTCTATTCACCCCATCTCTTTTTCTTTTTCGTTTCTGAACCTGAATAGTGGTGTACAACCCTAGCTAGTTGTAAGTTCCTTTTTTTCTTTTCTTCCAACTGTTTTTAGCTGCTAGTTCCATCAATTTCCATCTGTATCAAATCTTAAAGTTCTCATAAAACTATTTCCTTTAGATTCTGGTAACAGAGAAAATCCCTGATATGTCACTTTCTTGGAATCCTAAAGCATGCGGAACATTGGTCAGAAACATAGGATTGGATTTGATTTGAGTACTAATATGTTTTACTCTGTAAAGGGCATCACTTTTGCATATTGGAGTCCAGTAATGACCCTTCTAAAACCAGCCCACAAACCATCCCCTCAAGAATGGCAAGTTGTCTTGTACCATGCTACTGTCTTATAGGTCTCTTTTTGGTGTAGTCCCCATCTTTTTGCATATCCTTGATTTATGTGCTAGAAAACTTTTATAGTTTTCGATCCGATGATGATGAGGATAATGATGATGTTATCAGGTGCACGTCCTACCACAAGAGATGCTGGGAAGATCAACTTTCGGGTTGTCCATGTGGCTCTCAAGTGGCTTCCCATGCGCCTTGTCGATCGCTTCTTGTTGATTGTATCGAGGCTTATGCTCGGTGACACTGCAAGATATGGCCTTCGCCGACCCCAAATGGGGCCTCTCGAGCTAAAGAATTTGTCCGGAAAGACACCGGTGCTGGACGTTGGGACACTGGCCAAGATCAAGAGTGGAGACATTAAGGTACTTGACAATATCTATTTGCAATCTCAAAATCCAATTACTTTTTTCTTGCTGGAGTCGAATAAAGCGAGGTTTTTTTTTTTTTTTTTTTTTTTTTTCAAAATGGTTGCATTATGAGTTACCAAAGCCGACCCAGCAGTGTATAAGCAAAATTCTCCAATTTTGTCCAAGCAAAACAAATTTAAACCAACAGAGGCCAGCAGTCCCCTTTTCCCAAAATGACTGTGACATTGCCTGCCCTTTTCATTTATGGAAAAAGCAATAGCAAATCTTGAAAAGATTGAAACTCAAATTAAGCACAGTCTAGCTGTTAAATTTTCTTCATTTGATCTTTAAGGAGTAAAGTTTGTTTTGCTATAATTAAATTAGGACTAATTCCATTCTGCAACCCTCACTTATACTTAATTTCCAGTTTGTAATTCTAATTTCAATTTTAGACACTTTGTACCTCAATTATTAAATTCATTTCCAAATTTAGTCTAATTTATCAAAATTAATAGAATCTTTTCATATATATAATAGATTTAGTATGAATGTACAATAATGTTACCATAATATTTTGGGTGTACGAATAAATATTCTGTTAAATTTAGTGACAGAGTTAAAAACTAGACGGAAATAGCACGAATTTGAGAGTTGTAAAATGTCCAAAAGTAACATTAAGAGTACAAAATAAAAATTAAATATAAGTTAAGAAACACAAAATGTACTAAATTAGTCCACTAAATTACAACCAAGTGACCAAGATTTGATCCCGAAGATTTGATTTGATTTGATTGTTTGGTATAATTAAATTACGACCAAGTGCCCAACATTCTTGTCAGATTTAAATCGCACTTACTATTTTTTGCCCAAAATATAATTATGTGAAAATATTACTATAATTAGTATTTTCTATGAACAGTAGTTTCGACTAAAATGTTTTATTGGCCAAATTAAGAAAGCTTATTAATCACCTATTTGAAGTTCCTAAAAATCTATTGCTATTTTTGTAGGTAAGTCCGGGCATTGGGAGACTGACACGTCACACTGCAGAATTTGTGAATGGAAAAACAGAAAAATTCGATACAATCATCTTAGCAACTGGTTACAAAAGCAATGTGCCATCTTGGCTAAAGGTATAAACTTTTTCTTTTTTCGTTTTTTTTTTTTTTTGGGCGATATATTCCTTTTTAACGCTTTTTCATTCTTTCTTGGTTCTTAAGGATGTAATTTAATATCAAATGTGCACTCTTGCAAGTTCAAAGAACTTAAAATCAAAAAGTTAGAATTATGTGGAAATGGTCTTATGTACATCTAGATGTGTATAAGAGACAGGAGCAGCAAAATGTGACTGTGAAAGATGGGCTAAGTTCTTTCCTAATTTCCATGTCTTGGTTGGAAAGGTGAAAGTGGGCTATATGCCGTGGGGTTCACCAAACGTGGCTTGCTTGGTGCCTCAATGGATGCTAAGAGAATTGCAGAGGACATTGAAAAGTCCTGGAAAGTAGAAGCAAAACATATTTCCTACATCTCTCGTCCATTTTCATTACAATAGTAGTTTTTTTTTTTTTTTTGGTGCTAGGAGAGATTAATTAGAGGTTTGACTGATGAGTTATTTATTAGCTGATTGGAGAATTTTGGTGGGTACCATTTTGCTGCTCCTCCAAGAAAAAAAAAAAAAAAGAGAAGAGAAAGAAAGAAAGAAATCATGAAAAGCCCCTTATATCCATCAGTATACATTACTTGTTTTGGGCAACAAAATTGATAGAAAATCGAAGAAGTTGGTGGTTTTTGTGGGGGGGGCCTTATGCATCTAGACCACAATTTATATATACACCTTGTTTATTGGCCGAATTCTCTAATTAGTAGGAGATTATGACATTGGTAGGAGGTAAGAAAAACAAATATTTTTCATGCATTTGATGAAGAAGTTTACTTAATTATTTGAGGCTTGAGTTGACACAATTAATTAACAATCTGATGTACTTTTGTCTTTTCTTTTCTTTGGAAGGATTGATTAGTCCTTGATTATAGCTAGGCTTGTGAGGTTGATGACTGTCCATGTAGGATTTTGGAATTGTATGGTGACTTTGAGAAATAAAGGATTGCAATCAAATATGATGGTGAAATCGTTGGTACCCAAATTCCAGATGATCAATACGGCATTCATAATCTTTATGACTTCTGCCATTTCTCGATTGGAATCGTTATTTGGTTCCAAGTTGTTGTTAGGACCACTATGTCAAAAACATTGTATATGCCGTATTAAGTTTGTTCAAACTGCTCCTGACCATGCACACCAAATTTTTTTATTTAAAAAAAAAAAACAAACAAACAAAAGAAAACTAGCCAATAAGCGAAATAATTTCCCAAAATTTATTAAGCCCGATACCGACATTCTTATTTGCTTCTTATAGTTATGGGACCAAAAAGAATTTAGTAGACTACAATCTCAAAAACACTAAGCAAAATCAATACAAACTATGAAATCATGTTAAATCGTCAACACCTAATTTTAAATATTTAGTCAAATTTCATTTTTCTCCAATGAATATAGTGATATCTCATTTTTGTACCTTCGTACCTTGTATAAAAGTGTTGTTTAATTTTTGTTTGACTCTTGCTAGTGCTAGACCTCTTGATTGGTTAGCATATCTTTAGACATATTGACATCAATTATGTGCCATCCTCCTCTATTCAGACGAAATATCTCCACCATGATATTAACCATTCAGGCTTCAAACGTAGAGCTAATCCAAACTGTTTCAGTCCATTTTTCAAGCCAATTTGGTGAAGCAATTGTTGTCATTCCAGATTCAATATTATAGAGCACATTACAGATAAAATGCATGCAATTTGAAACTGAATGCGAAAAGAAACCAATTATTAAACTATAATGCTACAGACATCTGTCCAATTGATAAACTCTGGTAGATTAGGATATTAAAAAAATATTAATAAAATGATGTTTCAAGCTGTATGCTTTTAGAAATGGATGTCTTATATATGATAAGATCAAAAGCATGTATATATATATATATATATATACACAGTAATAAAATATCATGAGTTTAATTAGAAATGTTCCATTCAAGAAGATTGAGAAATCGCTTTGCTGGACTAGAGTAGGGCAGTATGCTTCAAATCATATTGCGGAATAAACAAAACTGTCTTTACGAAGCATGCATACTTATCATCGTTAAAACAAAGTGGACGCCGACGGTGCTTTAAACTCATTAAAAATATGAAATTCATATTCTGCAGCTTACATCGCTACTTGTTGAAGTTGCCTTGCCAGTGGAGCAATTTAAAGAAAATGAACCTCACAATTAAAAAAAATTCCATTAACGTATAAAAAATTTAATTACTTATATAGCTTCACATAATTATATTTGTTGCTCTCATTGCATTGCACATTTTATATTTAACTAAATTTTTTCACAAAAACTTCTCCATTGAACTATACTTTCTTTATTATTAAAAAAAATAATCCTTACACTGGCCTACTCTTAATTAGTACTAATTAATTAGTCATTGGTTGCACCAGCCCCTACTAAAAATCTGCTAGAAAATTTTTGAAAGAATGAATTAAATATGTCAACTAAACTTTCATCTAAAAATTATAGAATTATTCTTTCATACAGTCGTAATAGAAAATTTTTTATACTATCAGGTGTGAATCTTAGACATACCAATTATGCATTGTTCAAGAGACAAATGTCATTTAGATTAATGTGTCGTGCATCTACATTTAATAGTGTAGAAAATTTTCTATTGTGCATGCAAAACACATTTGACCCAAAAATATAATCATACTTAAGTATATATCAAGCCTGATAAAATGATCAAAAGTTAAAACAAAGCGTCATATGTCAGATGCATTGTTTTTTCTCTTTTAAGAATATCTAAACAAATTTCACGGAAAATCACCTAAATAATTCTTCAACTTTTTCATTAACATTAAAATAGTCCCTCAACTTAAATTTTAGTCATTTTAGTTCATCAACTAAATATTTATGCCAATTCTCTCATTTGGTTGTGTCACCCAAAACACAAATTTTTCTGGCGCAGCCCACAGTCACACCAGTGGCAACTTTTTTAGATGGTGACTAAAAAAATGCCAAAAATCTGATATTTTGGTAGTACATGTCCAATAGGTACACATCTGAATATAAATAATTGAGTCATTGCTTAAATCAGTTGAAATTAACATCTATTATATAATTTCGACTTTAAAAAAAAGTTTAGTAGGATTATTTACGTGATACATACAAAATTTCACAATTAAACGAATTTTGTTAGTGTTATTACATTTTGCTAATATATTTGAAATCACATGATTTGTTAACAAGTTGCTTTGCAAATTATTATCAAAACTAATTTGATAGATAGGAATCTCCTGCAAAATGTAGGATTCATATAAAAAATTCACAACGTTGTGTTTTACAATTTTGTTTTTTTGAAAAAGCTGACTCTTATAGCATCTAGATTTGTAGAAAGATATGTCAAGTCAAATATAAAACTTACAAAGGTAATTTAGTTTGCAAATAATTGACATTATTTATCAAATAATATTTTGTCACAACAAATGTTGTTTGTCAGATATTGGTATTTTTTAAATAATATTTCATATTATTTATATTGTATCCTATTCATTTTTTATACTATTCATTATTTACTTCTTCCAAATTATTCACTAATTTATTCTTTCAATCCATCAAATTAAGTAGTATTGAAGTTTCTTACAATTGATCCTTCGTTTAAATTGTTTATACATGACATTGATTAGATTAATTATAAAATTATATTCGGTGTCTATATAGAATTAGTTGTGTAAACAAATTGTACAAACAAAAAGCATAAAAGCATTAAACACATATAAATTAAGGCACAATACCAGATAGTACAGTAATACACTATTAAATTAGCAATTCCAAAAAGTCTAACTATCAAAACTCATCAGTCGAACTGCTTAATAATATGTTAATGACTATTAATTGGAAATTCAAAGATTGAAACTCTGATCGCTTGTCATGGTCCGTTGTCAACATCCGAACGACTAACAGAACCACTGAACACGTGGCTGAAATGCACAGTAGAGTTCGACAAGTATGGCTCCAAAACTGTAAGTAGTTCGGCATTTCGAACCCGTTCAAACTGGCAATAAAATGAAAAATCTATAAATTTAAAACGGACTTATTAAAATACTATAATGAAAATGAATATATAATGATTTAATTAGTTGTGGAAGTATTTGAATATATCAAAATGATTACTTCAAATAATAAGTATTTATTATTTTTAGTCAAAAATATTTATTTTAAAATATTATTTTGTGTCAAAATAATTATTCCATTATACCAAAAGTCAACGTCGTTTTCCAAAAATTGCAAAAAAGTTTAACCAAATTATGTTCACCAAATAATGCTCTGCAATTTTCAATCCAAATGGACCAAATTTTAGGAGCCAAAGCATAAGTTACGTTCTGTCTCTTATCACACATCTAGATGTGTATATTGAGACATGCTGTACTGCCTGTAGTCAGAATTAAATTTTAAAAAAGAACTTATTTGATTGTGTTAGATTTTTTGAATTTTGAAGCCTAAATATTTTTATCTTAAAAATCAAATATCAAATTATTGAAGTATAGTAAATGTTCAAATTTAGATCTTAAATGTTTTCTTTCTTCAAGAATGTGTAGGTTAATAAAACTTACTTTATATAACAAATTGATGAGCAAAAAATTTTTTATGCATGGGATCTTTAAAACCCAATTTTGTAACTTAAAAGGACTTAACAGGATCTATTTTGAAACTAAAGGAACAAAATAGGATCTAGAACTATAATTGAGGGGAGAAAGGATTAACCTAAAAAAAATTAATTTTAGTTCTTAAAATAACATCTAACCTTATAACATTTACTGTATATGAGACATGATTTAATACATGTCTCTTAATTCCCAAACTGACGGAAATTGACTTAAGGACTTTTTACGACCCAAATATTAAAATTAAGAGATTTAAAAAGAATTTTTGAAATATCAATGACAAAATAGGATAAAGCGTGAAAGTTGAGGGATGAATAGAATCATTTACATGAAAATCTAACGTGTAGCTGAAATGTACAAGTAGATGAATATGCCCTAAATAAAAAATAATAATAATAATAATAGCAATTACAATTTCTCCTTTATATCGATTCCATCCACAATTTCCACAACACCACCACTAACTTCCCCAACTGGCGGAGCAGGAATATGACAAAATCAATTACATATTTTATTCAACAAAAAGTCTTAAATAGACTTTTAGGGTAGAAAAGCTTTAACCTATATAGATGTGTATCACTTTCTATTTATTCCAAACTTTATTTTTGAATAGTTATGAAATAGAGGGTCTGCGCCATATTCTCCATTATAAGATTCTGTTATTTTAACTAATAAACAAAAATCAAGTAGGATCAAGTTAATTTTTTTTTTTTTCCGGAACATAGGATCGAATTAACATTACCCATTTGAAATTAACTTTATTTTTCAATAATTATTTAATATCAAAGGGTGTCTACGTCACATTCTCCATTAGCAATATATATTTTTTTTTTTTAAACCTAATAAACAAAAATAAAGCAGGATCAAGTTCAAAAACCTTTTTTTTTTTTTTTTTTTGGGAATATAGGATCAAGTTTACTTGATTACCCAAAAGAAATGAAGGTCTTGTATGACAAGCAACCACAGTTGAAGTTACTGTTTGATTTAGCCGACCCTTTCTTATTAAAAAATCAGATTAAGTTCCTCTAATACAGACATGATTATTTTCCCTAAGTTGGTCATCTACAAAGCAATTAGTTACTACCAAATTTTGGAAGAGAAATGTTATTTATCCCAAATAACTCATTTCAAAACATCACCATCTACTTAGACATACTACGTGGGAGAGGACGCGACATGTAACTTAGTCGTAAAAATAAAGTGAAAGAGTGTAATCTAATATTTCTTTAATAACTCTTATGCACAAATTATCCCTCATCAAATTTATTTTCACTAAGAGACAGTCTAAATATTTATGCATAGCGACCCCTTATTTTCAAGACACATTCGATAAACTAAAACTTATCCATTAATTTTATTAATCAATTAATTCATGAAAATTGATTAGCAATGATTCGTTCTTTGATTAATTAAATTTCCAACTTTTCGAATTACATTGAACAAATAATTTTGGTTAATATTAAAAGTTTTTATTGTGGTCTAGATCTGTTAATCGAATTTGTAAATTAGGTTAATGAATTCAAAAATGAGGCTGAAAACCGATTATCGAATTCAATTGTTGAAAATAAGATATTAAATATACATCTGCTTTAAATGTATTTTATTGATAAAATATTTTAATTTTCTTTACTTTTTAACTTTCATATATTATTATATTTTTATATATTAAATCATGTACTTTCAAACATAATTATATTGGTAGTCTTAAAAAAATATTGGTTGTCTTACGAGTTCTTATATTATTAATTGTTGAATTGTTAAAGATAAAGCATATTATTTAGCCTTATGTTATGTAGAATATTAATATTTGTAATTTATACGATATTGTAATTTTATACATAATTATATTGTTAGTTATTGAATAAACTTATATATATATTATAAAGTTTCACATATTTTTATTAAATTAATCAACAAAATCCACACACATAAAAAAAAGTGTAGTGAAAATGTTTTAAAAGATTATAAAAGTTTTATTTGACAAACATATTTTTGTATATAGGAATTTAACCAAATGTCAAAGGCCCAACTAGTCGAAGTTCAATTTGGTTAATCGAATTCAAAATTGATTATCGAATTCAAATTCGATTACATAATAGAATTATCTACCAAATTAAAATTGAAATCAAAATTAATTAACAATTTTAATATTAACACAATTGTATTTTAATTAATTTTATTGACCGATTAGACTAATGATTAATTGATTCTCATCCTAATTGAAGTGGTCACCTATGGAAATATGGGACATACATGGCATTCCTCTATGGACTTCCACGGTCATGAATTGGTGATAAATTTATTGTGATATATCAGCACCCAATTTGGAATGGGACTAAACTTATACACATCTAGATGAGAGTGTGTATGAAGTAGATACTTGATAGGGAGTGAGAATTCAACAATTTGGGGCTGGAATTAGTTTGAACTAAAGTTTCACCACATGTAAGACATAAAAACTATATGGGATGGTAAATATTTAGGATATAAATTTATAGGGTTTAAAAAAAAATTTTTCTTAAAAAATTTTTTGCTATCACCCTATTATATTTATGTAACTTTAGGGCATAGAGATCTATAACATACAGATCCAGTATGAGTATAAGCTATCAGTCAGTTCTGCCAACAAATCCAAAATGAAGTTCTACAAAAAGGAAAAGCAAAGAAGATCAAACACTTATTACGTGTTCCATGTGTTTAGCGTTTTTGGTTCATAAAAAAAATTATAAGAGACAGGTATTGTCCTGCTCTTGATTAAGTAGAGAGATGTTCTTAAGAATCTTTGTGTTTTTAGAAGTGTTCATTTCATTAGGCCGTTTGGGCTAATCATCACCATTAATTAAGAGCTCTCTGTCTCAATTTCTTCATAGTGCTTTGCCTTTTGCTGCAAAAATTTATGTATTTGTCATTTTGTATGCACTTTTAGATTTATATTATTACAATTAGTAACAGAATTTATGAAGACAGACAACTTTCGGTTAAATAAAATGCAATAAAACCACTTAAATGTGTTTAAGAGAAGCTCTTAGCCGATAGCTTGATTTTAGTGGCTAAAAAATTATTTTATTTTAAATGTCACTTTAGAAATTCAATAAAATATTAAATATTTTTTTTACCAATTTTGCTCTTATTTACTCTATTAATTACTAATGATGAAGGGATGTGAGAATGGGGGGAGAGAAAATAGTATGACGAAGAGAATTAATGTCAGAACTCTTTTAATTTATTACTAGATCAAAAGGCAATTTCAGTCTAATAAATTTTGGCAGCAAAATTTAAAATATTTAATAACAAATTTAATTTTTGTGATCACAACTTTTAAATAACACTAGTGGAAAGAGAAAAAAGAAATATTCAATGCTAGTGTTCAATATCATTGTCAAAACCAAGAAGAGGAAAAATTGGGAACAATATTTTAACAGAGTAGTTTTGACCATGAAAAGTGATCAGCCATGACTCAAATCAATATATTCTAAGTTGAAGGTTCTGTAAATTATTCTTTGCTTCAGGCTCAATCAAGAATACTAGTACATGAAAGCTCTTTTGTGAATTGTTGGAAAAATAATGATGTTATTATTGTAATCTTTATTTAAATATAATTATATGTTATAAAATAAATCATTAAATATATAAATATTTAATTGATGAAAATGAACTTGATCAACACGAACTAATAAATTTAGTTGTTGCCAAGAATTTAACCCTTTGTACTTAAGATGTAATTGCTCGTCACTTGATGTAAACAGATACATCTTATACACATCTAGATTTTAATAATTCTACTTGTAAGTTGCATTGTTAAAATCAAAGTCATGAATTCTGTGGAATATGCATCTAACTTTTTCTCTACAAAACATGATTCTCAAAACTCTAGAGTAGGAGTAAAGATCAAGAAATGAGATAAAATGACATGAAGACTCTTGAACTTGAATGAGCATGTGCTCTCCAACTTCTTTTATACCACCCCTATTTATACGAATTTTTGGAACTAATGAATAGATGCAACTTTAATACATGAACGAACATTCATAATTAATGTTCATGAATATACATAATCATTAATACAATATTAATGACATATGAATGAATTTTCATAATTAATGAAGATCATTAAGACTACCAATATAATGTAGATCCACAATGTATAAATATATTAATGAACACATCATTAATAATTTCACAATTCATGAATGTATATAACATTAATTACACATGGATGAATGATCGTCCAATAATATTATACATTGTTCATGAGCACAAATTAGTTCATTGAACACGATAATGTCATTCATGTTTATTACTTTGAATTAATATGTAATTCATATATAGAAAGATAGCTGACCTCAGACAGGGACTAAAATGGTAAACGAATTACCATTCAAAGGTCGTTGAGAGTACTTTCTTATTGACTAATTTTAACAATATCCCACATGAATGAAAATTACTTGACCAGTACGAAGACTCAAATAATTTGTAGAGAGAATTTAAATGAAGATCAAGAGATTGGTTCAGGTAGCTTTTGGCTTTAATTATGTTTAAAATTACAATATCGTCTCTTTACAAATCTAGATATTCTACATAACTTGAACTATTCAGTCTGAAGATGTGTATAAGAGACAATAGTACTCGCATAGTTCTCTTCGTAAATATTCTATTAGTTCTCACGGTTGTATTCATTTTAGCCATGAACAACTGTTGGTTTCATGAAAACTTTAGAGAATTAAACCTTTTTGAAATTCTCAAAAAAACATCCATATTTCTCATCTATATAGGTGATCTCTCGTTAATAGTATGCTGCATATAGACTTGGAAATTACCAAGCTACGAGAATCATTAAGAGCTAGGTGATATTAGATTCTTAGTAGACTCCACTAAAGTCCATTGAGGCTAACTCTTGAGATCCCCAGTCAACTCGGTAGAGTTACTATCATAACGCTCTTATCTTTTAACAACTTTAAGCCGATTCCTCTCAATGACTTATACACAAGGTCTCTTGTAAAACCTTTGGTTAGTGGATCCTTATCATTTTCTTTTGACTTTATATAGTCAATGGAAATAATTCCATTCGAGAGAAAGAATTTAATGGTATTGTGTCCACAACGTATATGTCTAGACTTACCATTATATATGCTATTTTGTGCCTTCTAATTAGTGATTGACTATCACAATAGACACAAATTGCTGGCACTGGTTTCGGCCAACATGGAACATCCTTTCTAAATTTTCAAAGCCACTCAACTTCTTTTTCTACTTTATCAAGAGCAATAAACTCTGATTCTATTATGGATCTTGCGATACATGTTTGTTTAGAGGATTTCCTAGACATGGCTTCACCACCGAGCATAAAGACATATCCACTTGTAGATTTTGAGTCTTCAGTGTCGGATATCCAATTTGCATCACTATACGAAACAAATTCGCAAGATCCAATACATATATCTCATATACACATCTAATGTATCAATCAAATACAGAACTAAGTAATTCGTGATACCAGTTCCAATGATTCTCAATCTTATTAGTAAACCTACAGATGTTTACTAACTCTTATGCATATCTAGTCTTGTGCAATTCATAACATACATTAAGCTACCAATGGTTCAAGAATACTCCAATTGGTATATCCCTTCTCATTTATTTTTGGACAGATATGTACTCAAGTTCATTGGTGTTTTAACAATGCTATTGTTACCATTAGAAGATTTGTTAAGAATTTTCTCAACATAATGAGATTAGGACAATACAAATCCTTCAGATATCCTAAAAATTTTTGATTCACAGTATCACATAACCACAACACCCAAGTCTTTCATGTCAAACCTTTTAGGTAATACAATTTTCGTAGACTTGATCATATACTCATTGCCACTAAAAATCAACAAATCGTCTACGTATAGACATACAATGGCATAAACCTTATCAGTGCTCTTTACATGGACACACTTATCAACCCCGTTGATTTTGAATTCATTTGACAACATAACTTTGTCAAATTTTGCATGCTATTTTTTAAGAGCTTGTTTCAAACCATAAAATGACTTCCAATATGAAATTGTTAAGTCATTCATGAAAGAATTAATAAAATCTCGGGTTGTTGCATGTAAACTACTTCTTCTTTGTATGGAAATAAGAATATTATGTACTATTATTGTCATCATCATCCCCATGTGAAGAAAGATTGTTATGTTAAAAGAAATGAAAAATTGGGAATGAAATCTATGTGGATATTAAGTGAATTCACTAACTCAAGTAGACCCAAGAAAGTTTGGGTACCTAAAGTTGTTACCTAACTTTGTGTGTTAGGTATGCCTAAAGAGTACTAAGGGATTCAAGATGGATCACCAATGGAGGGTGTTCAAAGCATATGAGCTAAGATGACATAGATGGGTAATATTTAAAACTCTTGTCAAGAATATGTTTTTAATTGCCTATTTGAAACATAACCTCTTGAACACTCTAATCAATTATGTGAATAGGAATGTGTATTATTTTCATATTTTTATTAAATACCCCCAATTTTGTCTAAATTGAGTCACTACTTGTAAAAGAAAAGGGGAGCATTTATTTTTCAAATTGCTTATATGTTAGAAACTAATTTAACTCACAAGAAATTGCATCACATATGATTCTTTTGGTAAGGAATGAATGAAAAATTCCTTGATGTTAATCCTATGCATGAATTCCTTAGGGAAGAAATGTTTCCAACTTGATTTTTCTCATGTACTCATCTGAATTACATGCACTTTTTAAGGGGGACCAACTTAATGAGAATTGTTGAGCTATCAAATTTATCAGGACAATAAACTTAGGGAAGAGTCTAAATTGGTTTTTACTTATGTGTTTTGATGATAGGAAAATTTAGAAAGTAATAACAAACCCTCTTCTCTTGTGTTTCGTATTTTATAGTTGTTTAACCTATTGTCTTGTGCTTTGTATTTTATGGTTGTTTTTAGAATTATCTAATTAATTTGTCATCATCAAAAAGAAGGAGATTGTTGAACCGTAGTTATGATATTGATGTTTTGATGATGACATCTTCATACTAACTGCTCATATTCAATCAGATGTGTAAAAAAACAAGACACATCTGATGGATAAATGATCGTCCAAGCACAATCAAGAAAATTGTCAGAAGTCTCTACGGATACTGATGATCATCCGAAAGAAAGACACTTCGAATGATGGTGATCGTCCAACACAGAGAACTCGAAACAATCTCAGACGAAAAATACCGTTCGATCAATTATGAGGTGAAATCTAGAACTTACTAACCATTGACCGAACGTAGGTTCGGACATAGTTGCGAACGTCTAAATGAAGGAAAGACAAGCCATGCCATCTAGAGAACGGATGCAACATCGGATGCAAAGTTTAGCAGTGGCCATCCAAAAGGTCCGACAGCTAGTTCGTTCGAAAGTATAATTACTACATCGACTCTCTAATTGCTAGTTTTTCAGAAAATATTAAATATCCATTGGAGAGTAGTTGGAAGCTGTTTTAGATACCCAAAAACAGCTACTGGCATACAAATGTAAAATAGAACTAGTACATTCAATACAAACACTTGTAAGATCTATTTGGTGAAAAATAGCCAAGAATAGAGTGGATTATATTAGTTAGAACTCTTGGCACAATTAGAGAGAGTTAGTATGAGCAAGAGTATACTAGAGAATGATTTTCAAGTATAAGAGTAGAGGGATAACAAGTGTAAAAAGTGAGGTTATGGTGTAAAACCCTTGACTTAACTAGAGGAACTTAGTTGGTGCAAAGGGTGATCCTACTTTGTGTATAATTAGGTTATTGCCGAATCTTCTTTGAAGAGGCAGTACTAGTGCATATACAAGCTCCAAGCTTGAGGTGTTTGGAAGTTTGGTTTGAAATTCTTTATCTCAACCTTTATTATTCTCATTTGTCTTTGAGCTTTGATTGGTTGAATATTTATCTTTGATTATTTGGGCTTAAGTGTTTAGATGATGCATAAAGTTTAAATTTCCATTAGGCACATTAAAAGGATTGTTTTTAGAGACAACCTAATTCACCCTCCTCTTAGGTTGCTTTGGGCCAACAAGTACAAATTTGTCACTTTCAAAGACCAATTTAAAATCCTTTTTGCTCAACAATGAGCTAGACACCAAATTCATTTTGTGTCAACTACACACAAAGCGTTGACATTTGAGTGCTAGCCAAAAGTCATTTTCAAAATACACATCTAGATGTGTATAAGAAACAAGCACATATTCTTAAAAAAATTATAATATACAGGCTGTCTCTTATACACATCTAGATGTGTATAAGAGACAGGTAGATGGACTGTTCGAGATTTGGTTGCTGATGATTTAATTGACAAATCAACTATGATGCACTAAAATTATTATGGTTGAGTACGGGTAATGTAATTTTCTACATATAAACTTGAGAATCATTAATCAGAAAGATTATATATAGATGTGTATAAGAGATTAATATAACTTGACAATTCAAGAAAGTAACTTTTGTTTTCGTTAGGTTAGAAGTGATATGGAAGTCGATCTCCTGTCATAGACATGTGTTAATTTTTAGACTAGGTTAATTTGATATCGTAACTGTGAGAATTACTTAGTTAGTTCATATAAATTCTATATGGATAAGAACTCAATTTAATTAATTTTGCTCAAAGTGGAATCTATCCCTAAATTAATTAATTTAATAGGAGTCAATTGCGTGAGGAATTGGGGTTGAATTGATAATTAGGAATTGAACTTCCATTTAATACAATTAAAACGATTTATTGGTAATTTGAGTAATCCTCAAAAATTGCTAGCCTAATACCTAACCAGTCTTTTAAAATATTTGAAAACACACCTTTATAGTTTAGTGATTATTTAATTACATTCATTTGATTCCTGTTTTAGTTTTAGTTATTTTAAAAATTCAAAAATACTCTTTTGTGAACGTCTAAATAGAAATTGTCAAAAACTTTTAGTACTTGTCTCTGCAGTCTCCATGAGAACGATTCCTATTTATCTTACTACACTGATACCGCACACTTGTGGAGATTAGTAGAAAATTGTGAATAGGTTAATTAAACATTTCCTACATCAATGTGGTGATCAACTTTTGGCATTTTCTTATCTCAATACAAATATACACTTGATATTCTGAATGATAATGGAATGTTTAGTTGTCTCCCAGTATATTTTCCAATCGTATAGCACCAACAACTCTCCTTGGCAGATAGTGATATAATTGAAAACATTAATGAATATCGTAGATTAGTGGGACGACTCATTTATTTGATGATTACCCTATTTTGTCAATTTTTAAGTGAATTATTGTAGTCTGTCGAAAAAGTCTCATTTAGAAACTACTTACAGGGTGTACGTTACTTAAAGAGGAGCTGTCTCTTATACACATCTAGATGTGTATAACTAAGACAGCAGGTTACTATTTCTAGATCTTCTAATAAGTGAGAATATTGTTCCATGGCTTTGACAATTACGGAGTTACTTTGGTTGCATGCTCTTTTGCTTGATCTCACAATCCATCACACAACCCATGTTATTGAATTGTGACAATCAAGTTGTAGTTTATGTTGCTAATAATCCTATCTTTCGTGAACGCACGAACATGTTAAGGTAGATTGCTACTTTGTTAGAAGTCATGTTTTTAATGGCAATATTTGTACTCAACATGTCTCTTCTCAATATTAGATTACGGAAATTTTCACCTAAGGAATTGGGTCTAATGCATTTCAATATATGGTTGGCAAGTTAGGCATTTGGAATCTTCATGCTCCAAGATGATCTAAGAGCGTTAATATTTAAATAATATATACATACATATATATATATATATTTATATATATATCTTTGATCGAATTCTTTGTTTTTAAACATATCGAGATAGTAGTAGAATTGTAGTATGATGCCCCGTATTGTAGTTTATATATAAGTTTTCTCTACATCGTTATAAATATAACAAATCAATAGACTGGTATTTTTACATTGGGGATTGAGGCAAGAGATGCTAGAAGTGAGAAATGAAATGGTTCTTTGAAAAGAATTGTACAAACTACGCGACTCTATAGAATTTGAGTAACTTTTATGCGGTTGACTAGGGTAGAATACCTTCTTAATTTTCTTCTAACAAGAACTTGGCAACTTTGTTTAACGGATAAGTTTCCATTAATATTATTTGTCACCCTCAAATTAGATGTGTATAATAAACACTTTCTTATCTTAGTGACTTATCATAACATGTCAGCCTAATTAACCCTAAATTACTAAACAATTACGTTTGTCAATTTTTTTAATCTGGGATTCTAAATCTATACTCAAATTCTTCAAAATTAATTAAAATTTAATCTTCAAAGCATTGTAAATACAACAAAAATGTAGGTTTAATACTATATTTGAAAAATTATTATTTGATAGTAATACATTAGATTAATGTAGAATTCCTTTTTTCCAACCCACCTCTTTCCTTACTTTTAGTGGAGCTAACTATTAAGTAAATTTTGATATTAGATTACCCACTGATACAACAAAGGGCAAAATTGGAATAAAATTAGTTTCTTTATCATAAATTCAACTGTTTAATATTTTTTCTAAAAACTATGCTGACATAAACAATAAAGAGAAAGTTAAGGGAGGTTTATGAAATTTTAAAAGTTCGAGGATACCATCATATTAGCATTAATTTAGTGAAAGTTTCCAAAATTATCCCTTTGTTTATACCTTAATAATGAAGGTGGTATTTTGAATATTTTCTATGATATGATAATTAGATTAACGTAAATTAATACAGGGCGGCCCATGTGCGGGGCAACGTGCAAATGCGCTCGCATCAGGACCATCTAATTTGACATGACTGGAGCATTTAATTAGGGTTGCTCAGAAGAATTGTTTATATTCATGGTTTTGATTGATATACCTCGAAAATTATGGACCTTTAATTCATTGCCCAAAAGTAGTCAACATCGGATCAGATGGTTGGGAAGCACTTATTTGTCAATTAAATCATCAGCAACCAAATCTTGAACAGTCCATCTACATGATTGGCTGATATTTGGGAATGTTTGTCCTAATTTGATTAATGCACTCTCAAGAAAGTTTGAACCTAACAAAAACATGGTTGTATTCTTTGACCCGAATATACTAAGTAAATACAGTCTCTTCATCTCTTCTTGGTTAGTTTTTGTACTTTTCAAAAAAGTTGTTTCCACAACTCAAGATTTGAAATTGAATTATCCTCATGTGTAATTGAAAAACTTACTAGCGAGACATTCAATTGAGAGAAGGTAATATGTTATAGAAAAATATACATTTTTGCTTTATGGGAATAACTATTTTCAAGTCTATTATGTTGACCCTTCCCTGATGCTGTCTCTTATACACATCTAGATGTACTAGTTTACACTTGTAGGTGGACCACACATATTTTAGATGTTACGAATACTGTATGCTAAAAGTTGATCACCATTTTAAGCTGTAATTAACTAACAAATTACATGTCTCAGAATAAAATCTAGATGTGTATAAGAGACATCATCTTTCCTGTTTAAACTCTCACCCGGTCTAAAATCGCTAACCACTACTTTACACTTCTCTCATCTACCAGGACCACCACTCTCCGGTCAAATACCCATTCAGCTAAGCCAACCACCACCATTCCACCTTCCCCACGCACTCAAGCCTCTCTTGATCATGAAACCAAATACTCAAGCCTATAATATGCATATGATGGATTACTATTTGCCTTCCACCATTTCCCACAAGATTTTCATCCGTGGTTGGCACCACCTTGAGTACCAGTTTCTTTAATTCTCTTCCCATCAAGGAAAATCAATAACAAAGCAAATAAAAATAGATGTAAAAGTTTATTTTAAAAAAAAAATAGATACAAAACTGCTATAAAAATCACATCATTTGCTCAAACGAACAAAAAGAAAAAAGAGAATCCCATCAATAGAGTTGTTGATTGGCTTGTGTACCCTTGGAAATTTGTATCGAGGATCGAGTAGCGAAACGGAAAATTGGGAAATTGGGGGCTGTAAATTTGAAGGCGACGAATTTTGAGTATGGCTACGAAATTGGATTGGAAAAGTAGGGATATGTCAATCACAAATGGGGTAGTTTGCTACAACCTCAATCAAAGATGCTATGAAATTGGAATGGAAAAATAGGGATATGTCGATCACAGATGGGGAAGTTTGCTACATACCTAGGTTTCAAAGGCACATCTAGATGTGTTAAGAGACTTTTCGTTTTCTTCAAAAAGTGGACACGAAGGGTGAAAAGTCAGAACAATTGTGGGTTCACTAGAAATTCGTAGTTAGGATTAATTATTTGAAGGGTACTTTTGTCCATGAATATAAATTTGCTCTAGTCTGGTTGTGATTTGCTCTGGCAATAACCACAGCTATCATTTTAAAATAGAAAATTAAACTTAATAAAAATAATATCTATAATTTTCCCTATCAAGATTCAGGAGCAATATCATGAGTCTCGTTCATCCAAAATTTCCTAGGACAAGATATTAAAGATGTGTATAGGGAAATACATACGTAGACCTGATTTTTGACTTCACTTGTAGATTCAGTGGTGTAAATTAAATATTATGGAATTTATGATATCAACTAATGTAAGAAAGATTTTATAAGATTTAATTGCATACCGTAAAATTTCTTAAATAGGACCTAACACTGAATCTTATACACATGCGATGTCATCGGGTTTTAGCTTATTGTGCCCAAAAAGTAAGACAGTTGCAGGTCTCAATTTTTGGATTAAAGATTTATGAGTCATCAAACTCAACACATTTGTAAGTTGTAACAATGACCCAAAAAATGAAATTATTTCTCTTAATAAGTATGGCAGGCAAGTCCAATAATTTGAAGTAGCACTATCAGAAGTCTTACTAATCAAGCTGTACTCAATATTCTAGATTACACATCTAGATGTGTTTCTAAGAGACATTTGATTGGTGATACTTGTGTTAGTAAGACTTTTCGTGCTACTTCAAATTATTTAGACTTATACACATCTAGATGTGTATAAGAGACAGCTTTGCTTTAACTTTTTGGTAATTAAATAGGTTTTTTTTTTTTTAATTCATATGATATAACCTTCCTATGCTTGTGTTTTTAAATTTTTTAGAGACAAAATCAATTAGGTAATTTTTAAGTTTTCTTTGAAAATGTTAATTTTCATTTCTTTTCCTGCCTAAGTTTTTATAATAAAAATCACAAATAAACGTGATGTAATAAATATTAATGATGCCAAAATATTATACCCAATGACAATATTACACGTGTATAAGAGACAGGTCTACTGAGTATTATAGTAATTATATCCATGTGGCTCAGATAGGCCCGAATGGATAAGGTATTATATATTTATACGATCCACGGATCGATTCAACCCATTGGTTTGGGTATAAATATCAAAGTGACAGATCTGATTCAAAAAATTTACTTTCCTAATTATTAAAGCTCTTAATTCTTATTGAATTTTACTCTCTGGTATAAGAGACTGATTTTTTCGTCGGAGCCTATCCCGGGGGAAAAAGCCTGCTCTTTTTATTTTCAGGTGTACGTGGGTACTACGCGTGGAAGTAACTTTTACTTTGGACGATCTTCATGCACGGGCTAAACTTGCCCCAAAATTTTTGTATCAACATTTGGCGCCATCATGGGAAACTAAACTAAAAGTCAATACTAGGACATAGCACCTAACACGCGTAACACTCATAGGAACAATACCGACAAAGGCAAAGAAATTTCAACTCAACATTACTCCGGTCGATCCCACAGGGAGATGGATCGGCAGGGGGAACACGAAAGGGATTCCGGTCCCCGGGTTGTGGACAAGGATGAAGAGATTCACACGTTGAGGCAGCAAAATGCTCAGTTAAAGGTGAATGGGCCGCCCTGTACATTCTAGATCCATAAGAGCTAGATCATCAAGGTGAGTGGTACTAGGGAGGTGAAGCCCAAGTGAAGCAGTATTTGTAACTCATTTCCTTTAATGGACTGCCAAGAGCTGGGACCTGTCGGCCTATGATGTGTAGTTCTCGAAAGGGAAGAGGTCTCCTAAGGCAGAGGTTGAAAGAGTTGCAAGGAAAGTGGACAGCTGTCTCTTATAGAGAAGGAAGGTGTATAAGATACAAGTATTCACTTTCCTTCACTAATGATATCATGCAAGAACCTCTTCCTAGAAGATGGTTCAGACTCCCCACTTTGACTCTTAAGTGGGGAGCACTGGTCCATGGGAGACACGATGCTTACCGCTCCAAAATGTGCCTCCAAGGAGCGTCGATGCTATCCTGCAGGGTTTCTAAACCCTCAAGAGAGCCTGCTCAGACTGGTTTCGAGGGTATAAGAAGGGCGACATCAAAAATTTTGATCAATTGGTCAACTTATTTTTAAATAAGTTTGGGAATCAAAAGAGGATTCGAAAGACGAGAACACACTTGCTTACACTTAAGCAAAAACCCGATGAATCGCTCATGGATTATGTGGATAGGTTCAAAATCCAAGGAGCTACAGAAGATATGCAAATCATGGCCTTCCAAATTGGAGTGAAACTAGGAAAATTCTCCTTCGACCTCAACTTTAAACCTCCGACTACTCTCAGTGATATTTTTCGTAGGGTTGAAAAGTTTGCCCAAGCAGATAAGGTAAGAAAAAAAAGAGAGAGACTGGAGCAGGTGGAGCCGAAGGCAAGAAAAGGAAGGCTAATGGTGTAGCTATACCCCTATCCATAGTCATGCCCCATAGGAGGAGTCCGGAACCTCTTAAAGCCTACACTCCACTTAATACCACATCTTAACGAATTCTAACAGTGATTGAGAAGGAATCCTATGTGAAATGGCCAGGAGCAATGAGGAGCGACCAAGAGCGTCGCAATAAAAACAAGTGATGTTACTTCCACAAAGACCACGGTCATGATACTAATGATTGCATCTCCTTAAAAAATGTAATCGAGGATTTGATCCGAAGAGGTTACTTGAAACAGTTTATCCATGATTAAGAGCGAAGTAGGTAGTCCCCAACTAAACACCTAGAGAAGGTGTTACCAGCTAAGCCTTAAAGAATAGTACACCTAATATCTTGTATAACTTTTCATGTACTTTCTTAGGCCATGCTACACCCTGTTTAAGATGAAATTTGCTTGTACACCTTGCAAACATCTTATTTTCAATAAATGAAAGTTTTCTAGACTAGTCTTTTTATCCTTTGAATATTGTAATTAACTCTCTACAATAAATAATTCAATACAAAAGAGGTTGAGCAAGAAGGATCCCACATACTCAAGTTTTTCAAAGGCATTTGTTCTTCAGAACTCAAGTACCTTCTAAGGTCACATCACACCTCTAGAAGTACAAGCTAAGTCTCACTCCAAGAGTGAGATCACCCTTCCAAGGGTCAAATACTCATTCTTCGGGATCTCCTCACTCTTCCGAGGGCAAGTCTAAATCTTCCCAACTGAAAACTCCTACAAGCTAAGTCTCACCCCAAGAGTGAGACTCACCCTTCCGTGGGTCAAATATCTCAACCTCCGGGATACCTTACTCCTCCGAGGGCAAATCCATGGACTTCCAAAGTGAAGAACCTATTACATATCTACTCTCCAGAGTAGGACTTATCCTTCAGGGACAATTCCATAGACTTCCAAAGTGAAGTACCTATGTCATACCTACTTTCCGAAGTAGAACTTACCACTCCGGGGCAATTGACCCTCCATGGACTTCCAAAATGAAGAACCTATTACATACCTACTCTCCAGAGTATGACTTATCCCTCCGGGGGCAATTCCATAGACTTCCAAAGTGAAGTACCTATGTCATACCTACTCTCCAGAGTATGACTTATCCATCCGGGGGCAATTCCATATACTTCCAAAGTGAAGTACCTATGTCATACCTACTCTCCGGAGTAGAACTTACCTCTCTGGGGGCAATTCTATGGACTTTCAAAGTGAAGTACCTATGTCATATCTAATCTCCGGAGTAGGATTTACCTCTCCCGGGACAATTCAACGATTTTCAATATGACATACCTAGGTTGTACCCACATCTCGGAGTAGGACTTACCCCTCCGGAAGAAATGCCAAAATCTTTTAAAAGTGAAATACCAATGTCATACCTACTTCAACGAGAAGGACTTACTCTTCCGAGTTTATATACATCTTCCCCCTACCTTTATAATTTTTCTTGGTAAGACGGAGAAGTCTCACCCCTACTTGATTCACCCCTGCACTACTTCGCTCTCAACTATGTGTTGAAATTACGGCGTGGCTATTCCCTACCTTGGCTAGGGTATGGGGGCAAAGGAGGCATGCCAGCACATGAGGTAGTGGTATTGGACAAGTTCACTCTAGGTCTACGCGGTGAAAAACTACACTCTTTGGATGTATACGGGAGAAAATCACGTCTCCTGTATCTATATGGTGGAAGACCTCAGACATCACTAAATATGGGTTGCTGAGTTCTGTCTGACTCAGGGACACCAACTGTATCAACTATGTCTTTATCGTTATTCCAACCGATTCTGTCGTCCTAGTAAAAAAAAAATCTAAACTATAGACAGTTTCCGGAGCAAGATTATTGTTAATATCCTGGTCATCATCAAAGTTTTGGTCATCGACAATTTCCGCATGGTCGTCCTTGACGTCATTATTGGAACAACGGTTGATTGGGAAAACGTGAGGTACCCATGTCTGAGGAAGAACTATGGTCGGCCGAGGAGAATGGTGCAACATTGTCACAAGGAAATTCGTGGTTTACTTTGGATGTCATGGAGTTGGGATTTGCCATTCTAAAATTTTTCACGGTGTTATTTTTTTCCGTCGTGAATTTTAAGCCTAAGGGTTAAATCTGTGGAGTGAAATTCTATCTGGCTGTGGATTAATTATTTGAAATTCAGTCCCGGGTTGATATTATTGTTAGCCATGGGATTAATCGCATTAAAGGATTTGATAATTAAAATACATATATTTGATGGTCTTGGGATAGTCACATTGACGGTTGCAATATGATTAAGAAGAAATTGATCCTAAGGTATGTTTGATTAAGAACACACGACAATGACTTAAAAATAAAAAATAAAAAAAGAGTTTGGAGACTTACTTTGAAGTCACGTAGGTGACTTGGGAATAGTCCTAATGGTACTGTAGTACTTTGTTGTGAACAAATAGTAATAGTACTGCTGTTCCTCCTGGACGTGGAATTGTCGTACTACTGACGCAATCCAAAATCCTAAATTTATGGGATATTCAAGTAAGGAGTTGTACAGTACTAGTGAGTTTCACAGTAATAAAGAGTTCCACAGCAGTAGGGAGTTCCACAGTAGTAAGGAACTCCACAGCAGTGGGGAGTTCCACAGCTGTAAGAAACTCCACGGCAGTAGGGAGTTCCACAGCAGTAAGGAACTCCACAACAATAGGGAGTCCACAGCCGTAAGAAACTCCATAGCAGTAGGGAGTTCCACAGCAGTAAGGAACTCCACAGCAGTAGGGAGTCCACAATCGTAAGAAAGTCCACAGCAGTAGGGAGTTCCACAGCAGTAAGGAACTCCACAGCAATACTCCACAGCAGTAAGGAGTTCTACAACACTACTCCACAACAGTAAGGAACTCCACAGTAGTAGGAAATTCCATGGCACTATTCTGCAGCAGTAAGGAAGTCTACAACATGGTACTGTAAGAAAAATTCTATACAGAACAATTTAAGTCATGACTCAGGTACACTCCGGTGTAATCAATTTTTTTATTTTTCTACTCCGGTAGATAAATTTTTTTAAATAATTCTCAAATAAATATTAAAAAATAATTTTGTTCCCCATCCATAATTGAAAAATGTCAATAACTACGGCTTCGGTCAAGGTACAAAACGCCATCAAGTATTTGGCACTCTTAACTCGAAAAATTTCGACTTGAGACTGGGGGGACAAATGATGATGCCAAAATATTATACCTAATGACAATATTACACGTGGTTCTGAGCCCGAGTCTACTAAGGGTATTTTAGTAATTATACCCATATGGCTCAGATAGGCCTGAATGGATAAGGTATTATATATTCGACCCACGGATCGATCCAACCCATTAGTTTCGGGTATAAATATCAAAGTGACAGGTCAGATTCAAAAAATTTACTTTCCTAATTATTAAAGCTCTGAATTCTTATTAAATTTTACTCTCTGGTCTAAGTACTGACTTGAGCGTCGGAGCCTATCCCGGGGGGTCACAAAGCCCCGCTCTTTTTATTTTCAGGTGAACGTGGGTACTACGCGTGGTCCTAACTTTTACTTTGGACGATACTGCATACGGGCCAACCCTTGCCCAAAATTTTTGTATCAACAAATATCTTTTTGTTTAAAAACAAAATCACTTCTCCCTATATTCTTTAGGGACTCGAACCATTATGAATAGATTATATGAAAAGTGTCTCACAATCTAAACTATACTTTATTATCAATTTAATAAATATCTTATTGCTAGAAATTGAAAAAATATAGATGTAAAAGTTAAGATTGACTTTCATTTGGTAATAAAGAGATAAATTCGTAGTTGACTGATCTTATAGCAACTCAAGAACGGAGTACCACAACCAATGTTTTTAAACTCGGACCGATGATCGAACCGGCAAAACTTTCGGTTTTCAATTTAATCGGTTCAACCTTCTGGGTTAATAAATAAATATTGAAGAAATGCCACAATTTCCATGTGTTTGAGTTGCCCTGATGGTCGACGACCTTAGACAACCTCTTAACCTTAAGGTTCATCAAGGTTCAAAACTGCGTGTCTACCTTTTCATTTTTACTAGTCTTTGTTTTGTTTTGTTCTGTTTTTTTTTTTTCCGTTTCTACTATTTTTTTTTAAATCAATTCAAACCAAATAAAAAAAAAACCATATTTCCTTTCTTTCCATTCCTTTTTTTTCCCCTCCGTCAGTTCTCTCATCATCACCATCTCCTACCTCCTTCTCCCTCAATCTTCTCCATTTTTACTAGTCTTTGTTTTGTTTTTTTTTTTTTTTTTCCGTTTCTACTACTTTTCTTTTTAATCAATTAAACCAAATAAAAAGATAAGAAGGATTTTGCCTTAAATAAAGAAGAGGCTGTTTCGGATTAGCTCCCTCATCATCAACCATCTCCTACCTCATTCTCCCTCAATCTTCTCCATCTCCACTGCTTTTCCTTTCCCTTGCCCCCGACTTCTCTATCTTCTCCACCTTTTTATTTTTCCCAAGTCATCTACACCCATCCCTTTTTCTTTCTTCCTCTCTTTTGCTCTCCATAAAAGATCTGTTTTTGTTTAGTTTTTGTTTTTTTTGGTATGTAGACTTGATGAATAAGAAAACATATGGTGATGGATTTTTTAGAATTTAGCAAAAATCTGTAACATGGAGCTGATGTAAGCAAGATTGTGGATGGGACACCATGAATTTGGGTTTGATTTTGGGGGAGGAAAACAAATATTGGGGTCTACCGGTCCGTCCGAATTTTACCGATTTTCAAATTTTTATCGATTTTTACCGGTTTTTTGTAATTTTCGGGTTTAGCATTCACTCGGACAGGAACCATTTCCGGTTCGCGGTTTAACTGGTTGAACCGTCCGATCTGGTTCGAGTTTAAAAACACTGACCACAACTTGCAGTAAATTTATCAAGATGGAAGGAAAATACTTAGGTAGACCCGGTTTTTGGCCCTACCTATAGACCCTGTGGTCAGGATTAAACCTTAAAGAATCTTGCTTACATCAGCTGATGTTATAGATTCTCTAAAGTTTAATCTAGAGCACACCATAGGGTTTATAAGTTGGGCAAAAAATCGGGTCTACCTAAATATTTTCCTATCTGAGAAAGGTACAGGAAATCTGAAAAGGTATGTATAATACAATTTGATATATTTTTTTGTTGAATTGATCAAAAAGTTCTAATAGCTTAGAGTTAAGGAGAGCGCCAATTATTTTTAAGGTTGACGGTATTTTGCCCTCCAAACTAAGAAAAAATTTCAATAACCCCCAAACTAAAAAGTTTTAATTTGACCCTCAAATTAAAAAATATTAATATACAATCTTTCAAATTTAAAATGTCTTAATTTTGACCCTTCAAACTAAATCCATTGTTATAGTGTCTCCTACAAGTTTCTTATTTCAACCCTTCAACCCAAAAAAATGTTCTTGTGCTGGAAAAATTGTTTTTTTGAAAAATAAAAAGAGAGAATGAAATTTAGACACTCTAAAATATATTCTTGTTCCCACGTGTTATGAATTTGACCTATAATATAATTTTGACATTTGACCTATAAATATCCATGGGGAACAAAAATATTTTATTGTGTTGGAATACAATTTTATTTGGAGGCTAAATTTGAAAAAAAAAAAAAAAAACTTTCAGTTTGGAAGGTCGAATTGAGATTTTTTGAGTTTTGAGGGCCACATTGGAAAATTTGTCTTAGTTTAGAGGGCCAAATTGGAATTCATTCAATTTGGGGGGGCTACAGAAGAATATTTGTTCAGTTTGGAGGATTAAATTGAAGAATTTTCAATTTGGGAGGTCCTATTGAAATTTTTACTTATTTTGGAGGGCCAAAATGATATTAATCCTATTTTTGCCACCCGTCAAAAACGGGTTTACACCTGCACAAATGTTTACACTAAGTATGACTAGTCAAGGCAAATTCTTTGGTATTTTAGCGTTGAAGTCCAACATCTGTACCTTGGCATATTGAAGAATTTCCTAGTCAAGTTGGTCTTATAAATGAACAAATAGTATGGTGAATCAGATAGAATAATGCTCGCTTATTGGTTATACACAGAAGGTGCATGGTTGATAGTTCAACAAGCTAATCCGATCCCCTTTTCTTTAATCAAGGCAAAATCCTTCACAAGATTATCCGTCACTTGCCTTGCCCTTAATCGTTCGTCGACAAGAGCTACTGAGGGCTGAAATGAGATGTGATTCGTGTTGATGAAAAACTAGGACAATGCACCATCACATCTTTGAGGCATACGTAATACTTGCTAATCACCCACTAATTAGAAGATTAAGAAATGAGTATCGAATTTATAACCTTACTAAATTAGGGTATCTTACACACAAGTGAGGGCCGCATAGAGTTGAGGGTCGGCAATTGCCCCCATTAATTTCAATATATATATATAACATAGCCTAAAAAATTTTAGAAATTTTCAAAGTTGTCTTATTATTGCAAGATCTCTTAAATTTGTTAAAATTTGTCTCTTTTCAAGTATTGTCTCCTTCAAAACTAAAATATATTTAATTGACCCTTTATTGTAAAATATTTATAAGTATTTCATATACAAAACACACCAAAAAATATTCATGTTACATAATACCATAATTTAATATCTATTATAGCTTATTTTGTATAAATTTAATTAAATTTTAAGTTATCAAATTTATCTAATAATTTTATATTTTTCATTCACATAATGTTTGTTCTTAGTATATTTAAAAGGGCTTTTGTCCAACAGACCATGGAGTCCTGATATATATTTGGTAGATTCGATTTTTGGTCCCACTTGTAGACTCTGTAGTGTGGATTAAATTTTAAAAAATTTATAACATCAGTTAAATTCTGACCACAGAATCTACAGTTAAAGTCAAAAATTGAATTTACCTAAATATTTTCCTATATATATAGATTCCGCCTAATATAAAAATTGTCCGCCTACCTAAACGCATGATCACTAGAATCTTATTCTATCTTTTTCTTGATCTTCTTGCCACTGTTTACCTCACACTCCACCTACAACCTCCACGAATTCTCACGTCATACTAACAAACACATTACCAGAAATGGTCGATTAATATTTTGGTCAATTGAAAATTTAAAAATAATTTAAAAAGTGATATAAGAATATAGTAACAAAATCATATCGAATTGCAATTCATAATTTTGAATATTTGCTTAGCTTTCGGTTCTTTTTCCAAAATCTTATTACACGCAAGTAATTTTTGTCATTTGTTTTATAAAAGCACTCTTAAAAATTTAAGGAATTCATATGTAACTCAATATAATAGGTAAATTACAAGAAACCCTCTTATGATTTGGTTAATATTTAAATCACTCTCATATGGTTTCAAAACCTACAGTACACCTTCTTGTAAGTTGATTTAAAGTTAAACCGTTAAATAATTTTGTAAGGGTGTTGAAAATTTACGATTTAAAAGGTTATTTTGGTCAATTTTTGGTTAAAATTATTTATTATGTATTTTAATATAAAATATAATCTCTTTATTTCGGTGTAAGGGTTCTCCTCGTGGGACAGGTACTCAGCTTAGTGATATTTTTTTTAACTTTTTACACAAATCTGTTAGATTTTTAATTTTTTATCCATTTTATAAAATAAACCTAAATCATAACGGGACAAATTGTAAATTTATATACCATAGAAAGAAAGTTGAACATTAATCAAATCACAAAGAATTCTTTGTAATTTAACCCAATATAATTGGTAAAGTAATTAATGTTTTGACCCTATATTCTCTTGTGAGTTCCACATCAATCCTGTCATACACTATTATGTAGTGGTTCCTAGCCCTCAACTCCAGCCTCATGGCAAAAAATTTCGAGATATGATTGCATAAATCTAGTCGATCATTCTAAGCATGGACCATAAGTTAAATGATTGTGGGCAAATACTTAGGTAGACTCGATCTTTGGTCTCACTTGGTGTGCATTAAAGTTTAGAGAATCTATGACATCAGTTGATGTAAGTAAGATTTTTTAAGATTTAATCATAACCACAGGGTTTACAAGTGATGCCAAAAATCGGATCTACCTAAATATTTTCGATGCTTGTATAAGTTAAACGATGCATGCGTTGAAAGAAGGGTTAATAACACTTTGCCCCTGTGTATATATGGGTAATAACACTTTACCCTTTAAATTATAGAAATATACACTTTGCTCTCCATTCACATTATTCATCTTTTAAAAATTTTAAACTATCAAAAAAATTTAGTTAGACGACTAAAATTCCCTTCATATCATATTTTGATTTTTCATGTATTTAATTAATTTTCGGCGATTATAAAAGAATTAGAGAAAAATAAAATATAATAACACATTGATATCTTGGATTTTAGGGAATGAAAATATGAGAAATTGTTGAATTATATTATACCAGACATCTCAATTTGCACAGATTATGTCAGACATTAAAATTATAAAATATTAAGAGACATCGAAAAAATTACGAACACATCTATATGTGTATAAGAGACAGGATTATATTTTCATACAATATCTTTATAGAAAAATTTTCATCTTATAAGCCCATTTATAAAATATTTACCGCTCCAGTTATACATTCAAATTCTAAATAATATAAAATTTATCTTTTTTTTTTAAAATTTAAAAGTAATGCTTAATATAGATTACATGAAAATATTATATAGTTTATTTGTGTTTATTTTTAAATAATTATCACATCAATATCAAAATTTAAATACATAAAAAATAAAATATAGTACCAGGGGTATTTTAGTCATCTAAAATAATTTTTTTTGATATTTTAAAATTTTTAAAAATGAATATTGTAAATGGGGGCAAAATATTACTCTTTTTGTCCCATTTTATTAGTTACTATTTCTATTTTTGTTTGATCTAAATTATTCGTCATTCCTTAAAAATGCAGTTAAACAAAGGCTAGTTTACCTATTTTGCCCTTCATACAAATCCCTAAAAATGACATGAAATTCATATTAGAGTATTAATTACTTTCACAAATCCATTTCAAATTTTGAAACTCTAACCAACTAATAAATTTTGAATTTGAATATAGGGACAATAATGAAAAAAGTGTGTTATTAGTTAGTCAAATATCAACTACTCTTAAATTGTGTGCCAGATTGATCATGTCAAATAAAATGAGACGGAGAGAATATATTTTTATAATTTAGGGAGACAAAATATAATTACTCATATAATTCAGGGGGACAAAATGTTATTAATCCCTTGAAAGAAAATGATACAAGAAAAGAAAACTTATGACTCTTGTTTAAATAATATGATTCTTAGGTTATAAATCAAGTTTATATAATAATTTTTTAAAAATTACCCTCAAATGTTCTTTATGCGTGCATGATAAGGGCAAGACAGACAAGCGCGTGTGCATGTATGAGAATGACCTTTCATGATCAGCAGCAGCTGTGGGATATTCCGATGGAAAGGAAAGGAAGACCTGCATCAATAACCAAATACAGAGAGAGAAAACAAAAATCAATGGTACAGTGTACTGCTGTAAGTCCTCCCTTCTTTCTCTACTCTGTTTTCCTGTGTCAGTCTTTCGGGGACCGCCACTTTCAACGTGTTCTTTCACTTCCTCGATCATTCCCACATGCTCTCTAGATTCTAAAGTGGACCGACAACTCCTCAAGCCTAGTCTAGATTCTCTTTTTTACTCCAATAACTTGAAAAATAATTATGCAGGCATGATTTACTGGTGCAGTGGTAGACGCTGTACCTATTGAAGTAACTACATGAATAATGTGATGTCAGTATACTTACCTCAATGATGTTATATAAAAGCACATCTTAAGTGAATAAAATCTAAAAATGGACTTGTAAACCAGCCCACTTGAATATTTTTCCTACAACTTAATCCCTTCCCTCCGGACCCTCCCTCTGGTTTCTCTCTTCGTGGGCGCTCACAACCATCGCACGCTGTTTGTACTTTGTACAAGATTAGCATATGATAGACAGACGAAATTCAATGAATATTTGTGGGAGCTTCACTTTCAGCATGGCAAGATTCTACTTAAACTAATCACATTGTGTTGTGAAAACACACCATATGATAGAATTGGTACACGATATGATACGTTGGTTCTAAGGTTCCACAAGCTTTGGTTTATTCTTTGACCTCTCTTTGTGTCTCCATCTTGAAGATATCTCATCGCCATTTTGCTTTAGCTTTATGCTTTTTCCTTCTTGGGAGACAACCAAAGCGCAGTCAGGGAGACGAGCTTTATTGCAATACATTTGAAAGATTTTCCAATCGAAAGTGACATCTCCTCTTCTATGACAACCATTAAATTATATTTGAGTTACAGAAGATCTAGAACTTGCAATATAGATGAAATTTGCAACCGGTTGACCTCCATCATTCACTCCTCCAGGAATCTTTTACAGTCCCAAAATTTCCTTTTAGCTAACTGTTAAATTGATTGGCTAAATTAGATAACACCATTTGTATTTTTTGGAGAAATTATGATAGAATGATTTTTGGTTGATTAATGACTATCTAACATACAAATGGAAATTTTAGTTCAAGTATAACTCTAGGCTTCTTATATTCTCGAGTAGAATATATTATAGGAATATTTAGGTACTACTACCATTGTATTTTAAATATTTGTATAGTAAAATATTATGTGTTTTGAATATTTGTACAATACACGTTTTAAAATATAACTATATAATATTCCTATAGAATCATAGAATTTCCCTTAAATATGGCTTGAATATTTGGTAATATACTAATAGTTTTAATTTTCATGTTTTTCCTATTAACTTGAAGAAAAAGAAGAAAGAAAATAGATATTTACTTTGTTTCGATCTAAACACATGCAATTCTTAGTTTTACATCGAGGGAGTAAAATAATGGTTCCACTCAATGTTATATTCTTGATGATGGAGAATGGGGTGTGATTTTTTGTGATATCTATTTAGTGTTATATTTGTATGACACTATATAGATAAATGATATATATCTCTAAAGTAACAATGTGTCACTCATATAAATAATATCAACACAAATATTACACCAAAAAATGTCACTGCAAATCAAAAGCCTACAGAATGTTGCAATAATAAACCAAATTCTTTACAGGTTAGGAACTATGATAGTTAGTCATTTTAAATATTAAGCATTATTTTTTAGTGTTTGTCAAAAAAAAAAGAAGCATTATTTGTTAATTTTTTTAGTATGATTATATTTTTTATATCTCAATTGGATTTATTCAATTAAAAAGAGGTGAAAGATAAGTTTACAAAAGTTCACATTATATTTATGCAATTATGTTATAGATCTATACCAATTTCAATGTGAGGGTTAACAGTGTTAGTTAACCTTATTCAAAAAAGTTTTTCGTTGTACTTTGAGTGTTCTAATATAATTTCTAAGTTTATTTATTTTTTGATAAAAAAAAAATACCAATTTTAATGTGAGGGTCGAATGTTATTTATTTTATAACTCTGTCATGTCCGTCACAATGTGAGAATCGAATGTAATTTATTTTGTGTAAATCTCCTTCTTTCACACATTCTCACACACACGCATATATATATATATATTAAACAAAAATTTGTCTATGTATTTTTTTTTTGTAATAAGAATTATTTTCTCAATAAGATAAAGATATGTAACAACAGTAATGTACAACTGACGCATCAAATCAACCTAATGGTAATGGGGATGGACACTAGTCCTTTAATAGGACTGCCACTTGAAAGCTACCTAAGGGGATAGACTCTAGTCCTATAATAGAACTACCACTTACAAGCCCATGAACTGCCAATATGTTTCTATAAATACGTTCCTTTAAGTAACAAGTTAGAGAAAATTACACACTCATCACCAAATTCTTAGTGAATTTAGTTTATAACTAGAAAGCTATTTATTCTTACTTTCAGTATTTATTTTTCTATTTATTTCATGATAGATTTTTAACATAAAATGTAGACCTTCAACTCTAATTTTGTGATTATGGCTCCAATTGAAACAGAAAATCAATTCAATCATCAATCCAACGAACACTTCTAATAGCCGTTCCACGTCAAAACTTGAAATACATCAAGCCAACAAGAAGGCAAACGAATTTCAAAAAGAGAAAGAAATTAAAAACCTTGTAGCCACCGGGAGAAAAAAATTTCCGGAGGCTTTTGACAGTTCACAAAATTGGATAGAACCTCAATCCTCTGAATCTTCAAAGCAATTCAAGTCGTCCGAATGGAACCTGAACAATAACCTCTAAATTCTTCTCCACAACACAACTTAGGGGGTGTTAAAAAAATTGAGTGAACTAAATAATCGATAAAACCGATCTATTCTGAAAGATAACCAAGCAAGTTATTCTTACCGATTTAGATAGCAGTTCATATTTTTCTGAACCGGTGGATATCCAAACCATTCCTTATGTATGGATATCTTTGAAATTTTACAAAATAAAGCTAATGTCAAGTACGCGTAGAAACGAGTTGAGTAGAGTCCAAATAATGCTTTGATAGAGCTGAAATTTGGAAGAAAAAAAAATATATTTGGAGCTTGGGCTCAAGCTCTCTTGACCTCGGTTGAATATAGTTTATAGAGTTAGAGTTCAACTCGTTGAATTCTAACAAAGTTTGAATTCTATTCGAAGTTGCACGATTTTAAGATCTAAAGTCTTAATTTTATTAAATATTATCAGTATTTTAGTAATTATACGTATTAAAAAAATAAAAACTAATTATATATAATCTCAAAAGCCTCGACGAGCTTTCAAATAGAGTAGTCAAGAGTTTAAATTTGAACTCAAAATCCAGTTTGACTGGCTCAAACTCGACTTGAGTTCAATATACGCGAACTCGAGTTGAGCATTTGACGAATTGAGCTGCTCATGAGCTATTAGTGAGTAGTTCGATTTGTTATCACCCCCAATATCAAGAGACTTTTATGTAATTTTCATTAATTCTCCCATCTATTTCCATCCGCAAAGACATGTATTTATGTAATTAGTAGTTGAAAATTTTCTTTTGTTGACAAATTAATGAAAAGTACAAAATTATGGATTCGGATACTTGCTATTCTACAAACAGGTTTTAATGGGTAACCACTAACTGATTACTTTATGAATATAGATTGGATACGGTTTAATTTTTTCTTAAACATGTTCAATCAATAGATATGTGAATCGGGAAACCAGTCCATAAATATTTTCATAGATATGTGAATCGGAAATCAGTCCATGAACACGTGTAATACTACTAAATTCCAAAAATTAGAACCACACTTCTAAGTTTGAGGATACTTGGTCATGAACTAATAAGATTCACTTTTGTTCAGCTTTATGTCGTGCATATTCCATTATAAGAAGGTATCGCGCATAGCTGAAAGGCCTCATCGGCAAGCTATTGTCGGGTCAGTTTTCGGTATCTATATAAGTTTGTAGACTAAGGCTGCATTGGACAGACATTATCACATTACTTCCTTGTAATCCAGTACTGAAAATATCAAAACCGCAATTTAGAGCATGTGAAATGCGTCAAAAACTAGTCCCTTCGGGAACATCCGATAGAAAAGCATCAAAACTAGTCAAATGCCAATTCTCCTTAGTCCAAGAAATTTAATGCTATTCTTATGAAGGAATTGTTTTTCTTATCTTTCCCATTTCTTCCTGGATTTTGAGAGTCTTGTTAAGAATAAAATCTACCCTGTCAAGCTTCAAAAGGAAAGTCTTTGCCGTTTTGGGGGATAAATTTTTTTTTAAAATGAACATCTTTTTATTAAATAGTTCTTGATTTTTTTTTTTTCCCTTTTTCCATCTCGTTTGAAATTCAGCGGAAGCTTTCTATAGCTTTCAACCGTTGGGGCAAAACACATTTAAAATCTGGAATGTTATCACTTAGATAAGATTACTGTAATCCGGTAAATTATAAATTGGTGGCCTGCTGTATCTTGGAGAAAGAGGTATGTTGATGCGTGAAAATATTAGCACCAAAGTCTAATATTTGAGTCTGAATCCTTAGTTGTCTCAATTCTCCGATGCAAAGGCAAAAGCGTGCGTGTACGCACGATATAGCAAACTTGTGACAAGAACATAGAGCGGTGGGCCTTTAACCCCTAAGAAAGATTTCGACATTCAAGTCAGAATTTGTGCGAGAAAAAAGATTGAGAGTAACGGAAAGCTTGAAATGGCAAAATGATAAGTTGTATGAATGTTGTCCCTTGTTTACCTTACCAACATACTATTTATACTCTTCCTTAATAGATTTAGATAGTTCATGGGTTTGGAAAAAATTATTAGGCCCATGAGAGTCGTAAATGTGTTGAATTTTTTCATAATTTGATTTTAGGTAAAAATTACCAAAATGTCCTCCCTATATTTGACTGTTTTGATTGATTGGCTATGTGTCCACAAGCCATTGGATGGATTTTTAGGCATCATTACTTGCCTCCCACTCTCAAGCCAAGGTTGAACAGGTTGAGAGTAGCATGATGGTCTTTGACTTGTGTTTTAGCCGGAGCCAATAAAGCTTTTACTGGAATCAATAAGATTTTGGTCTGAACCAAAAAATTTGAAAATTTGAGTTTCACTCTCGGAGGAAACATTGGTTGATCACTAACACTTCAGCCACTTGCATACCTCTTATTTAACTTGAGTAGTGACACTCATTTGCTCATTTTTGACTTTTGGTGATACTTGTACTTATTATCTCAAAATAATAGACTTAAATCAAAGCTCTACTCTCAACTCCACACCCAACACTCTACCCTTACCTCAACACAAAATACTCTATCCTCAACCCAACACCCAAAACACTCAACATTCCACCCTCGCTCCTAACCCCTAACACTCTACCCTCAACCCAACACCCACAATATCTAACATTCTACCCTTACCCCCAACACCTAACACTCCACCCTCAACTCCACACTCACAATAACCAACACTCCATCCTTAACCTACTATACCCAATATCCAACACCCAATGTGGTCACCCTTAACCTACTATAACAAATATTCAACACTATACTCTTAACCCACTATACCCAACACTAAACACTTTGCCTTTAACCCACTACACCAAACACCCAGCCCCCATGTACAAGATATAAGAGACATCAAGTGTATCTTGCAATTTTTCCAAGTCACTGACCAAGTAAGTATATTCTTGCATTTGTCTTGTTTCTTATTCTCAATCCATACTTCTCTTTGTCATTTTATCAAACACACATGTGCATTTGATTGAATATTTAATTTTTACCACTTTGTTGAATTCCAAAGTTGAAAGCGAGAGTAGATCTAGTGGTTGCATCTTTGATTTAGGGGACATTAGTCTTTTGAAAAATTCATTTCATTTGAAAATGGATATGGAAAAATTGAAAGAAAGAGATAAGAAAAGAAAAAGAAGGAAAGAAAGAAAAGAAAAAGGAAAGAAGGAGAGAAATTATGACTTGAAAAGGGTTTTAGAAAATGAAGAAGGAGATAGGGAGAATATGGTTGCCGAAACCTTCCTTTGTGAAGCTATAGCTGGTAGGAACATTTTGGAGGAAGAAAGCATAATTGGAAATAAAAAGCCCACAAAGGAAGTTGTTTCTACTCAAGCTAGCAAAGGTTCTTCATCTAGCAAATTTACACTCCACGTCTTCCATTATTCTTGCTATCTGCAGCTATGCATTAGTGGAACCTGAAGGGGATCAAAGTGGAGTTACACTTGCGACTAACTTGGGTGGAGTCACAACCAAGCCTGCCACCTCTTATGCATTGGGAAAACGAGAATGAGCAGCTTAACAACTGCAGTACTTGACCTTTACCTCTGATAACTTGTCCTCGATAATGGCAAGGGTGAAAAGTGATAAAAAAGAGGTTAAGAAAATGTTACAATGGTGCTAACAAATTGAGTAAAAATCAGCAACATTTGGTAACAAAGCAGCAATCATCTATGGCAGTGATTGATGTTGGCTTATCCTTGACTTGATGTTGGCTTAAGACCGACGCAACAATGTCAAGAGATTTCAAGGGGGTTCAAGCTGTCCTCGTTAATGATGAATATCATAGGTTACCTGAGCTATCCAACAGTGGCTTCTCCTCATTTGGTTATGGTGATATGGTTGCAAACTTGGCCTAATGAGTCTTCGCAAACTCGAGTTTAAGACAAAAATGAGGTCTTCAGCTGTGGGTCTTCATGGGAAAGAAATAGCAACTATCCCTTCTCCATCTCAAGTGATCCTTGCTATTCCCACAACTGCATGTAAAAAGAAGAAAATCACGCTATCTCAGAAGTCCTTTTGGTCATCGACGTTTTTGCCATAGTTGGGGAAGACTGAGAAGGAGGTTCCATAAATGATGATACTGGTGATACTATTGATGTTGCTAACAGAAACAATTGTACACAAGAACAATATGTTGATGACTTGTGTAATACTTTTGACATGGTGGATGGTTATGGGAAATATTCTTCGAGTAAAGTGCTAGATATACTTGGGCATGTTTTTGATGAGTTGGGTGAGGTCCCAAGTAAAGTGATTAGCTCCTTGCACGAACCTTTGGACCTAGATTTCCTTCAAGAAGACCTTGATTTGAGGCCTAATCCAAATAAATTTTGACAAAGTATGTTTGTGGATAGACCCTTGATTGGGGATACTTCATCTTCTAAGTCGAGGGTAAACATATTTAGAACCACTCACTCCAACTACAATTGTGTCATCGAGACATCCTCGTGTACTTCGGGCTGGAGAGCATCACCCTGAGTAGGAAAAACTCTAGTGAAGAGGATTTATCTCAACATGAGCACGAGTCTTCCAGTGAAGGAGTTGTGGCCTCTCCTTCACCAACTAAGAGGAAAAAACTCAAAACTTTCGTTTATGTATATTCTCAATTGCCTCATTCAATTGTTGATGTGGATTTGATTAGGAAATAGACGGAGAAGTTCCATATTCCTACTTTCTTCAAAGTGAAAATTCCATCCCTTGACCTTATACCTTGTGTGAATCTTTGCAAATATGTGTCCGTATATTTGGCGCAACTAGAAGCGGGATTGAGGTTCTTACTACCATTGTTTTTCCATAAGGTGTTGGAACATTATCAAGTTGGGCCTGGACAATTACACGTTAAATCCATTTGAAATATCAAAATGTGCATATTTGATCACTTGTGCCATCCTTAGGGTCAAACTTTCAATAGGCACCTTCAAGGAATTCTTCTGACTTGTGTCGAGTGGAGTGGGGTATATCTTTAGTTGGCGGTCTAAAAAAAATTGGCCAAGGAAGCACAACCCAAGCTAGTTAAGTGGAAGAGTTACTAATTTTTGATTTTTAAGGCGGCCCGAATGAAACTTTCTCACTTGGAACTATGACTTGAATGTTTCAAAAGTCAACAACTTGTTTCTCTTAATAGGTGTGAGAGTAGGCATCTTGCTATGCTTATGGAGGCTGAACCACTTCCTTGGCAAAAAATGGTTAATGAACAAGTCTTGGTGTTGGCGAGATTGAGCCCGGGCGAACTTGACCCTCTTGTTTCTTTAGATTGATTGCATATGCAGTCTACTTAGCATTTTTTGCACATGTTTTCACTCATCTTCATTTGGTATTGATACTCAACTTGAACTTAACTTCTTCTTGATCTTGTAGTGGATGCCTTGATTATAAGGATACTATTTGTACTTGCGCTTTGAAGATGAGACATGGTAGGTATCAAGGTTTATCTCAACCCCCTAATGAATCTACCTTCGGAATATTGGGACCAAAGAGGCGGCTCAAAATGTTTTTGAACTACCTCAGCCTAAAAAAAGGCAATGCTTCCAATGAAGCTACTTCGGCACCTTTGGCTCAAGTTGAGGCTCCCATTCAAGAAGTTCCTATCCTATTAGTTTTTTATTCAAGTCCACCTCAAGCTCAAGCCACCGCTCAAGTTGAGGGCTTTACTTCCTCTCGCATGATCTGTACTCCTTGGGAGGTGTATGAGGAATTTTCTTTGAAGAAGTGATTCGCCCTTTGGTGTAAGCATTAGCATTGTCCAAGTCACAAAGAGAAAAAGCTAGCAAATCCTTGAGCTCTACTTGCATTGTCGATACCAATGCCATGTTTCAACATATTGCTCAATTAAGTTGCTCGTTCTTTCTTTCATAAAAATGTCTAAGTATTTTTTGATTATGTATGACTTAGGAATAACATTGTCTTTCTCTCATTGTATTTAGATTGGTGACCTTTACTATTACTTGAACAAAGTTCAAAAGTACCATCTACCACAAATTTCGGCTTTGGAGGCTAAGCTTATAAAAGCAAAAGAAACACAGTTTCAAGCTATGTTTGCTGCATCTAAGCATAGTCAAGAAAACCTCCAAGAGATTGCCAAGTTGACAAAAGAGACCACAGAACTTCAAGCCTCTCAAAAATGTGATCAATGAGATTCAAACATCTCATAAGGATGAGATAAAGAAGCTTCGCATGTCACACAAGCATGAGCTCAAATTAGTAGAAAAGAAGACTAGAGATTTGGCTATCTTTGAGTTCCTTGATTATCAAGATTACCAGGATCACTTGGAAATGCACTTGGTAGACTATCGTGGTAGCAACGACTTCAAAACTTTGGTAGAGAAAAGTAGCATTGGGTACTTCGATAAAAGTTATAGTTTGGCCTTAACTTTTGTGAAGAAGTACTCACCAGATTTAGATTAAGATGACTTAGACAGAGGCACGATGCCTCTTACTCCTCTGTACCCTGGCTCTTCAGGGGTTTTAACTAAGGATGGAGCATCTTAGCTTAGCTTAGCTATTTTCCTTTATGGTGACTTACAGCTCGGGTCTCTTATATGTACGAGTTCTACCTTCGGCTGATATTGTGTTATTTGATTTCCTTAGTATTTCTTTCTTTGCATTTGTTACTTGACTTTGAGTTAAAGTTTTCCCTTGTACCAACACTGCCTATGCTATACTTTCCTTCTATATATGATATCGCAACCTTCCTTTGATAGTTTGTGCTTCTGTTTATCTTCAAGCATTCCAACATATGCCTTTGCCCCCCCTCCCCTTAGACATTTGAATATATTTTTTTCAAATGACTAAGTTTGTTAGGTTGGGCTTTCATTGTAACTCTTAAGTAAAGAAGTTTCACTCTCCCAGAGGGTAAATCATGGCTTTTGTATCGAACTAAAGTTACTTTAGGTGTGACTGTTAAACAAAACAAAATTTATTTTCACTCTCGGAAAGGCTATAGTGGCATACTTAACCAAGGAACTACCTCTCTGAGAAAAAGTTATTTTCACCCCTGGAAGGGCTATCCTAGGTGCAAATCTCCTAAGTAAAAGCTTAGTGTTGGGACTAGGAGATTTGGTTGCTCCTTTGAGCATACTTAACCAAGGAAATACTTTTCCCAAGAAAGGTTTATTTTCGCCCCCCCGGAGGGGTTTTTCTAGGTGTAAATCTCTTAAGTAAATCCTTAGTGTTGGGACTAAGGTTTCCTTAGGTGCAAATCTGGTAGGAAAATTTCATTCTTGCCCTTCGAAAGGCTATGGTTTCTCTTTTTAGCATACTTAACCAATGAACTGTTTTTCCAAGGAAAAGTTTGTTTTTCAATCCTGAGGGTTATACCGACTCTGGAGAGTGGTCTTAAATTTTGTTCCAAAAGAGGGAATGAGTGACCCCGGGGAGTTGTGGCATCCCGAAGGATGTTTTGTACCAGAAATGTCTCAAAGATTGGGCGAGGGGTTTGGGATAGCTATTCTATAAGAAATTTTACATAAGTTATTATTCAATTACATAAGCAAAAGATTTAGAAACTTTCATTGATATCAAGAGTGAATATTCACAAGTTGCACAAGCTTGTTTCACCTCGGAAGGTTTTGCTTGGCTTAGTGAATTTCAAAAAACTTAGGCAATGTAAAGAAAGCTTAGAAGTGGAACTTTTTCAAATTTTGGGCAATCTAAATACGAGACAAGAGCTTCCCATCCTTAATTCTCAACTTGAGGGCACAGTTGGAGTATACTTCAACTACCTCGTAAGGACTCTCCCAATTTGGCGAGAGCTTTCACAAGCTTGAGATTGACTTATCTCCATCTTCCTTGTAACCCAATCTCCTACTCAGAACCTTCTACCTTAGACATGGCCATTGTATTAGTAAGCAATCCTTTGCTTATCTGCTTGCATTTTGAAGTATGCCTTATCCCTTTCCTCTTCGAGTAAGTTAAGGTTAGGATCACTACTCTTCTTCATTTTTCTTGAACTTGAAATTGTAGACATAGAAACTTGGCATACCAATTTCCATAGGTATAAGTGTTTCAGTTCTATAAGTGAGGTTGAAAAGAGTATCCCCAATAGCATTCTTGTAGGTAATGCAGTATGACCATAAAATACTTGAAAGCTATTCGACCCATTTGTCCTTGGCATTATCAAGTCTTTTCTTAATAACTTCAAGAAGCTATTCGACCTATTTGCCCTTGGCATTATAACTTCCACTAGACCATTGCTTTGAGGATGGCTCACCAAAGAAAAGCATTGCTCTACGCCCAAGTCTTGGTAGAAGCATTTTGGCTAAAGTATATTAGGCTTCTCTTGGACTCAAACATCGAAGATAAGGCACTGATTAAGACCTTCAATACAAAGTTCTACCAATGATCAATTATTTTACTGACATTCTTTTTACCCTTTGAGTATCTATCTTATCATTGGGACATTTTTCTTCTTTCAAATATCTGTCTGAATGATTGAGGTCATCCAATTTGGAGTAGAGTTGATATCTATGACCTCCCATGATCTATGCTTCTTTTCTTTAGAACTTCACATCTAGAACTCTTCTTTCAACATATTGAAGTGCACTAAGCTTCCAATTTTTGAGAGGGCGTCTGTCTCCTTGTTTTCATCTCGAATCAGATGGATTATACGAAAATTTTCAAAGTATGAGATCAAGTTCTTCGCCTTGCTTAGATAACATTATAGGGATGGCTCTCTTGCTTCATCATCTCCCTTGACTTGTTGAACCACAATGTTTGAGTCCATGTTTACTAACAAGTTCTTGATTTTCAACTCTTTGGCTAGCCTAAGGCTGAAGACTAAGGCTTCATACTCGACCTCATTGTTGCTTGTTGGAAATTCAAACCTTAAGGTATAGCTTGTTTTAAATCCATCTGGAGAGGTCAGAATAATATCCACGCCACACCTTTAAGCGTTGCTTGATCCATCCACATACATTTTCCATAAATGTCAGTCCTCAACTTGGACTTGCCCCTTGGAGGAAGTAGGCATATGTTGAACTTTTGATTTACTTGGCTATTTTGAGTCCTCCTTTTCCACCTCTTTTAAAATGAAATCGGTTAAACCTTGTGTTTTGATGGCTACCTTAGTTTGGAAACAGATGTCATACCCATTTAGGTCAGTTGCCCACTTTACCAACCTTCCCGAGACCCCAGGTTTCAAGAGGACATACTTGAGTTGATGATTTGAAAGAACTACAATTGGATGACTTAAGAAGTAAAGCCTAATCTTTCTCCACGCTACCGCCAAGGCTAAAATCAATCTTTTTTATGGTTGATATTGTGTCTCCGGATCACTTAGAACTTTACGCTGTATAATAAACTGATTTTTGGACCTTGTATACTGCCACAGATGAACAAGCCAAATATAGGTAAAGAGTTTTTTCGGGTTTGGGCTTAGTTAAGAACGAGGGAGAAGCTAAGTATTCCTTTAACTCCTGAATTCTTTTTGGTACTCTTCCACCCATTAAGAGAGAAAATTCTTGGAACATTTTAAACCTTTGAAGAAAGGCAAATTTCTGTCCCCAGACTTGGATAAAAAATGACTCAAGACGACAAGTCAGCCCGTGAGCCTTTGCACTTCTTTGATACTTTTGGGAGGCTCTATGTCATGAATGACCTTGATATTTTTCGGGTTTAACTTCAATCCCCCTTTGAGTTATCATGAAACACAAAAATTTTCCCCTGGAAGCTCCAAAAGCACATTTTTTGGGATTAAACCTCATTTTGAACTTTCTCATGGTAATGAAGATTTCCCTTAAGTCCTTCACATGGTATTTTTGTAACTTACTCTTGACAAGTATATCATCTATGTAAGCTTCCATATTCCTCCCCAATTGATTGGAAAACATTTAATCTTCCATCCTTTGGTAAGTGGCTCCAGCATTTTTCAAACCAAAGAGCATTACCCAAAAGTAATAAGTGCCGGAGTTGGTGATGAAGGCAGTCTTTGCCCGATCCTTGCAGTTTAAAAGGATTTTAGTAATATCCTTTGTATGCATCCGAGAAAGACATGACTTCAAACCTGGAGGTTGAGTCTATCACTGTGTCTATACGATGCGTGAGATAGCAATCCTTGAGGCAAGCCTTGTTCAACCTTGTAAAATCTACACACATCCCCCCACTTAGTTCTTTGTTTTGGCACCATGACTACATTGCTAAACCATTTGGGGTATTTTGTTTCTTCTATGATCTTGGCATACAAGAGCTAGATCTACTTCTCCTTCCACCACTTGGCTTCATTTTCTTCCAAAATCCTTCTCTTTTGGATGACGGGTTTGATGAGAAGGTCTCTTCAAGTGAGTGCATAGGTATGTTAGGGTTAATCCCTGGCATGTCTGAGGGATCCTAAACAAAGAGATCTTTGAATTCTCACATTAAAGAGATAAGGTTTTCGTTCATGTCCCCTGAGGAGAAGTGTCAAACGTAATAAGAAGGGTAATATATCCAAGTGGATCAACTATTTCTCTGGCAAAACTAACCAAGGTTGGTGAAGTCAAGTGTTTCAAATCTTTCTCGTCCAACTTCATTTGTTTGAAAGCTTCATAAAGAAGAATATCTGTGGAACTTCCATTGTCAATCAAATAATTTTCACGTTACAATTTGCAATGGGTAAGGTCACTACCAAGGGATCACTATGAGGGTGAATTACTTGTTCCGCCTCCTTTGTGGTGAATATTATATCTTGACACAATCTAGGCCTCTTCATACTAAATTGGATCAAATTGATTTGACAAGCACAAGACTTGTGGGATGACGCAAAGTCACCATTTGTTGCTCTCCCAGAGATAGTATGAATGATGATTCTCTCCCAATTTTTCACCCCTGATACTCTTTCTCCTCGAGGTAGACCTCAGTCTCCTTCATCTAGGTTTTGAGCTTGGTGCTGAGGTGATCGTCCCTATCCACCCTTTGGATGAATTGTTTAAGGTAATCCTTTCTTATCAAATCTTCAATTATATTTTTTAGGGCAATACAATCATTGGTCTCATGCCCAACCATGATCCTTGTGAAAGTAACACTACTTGTTCTTATTGTGCCGTTCCGAGTCACTCCTCATAGGTTCTGGCAATTTTGACATAGGGTTCCTTCTCAGTATAACCAAAATGCGTGAAGGTTGGGCATTGAGTGGGGTATACACTTTTGGAGGGTCGGGACTTATTCTATGAGGAACGGTTATGGATAATCTATTCCTCATATTAACCTTATTTGGAGGTTCTACTCTACTAATTCTTCCATCTACTTTCCTCTTCTTCCCATTTTCACCCTCGAACTCTCTCTTCACCCGTTTGAGGGAACTCTTCGGCTCTACGAAAAAGTTCATTGAGTGTGGTAGGTGAACTCAAGTTAAAATCAAATTAGAAGTTCCAGGCTTAACCTCAGATTTGAAATGCCATGATTTGCATATCTTTTGTAGCCTCTTGAATCCCAATAGTCTCTTTCTTGAACCTATCCACATAATCGAGGAGGGAATTCTGGTCTTTGCTTGAGAGCAAGTAGACCATAAGCCCTTGTCTTAGGGATTCTATTTTCGTTTCTAAACTTGTTCAAGAAGAGATCTACAAGTTGATCGAAGCTTCTCATGTCTCTTTTCTTGCACCTTCTAAATCAATCTGAAACCGTACCCTTAACGGTTCCGGGAAACTCTCGGCATAGGATAGCATATGAGGCACTTTGTAAATACATCTTGGCTTGCAAAGCATCAAGATGCTCTCATGGATCTGAACTTTCATCATAAGAGCCAAAATGAGGAGTTTTGCAACTTCTTGGGAAAGGTTCGCGCATTATCTCATAAGTGAATGGCAAGGAGTACTTGTGTCTTGTGACTACCTCTTTCTTGTCATCTATCCTATCTACTTGAGTTTGAAGCTCCTCCAACTTTCTCCTTAGTTCTTTTTCCCGCTCGGGTATTCTTTCCAAAGTATGCTTCCTGACATGGGGTCTTCCCCTTTCTCTCGCTACTAAGGCCGCCTCGCTTGGACTCCTTGGTCTAGTTTCACTTGGCCTGGAGGAGGCTCTCTTCGTAACTCATACCGGTTGGACTGGCCATGGCGCTCCTGTCGGGGGGACCCGATTGGATTTACTTTCCTAACCCTTTGATCATCTTTATTGATTGCACGGGAAAGTCATTCATCCATGGGGCCTTGATGTGTAGAGTGGACAACCTGGGGGTTGCCACTAGAGTTACGCGAAGGTTCTCCTTCTAATCTCCTAACTTGTTGCTAAAGCTGATGTTTCCTAAGTAACTTTTTTAATATAACATCCTATTGCCTTTGAACTTGTATCTCTGCATCTCTATCATTAGCTTGGGGATTGGGATCCCTAACTTGCTTTCCCAATAAATCAAATACTCTAATTGATCGATTTGGCTGATGTTGGGAGACGATTTCCTTTCCTCTATCTTGGTTGTTATGGTAGGTGTTGCGCGTGTTAGGAGTCATAGCTAAAGATGACGTAGGATGGTTTCTTGTTTCAATTTCCACAGATGATGCCAAATGCTGATGTGTAAAAATGTTGAGAAGCACCAAAGTCTAATATTTGAGTCCTAATCCTTAGTTGTCCCAATTCTCCAATGCAAAGGTAAAAGTGCGCATGTATCCACGATATAGCACACCTGTGATAAGAACAAGAGTGGTGGGGCTTTGTATTTCCGGGAGGTTCCGATGCACAAGTCAGAATTTGTGCAAAGAAAAACATTGAGAGTAGAGGAAAGCTTGAATTGGCAAAATGAGAAGTTGTATGAATATTCTCCCTTGTTTACCTTAAGAGACACTATTTATATTCTTCCTTAATTTGTTTGGATAGTTCATGAGTTTGGGAATAATTATTGGCCCCGTGAGGGCTTTAAATGTGTTGAATTTCTTTATAGCTTGATTTTAGATAAAAATTACCAAAATATCCTCCAGTATAGTTGACTGCTTTAAATGACTGAGCATGTGTCCGCGAGCCATTAGATGGTATTTTTAGACATCATCAAGGTATAACTTACCCTTCTCCTAAGTTTATATATATGTGTGTGTCTGGGTGTTTGTTTGTTTGTTTGTTTGTTTTTTTTTTTTTTTTCCGGCCAGAGGTAAAATCTTGTGGTTTGTAGTTAATAATGCCAAACCTTGGACTCTTACATCTCAAGTTTAGCATTAAAGGTTATTAATCTTTTCTGCATTAGAGGTTACTAAGTGTAGCATCTTAATTCAATTTGGAATGTTGCACGTAAAGAGTTGTTAATCCCCTTGGTATTACCAATATTTTGCATGGTCTCTTCGTTATTAATCAACCAATTTCTTCTCCATTACACGTAATTAGGATAGTCATTGGATTAGCTTTGATGGGATTCTTTGACCAATGCACTTACTTCGAACTAATTCGTAGTAAGTATGGCAATTAAATCCTGAAAAATCTCAGAGATGAGTAGTGGAGCTTTTGCCTTTTACTAGCAAATAACAACATCAGCTTAGAAAAAGAAAAGGAAAAGAAAACAAAGATATATTGGTAGTCTACGAAGGCATTGATGATAAGATTTGATAATCCATACAATTCAAACCATAGCTTGTAATTATGTTGCTATGGAAATTTTTTCTTTTAAAGGTTTGACCACGTGTTGTCACCACTCACCAATAATTCCGTGTTTAGCTTAAATTTTACTAGCTCAATACAATTGTCATAATATATTCTAGTAATTTAGAAGCGCAACCTTCGGATGATCTAGGCATCCACTTATTGTCCTTATCCTTAGATACTGCAATTGGTGCTAAATTATGAAGTTTCATCAGTGAACGAACCTAAAAAACATTGCATGAATTTCTTTCTTATCTAAACAGCACTAATTTTAATTTTACTCAATAATTTAGGCATTTGATCAGGTCTCTATCAAATTGAATAGGCAAACAAGGTTTATTAATAGAAATTAAATGACATCCGTATTTCAATTTCAATCAAAACTGCAGAAAAAATTTAGCTTATTTCGCTGTTTTCACAGTCACCCTTATCATGTCAAAAAATTTGTGTTTAGACTTCAGGAATCAAAAACATATATAAGTTTTACAAGCAAGTCTAGTCTATTGAAAAATCTTAGTTTGACTTTGACACAAAAAGAACTAGAAGCAAGCTAACCACAAAATTAATTTAATAAGATAACAAAAGGAAAGCTAAACAAGAAAGGAAAAACTCCCTCCGTCCTATATTTTTTTGTTGTATTTTCTGCATTCAACTTATTAATAATAGTGGCTTGATTGTAATGTTAGCGCGTTACTTTCCAATGTTTATTATCCAAATTTCAAATTTTGAATTTGAATGTAGTATTACAAAAATGTGAAGGGAGGACACTATTGGGAAAAGAGATAGAAGATCTTTTTTACTTTGGTAACATGACAAATGTTTTGGGACATGGCAAAAAAAAAAGTACGACACTTTCAATGAGACGAAAGGAGCAAGTGTTTACAAATAAGAAAAAAATTTATAGGCAAACATGTGGTGAGCTTGGATCGAACACGCAACCTTCAAATCTTCAGTCTCTAACCCAGCTATGGAGGCTAATTCATTAGTATATATCCTATGTATTGAATAATTGTTTGGGATAAATGTGGAAAACTTTTCTGAACTTACACCTCATTTATACTTTGCCCCCTCAACTTACTTAATCTGCACTTTACTCCCTTGTCTCTTGTTTCTTCACGTTTTGAGACAAAATTACCCTTCCTATTTAATAATTTTGTTTTTCTTATTTTTTTCTATTCTTACCAATTTATCTATTTTCTCTCTCATACTTTTCCTTTTAGCTTCTTATCTATTCTTTCTTGCTACCGCTAGCGGTAATTATACTACAAGCAATTGGTTAGTTAAAAGGTTTAATTTGTTTTACATATGCATAAATAATTTATAGAATAATTAAGTTTTTAAATGCAAGAATATGGTTATGCTGTCGTTGGCACCCAAAATTAAACAAACTCTCAATATTTATGTAGTAATAGTGAGTCAATGTCATCCCACAGAAAACAAAATTTATTCTTGTGCTCAAAAGAAAATGGGGATTTTGAGTGCTATAAGATCTAAAAACTAAGGCAAGAAAGTAAACTGAAGAGAATTCACTGTAAGAAGAATCTTGGTTCCGATCATATCTACCATGGAAATCTTACCAGTCGATCCTTGACACCAAGGATAATTCAATTTTTATACCAAGCATTAGTTGAAGAATTAATCCGAATTTCAATTCAAAGTTGATTCTTAATTTCTTTCTAAAATTGGGTAATTTTCAACACGCGATCCAATTAAGCCTAACTATTAATTGTGTAATATTAGCTTGTGTAATACTTTGTACAAAATCGTTTCAAAAATTCTTGTTAAGAGGCTAAAATCCTACTTGCCTCAGTGTATACATCACCCACAATCAACTTTTGTGCCTAGAAGACAAATTCTAGACAATGTTATGATAGCTCATGAGTATTTACATTATTTCAATAGTATGCATAAGATTAATGATAGGCTTGTGGCTATTAAATTCAATACGTCGAAGGCTTATGATCGGGTAGAGAGGGGTTTAGCTAAGATAATGTTGAGGAGATGGGTTTTTCTGATGTGCGGATTGGTTGGATTATGAAATGTGTGTCATTTGTTTCCTATTCTTTTAATATTAATGGTAATGTTAGTGGGTTTCTTAAGACTTCCAGGGAAATTAGATAAGGGGATCCTATTTCACCTTATCTATTTCTCTTTTGTGCAGAAGGGTTAAGTAAATTGTTGTCTCAAGCTACTATAAGAAAAGAAATCTCTAGTGTTGAGATTAGTAGGGGGGCCCAGCATTTCTCATGTATTATTTACTGATGACACACTTTTATTTTGTAAGGCTACGGTGCAGGAGGGTAGTAATATTTTTCTTTACTTAAGAAATATAAAACCTGCTCTAGGCAAGTTGTCAATTTAGATAAATCTTCAATTTGTTTTACTAAGAATACCTTAGCATCTATAAAATCTGATATTTATGTGGATTTAGGGGGTGTGTTGGATAAAGGGACAATTAAATACCTGGGTCTCCCTATGACTATTGGTAGAACAAAAGGCAGGTTTTTATATTTCGTTAAAGGGAAAATTAGGACTCCAAATTTGTTGCTAGAAAGAAAAAAGCTTAATCCAGCATGATAGAGGTTCTTGTGAAATATGTTTTGATGTCCTACCTATTTATGTAATGCCTTGTTTCAAATTGCCTGTTTGTTTGTGTAAGGAATTGTCCAGTCTATTCCTCTCATACACATCTAGATAGATATAAGAGACAATTCATTACTAGTGTGTAAAGTACCATTTCTTTTACATAATAAGTTAACTGATTCTAAAGAAATAGGGGGGGTTAAATTTTAATGATTTTCAAACCTTTAATTCTTCGTTATTATCAAAGCAATTGTGGAGGATTTTTTCCATGCCAAATCTTCTGGTTAGTAGAGTTTTGAAAGCTAAATATTTTCCTAATGATTCCATTTTCAATTCTATTGTTAAGGCATCTTTTTCTTGGTTATGGAAAAGATACTTTTTGCAAAGCAGTTGGTTGTATATGGAGTTACATACATTGATGGGAATGGTAGGGATATAAGAATTTGGGGAGATGCGTGGTTTCCTACTCCTTATTCCTTTAAACCTCTCACTCCTAAAGTTGCTGCTTCTCCTTTACCTTTTGTGTCTAATCTTTTAAACCATGATGGTGGTGATGGGAATCATGATTTAGTTAGGTCTATTTTCTATCCAGAAGATGTTGAGTTTATTCTTCAATTACCTCTTCCTATTTTTTCTAGAAATGATAGATCATTTTTGCATTATTCTCATAATAGTGATTAATCTTTTCAGTCAAATCTAGTTGTATTTGGCTAAAAAATTTAGTTTAATAGAATAGGGGGTTTGCTTTTTCATCCCCAATCTAGCTCTTCTACCTCCCAGCAAAAAGTATGGAAATCTATTTGGAATTTTCTTCATAAAAACAAGTTCAAACACCTTTTATGGAGGTGTTTACACAACATTTTATATTTTTATGGTTTCAGGTTCAGGATACTTTGTGTCGTGGGGAAGGGGGAAGAGTCTTTAGTGCACTTGTTTTTCCATTGTCCTGTTTCGTGGACTATTTGGAAGTTGTCACTAGTGCACCGGCCATCTTTGGAGTGGATTGTAGACAATTTTTGTTTGCTTAGTGGCAAACTTTGGTAACTCATTTGGATGCTGGAATGCAGCAAATTTTCTTTTCTATTTATCTTTCGTGGCATGTCTGGAAACCACGAAACAAATGGGTGTGTGAACAATTATGGATTTCAGAAATAGATTGTGTTAACCAGGCTCATTGTGAATGGTCAAAGTTTATGAAATTTGGGCAGGTTCAATTTCATGATTTTAATAAATCTAGTTTTCATCATGGTTCTATTTGGAAGTGTCCTCCTATTAGTGTAGTACAATTTCATACTGATGTTGCCGTGAACCAGAGGAATAGAAGGGCTGGATTGGGGGCTGTTGCAAGGAATTCATGAAGTTCTTTGATGGGGCATGGTCTATGCCATGTCCTTGTTACAGTCAAGTTAAAATTGCTGAAGTCGTGGCAATTTGTCTCGCACTTCAACATGCATCAAAAGGAGTCTTTTGTTGCTGTAGAGATTCAATCTGATAATTTGCTCATTATCTATATGTTGCAGTACCTAAGGATAGATGATCTGGCTGTTGGATTGATCTCGGCTAATATTTTAGACTTAGCTAGCTTGTTTTCTTCCTATTCCTTCAGTTTTGTTAGAACGAATGGCAATAAAGTTAGTCATAAGCTAGCTTCTTTTGTTGTTAAATTGTGTAAAGCAATTGAATGCAAGTCCCATTTTCCTTTGTTGCTTCAATTTGCATCTCAAGATGATGTAAGCTGTTTGGTTAACTATGTTTAGTTATTAACAAAATTCTATGATTTGATAAAAAAAATCATCTTTCCTTTCTTTGAAAATTTTTGTTTGACAACACCCTGTAGATCACACCACACACCGGAGTAAATGTTGGTAATTGATCGATCGAAATTTTATTGTAGTTCAATTCTTGATGATCATAAGTCAAAAGTTCATATTCTTCAGCCATTGATAAAACAATTGAATGTGGACAATACTCAATGCAATTACCACGAAATATACAGATTCCAAAATGAATGTTGTAATTATGCAATCGTTTCTTTTGAATATAAATTTCCAATTTCCAGTCAACAACAGGAGGATCTATCGGACATACACGAACACATAATTCACAAGCAATGCATAAATTCAAATTCAAAGTGGATTAAGCCTTGGAAATGTTCCAGTGTGATCAATTTTTCATAGGGTATTAAATAGTTATAGGTAAACAATTCGCATGAGACAAGGTAATCATAAACCTTGATTGATATACCTAGTGGCTCGTACTGTTTGTTGACCATAATTTATGAACTCAGTTACCATAAGGAACATTTCATGAATATGTATGAATACAAAAATTTTGTGCTTGTTTCTTTCTCTTGTTTGAGACAAGTCATGAATATAGAATATTGTAGTATTTAACAGTGAAAGAAGTTGGGATGAAGTTGTTAATAATAGATTATCTAGAGAAATAGGTAAAAGAAATTTAACTATCCAATATTTAATAGTTTGTCCATTCTCAGACTTGCTAAAGTTCATCTGTTGCAATAGGAATGAACAAGAACAAATAAATTTTTGCTAATGTAATAAAGATACTGATTATTGTTCCAAAGACTTTACCTACTTTATTTTTGTCAAAAATCTCAAGAACAAATATGTACGGAATAGAAAGATTTCATCCTCCCAAGTAAAGATCTATTACAAATAATGAAGAAACTGGTAGATTTAGATACAAAGTAATGTAAAATAAACTAAATTTGATACTTGAATATTCAGTTTGATAACCTGCTACTAATTCTTTTTCTACTTTTGGTAAATCAAAAGGTAATCTTTCACACTCTACTAGAGAGGAAATTAAAAAAATGATAAACCCTATACGCTGACGCCACAAATTCCACCTCAAAAGCCGTATTTGGACAAGTAATTTGCATATTTATGATCAAGTAGCAAAAAATATTAATTGAGTGAATGTTGGAGCAAGGATTAACGTGAAGAACATGTGGTCGCTTTATAAATTCCATGCTCTTAATCAAAGACCTTTTACTTGTAATTCTTTCGACTGGACCAAAGTCAAATAAATTAAAAAAATAAAGTTATTATTGCATGACCTTTGGGTAATAACTGCAATTGGAAATTCGACCGGCTGTCTTGAAAATCAATCTAGATTAACTTGAACTGAGTTTAGGTATTGATGAATTGGTGAAATAAAAATACCCTAGTCCTTGTTAATTCTTGAATTCATTTTATTTAAGTATCCATCATTATTAATTAGTCTTTTAGATTAGTTAATATAAATATTTCAATAATCGATTTTTCAAGATAGTACTGAACCTATTAATTTTAGTGCTCAAGCATAGTTCTCATGGGAAGAATACTCAACTCGCTTCTAGATTACTTGAGTTGATCTCGTGCGATTATGAGTGTCGGAAATTGTCTATCAAGTTTTGACGTTGTTGTTGGAGACTGGTTTTGAATAACATTGATACCAACTAGTTTCAGTATTAGTAATTTAGATTTATTTTCTATTTATTATTTCTATAGATATAACTTTTGACATTCCCACTTAAATTTAATAAGGATGACAATGGTTGAACTTTATGTTGTTGGTGGAATTGTTTATATAAGTATGATCCATACTCCTATGATTGTGTCACATCTGGTCTGACCATCAAATTTTTATTAGAATGATCAAAGGGGGTGTGATCAATTTTGAACAACTTCCTTCCTCTACCATCTCAAGAGCCAGAACCATATTTTGAGAATGAGCTGGCACTCTTGAACAAACAATAATAGAATTCATGGAAGTAACAAGGAACTCAGTCCAATACTTTGACAATGAGCTCGCACTCTTGAACAAACATTAATAGATTTCATGGAAGAGATAGGAACTCAGTCAGAAACTTGGAGGGTCAAACTAAGAAGAATTCACAAAAACTAGTTGAAAGGCCCTTAAGACAATCACATTCTTACTCCATTGACACAAGTTGATGATTTTACTTATACAGAAGTGGTGTGGAAGATCAAACTAATAAAGGTATCTTCTTTTAACAAGGACATAAAAGATGTCTCCGTGCCGATGGAAGAGGTCTACAAGGAAGAACAAGAAGGAGTAAATGAATGCTATGCTATTGATTTACCTTCTACGCTCGGACTAACAATTGCCATGAATGTGAGCCAACACAATTTTGGGATAAGTGTTTAGTTGTTTCGAATTATACTACTACAAAAACAGCAAATAGCACCAGAATAGCAATGTATTTGGCAAAAAAACCGTTGCTAATCAGAGTTAGTGACAAATTTTGTGTTAAAAACCTTCCATTGGATAATACCTCATCAGTAATCATTAGCGATGGATAAACATTAATGGCAATTGTTTTCACATTCCTGTCTCTTATACACATCTAGATGTGTATAAGACAATATAAGACTGTCCATTGTTACATCATCTAGATGTTCTAAGAAGAAAAATCCGTCACTATTAGCAATGGATTTTTTCATTGCTAATTAGAAATATATTTTTATAAGTTAGCGTTGGAATTATTTGTTGCTAATTAGGCTTTATGTAAAAAAAAAAAAAGGATTTGCAATGGAAAACTCCATTGGAAACCCAAAAGAAATTTTAAAAAAATACAAAAAAAAAAAAAACCAAAAACCAAAAAACATTCTATCAACAAAATTTATTGAAGCCAACAAATTTCATTCAAAAGTAATCCAATTTTAGCACTGCATTTTTACAATTCAAGTTAAAAAACAATCAATAATTACAAAAATGCCAAAATATTTACAATTAAGTGCTAAAAATTTATCTATTACTTATTAATACTACTATATTACTAGTACATAACAACAATTGATAACTCTAGAAAACTAGAGTTATATGTACCCTAAACTTGAAGATTTGACTACTAGTTTTGAGCATTTTTTTTGTGTTTTCGTGTGTGTTTTTGTCTATTTTGCATTCATGTGTTAGAATCTGGTAATATGTCTTTATTAAGTGTTTTATTACTTCTTTAGATCTTAATTAGCATACCTTATGATTGGTTCTTGTGTATAGAGTTGTGTCGTGTCTTTAACTTAAGTTTTCGTTCGTCTTTGTTTGTCATTCATTTTTTGGGCTATTTTGCAAGAATTTTATTTATATATTTAGGTGTTATTTTAAGTCTTTTTTATAGATAATAATATTCTCCTATGTGTTAGGGTCGCATGAAAAGAAACGGTGCATCAATCGGACGTCTGATGAAGATTTTTGAAAAAAAACTGTGAAGTACTGCATTTTAGAAGTTTCAATCCATATCGCGATCTAGAATTTCCAAACCGCGATCTGGAGACGGCTGGAGCAAAAATGACTTTGTTCGGGGCTAATTTTTGTATTTCTATTACCCCACGACCCTAGCACTATTTATACCTCTTTTTAGCATCATTTAAGGCATAGAAGACCCATTAGAAAGTTAGTAGAAGTAGGCAAGATTAGAGAGTTATTTTCTTCCCTTTTCCTCCCCATTTGGGGAGGGTTTTCTTAGATTAGAGTAGATTAAGACTTATCTTTATATAACCTTGTAGATTTCAAATCCAAGATAAAGATCTTTACTTTTTAGTTGTAAGTGCTTTGTTTATGTTAAAACTCCTTTAGTTAAGCTTTAATTTCATGTTCCTTTAGTTAATTAGTTTAATTGCTTTAATCTAATTGCTTCTTTTACTTGTTTTCTTAGAGTAATTGTTAGATTAGTGTATGGTTTTCTTTAAAAATACTTTTTCAGTGATAATTTGTAGTTTTGATTGGTTACTTAGGATAAATTAGTTCATGGGCCTTTCATTTAATTGCTTTCTTTACTTGCTTTCTTAGTTTAATTGGTAGATTAGTTAATGGACTTCCTTTAATTGTGTTTTCTTAGTGATTAATTCGTAGCTTAGGCTAGTTAATTGCTTTTTAAAAATACTTTCTTTTTAACTAGCTTTTTTAGAATAGGTTATGGGATTTCTATAATTGTGCTTTCTTAATGATAATGAGTAGTTTAGATTAACTAATTGCTTGCTTAATATGCTTTTCATTTTAACTGTTACCCTTTATTTGCTTTCTAAAGATACTTCATTTTTAATTGCTTTCTTAGTGTTTAATCTTTATTTTAAATTGTTTCTTTAGTTCCATTAGTTCTAGTTTTAGTTAAATATCTTCTCTTAATCAATCGTTTCAACTTGTAATCTAACCAAATAACCAGTAATGATTGACCAATCCTTGAGAGTACGATCCCTACTTCTCTTTTCTACTAGTTGACAACAGTATACTTGCGGGATGCCACCTAGTTAGTAGTAGGATTCAGGTATTTTATAATTTTATAACTAGGTGTGTAAGGCATCAACAACAATAACAACAACAACAACCACAACAACAACAACAACAACAATAACAATAATAACAATAATTGTAATATGAATTAAAAATACAAACAAGACATCTTGTTTCTTATTAATACTAGTTAGTACTATACTACTACTAATACTATTTTATACTACTAGTACTAAAAATTTATATAATACTAATTTTTATTTTGTTGGATTTCTTATACTTCTTACATTTATTAGTGTATATGGGATCTTTTTAAAATTTTTTTAGATTATTGTACATTACTTTTATGAGTATTGGATGTTTTTTATTTTTCAAATTTATTTTAAATAATATACATTGCAAAAATGATTTTAATTGGTGGTGGTAGTTATGGTGGAAAATCTATAGTAATGATTTTTTGGGTAGATAGAGAAAGATGGAAAAATGGGGAAGGGAATGCGGAAGACAGGGGAAGGAAATAGGAAAATGGGGAAAGAAAAAGGGGAAATGGTGAAGTGAAGTAAGAGATTAGTGGCGGTGACTTTCATTTATGGGAGGGAGAGGAAGGTAAAATTGGTGGATGTTGTTGAATAGAGTTCTGGATAGTCGAATATGTGGGTTTTTTAAAATAAGTAAGATAATATATCATGTTCTATTATGCTCGTCACTTAGTGATGGAATTTTCCACCGCTAAGTTACGGTTTTAATTTTTTTTAAAAAAAATCACTTAGCAACGGATTTTCCATCGGTAATTGTCCAGATATACCGATCTATTTAGTGATCGATTTTTCCATTTCTAATTTGAGATACCAATCCACTTTGTGATAGAACAAATTTGGCGCTAATTTTCTAGTACAAATTCATTTTGAGTCATCTTTTATTTTTTTGAATTACTAATTTGAGTTATCAATCTACTTAAGTTACGGTTTTAATTTTTTTAAAAAAAAATTTATTTAATGATGGATTTTTCTAAATTGAGATACTGATCTACTTAGCGACTGAAAAATTAGTTGCAAAATTTTTTTTTCAAATAAAGCCTTTTTTATTCCTAAGAAAATTTGCTAACGAAAAAATAGATCGCTAAGCAATGAAAAAAATTTTTAGTTTCCTTTTTCAAAAAAAGCTTTCCAACTGATTTTGCAATGAAGAATTTCTATTACAAAATTCGTCACTAAAACAAATTTTTGAAAATGAAAATTTCTAAATTTCGGTCACAAAATTTGTCAAAATTAGTAAAGGGCGAAAACTTGTTGCAAAAATCCATCGCTAATACATAATGTTTTCTATATGTTAAAGAAGAACATGTGACACCAATTGGAGCATCAATGGAGAATGAATTTGTTCGAAAGATTGAGATGGATTGAACTACTATTGAGGTAGTTAAGAAGCTTCCACAATTCCCAATGCTTGCATAGCCTGAGGTTTTTTGGATCTATTAAGCCTCCTTGGTTGTACTAGCAGAGTGTTTCTTTCTTTTGTTGTTTATTTATTTATGCTTTATATACTTTAATTTAAGAACCTGGTGGGAATAATAAAGGTTTTTAGTCTCATGGATAGTTAGGCTTTATTGTTGGGGGTAGTTGTGTTGTTGGTGGTATTATTGTTAGTATGTTTTTGAAATGCATTTATGTGTTATTTGTAAGTTTTGGCAGTGTATTTTGTGTGCTAAAAAAATTTTAAAAAAATTGAAAAAATATAAAAAGATTTTTGTTTTAGTGTCTTAGTAGTAGTAGAGAGTTACAGTCTTCAGGATCTAACTATTCAAAATACTTCATAGCACTGGATGGACACTTTTCAAGATTTCTATGCCCTCTTTGCCTGAAGTATTATGAAGGGCCAAAGCAAAAAGATCTTTTGTTCTGGTAGTTTTTGTGTTCATTAAATTTTGTGACTACTATTCTTGTTATAAGTTTGTGGATTGAAAGGGTATATAAGTTTTCTTTGCTGATTCCTTTGAATTGTGAAAGTTTTACCAATATACACTTAAATATCTTTCCTTGACTGTGGATGTATGTAAGTGTATTTTAAACAAAGGAAATGTTGTAGGTATGTTCTTTGGACCGTTTATGCCAAAATATCTAACCAATTGAAATATTATCCCTAGTGTCCCTTCTTGAGCCTTATAACCCTTATTTCTATAAAAACATGCCATTTTAGCTGACTTACTTTTCTGCCCTTCACCATAAATGGTGCTGGTGGTGCGCAACATCAATTTTATGGTTATAATGTTATGATGGTTAGTAAAAATGGAAGTGTTTTATTGGGAAAAAGTCAAATATATGAGTTTGTGAGCACAAACTATGTATTCCCTATGCGATGTTGTTAAAAAGAAAAAAAAAATTTAAGAAAGAGAAAAATTGTGAGAAATAGAAAAAAAAAAGAGAAAAAGAAGTGTTATTGTGTGTGAATAAAGAAGGAAAATTCCTTCTACACGAAATAAAGAAGGTCAATTTAATATTTATTAGTATTGGGCTAAGTATTATGCTTAGTGTGGCTTTGCTGTAGTGGATTATGGTTTGAAGTTATTTACTAATGTATCTAAATTGATATAAGCTACTTATATCCAAATAAACCCCACCTATATCCCTTAACCAACATCACAAAGTCTGAAGACCCGCTTGATCCTTGGTTTGAGTTGTTTTGTATTCATGAGTGTTTTGTTTGTTGAATTCTTCAAATATATTGTCACTTGTTAAGCTTTTGTTCAACAGGTTTTTTATCAATTAGTGAGTGAGTGACATCTGCTGTCACGAGTGGAGAGATTTGAAATTTCATGATGATGATTTGGGCATATTAGGAAGGCTCCTTTATGTATAGATTGAGTTTTATCCTCAATTGACACGTTGAAGAAAGTTAATATATTTTGTGTGCTTTGTTTTATTTGTTTTACTGGGGATGAGTAAAATTCAAGTTGGGGTGTGTGTTAACTCTCTAAAAGAGAGTTATTTAGATGTATTTTTTCTTGAGTTTTAATCGAATTCCAAGACTTTGTGTTTAGGAAGAAGGGGTATTTTGATAATTTTAGGGTATTTGTTCTAAAAAGTTATTTTTTGCGTTTTTAATGTTCAAATACATTTGTTTCTATCTTTAATCATATTTTGTAGGTTTGGAATAATTTGGAGGTCAAACGGGACGAAATCGAGACAAAATGGAGCGAAAAAAGAGCACCCAAGATGAGAGTTGGGTACTATTATGCCCACAAGCTGGGAGCCGCATCCAGCCAGTGTTGGCTGGGCATAGCAGCACCCACACTGCACTGAAAAATGTGTTTGATGGGTTTTGGTGAGTTTCAACCATTTCTGGGTATTTTCTTGAACATATAACTTTGTACAACCCTAATTTGGTCTACACTTATATGTTGTGGGTCATTTGTAAATGAGGTTCTCCCTTTCTATTTCCCCTAGGGGACTACAAGATTAGATAATGTTTCACTTTTTTTCAAGAAGAATATATGATGAGGTGCAAGATTGACAACCTTGGACTAAGAACTTGTATTTCTTCATTAGAGAAGCTTTCTTAAACCTTCATAGACCTTTTTTACGTTATTTAATTCTGTTTTTATTGTTCTTTTTTCATTGATCATGTTCTAGAGTTCTCTTGTTAGAGTTTGTAATGAAGCCCTTTGTGATTGCATGAGCTCATGATTTATTATTATTCATTGTAGGTTTCTGTTAAAGATTGATGCTTTTATTATGTTCTTAATGCTTTCAAGTCTTAGGCCAATTCTTGAATGTTCATGTATTTGTGATGAGATGGGACAAGTAATTTGCATATTTTTTATCATGTAGCAAAAACTATCAATTGAGTGAAGGTCAGACCAAGGCTGTAAATTAACACGATTCGTGTGGTCACTTTATAGATTCCATGTTCTTAATCAAAGTCCTTTTACTTCTATTTATTTATACTGGATCAAAGACAAATAAATTAGAAAAATAGATTTATTATTGCATGACCTTTGGGTAATAACTACAATTTGGAATTCCACTGGCAATCATAGAAATCAATCTAGAAGAACATGAATTGAGTTTATGTATTGATCAATTGTTGAAATAAAAATACTGTAACACTTGTTAATTCTTGATGTCATTTTATTTAAGTATTCATCCTTATTATTAGTAACACATTAAATTAGTTAATTTAAATCTTTCAATAATCGATTTTTCTGGATAGTGTAAAGTGAAACTATTTATTTCTATGCTTATGCATACTTCTCATGGGAACAATACTCAACTCATTTCTATATTACTTGAAACGATCTTGTGCACTTGTGAGCGTCGGAAATTATCTATCAAGTTTTTGGCAATCTTGTCGGGGACTGGTTTTGAATAACATTGATACCAACTAGTTTCATTACTAATTTGGATTTAAATTATGTTTTATTATTTTTGTAGATATTACTTTTGACTTTTCCACTTAAAGTTAATAACAATGACATTGGCTGAACTTTTTGCTGCTAGTAAGAATTGTTCATATAACTGTGATCTATACTCCTATGATTGCATCACGAGATGTTATGTCCATCCAAATTTTTATTGGAGTGATCAAAGGGGGGTGTGATCGATATGAATAACGTCCTTTACAATCTCAAGAGTCGAAACCATATTTTGAGAATAAGCTCACACTCTTGAACAAATATTAATAGATTTCATGGAAGAAACGAGGAAATCAGTTCGAAACTTGGAGGCTCAGCTTGAGCAGGTTTCACACAAACTAGCAGAAAGGCCTCAAGATAATTACATTCTTATCCCGTGGGCACAAGTTGATAATTTACCTTCGGAAGTTGTGTTGAAGATCATGCTAGTAAAGGAATGGAAGGAAACAAGGACATAAAAGATACTTTTGTATGTCGATGGAAGAGGTCTAAAAGGAAGAACTAGGAGTAAATGAATGCTATGGTGTTGATTTACCTATTATGCTGGGGCTAACAATTGCCTTGAAAGTGAACCAACCCAAATTTGGGCACCTGTTTAGTTGGTATGGACTATATTACCAGAAAAATAGCAAATAGCAATGGAATTAGAGAAGGATATTTCGACAAAAACCATTTATCAGATAATACCTAGTCGATAATCATTAGAGACCGATTCAGAGATGGTTTTCTTTTTCCTAATGGAATTAGCGATGGATTTTTCGTTAAAAATGAAGTGCAAGTGTCCATCATTCGAAGTTAGCGAAGGAAAAAGCTGTCGCTATTAGCAAAGGTTTTTTTCGTCACTAATTAGCATTAGATTTTTAAGTTAGCGAAGGAAATATCCATTTCTACGAAGGCTTTATGTAAAAAAAAAAGGGATTTTTAATGCAAAAATGTTCTTAACTCGAAACAAATTAAAAAAAAAAAAAAAAAACACAGCAACTAGAAACCAAAAAAAAAAAAAACATTCTAGCGACAAAATATGTTGTTTCAAACTAAAAAATTTCATTCAAAACCAATCTGATTTTAGCACTACATTCATGCATTTCAAATTAAAAAACAAACGATAATTATAAAAATGCCAAAACATTTACAATTAAGTGCTAAAAATTTATCTATAACTTATTACTACTATTATACGACAATTGAATAACAACAACAACAACAACAACCACCACCACCACCACCACAACAACAACAATAATAATTACAATATGAATTAAAAATGATGACAACACATCTTATAAGTTGTTTATACTAGTTAATACTACTACTAGTATTATTTTATACTACTACTACTAAAGATTTATCTAATACTTATCACTATGACTACATTATGTAAAATAAATTCGAAAAATTAAAAACCATCCAATATTCATGAAAGTAATGTAAAATAAATATATAAAAAAAATTCCAATATACACTAATAAATGTAAATAAATACAATAAAACTTAAAAATTGGTCAACAAATATCACTTACCTTGAAAAAATGAATACTTTTATTGTTGTAGATTGGTAGTGGCCAATTGGTGGTGGTGGTTATGGTGAAAAATCTATAATATGATTTTTATAGGTAGGGAAAGATGAAAAAAAGAGGGAGGGGAATGGGGAAGAAAGGGGAAGGAAATAGGAAAATGGGGAAGAAAAAAAGGGAATGGTGAAGGGAAGTAAGAGATTAGTGGTGGCGACTTTAATTTACGGGGAGGAGGAAGGAGGTAGAAAGCGGTGGATGGTAGTGAAATAGAGTAATGGAAGGTGGAGTATGTGAGCTTTTGAAATGAGTAAGAAAATAGATCATTTTATACTATGCCTGTCACTTTGCAACGTAATTTTCCGTCAAAAAGATACGGTTTTTAATTTTTTTTATAAAAAATTACTTAGCAACCATTTTTCTGTCACTAATTTGAGATACCAATATATTCAGTGATGGATTTTTTTTACGCAAATTTGTGATGTCGATGTTACTTAATGACAAAAAAATCCGTGCTCATTTTCTAGTTCAAATTTTTGGAATTACTAATTTGAGTTAGTGATCTACTTAAGTTATGATTTTCAAATTTTTTTAAAATTAAAATACCTCGCTAAATTGAGATACTACTCTACTTAGTGACAAAAGTATCAGTTGCCAAATTTTATAGTCCAATTTTTTAATTTTTTTATTCCTAACAAAATTTGCTACAGAAAAAATATCAATTGCTAATATTTTGAATTTTTAGTTTTCTTTTTCAAAAAGTGTTCATAACGGATTTTGCAATGGATATTTTTGATGGAGAATTTCCATTGCAAAATCCCTTGCTAAAACAATTTTTTGAAAACAAATTATTTCTAAATTTTCCATTGAAAAATTGTTGCAATTAGCAACGAAAAAAAATCTGCAGCCAAACTTCATCACTAATACATGTTTTTTTATATGTTAAGAAGAAAATATGATGCCAATTCAAGCATCAATGGAGAATGAATTTTCTTAGAAGGCTTATTGAGATGAGATGGATTGGGCTATTATTGGAGTAGTTAAGAAGCTTCCACAATTTACCAAAGCTCACACTGCCCGAGGTTTCTTTGGATGTGCTATATGCTACATAGACCTTCTCAAGGACTACTATACACTTGTTAAGCCTCCTTGGTTCTACTAGGGGAGTGTTTCTTTCTTTTACTCTTTATATATTTATGCTTTATATACTTTCATTTTAGAACTCGATGGGGGTAATAAATGCCTGAAGTCTCATGGGTAGTTAGGTTTTGATTATTTTGTTTTGTTATGTGTTTTGCAAACATTGGTTACAATGTTCCATTTAAGTTGGGGGTACTTTGTTTTTGGTGGTATTATTGTTATTATGTTTTTGAAATGCATTTATGTGTTATTTGTGAGTTTTGGTGGTGTATTTTGTGTTTCAGAGTTAGTTTATGTTCTAAACAAAATCAAAATTTTTTGAAAAATTCAGAAAGGCTTCTGTGTTAGTGTCTTGAGGATTTCTATGCCCTCTATCGAGTCTGAAGTATTGTAAAGGGCCAAAACAAAATGATCTTTGTTTTAGTAGTTTTTTTGTTCATTAACTTTTGTGACTATGTGTCAAGAGTTTAAAATGTTTCAAAGGGGACTATTCTTGTTAGAGTTTATGGATTGAAATTGTATATAAGTTTTCTTTGCTTTGTGATTCGTTTGAATTGTGAATGTGTTACCACTATTATTTAATCTAAATTATGGCATTTTGATAGTTTAAATTCTGAACTTTGGTTAATTAATTGAAGATTTTAGTTAATTTCTTTCATATGTGTTTATATTTTTGTTATTGTTAAATATGATATGTTTTGATTAAAATTTTACCTAAATTAATTGCTTAATTGGGTTAATATTATGCAGGTCTAAATTAGAGGTTGGAAGCTAGAATGAGCAAAGTACAAAGACCAAAAAGCAATTACAGAAGTAATGAGGATTTGCCGAATAGAGAGTCCAAATTGCGATATGGACAATTCCAGATCATGATCTGGACTCGACTGGAATATGCCAATTTATTTTGTAGTCCATGTCGTGATCTCATTTCTTCCATATCACAACATGGACTCGCTTTCAGCTTACAGTTGTAATGGCAATTTTGTAATATTTTAGCAACCAATTTCTTATTTTGCCTTGTGTAATACTCCACTATTTAATCTACTTTAAAGATGTAATAGAGAGGTAACTAGGGAGAGTAAGTAGGTAGTATAGTAATTTTTAGGGTAGACTAGAATAGCTTAACTTTCAACTTTCCTTTTCATGAAAAGTTCTCTATAATCATCCTTTAGATCTAGTTTTAATTTCCTTGCAAGTTTAAATTTTGATTAGATAGTTACAGTGGGTTAATCATTAGCTTCAAGTATCACTCAGAAATGTCTTTCTAAATCTTAAATTAGTAAGAACCTTGCTTTCATTCTAGGGTTTCATTGAGAAATTAGTGTTCTTATTGATTTATTGCTTTTAGTTAAGAATTCTTAATTCCTTGCATTAATTTTCTAGTTACATTTTTAGTGGGCTTTCTCTATTATTATCAAAATCCAAAAATATTTAGATTTCAATTTTAATTCTTTCCGAATTCTAGATTTAGAAATGGGTGCTTCTAGCTTTCAAAACTTCTTTTATTTAGTCTTTTAATTTGGTTAATCACTTGCTTTTTAATTTTAGTCTTATTTTGATTAATTTAGAGCAGAATTAAGTCTTTTATTTAATTTCTTCTATTAGGGTATAGTAGCTTGTTTCTCAATTTCGTAATTGCTTAGTTCCATTTACTTGCTTTGGTAGATAATTTAGCTTAATTTAGGTTTTAATTGCTTGAGTTTAATTATGACTTTGAGTAGTGTAGTATCGTCTCCTATTGTTTGAATTTGCTTAACTATACAAAGATCAGTAAATCTTGGTAATTGGTTGCCAAACAATCTTCGTGGCTGTCTCTTATACTCACTCATCGTATACTACTATCAACTCTGTATACTTGCGAAAGTGGGGTAGAGTATATTGATTTTGTGAGGTTATGTTAATTATTGCTTGTTTGTTTTTAAAGTTGAACTCTTACGTAGAACAAGCATCAAGTTTTTGGTCCCGTTGCCAGGGATAGTCCTTGGTATTTGGCAATATTGAGCGCTTTACGGGTCGTATAGATTAAGTACTTTAGTTTAATTTAGTTATTAATTTGTGTTTATTCATTTATGTTGGTTGTTTGTCTTGGTGGAATGGTCTTGGCACTTGAATTGACTATTTTCTTTGACTTTCGTAGTGCATGGTAAGAGGAGATAAAGGGCCGTTTATTTGCTTGGACGAAGAAAGGGAAAAAGAGTTAAAGGAAATTTGAAATTTTAGAAGAGTACAACAAGAGCAATAAAGAATTGAAATGGCATTTGCTAATCAAAATCAAAGGAATTTGACGTGGAGAACGATGAAGAAGAGGTTGTCGGAAATAATTGAATAGGTGGTTATAGAAATGGCAATGGTATGAATGGGAATGGAAGGCCATTGAGAGAATATGCCTTACCAAATTTTGACTGGAGCAAATTCTAGCATTGCAGAAATGCCCGTGCAAGCTAACAATTTTGAAATTAAGCCCGCTTTGATACAAATGCTAAAGCTCATGCAATGTTTGAGGGTGGTCCTAATGAAGATCCATATACACACCTCATCAACTTTGAGAAAGTTTTGGACACGTTTACATTCAATGGTATGCACCCAGATTGTGTGAGAATGAGGGTGTTTCCTTTCTCTCTAAGGGATAGGGCAAAATCTTGGCTTCAATCTCACGCCCATGGAACGTTTACCACTTGGAATCAACTTTCTCAAGAATTCTTTGCAAAACATTTTCCACCTTCAAGGACCTCCAAATTGAGAAATGAAATTACCTCCTTTAAGCAAGATGTTGGTGAAAGCTTAGGAGAAGCTTGGGAGCGGTTCAAGGATTTGCTAAGGAAATGTCCTCATCATGCGATTCCATTGTGGCTTCAAATCCGAACTTTCTGCAATGGGTTGATTCAAGAGACAAAGTCAATAGTGGAATGCCTCCGCCGATGGTTCCATCTCTTACAAGACACCGAAGGAAGCTCAAGAATTGCTCAATAGGATGGCATAGAATCATTATTATCCTGGACCAATGACTCCACCGGTGGCTCAACACCAAGCCCATCAAGCTAATGCACAAAGCAGAGTGTTGAATTTGAACATGCAAGATGCTATTTTGGCACAACAAAGTATTTTACAAAAGCGTTGGAGAACTTAGGAAAACCGAGTTGTGTAAATGCAATGTCTTCTTTTCCAACCCAACCAAGCATGGTATTTGAATTTTAGAAGGTGATCATGCAAAGACATATGAAATGGCTTATGGATCCAATGAGCAACTCAACTATGTGTCTAATCAATCATCATTTCCAAGGAACCTATCCGGAGTTTATGGGAACACATATAATTGCTCTTGGAGGAATCATCCTTGCTTTTTGTGGAGCAACACCAACAATCAATCCAATATTCCTTATCAACCAAATCCCCTACCTCAAAATTTCCAATTTCAACACAATCAATCTTCAAGTTCCTCACCTAGAGCCTATCAAACTCCACATCAAAGAAAATTCCAAACCAACTCATATCAATATTTCCCTAACCCTTCATTTCAAAACCAACAACCAAAACCTCCCTTCCAATATGCAAATTCTTCCCAACCTATGTATAATGACCAATTTGCTCCAAGAGAGAATGTATGTAAAGATGGTTGGAAAAGAGAAGATGAGTATTTGAGAAGGGAGTTGGAAAGGAAAAAAGAAGAACATAAGAGAGATTTTGAGAATTTGAAAGCTTCGATGAGAAATTTGAAAATTCAATTGGGACAATTGGCATGGTTGCATAATGAAAGATCTCTAGGGGCATTTCTGAGTGATACTATTCTAAATTCCAAGGAACAATGCAATGCCATAACCCTAAGAGTGGAAAAGAGTTAGTGGAACCCAAGGAGAAGAAAAAGGTGGAAGAAGGAAGTAAGAAACAAAAGTCTAAGGTAATTGAGAATGAAAGGGAGTCTTTATGGTCATCTGAAGATAAGAGAAAGCTTGGATGAAATCAAGGTATCCACATGAAGCATGTGGAAGAACCTTTGAAGATCGATTCATAGATAAAAGTGTCATTCCCTCAAAGACTCATTGATCCAAGAAAAGTGGAAAAAGAGAAGCAATTCAACCACTTCTTGGATATGTTGAAAAGGATTCATGTCATCATTCCTCAAAATATGCTCGTCTCAGGAAAGATCTTTTGGCAAGAACGCAGAAGTGGGATGATGATGAGAAGGTATGCCTTGATGCCAAGTGTAGCGCCATTGTTCAAAGGAGGCTACCCCCTAAACTCAAAGATCTCGGTAGTTTCATAATACCGGTGAATATTGGAGGAAAAACGTTGCATCGATCATTTTGTGATTTGGGGGCAAGCATAAATATGATGCCAAAGGCCATCTATGACAAAATAGGGATCAACAATGTCAAGCCAACTAATATCCCACTCCAATTGGCGGATTTATCTAAGACGAAACAGTCATATGGCTTGTTGGAGAATGTGCTTGTTCAAGTTGAAAAGTTGGTATTTCCCGTTGTGCTAGATACGGGTGAAATCAAGTGAGATTCCAAATTCCAAGCAGGCCTTTCTTGTCGACCGTTCATGCATTAATTGATGTGAACAAAGGGAGTTGGTTTTACGAGCTGAAAATGAATCAATTAAATTTGATGTGTTTGAATATAATGATAATATTCCCATTGTTGAAGAAAAATGTGCTAACCAATCTCTTAATTCTTTCCTTGCTAGGTCAAATGAGGAGAAAAATGAAGTTAACCAAGGCAATTTACTCAAGAAAGTGTTGGAAATAAAAGAAGATTCGAGAAATTAATTGAAGGAAAAACTACCCGATAAGGGGTGTGAGTTGACCAAGGATAAAGAGATATTTGCCAAGGATCGGCAAAATGGTGATTTCAAAAAGTTGAAAAGTCGCAAAAAGAAAAGAAAATGGTTTGAGAAAGAATTGGAGATGCTAATTGCGGCACTAGCGATGGGTAAGGCTTGGAAGAAAGGACTTGTGTGCGAAAGGACCGAAAATTAAGCTTTAATCATGAAAGTCAAGCTAGTGACTATAAAAGAGCGCTTCTTGGGAGGCAACCCAAGTCTTTAATTTAGTTGTTATTATTTTCTTTTGGTGTAATTTTTAATAAGTTTGATTTTGAGTAATTTGGTTTGAATTAGGTCAGAATTTTAGTCTAAAAATATAAGTTTTTGAATTGAATAAATGATACTAAAGAATGAGGGAAGTTGTCATCTTAACTTGTTAATTTGTGTATGTAGGTTGTGCATGGAATTGGAGAAAAGTGATGAAGAGTGGAGAAATTTTGGCTAAGTGTTGAAAATACACTTCGCAGAAGTTTAGCCCCAAATCGCAATCTCAAATTCCAAATTGCGATTTGGAGCTCAAACTTCTTGAGGATATTTTGGTCATTTGTTCCAAATCGTGATCTCAAAACCCAAATCGCGATTTGGAACTCAAACTTCTGCAAAGGCTTTAATTTTCATCCAACTCGAGATCGTGATCTCAAATCCATCAAAATCGCGACCTCAGAATCGAGATCGCGGTCTCAAGATCAGTTCAGATCGCGGTTGGAATATCGAGATCACGATCTCGATTGGCAGAAGAAAATTCTTATTCAATTCTTTTTCTTCTTTTCTCAAAATTTTCTAACTTTCATCCCTCTCAACTGAAACAACCCTTCCCCAACCCCCCAAAATTTTCCATTTTTTTCCATTCAAAACCACTCCAAACATCATAAACCACCACTAACATCATTTTACTTCATCCTAGGAGCATTAAACCAAGGATAGCTTGGACATTACTTAGAGAAATTTGAACATCGAGGAGGGTCAAGATGAGATGGAACAAGAAGATTGATATAACCAACTGCAATGGACCTTGAGGGTTTACAACTCGGGCAATTAAAGCATTTTGTTGAAGATGAACATTTTCTTTGTTTTTCATGATTTAGCACCTTGACTTTTAATTACTCTTATTTTCAGACATTCTATTTTTATTTGGGATATTTTAGTTTTTGAGTAGATTAGCTAATGGCCTTAAGCTGACGCCAAGTAGATATTCTTTTGATGCTTCATGGATTAAATCATTTTGAGAATTGCCTGTAGCATACTTGGTGTGGTTTTTGGTCATTTCTTTTTATTGACTAATAATAGTAGAATGTCTAAGGGCCTCAAGCTGATGCCATGCTTGCAATTGTTGATGATTTGAATTGGATGTTGATTTTTATGGAGTTTAATTGATGAGCTTTACCGCTTAGTTAAGTACCCTTAGTATTTTTACTTAATATGAATGGCTAGATTAAATTTATTGTCATAGTTTAGGTAGTTCTTGTTTAATTGTAACTATGTCTTTATGCTTGGTTTTGTGTGAGTGGAAGGATGATTTATTCATCAACTTGAATAAAGGAGACAAGTTTGGGGGCGTTTATTTTTTGTGTTGGGAATGGTTATTTTGTGTGTATTGATGTCACTTGATGTCTTGTGGATTGAAATATAAACACTGATGAAATGAGTAGTCAATGATGATAAATTTTGACATACAATATTCTATATGATTGCAATACGAAGATTGGGTCATTTCGTGGATTTAAGTGTGAGTGAGTAGTCTTTTGCAACGTAAATATTTCAAAAACTTAGCATCACTATTCTTCGAAAAGAAATACTAAAATTTTGGAAAAATTTATTTGAAATATGGCTTTTGATCAAATCACTTATATTATTATGTAAGTCGATTTATCTTTTGGAAAAAGTGGGTTAAATGAAATAGAAGGAATTTTGGGACATTTTGTGTGTTTTCATAGGGAATGTTCTTCTAATAATTGATATTTGAGATTAATTTTAAGTGCATTTCACTCCTTTTCCTTGGTGTAGGGTCAGAAAAAAAAAAACTTTGCTCTTTGGAATTTGGCAAGTACGAGATTCCGACATGTACCCATGTTGTTTCTCCGAAATAAGCCATTAGAGTAGTAATAAGGCGAGTACGGAATTCTGATATGTACCCATGTATGTTTCTCCAAATTAAGCCATTACAAATTGCATTTCAGTATACCAATAAGTTAAGCAGTAAATGTTTGTAATACTTATCCTTGATTTCGTATTACTTATTCCTTTTTAGAGGTCTATTCCTAAATTGTGTGACAATTGCATTTAAGTAGATTCCTAATTGAACTTCTATTTTCAGGCAACCTAGTCGGGATAATTGACTAAGTTTATAATATTTGTGATTTGAGAAAAATTGATGTTTCAAATGAATAGAACTAAAGCATTTCGTAATTCTTTTTGAGAATAGTAATTCTTGGTGATTTGTAATCTTGTGTAGCAAATGAACTTGTGCTTGTATTTAGAAAATTTGCATACTTGGATTGACTCCTTGAAATACTTCACTCATCATATAGTATTGAAAGGAACTTGAGAGATTAGACAATTGTAGAAGTATATCCACAACTCATCAAGTGTTAAGTCAATTTTGGTGGTATTTTTCTGCTTAATTGTTTGTAGGTTTCAAAATTAATTTTTGTTTTGCTTGAGACTAGCAAAACTCTCTTAAATTATGTGATAACTCTAGTAAATTAGAGTTATTTTGCTCTAAATTATGGCATTTTGAAAGTTTAAATTCTGAACTTTGGTTAATTAATTGAAGATTTTAGTTAATTTTTTTCATGTGTGTTTATATTTTTGTTATTGTTAATTATGAAAAATTTTGATTAAAAGTTTAGCTAAATTAAATGCTTAATTGGGATAATATTATGCAGGTCTAAATTAGAGGTTGGAACCTGGAATGAGCAAAGTAGAAGGACCAAAAAGCAATAACAAAAGAAATGAGGATTTGATGAATGAAGGGTCCAGATCGTGATCTGGACTATTCTAGATCGCGATCTAGACTCGAGAATATGCCAATTTATTTTGCAATCCATGTCGCAATCTCATTTCTTTCAGATTGCGACATGGACTCGCTTTCAGCTCAAGTTGTAAGGGCAATTATGTAATATTCTAGCAACCAATTTTTGATTTTGCCTTGTGTAATACTCCAATATTTAAGCTACTTTAAAGATGTAATAGAGAGGTAACTAGGGAGAGTAAGTAGGTAGTTTGTAATTTTTAGGGTAGATTAGAATAGCTTAACTTTCAAGTTTCCTTTTAATGAAAAGTTCTCTTTAATCATTCTTTAGATCTAGTTTTAATTCCTTGCAAGTTTAATTAAGATTATGTAGTTGGAGTGGGTTAATCATTAGCTTCAACTAGATATAATTTTTAAAGATCTAGTTTAAATAAGTGAGAATCTCTTTGCTTTCATTCTAGGGTTTCATAGAAAAATTATGGTGCTTGTTGATTTATTGATTCTTAGTTAAGAATTCTCAATTCCTTGCATTAATTTCTAGTTAATTTTGAGTGGGTTTTCTTTATTATTATTATCAAAATCCAAAAATATTTAGATTTCAATTTTAACTCTTTCCAAATTCTAGTTTAGAAATGGTTACTTCTAGCCTTCAAAACTTCTTTTATGGCTTAGTCTTTTTAATTTGGTTAATCACTTGCATTTTAATTTTAGTCATATTTTGGTTAATTTAGAGTAGAATTAATCATTTTATTTAATTGCTTTTATTAGGATATAGTAGCTAGTTTCTCAATTTCGTAATTGTTTAGTTCCATTTACTTGCTTTATTGGATAATTTAGCTTTATTTAGGTTTTAATTGCTTGAGTTTAATTATGGCTTTGAGTAGTGTAGTTTCATCTCCTATTGTTTGAATTTCTTTTAAGCATCTAAAGATCTATAAATATTAGTAATTGCTTTCCAAACAATCTTCATGGGAATGATAGCCACTCATCGTATACTACTATCAATTCCGTAAACTTGCGGAAGTGAGTTAGAGTGTAGTGATGTTGTAAGGTTAAGTATTGCTTATTTGTTTTTAAAGTTGAACTCTACCTAGAACAAGCATCAATATCTTTCCTTGACAAAGGGTGTATGTAATTGACTTTTAAAGAAAGAAAATGATTTAGACATGTTCTTCGGACTATTTGTACCAAAATGCCTTCCAATTAAAATATTATTCCTACTGTCCCTTCTTAGGCCTTATGAGCCTTATTTCTTGGAAAACATATTATTTTATCCAACATTTCTATTTTAACATTCTTTCTACCCTTTAACATAGATAGTACTTATGGTGCGCAACATCAATACTATAGTTATGATATTATGATGGTTACTTGAAATGCATGTGTTTTGTTGGGAAAAAAGACAAATATATGACTTTGTGTTATATATTCCCAATGTGATGTTGTTAAAAATTAAATAAAAGAAGTTAAAAAATAGAAAAAAAAAGAAAAAAGAAAAAGAAGTGTACTGTATGTGAATGAAGAAAGAAAATACCTTCCAATCGTCATAAAGAAGGTCAATTTAGCCTTCATTGGTATTGGGCTAAATATTCAAGTTAGTTGGGGTTTGCTATAGAGGATTATGGTTTGAAGTTATTTACTAATGTATCTAAGGTGATATGAGCTACTTATATCCGTAAATATATCCCAATTTATCCCTTAGCCTACATTACAAGGTCTGAAGACCAACTTGATACTTCATTTGAATTCTTTTGTGTTAGTGGGTATTTAGTATGTTGAATTCTTCTAACATATTGTCAATTGTTAAGTTTTTGTTCAATGGATTTTTCCTCGATTATTAAGTGAGTGATGTATAGTTTCATGAGCGGATAGATTAGCACTTTCATGATGATGATTTGGGCTAATTAGAAGGTTCTTTTATATACATGTTGAGTTCGTTCTTTTACTTGTTTACTTTTCTGTGTTAGGACAATTGACACATTGATGAAAGTCAATGTGATTTGTGTGTTTTGCTTTATTTTCTTTACAAGGGATGAGTCAAATTTCAAGTTAGGGATACGTTAACTCTCTAAAAGAGAGTTATTTATATGCATTTCATCTTGAATTTTAATCGGATTCCAAGACTTTGTGTTTAGAAAGAAGGGTATTTTGGTAATTTTAGGATATTCATTCTGAAAAGTTATTTTATGTAGTTTTATTATTTAAATACATTTGTTTGTGTGTTAATTATATTTTTTTAAGTTTGGAATGAATCATAAGTCAAACGGGATGAAAACGAAGCAAACAACTGAGTGAAAACGGAAAACCGGATCTAAGAGCTGAGCGCCATTGCGCCCACAAGTTGAGAGCCTCATTGGCTGTGCATAGCAGTGCCCAAGGGGTCCTTAGCAGTGCGCACACTACACCACAAATAGGGTTTGACAGGTTTTAACGAGTTTTTGACCATTTTGGGGTATTTTTATCCTAAAATTTGTATAACCCTAATTAGGTCTATAAATATATGTTTTAGATCATTTATGAATGAGATTCTCTCTTTCAGTCTCCCCTAGGGAGTTGCAAGATTAGACTAAGGTTTTCTTTGTTTTTCAAGAAGAATTGGTGATCAGCTACAAGATTGACAACCTTGGACCAAGAACTTACTATTATTCATAAGAGAAGCATTCTTAAACCTTCATAGATCTTTTATTATGTTATTCAAGTCTTTTTTTTTGTTCTTCTTTTGTTGTGTAGTTTTGAGATATATCCCTTTGTGATTGCATGAACTTATATATTATTGTTATTCATGGTAGATTTCCATTCAAGATTGATGCTTTTGTTATGTTCATGTTTCTTTCAAATCTTTGGCCAATTCTTGAATATTTATGTCATTATGTGATTCTGATTTACCAAGTAATTTGCTTATTTTTGATCAAGTAGCAAAAATCATGAATTGAGCGAATATAATTACCAATGATTAACACGATTTATGTGGTTGCTTTACAAATTCCATGTTCATAATCAAAATCCTTTTACTTATAATTATTTGTGTTGGTCCAAAGACAAATAAATTATTAAAAATAGAGTTATTATTGCATGACTATTGGGTAATAACTACAGTTAGTAATTCGACCGGCAACCTTGAAAATATATCTAGGATAACTTGAATTGAGTTTTCATATGATCAATTGGAGAAATAAAAACACCTTAATTCTTGATAATACTTGAATTCATTTTATTTAATTATATGCCCTAGTTATTAGTTAGTCATTTAGATTATTTAATTTAAATCTTTCAATATTGGATTTTTCTGGATAGTAGTGAAACCATTAATTTTAGTGATTATTCACCATTCTCGAGGGAATGATACTCAACTCACTTCTATATTACTTCAAGTAATCTCATGCACTAGCTAGTTTGAGAAATTGTCCATCAATAATGCTTACTCTTGCGGCATCAATCAAGTGCCTTTTTGAAGGAATGACTCCATTATAGAACATGGTTGAGCACCTTCCTTAAATCATCTTTAAAACTCTCCCATGCTTCGCATATTTACTCTTGGTCATTTTTGCACAAAAGAAGTAATTTTATTATGTACGCATGCAAATTTTGTGGAGGAAGATATTTACCACAAAAATTTTCAACATAATGTTTCGTGTTGTGATTGACCCCAGTGTTAGAGAGGTCAACCAATACTTAGTCTCATCCCTCAACACCATAAAATAGAAAATATAACGGACGAATGGAATCTTCAGACACTCCTTGATAATGAAAAGTATCACACATCTCAAAGAAATGCATTAGATGAGCATTAGGATCGTCATAAGATGAACCACAGAATTGACTAGACTGCAACATGTTGATTATGGTAGGCTTAGTCGTAAAGGTGTTTGCCTACACTATCGGTTTTGAATACTTGATCCTGCTCCCATCATTGTAGGCGCAACATAATCTCTCATGGTTTTGTACTCCTTGTCCTCTAGTGCTCTACGTCTTGTTTTTTCTGCCGTTGGATTCTTGTGTGTTGTTCTCTTAATCTAATATGATCGTTCTTTCAATTCGGGATTCACCTTTTGGGATCACCTCCTTTACGTTTGGTTACAAGACAGAAAAAATTAATGTGAACTAAAGAACTAAATAATAATTAACCCATAAACAAAATAAAATAAAAATCCTAGATTAACCACAATAGCTGAATCACTCTAATTAAATAATTCTTATGGCAGCGACACCAACAACTTGATACGTGCTAAACACTGTAGCAAGTGCACTAGCCACTCAAGTAATAAAGTAATTAAGAGTAAGAGTATCACTCCTATGAGCACCATGTTGGAAACAATTAGTTCAATTACTGCTTTTAGTTTTCTAGGCAAATAAGCAAACTATTCTCTAACTACCAATTAAAACAATTAGACAAATTTAATTGGCTAAAATTAAGATAGACTAATAAAACTGTTGGGGATATGGATTTTACTAATAGCTATGATTATGCACATATTTAATCTTGTAAAAACTTAGTTTAAACAATTGTATATTGATAGATTTCCCAAATGAGTACTAACTTTTCCAATTAAGCACTATTGTCATTCTAACCATGATTAATCAAGTCTTCTTAGAGTTAATTAATGAAAATATCATAAGAGTTATGGTAAACATTGGAATTCGTTGTGCTTAGCGATCTCACGAGTTGTCCAAACTGGGTACATTTATTATTTAGATTGCTTTGTTCAAGTAATACTACCCAATCTATTGTGAGAATTATTATACCTGTGACTGCAGATTCAATTCAAATGTACTAGATGGGTAATACAGATAGACAGCTAACACAAATTACTCATGGTGCATACATGAAAGCATTAAAATTATAGTTCACGCACATACAATTGAATTAGAAGAACTAAACTTTTACTCAATGAAAAGAGGGGCTGTCTCTTATAGTCAGAGTGGCTTCATCAAACTCCAACAAAGTAAACTACACTATAACTACAAGAAAAACCAACACATATTCTTTATTGAAAGCCATGGAATACAATAAAGTAAGGCAAACTCTTGAGAAATTCGAATCAATGGCAAATAATTGACCATTGCATCTCTTTACAGAAGAGGATGTTCTTCTTCTTCAAGCCACAGGAATTCTCTACTAAAACTAAAGTATGGCTAATTTAATATTATGATCATTAATACTTCTATGGCTCCTTCTAAGATCTATTTATAGGTGCCAAATGTTCACTTCTAAGGCTCCTTCTTGGTCTTATTTATAGGTAATGTTCTCTAGGGTTAGGAAGGTTTTAAAGATGAAAATGCTACTGGTGGGTTTTATATTGAGGCCCAAAAAGAAAAGGCTCGTTGACAGCCCATATATGAAAAAGAAAGTAACGCCGCGGCATTGAGATTCTTACTTGTCAGAGCACCGCAACACTCTGCACCCGGATGATTTGTAATTTTCTAATGCTATGGCTTTAGCACATAATCAATAGGCTGTGGCTTTTGACTCAGGCTTCACTTTTGAACCTCGAGATTTGTTTATTGATCATCAAATTGTTCTATCTCTTGTTAAACACCTCAAAACACACGATAAAAAGAACAAACACTAGAAACTCCATAATAATAAAAACATAATAAAACGTACAATAAGACATAAAATATCACATCGAATCCTAGAATAATACAGTCAAAACAAGTACAAAATAACTCTATTTCATAAAGTTATCAACCAACAACTTCCAGTTCTCGACCCAAACAAGCTGAACTGAATGAAGTTTGATTTGAAATGGATCAGCTGAAGGTCAATCCTGAGTCAACAAAGAAGTCCCTTCTTTTGGAAAAGATAAATGATTCGATCTGTATGATGAATAGGGCACTCTCGACCTAGTGCATAGACTAGGGTACTAGTTCAAGAAGCCTCGAGCAGCTCAGGATCCTTTTGTAGAGGTTATTCCCAAGGACGATAAGCAAGAGAATCCAGAAGTGCCCTCCGAATGGGTTTCTAGTCAAACCTCCCAACCAAGGGCAGGAATGAAAAGATAACCCGGAATTTTTCTTTGATATATTCTCATACATTTCGTTTGATTATCCTGACCAAGAAGGGACTGAGTTTGAGAGAATGAATGTTGCAACGGATAAGTCAGCCGACCAACGTGAACATGGCATTCTCGTAATAGCATTGACTCCTGGAATAAATTAAGGCTTTGTATTGAACCCCTCTTTTCGTTAAATTTGTTGCGTCCTAAAAAACTGCCCACAAACATCTAGTTATAAAATAAACACCTAAATCAACTAACTTTAACTAGACGACAAACTGCAACCATACGATATCAAATAATAGCTAGCGAAAATAGGGATCGTTGCCATGAGGAATGGTGTTCAACTACCGATTATTTGGTTGGAATTCTTATTGAGGGGTTTGATTAAGAAAGGAATTAAACTAAACTAGCTTTAAAATTAAGAAATGATTAAAACGGGGTTAGAGTTTATGTCAGCCAATTTTTGGAGTTCTCGTTAATTAGGTTAATCAAGTGATTCTATGTGGTTAATTAGAAGCTGATTCCAATTTGTAACTTAATCCTGATCCCTCGACAATTAAGTCTATCAATTCAAATAATCTAAGTGTGGATCTCTCTTACTCCTGAAGCTAACCAAACTTGATTATTTTCCTTTGGAATTCTAGCAACCAACAAGGTGAATTAGTTTGTCGAGATCTAATTCTAACCCCAGTCCAATATTAATCTAGGTCTACAATGGAGGTTTTAATTCCTATATCTTCTCATAAACCCAAAATTAAATAGTGGAGCGATCAATTCACCTAATTAACTCTAGAAGTCCCTTAATGTTGCCTAATTAGTCCATTTTGTCACCTAATCAAGCTATTAACCTCTACCCATTGGAAATTGACTTCACTTAACCCTAGCACAACTAATTAATCCATATTAACTACTAGAAAGCATACAAAAATCATAAGAAAGTAATTAAATAAACTAAATTTAGATTCTAGAAAACTAGTACAAGAAATTAAAGACATTAAAGTTAAGTAGATTAAGGCAATAAATGAAGATTAATACTTAAAATAAACATGAAAGAAATGTATAAGAGAAGTAGATTAAATGTAAACAAAGTCTTACAAAGTAGTAGAGCAAGTACAAACTTGAAAGCAAAATTAGAAAGATGAAAAAGAAAGTTAAAATTCTTCCCCAAGTGGGGAGGAAGAGAAGAAGAAAAACAGGGTTGGTGCTACTCAAATCAGCCCCAAAAGACTCTGTATTCATTGGAGGGTTAGGGGATTGGTGTTTATAAAAAAAATGCCCTTGAAAAAGGGCTGAAAATGCAAAAATCATGCCTCCTAGTGGAGCTCCCCGACGCTCGCCTACTCAGGCACAAAAACTCGCCTACTTAGGTGCCTAGATAGCTCTACGTAATTAGGCGATTTTTATTTGCTTCTAAAATCCCCTTTCGACGTTCAGTTAATGCATCGTTTTCTCCTACCAAACCCTAACACATGGGAGAATATTAATAGTTATAATAAACACATAAAATAACTCCTGAACATTTAAATATTTTTCCACACAATAGAATAAAAACGAAGACAAACAAAAACGAACAAAAACCTAACTCCTAATAGAATTAGGTTAAAGAAAAGATGCAAATTCTAAACACAAGAATCTAATAAAATATGCTAATTAACACCTAAATAAGTACTAAAACACTTAATAAACATATACTAACACATTCTAATACATAAAAGCAAAAATTGTAATACCACAACTTTTCTAATCATTTCACACATTTTTTTACTTGATATTATCCTTTTAAATACTCATTAATATCCCTTTCAAATATTAAATACTCGTTTTACCCTTTTTAAATATTTTTTAAAAATATTTGGGTCAAAGTATAGTTTATAAAACTTGAGAGACTAAAACACGAATTTTGAAAACTTATCTAGACTTCTTAACGAAGTCATTTGCCCAAGTTGTCGCTTTATCTCATCTTTGTTCAGGCTTAAGCTCAGGAAAGGTCAAGAGAACTCTTCCTGCAAAACCCATTATCCAATTTCTCAAATCCAACCAATAATTTAGAAATTTTTCCCTTCAAATCAAATTAGTGATCCAGGAATCTTCATAGACCTTTAATCCAACTTCAAAAGTAAGTTTTACTTCATGTTTTGCATGATTTTTATGTTAAATTTCAAGTTACTCAAGAAATTAATTTGTTTAATTTTGTTGTTTATGAATTGATTTGATTACCAAATATGTTTATGAGCTAGTTCATAACATGATTTATGGTTTGAAATGACTTTTTAACAATTGTTTTTGTGAGATTTGAATTAGGGTTTTGACAATTCTTAACTTAGTGATATATTTGAAATTATGAACCCCAATTCTTAGATTTTTATCTTATTTTCATAAATTTAAGTCAACCCTTACTCGTTTGTGTTCGATTATTACCTAATTTGAGAATTTGGGTGATGCCCAAAAGTGAATCCCTATCTCGATTTTTATCCTAATGGTATAACACTCTCCTAGTTTAGGTGATTCAAGATTAGAGTTTTAGACCGTCGAAATTAGGATACGTCTACGAAATCGATTTATGAGGTAAGTAACGTTTTCGCCTTTTTATCAATACTCTGTATATGATTGGTATTGTAATCCTAGAATAATTGATATTAAGGTAAGTATATTTATTTTGATTAATATTTATAAGGTACGTACACTTATAAATTATATGTTCGTTATGTAATATACCATTTGTTCATTATTTTGATATGTGTCAATATTAATGAATGATTACTGTGACGGGCTCAATGAGTCACTTTAGTGGACTTGGCTATGAGTGAGTGAATGAAATGATATACTGAGTACTCTGCTTCGTAAATGTTATACCGTGTCTATCGGGAAGACAAGTGATAGACACTCCATTATGCCCTGTCTACTCGGGCGGATAATAGGTAGACCTGGATCCAGTGCTGGGAAGACTTTTGTGATAATTATTTAAACCCAATTATTGATTGACATTTGCATTTTAAATAATGATAATGTCTCGTATATTGTTCCCTGTACTGATTGTATTCATGTTATCTACAATTGGGTTTAAATGTTATTTAATAAGCACGATGTGCTTACTCCGTTATTATTTTTCCCCTTTGTTCGCAGTCGAGGACCAATAGGAGACATTAGTAGGTCCTGAGTCGAGTGCTGACCAGGGAAGGGATTACAGTACGGACTTCAGTTATTGGAGATAGAGTTTTCCTGTTTACCATCCTAGTGTGAGGTTGGTTTGCACATTATGCTTAGGCCTATGTGCCTATGGACTTGTTAGATTTGTCTTGTGATCGAATTTTTGACTGTGTTTGGGTTGTAGTTTTGATGCTTGTATGTGAATGCGATTTGGTTATTGTGGAATGTTATGAACATAGTTGTTGATTATACTTTTGTGATTTTGTATTGGTTGATCTTGAGGTCTAATGACAAGTTTATGTATGTTTATTGCTCTTGTACGGTGCCTTGCATGTTTGGGGTGATCCCGAGGTGCGGCGTGTCATTGTCCCATTTTGGGGGCATGACAAAAATAGACAAAAAGACACTTAAACACTGAAAATGCTTGAAACTAGTATCAAAACCGATAAATTTAGGATAGATATAACTTAGTATTCTAGAATTATCACATCTCCAAATTTAATACTTTTCTCGTCCCGAGCAAACAAAAGATAAGAAAAGAAGAACAACACATAAAACAACAAACACATAATAGACACAAAATACTTAAACACACAGCATAAAACATATTGAACACTTAACACTTACCCACCACCAAGAGTAAAGAAAATGGGAATGTTGATCTCTAATGCACTTATCAAAAGTGAAAATAAGGTTTTAATTCAATAAACTCAACATTTTCTTTATTCTTCCATTTACATAAGTGTACACTAGTTTTGGTTACAAGCATTACTTTAACTAATGAAGTGTTCATGAAATGCCATTTCCTATGCAAGAATCTAGAGCACACAAGTCAAGTTTCTCAAAAATTTGCTTAAAATGTAGAAAGATCAATAAGACTTGTTTTGAAAAGTACAAATCAATGCAAATGAACACACAAGGATATGTGTTGGTACTACAAAGTTTAGCAAAGAATGTCATGTAATGTAATGCTATACCCTCGACTCTGTAATATTTGTAAGCTCAGATTAAGGATCATTTAAGTCTATTAAGCATGTATTGTAGGTTAACGTAATAGGGTGGGATAAATTTGGATGTAAGTGATTCAAATCACCTTAGTCATTTCAATACATGACAACTCTTGGACTACTATCCCATATGTAAAGTCCTAAAAATCAACATTACTTAACCAGTAAACATTTGAAAGGCAACAACACTACTTTGATTGAACTAACTTTGAAGGAAAAGCAAACCTTCTTGTTGGACAAGAAAATAACACTTGCAATTATTTGCTTTTCTTTTTTCTCTTAATTTCTTTTCATTTTTTCCCTTTTTTCTTTTCATTTTTTTCAAAATTTCATTCATTTCCTTTTCTTTGCAATAATAACAATAACAAAACATAATAATACAAAAAAGGATGAATATAAATAACATTGAATTCTTGACTTCTTTCCCCAATAAATACAAAAAAACTCTTTATCAACCATCTTAATAGAATAAACCGTTATATTGAAAAAATCTAAGAGATCAACAATGATTAAGGTGATAGGTTTGAAAGAGGATATATGAGAGAAGTGAATTGACTAAATTATGTAATTGACAAAGAAATTAGACTATAAGATTCAATGTGGACATTAGGGATACTTATATTAATACAAGGTATGCTTTTTGGTGAAAATGGTCCAAGGAATGGCTAGATCATTTCCAAAATCTAGCTATTTGGCTAAAATAGGGAATTCACACTACTTCAATCAATGTTCCAAGTCAAACCCCACAAAAGCTACAAAATATCCAAAAAATCTAAGTTCATGCAAAATGACCAAATGATGCTAAGCTCATTTCTTTATCTACTCAAAACCAATTTCTAAAAATCTTGAAGTGTTAAAACTACATCAACAATCAATTGAACTTGGCAATGAAAAAATACTTAGGCCTCGTTTGCCTGGCAAGGATTCTTGTCTAGGAAAGTAATCTTTTTCCCAAAAATTAAATTCTCTTGTTTGGTTCATTTTTTGCCAAGTTGGGAAAGTAAACACTTTCCATAAAACAAGGAATGTTGATGTAGATTACTGGGATTCTGAATCAGCATTTTATCTTGGCATTCATTTTACTTTCCAAAGGTATTTTAATCCAAATTACACTTAACACATCTAGATGTGTATAAGAGGTATATACCAATTCATTGAGAAAATACACTCATAATTTAATCTACTAGGGTCTAAGATCTATCTTGTCACATCCTCAAAGTATAATATGTTATTGGTATCTTTAGAAAAGAAACATCCGTTCACAAATTGAAAACAACACATACGAGACATCAAATTTCACGTTGTAGATAGATTATCAATATTTGTGTATTTTCTCAATCTGTAGTCCTAATTTTGTTGGATCCAAATAAGAATTATGAACATTGATTATTATGATATTTAAGGATTTTGTCTTTTTAAATTTTTGATAGTCTATTTTTTTTGTTTGGATTTTTCAAGGTTATGGAATCTTATCGGTACTAGAGTTATACTGTATCAAAATTGTAAAATAGCTCTTCAGAAAATATTGCCTTTTTGATCTCATGGGGAATATCTTGCCGTAAGACGTAATTATATTGAATCTAAATTGTTTCACAACTAATATATAGGAAAAATCTACGGTCCCGTGATAGAATCATTCCATTCTACTTTAAAAACCTCGTTGTACAGTACAATATTATTTATTTTAAAAACTTGTATTGTATAAACTTTCAAAGCCAACGGGATAGTTCCCTCAACGAGATTGTATAATTTCCCATACCTACATATATATACATACATATACATACATATATATATATATATATATATTGTGTCATGTTATATGTCTATGGTGCAATCATACATGGAAATTGTAGTTTAATATTTAAAATTGGAGTCTTTGGTTTTATCCATCATAAGGCATGTAAATAAATTTTTTTTGTAAGATAAGCAAATACATACATACATATATACATATATATATAAATATATATCTCTCTCTGTGTGTGTGTGTGTGTATTACTATTAATCTTTTAGCCACATATTATATTTGTAGGGATATTTTTGACAATCCAAGTGAAAATCTTGAATAACAAACAAACAGACAAACCAAGTTTTATTCCTACTAATTAAGGTCGGTTACATGAATCCGGCTACGCTATTGTGCTCTGTCATGGACCATATCCCCTCAAGTGAAAATCTTGAATACATTCAGTATATTTTATTTTGAGCCAAACATTGGAATATGAATTTATCAATTTTCCTTTCAACATTTTTGAGGGTATCCAAACATAATTAAGAATATTTTTCTGTGGAATCACAATCCAAGTAATCAGATTCTTGATTAATTTTTCTTTGCTGCCAACCTAAGAAGGCCTTATGGAAAAGTAAACTCTGAGGTCAAAATTAGTTGAGAGGGAAACAAAATATCTTTAAGAAGTAGTTGAAAACATTGTTGAGTTGCAAGGATTAAATCCAATTTCACATGAAGTGTAGCTGTCATGTCTAAAAAATTTACGAACATCTAGTTATAATAAAAACACCTAAATTTACTAACTTTATGTAGACGACAACTCTTAAGTATATGGTGTCAAGTAGTAGCTAGTGAAATAAGGGATCGTTCCCGTGAAGAATGGTGTTCAATTACCGATTATTTGGTTGGAATGCTATTTGAAGGGTTTGATTAAGAAACAATGTATTTTAATTAAACCATATTTAAAACCGAAAAATGATTAAAAGGGAGTTAGAGTTTATGCTAGCCGATTTCCTTGGTTTTTGTTAATTAGGTCAATCAAGTGACCCTATGTTCCAAATTAGAGGATGATTCTCAAGTGTAACCTAATCTCGAACTATCGATAATTACGTTTTAGGTGAATTAGTCTGCCAAGTTCTAATTCTAACCCTTATCCAACATTAATCTAAGTCTATAATGGAGGTTCAATTCCCATATTTCCTCAATTAACCCAAATTAACTAGGGAGATTGCTAATTTCCTTAATCAATCCTTAAGCCCATTAATATGGTATACACATTAGTCCATTTTAAGAGACTAATCAACTTATTCACCTCTAGCCATATGAAATTGGCTTCAGTAAACCTTAAACCATACTAAATTAGAAAATATTTAAACACATTAATGCAAATAAAAGCATGGGAAAGCAATTAAATGAAGTAAACATCAATTCTAGAAAACCAGCGTGAGAAATTAGGCAAAGCATTTAAAGCTTGGTAGATGAAACCAATAAACGAAGACAAGAAAGATTAAATAAACATGAAATAAATGCATAAAAGAATAGATTAAAGATTAATAAAGTCTTACAAAGTATTAAAACAAACTTACGTACTTGGAAAAATCTAATCTATCAACAAAGGAAGAAGAAATTTAAAATTCTTCCCGAGGTGGGAAGGAAGAAAAGAAGAACAAAAACAAAGGTTTGGAGTGAAGAAATCTGCCCAAAAACATATATTTATTGTAGGGTTAGGAGTTAGGGTGAAAGGACACAATTTCCATTGAAAAAGGGATCAAAACAAACCAAAATCCTGCCTCTCGGGTGCCCCTTGCCTATGGCAAGTTACCTTCTGCTAGGTGAGCTGTCTAGACAGTGCTGTGCAACTTCGCCGTTTTACCCTAAAATCCTCGTCCGATGTCGGATTGATGTGCCATTTTCTACTGCCGAACCATAACACATACGATAACATTATTATCTATAATAAATTCACTTAAAATAACTTCAAAAACTTCAAATAAAAGTATCACAAAAGAGACCAAAACTTAAAGACAAACAAAGATGAATGAAAATTAAAGACACGACACAAACTCTAAACAAAAGAAGCTGTATAAAATAAGATAATAACACATAAATAAGTACTAAAACACTTAACAAATGCATAGTAACATATTATAATAAATAAGAGTAAAAATAGATGCAAACAAACACAAACACTAAGAACGTTAGAAACAAGTAGCAAGACCATCAAGTTTAGGGTACCTATAACTCTAGTTTCCTAGAGTTATCACACTCCCAAATTTAAACTTTTTCTAGTCCCTAGCAAAACAATAAAGAAAAGAACACAACTAAAATGACTATCATAAGAACAAACATAAAACACAAGACACAAGAGATAACACACTTAACACCACCAAAAGAATAGAAAGTGGAAATGTTGATCCCTAGTGCACTTGCCGAAGGTTGGCTTTTTGGCTGAAACAGTCCAAAGAATTGCCCAGATCATTTTAAAAATCTAGCCATTTGGCTAAAATGAGTGATTCACACTTGCCCAACCAATGTTTCAAGTTAAACCTCCTCAAAACCCACAAAATATCCGAAAAACACGAATTCATGCACAATGACCAAACGATAGCCTAAGTCATTTCCAGCTTAACTTAGAAGCCATTTCAATAAATCTTGAAGAGTGTATCTAGATTAACAACTCAATTGAATTTGGCGTTGGAAGAACTCTTATGGAAAAAGTAGCGTTCGAGATAAAAACTAGTTAAGAAAATTTTTTTACCAAATAGTTGAAAACATGATTGAGTTTCAAGGGTTAAATCTCATTTTTAGTTAAAAAACACATGAGATGCAACCTGTGTTCAATACCCAATTTCAACTTTCACAATGACAAAAACAACACCATCCCCAATGACCAAGACAATTGACACCACCATACTTTTCAATTTATTCAATAATGAGTACAACTCATCCTACAACTCACCCATATCACAAAAGTTAATAAGAATACTACTAGAAAGTACTAAAACACAAAACTAACTCGGAATAATACTAATGGATGACTTTATATACTTGGACGATCGTAAAGCCAATGTAGATGATGAACAATATAATACTGCAAAGTGAATGTGACTGCAATCAACTAAGAACAAATTAAACTCAAAACTATAGTTTAACAATCCTTCAACTAAGAACAAATTAAACTCGAAACTATAGTTTAACCATTCTTCATGGATTTCATTTGCCATAAACGCAACACCATATAAAACTAAGAAGTGAGCAATTTCAGGTAAACCATATAAATGTAAATTCGATTAAACACATGAGTCTTAGAGGTTGTCTATTCTTTTTCAACCAACAATGCTACACTAAGAAGGGGTCATTGGAAGTTTGCATGGTTTCAACAATTGAAAAAGAAAACATACATAAGGGTAATGGGGTTTAAACACAATACAAGGGTATAAGATATATATGTATACCTTCCCCAAACTTAGGTTCACAAACATAATTGCCCTCAACAATACATTCAACAACAAAGACTATTCCCAATGCCCATCAAGCATTCACATGATTTGCTTGTATCACAACTAGAATGTCCACAATTAAAAGGTAAAAACCAAGTCCAAGTTCATAAACCAATTCACATAACAATCACCATTCACAATTATGACTATATTGCCCTCATCATAATCATCAATGACCAAATTGTAATCAACTAACAATACTTAGCCAAGAATACAAAAAAGTCATTTTTACAATCCTAAAACATAAACTAAGATAACACAAGGCTACAAGCCTTATTGACCCACCAGGTTCTTCCACTAAAGAATATAAATTAAATAAAGCACGAGAAAAGAAAGGTGAAGAAAATACTCCCCTAGTAATACCAAGGAAGCTTGCCAAGAATGTTGAAATTCTTGGTGAACTTGAACCATTGGTTAGCTCCTCCGAAGTCCCCAAGGATCCTTTGAACTTTAGCATATGTAGTTCTTGACTTCCCAGTCTCGGAAGTCTTCTAGAAAGTACATCTCTTCTCCTTTGAACCACCTGTTTTTCAACAAATAATCTACAGGGGACTTCCTTGTACATGATAGTCGTGAGATTGGAGCATTTATGTAGTTCTTCTTTGTTGCACATGCTCAATGACACAACCATATCATATTAGTCTTCAAGGTGCCCATCGTCTTCTTCATTTGATGGGAATGTTGGAGCTTCTTGGTCTTCCCAAAACAACCTTTTTATGTTCAGAAAATTGGTCTTGTATTCTCTTCATGGAATTGGTTGATTCTCCATAAAGGTCATCATCATCCACTCTAATATTTCCTCATTTTTTTCTTGGTCTTCTTGGGTTGATGTATCATCCCAAATGGTGTAAGAAGACCCAGTTGTTGTGAAGTGTGGTCCAAAGGATTCTTCATAGTTGACTTGAACCTATTCACAACCTACCAACTCAATTGATCCTTCATGATGTCCATACCTCCCAAACTTGCATTTTTCCATCGTTGTAGTTGAAGCATTTCGATTGACTTCATCACACTTCTCTACTGTGTTCGGTGGGTTCATGAATCTCTAGAATAGTTCCCACCACCTTTTCGTGCTAATTCATTAAGTTGAGTTTGAAGGTGTTGTATACGGTTATTTGTTTGCTCCATGATGGCCATCATCAACGTCTCCAAACAAGCATTCTCCTCTTCTCTGGTTGGTGGTGATTGGGTGTAGTCCCAATCATGGTACTCATAGGAATTTCCTTGAGTTTGAAACTCCAATTGATTATATGTAGGCTCTACAGATGTAGAAAAAGGGTAGGGATAATCTTGATAGCTTGAAAGGAATTTGGATGGTTAGAACATCCCATTTGGGAATCATAAGGGTAGGAGGATTAATCACAAGAAACATGCTCATTGGTCTTATCTCCATTACCATAAGAATGATAATTTCGTTGGTATGAATCATTCCATTTAATTCCCTTCATGTTCCTGACAAATAGAAACTAAAAACAACAAAAACAAGAAACAAGACTTAAAACAACACCAACAAGAAAAGACAATAAAGTTTAAACTTACTAACTAGTCTAAACTATCCATCAAGTGAAAATCTTTTAGAATTTTTCAAAATAGAAAATTCAACTAACAAAATGGAAAATCATTTTGAATTTTAAAAGTAAGGGACACAACTATAAAAAATTGATTTTTTTTTTTGTTTTTCAAGTAGGTGAAATAACTAGACAGGATAAATAAATTTCAAACTAGTATTCTAACCTAATTGTATCAATATAGAAAACCATTCCCCAACAACAGTGCCAAAAACTTGTAATTATCTATCTAGACAGGATCTTCTAGTTACTTATTTAAAAATCTTCTAACTTTAACTAGATGACAGCCCGCAAGTATATAGTGTCAAACAGTAGTTAGTGGAAGTAGGGATCATTCCCACGAGGAATGGTGTTCAAATACTGATTATTTAGTTGGAATTCTATTTGAAGGGTTTTACTAAGAAATGATTTTAACTAAACCGTATTTAATTAACTAAAAAATGATTAAAAGGGGAGTTAGCATTTGTGCTTGCAATTTCTCGAGTTTCGGTTAATTAGGTCAATCAAGTGATCCTATGTTTCAAATTAGTGGTTGATTCCCAAATGTAACCTAATCCTGATCTCTCGGCAATTAAGTCTATCAATTTACTTAACCTAAGTGTAGATCCCTCCTACTTAAGCTAACCAAACTTGATTAACTACCTATGGAATTCTATAAACCAACAAGGTAAGTTAGTCCGTCAACATTTAGTTCTAACCCTATTCTAACATTAATCTAAGTCTATAATGGAGATTCAATTCCTATATCCCCTTAATTAACCCAAATTAACTAGGGAGGTTGCTAATTTCTCCAAAAAAAAAAAAAAAACCCACTGGGAAGGTAGCTAAATTCCCTAATTAACCCTTAAACCCATAATATTGTCTAATTAGTAGATTTAGGTGATTTTATTGTAACTAGATGACTCTATATACTTGCGGGCTGTCAATAAACCCTGTATAAGACCCATGACACTATATGCCACTGGGAAGGTAGCTAACTTCTTTTTACCTCTTCATGTGAAAAGACTATGTAAATATTGAAAGTAACAGCCCACAATTAGATGATCAATTTATTAATCTCTATCCATATGAAATTCGCTTCACTAAACCTTAACCAATGCTAAATTAGAACATATTTGCAGACATTAAAGCAAATAAAAGCATTGGAAAGTAATTAAATGAACTAAACAATAATTCTAGAAGACCAATGCGAGAAATTAAAAGTGTTGAAAGCTAGACAGATGAAAGCAATAAATACAAACAAGAAAAATTAAATAAACATGAAATAGATGCATAAAAGAAGTAGACAACATAAATAAAGTCTTGTACAGAAGTAGAACAAACTTACATACTTGGAAGAAAGCTAATCTATCAACAATGGAGGAAGCAAGCTAAAATTCCTCCCCAACTGGGGAGGAAGAAAGAAGAAGAAAAACGAAGGTTTGGAGTGAAGAAATCAGCCCCAAAAATATATATTTTTGGTAGGGTTAGGATTTTGGGTGAAAGGACACAATTACCCTTGAAAAAAGGCTCAAAATAAACCAAAATTGCACCTCTTGGGTGCCTCTCGCTGTCAGCGACATCGAAACTCGCCCACAAGGTAACTTCTGCCAAAGCGAGCTCTCTCGAAAACTCTGTGCAACTTTGCCATTTTGCATCAAAAATCCCTGTCTGACGTTGAATTGATGCACCGTTTTCTCTTACCAAACGCTAACGCATAGTAAACCGTTATTAGCTACAATAAACACTTAAAATAACTTCAAAACAGTTAAATAAAAGACCGACAAAAGAGACCAATAATGAAAGACAAACAAAGATGAATGAAAAGTAAAGACACGACACAAAGTCTAAACACATGAACGTAATAAAGCAAGATAATTAACACATAAATGAGTATTAAAACACTTAACAAACACATTATAACACATGAGAATAAAAATAGAAGAAAACATGTACTAAAACACTAACATACAGAATGCTCGAAACAAGTAGCAAAACCATCAAGTTTAGGGTACATATAACGCTAGTTTCCTAGGGTTATCTGTAGCCTATATTCAACACCCAATTTAACTTTCAGGAACAACAAAAACAACACCATTTCTAGTGATCAAGGCAATAGACACTACCACATTTTTTAATTTATTCAAACGATGAGTATAACTTATCTTTCCACTCACCATTGTAACAAGAAGTAAAAATGCCACTAGAAAGCATAAAAATTCATAATTAGCTAAACATACTAGGCAATGATTTTGAGCTATACTTGGAAAATAAAAAATCTCATGTAGACGATGGAACAATATTTTATTCCTAGTGAATATGAATGCACTAAAGTAAGTAGAAGTTGAATTTAAAATAATAGTTTAACCCTCAATCATTGATTTCATCAACGATAAGCACATCATAAAACAAGTTTAAGGAATAGTAATTTCAAGTAAATCATACAAATGCAACCTATATTAAACACACTAGAGTCTAGGGATTACTTGTCCTTTTCTAAACCAACAATGCGACACCAAGAAGTGGTCATTGGGACTTCACGGGGTCCAAACATTTAAAGAAAAGGAAAAACACAAATAAGGGTAATTTGGTTTAAACACAACACAAGGGTTACCTATATGCTTAATTCCTCTCCCAAACCTAGGTTCACACATAATTAGCCTTAAAAAGTCACTCAACAACCAAGACTACTCTCAATTCTATGTCAAGCATTAATATCATTTCCTCAAAAATTAACTCAAAACTTAGAAAGTCTAATGTCTCAACAAGTGAAATTTCCATAATCAAGTAGCTTACCAAGTTTCAATTCATTAGTTAAAGAATATAACAATCACTATTTACAAGAAGTACCACATTGCCATCAACATTATTACCTTTTTTTTTCAAGAGGGGTATCCCGGCCAGTACCGGACTAATCCACCTCTCTCTGTAGAGCTTGCTCAAGGATGCAGGAGCGGTATCTCTGGGACTCAAACCGAGGAGCTGACCTATGGGATACTACCGCATGTGGTCCTCCGCTGAGCTACTCCACGAGGGGCTCCCGTATTGTTATCAACTAACACTAAATATCCAAGAATACCAAAAAAGTCATTTCACAAATAAAGCTTAAATTAAACTAACACAATGCTACAAGCCTTTCTTACCCACCAGATTCTTAAACTAGAGCATAAACTAAATAAAGTTGAAGAAACTACTTCTCTAGTAAGGCCAAGGAGTCTTCGCAAGGGTATTGTAGTCCTTGGAGAATTTGCTCCAATTGCTATCATATCTGAAGTTCCTGAGACTTGTGCAACTTCTACAAAAGCGGTCCTCATATTTTCCTCAGTCACCTCTAGAAAGTACCATTCTTCTTCTTCCACACCATTAGTTGGCTCTTTCCCAACAAATATTCCAAATCACACCTCTTTTGCGGTAATCAGGACAAACTCACAGTCAATCAAAGGCTATTTCGGTGGTGATTCAAATCAAGTGTGAGTGATCTAGTTATCTGTGATAGCTAAAGCTCAAGATGTTTTTCAAAACCAGTTTCCTTTAAGATGTGCTCTTCCTTTTTTGTCTTCTTCAATCGGTTCATTCTCTTCTTCCTCTGTTGGGAGTGTTACAACCCATTAGATTTCACCTCCCACCATTCTTTGGAGTTCAAAAAATTGGTCTTGTATTCTTTTCATGGATTTGGCTTGATTCTCTATGAAGGTCCTTGTCATTTCTTTCAATCTCGCCTCATTATCTTCTTGGTCTTGTTGGGTTGTTAAATCTCTCCATGTGGTGCATAGTGACCCAGTTGTTGTGATGTTTGCTCCATTGTTGGCTTGAGCATACTCACAATCATACAACTCAATTGATCCGCAATGATGGTTATAACTCCCAAACTTGCATTCATCCATCGATGTAGATAAACATTGGTTGACTTCACCACACTTTTCAATTGTGTTCAGTGGGTTCATAGGATTGTCTTGAGTTCTTTCTACCACCTTTTGTGCTATTTCATGTACAAAAGATGTCTGTTGAATTTGAAGGTGCTGTAGATGACTATTTGATTGCTTCATCATGGCCTTTATCATCGCCTCCAAACTTGCATTCTCCTCTCTTCTAATTGGTGGTGATGGGTGTAGTCCCGACCATGGTACTCATATGTAGGCTCTATAAGTGTAGGAAAAGAATAAAGGTATTTTTGATAGCTCTCATAGGAATTTGTATGGGAAGACCATCCCATTTGTCAAATACAAGGGTAAGAGAAGTAATAACAAGAAACATGCTCATTGGTCATGCCTCCATAATTATAAGGATGATAATATATGTGGCATGAATCATTCCAATTTATTCCTTGAATGTTCTTTGAATGTCAAATGAAAAAAAAAAAAAAAAGGAAAAGAACTAAAACAACAAAAAAAAAAAATGAAAAAATAGGAAAATTTAGACTACTAACTAGTGATGCTTGATCCAGGTAGAGTTCAACTTTAAAAACAAACAAGCAAGAATTACCCTCACAAAATCACTACACTCTGGACCTCACTTCCGCAAGTATACGGAATTGATAGTATTATAGGATGAGTGGGTATCGTTCCCACGAAGATTGTTTGGCAAGAAATTACCAAGATTTACGGATCTTTGTGTAGTTAAGCAAATTCAAACAAATGGAGATGAAAGTACACTACTCAAAGCCATAATTAAACTCAAGCAATTAAAACCTAAATTAAGCCAAATTATCTACTAAAGTAAGTAAATGAAATTAAGAAATTACGAAATGAAGAAACTAGTTACTATATCATAATAAAAGCAATTAAATAAAGTACTTAATTCTACTCTAAATTAACCAAAATAAGACTACAATTAAAAAGAAAGTAATTAACCAAATTAAAAAACTGCATAAAAGAAGTTTTCAAGGCTAGAAGGAACCATTTCTAAACTAAAAATTTGAAAGAGTTAAAAAAGAAATCTAAACATTTTTAGATTTTTGACAATAATAAAGAAAGCCCACTAAATATTAACTAGAAATTAATGCAACGTTTCATAGATTAAAATTCTTAACTAAAAAGTATTATGATCTGCAAGAACTCTAATTTCTCTATGAAACCCTAGAATGTGCATCTGAGATTCTCACTAATTTCAACTAGAAAGCAAGTAAAAATTATATATACTTGAAGCTAATGATTAACCCACTACAATCATCTAATCAAAATTTAAACTTGCAAGGAAATTAAAACTAGATCTAAAAGCTGATTAAAGAGAACTTTTCATTAAAAGGAAACTTGAAAGTTAAGCTATTCTAATCTACCCTAAAAATTACAAACTACCTAATTACTCTATTCCTACTTTCTCCTCTGTTACATCTTTAAAGTAGCATAAATACTAGAGTATTACACAAGGAAAAATCAGAAATTGGTTGGTAGAATATTTCAAAATTGCCCTTATAACTTAAGCTAACAACGAGTCCATGTCGCCATCTGGAAGAAATGAGATCACGACATGGATTGCAAAATAAGTTGGCCTATTCCTGAGTGCAGATCACAATCTATGAGTAGTTCAGATTGCGATCTGGACTCTCCATTAAGCAAATTCTCATTTCTTCTGTAATTGCATTTTGGTCCTTGTACTTTGCTCATTCCTTATGCTTTGCTCATTCTAGCTTCTAACCTCTAATTTAGACCTACATAATATTAACCCAATTAAGCAATTAAGGTTAGCTAAAATTTTAATAAAAACTTATCATATTTAAAAATAACAAAAATATAAACACATATTAAAATCTTCAATTTCCTTCTATTTCATTTAACTCACTTTTTTTCCAAAAGATAAATTGTCTAACAAAATAATATAAGTGATTTGATCAGAAACAATATTTCAAATAAATTTCCTAAATTTTCAGTACTTTTTTTTGAAAAATAGTAATGCCAAGTTTTGAAAATCTTTATGTTGTAAAAGAACTACTCACTCACACTTAAATCCACGAAATGACCCAATGAAATATTTCAATCATATAGTATTGTACGTCAAAATTCATCATCATCGAGTACTCATTTGATGCACACTTTTCCATCCATTATACATCAAGTGACATTAATATACACAAAATAACCATTCCCAATCACGAAAAATAAACACCCCCAAACTTGTCTCTTTTATTCAAGTTGATTAATAAATCATCCTACCACTCCCCCAAAATCCAACATAAAGACATGTCCACCATTAACAAGAACTACTCAAAATACGACACAATTTTAAACTAACAATTGAAACTGAGTAAAAGTGCTAAGAGTATTTAACCAAGCCATGCATCTCATCAATTAAACTCCATAAAAATCAACATCCAATTCAAATCAGCAAAAATTGCAAAAATGGCATTAGCTTAAGGCCCTTAGCCAATCTACTCTTATTAGTCAATAAACATGACCAAAAACCACACCAAATATCCAACAACCAATTCTCAAAAAGATTTGACCTATGAAACATCAAAAGGATATCTACTTGGCGTCAGCTTAAGGCCATTAGCCAATCTACTCAAAAAAACTAAAATATCCCAAATGAAAACTATACTGAAAATAAGAGTAATTAAAAGTCAAGGTGTTAAATCATGAAAAATAGAGAAAATGTTCATATTCAACAAAGTGCTTCAATTGCTTGGTTTATAAATCATCAAAGTTCATTGCAGCTGGTTGCATCCATCTTCTTGTTCCATCTCCTCTCGACCCTCCTCGACATCACTGGATTGTGCTTCTTCATGATCGTCACCTTGAGCCCCTCCGGTCCACCTGCTTGGCTTGATCCCTCCTGATGTATTGAAGCTATAGGTAGGGTGTAATATTGTCCACGAGGTGTACCAAAATGCCAAACTGGAAGTGGTGGTGGCCGAACCCATGTACCTAATGAGGTAGTCTTGAGGGCTTCTCCTATCAATGTCAAATTGTTATGCATAACCAGCTGACTGTAAGTCCAATACCCTTGCAATTCATTTCTTTCCTCTTCACTGACTGAAGCATCCAACACAAATCCAGGGGGCATAGGAATATTGAAGGTACTCTGAGGCGATGGTGGCGGTGGAGGATTGGGTAGGGTTTTCCTCTTGATGGTGCTTTTCATATTTTCTCACCAATTTGTAAACATAATCCAGATTAATCCTACCTTTGGGACATGTCATTGGGTCCGCAGGATCACTGGGACATCATGCCAAAGTGCACAAATGGTGAATCAAACTAGAGGCATAAAAGATACGTCACCCAGACCTTCCACTATCCAAGAACCCCTGTCTAACAAAGCTACCAATATTTACTCGTACCCCTGTCATAATAGCATACACCAAGAGTATTTTGTCCCTCTGAATATAACTCAAAGTATTGGATCCCCAAATTCGGCTGCTAATAAAATGAAACCATAATTTTGCCACCAATGAGAGTCCCTGATGCCCAAATCTCAATTCAGTATTAGATGAAAGACTTCAAAACCAATCAACATAAACATCACAATGGCATTTTAATCACATTCATATCTTTCTCCTTATCATTCAACAATGCCAAATATTTATTGCAAGGTACAAGGGGTATGTTAAAATAGGTATTAATCAGTTTTGAACTAAAATTCACCGATACCCCCAGTACTCTCACTTTGTCATCCTTCAATTCACACAAATTACAGTGAAATTCCTTCACTAACTGAGAAGCCCCAGAGTTAATTGGAGTATTAAACCCTCCCAATGCCTTGACCAAATTTGCTCTTCTATTGCTTTTCTAGCTTCTTCATAAGCAACCCAATGCATAAATAGGTCAAAGTTTCTTTCCCGAATCACGTCATGCTCTAGATTGTTTTTGTACAACTGCTATGCTCTATCATTTGAGAATTGAGGTTCATATGCCCACCACTCTCAAAAGGTTGGTCTATGCCCCATTTTCTATTCGTACCCTCTCTGGCCTTTCTTTTCCTTGAATCCATTCCTCTTCCCCTCATTCTTGGTCTTTTCTCAATACTTCCATACACTCCTCTAGATTCATTTTCACGGCAAAATTCAACCATGTATTCAGAAAATCACCAACAATTCCAAGAATACAGCCAATAAAAATACAAGAATTTACCAAATTCTCAATACAAATTCACAATTTCTCAACAAAAATTGAAGCCAATCCAAACCATAATTCAGCAATTCAGAGAATTGAGCAATTTATTATCATAATTTTTCTCAAAAATTTCCTCCAATTGCTTGCCCAAAAATCAACAATTTGCTACCAATAATTCTACCTCAAATTCATTAAAAAATATCCAACAATTATCTTCAATAATTTGAACAATTGGAACCACAAATTTAAGGAAGGATATTAGATAGATTGTGGACTAAAAATTTCCCAAAAAATCTTGTGTATAAATCCATCCTTGATGTTCAAATTTCTCCAAGGAATCACCAAAATATCCTTGCTTTGATGCTCCTAGGATGAAATAAAATGATGTTAGTGGTGGGTTATGATGGTTGGAGTGATTTTGAAGGGAAGAAAATGGAAGATTTGAGGGGTTGTGGGGGGGTTTCTTCGGCTTACAGAGAAAAAGGTTAGAAAATTGTGAGAAAAGAAGAAGAAGAGTATGAATAAGAATATGTTTCTGCCTATTGAGATCGCGATTTCGATGGAGTTGAGATCACAATTTTGAATTTGAGATCGTAATCTCGACTCGGATGAAAATCAGCTTGTGCAAAAGTTTGAGTTCCAAATCGCAATTTGGGTTTTGAGATTGCGATTTTGAACAAATGACCAAAATACCATCCAGAAGTTTGTCTCTTATACACATCTAGATGTGTAAAAGAGACAGCGATTAAGCTCCAAATGTTTGGAGAAAGTGATGAAGACTTATTTTGTGTAATTTTGTCTCAGTGTACACATCTAATTCAAGCAGCGTTAAACCGACAAACACAAAATTAACAAGTTAAGATGACAATTTCCCTCATTCTTTAGCATCTTTTATTCAGTTCAAAAAACTTATATTTTTAGACTAAAATTCTAACCTAATTCAAACCAAATTACTCAAAATCAAACTAATTAAAAAATCGCACCAAAAGAAAACAATAACAACTAAATTAAAGACTTGGGTTGCAACTCCCAATAAGCACTCTTTTATAGTCACTGGCTTGACTATAGCATGGACTTCATTCTTTCACAAATAGGATGATTTCTCGTCCACCTTCAATGATTCCTCCAAAGTAGGGTTCGAGCCGATAACCATTAATCCCTTTTATTTTCACAGCTCCATGAGAAAAAGTTTGAACCACTCCACAATGACTTGAGTTTTCCCAAAAATAGTTACAATCTTGAATTGTAAAGTAGCACCAAATCACCGACTTCAAATTCTTTCCTTAGGATGAGCTTGTCATGCCATGCCTTAGTTTTCTCCTTATAGATCAAAGAATTTTCAAATGCTTCCCTCCAGAATTCATCCAATTCATTCAAATCAAGCATCCTCTTTTCATATGCTTTCTTCAAATCAAAATTCAACTTCTTTATTTCCCAATATGCTCTATGCTCAAGTTCCACCGACAAGTGACATGCTTTTCCATACACAATACGGTACGGAGACATGCCTATGGGGGGTTTAAATGCCGTGATGATAGGCCCACAATGTGTCATCTAACTTAAGTACCCAATCCTTCCTAGCATTATTCACTATCTTCTCCAAGATTCTTTTCAATTCTCAGTTTGAAACCTCAACTTGACCCGATGTTTGAGGATGATAAGCTAAAGCAACTTTGTGTTTCACCAATACTTTATCATCAAGGTCTTAAAATGTGAATATCTAAAGTGAGAGCCCTTATCGCTAATAATAGCCCGAGACACTCCAAACCGAGAGAATATGTTCTTTCGAAGGAATTTAGTCACCACTTTGGCCTTATTGGTTGGGGTGGTGATTGCTTCAACCCACTTTGACACATAGTCCACCGCAACCAAAATATATTTGTTGGAATATGAAACCGGGTCCATAAAATCAATTCCCCATGCATCAAATACTTCCAACTCAATAATGCCATGAAAGGGCATTTCATGTTTCCTTGAAATATTACCTACCCTTTGACATTCATCACACTTGAGAACAAATGCTTGGGAATCCAAGCATTGAACATAGTTGGCCAATATAAACCGCTTTGAAGTACTTTAAAAGCCGTTGATTGACCTCCATGGTGCCCTCCAAGTGGAGATGAATAACAAAAACTTAATACATCGGTTACTGCATATTTCTGAACAAATCTGCTTAGGACTTGATCATCGCACCCTCCGAATAAATACAACTCTTCCCAAAGTAATGTTTAAGTTCTAGAAAGAATTTCCATTTCTCATTGACATTTAGCATCTTTGGTACTATCCTTGCCACAAGATAATTCACAATATCCGCATACCATGGACTTACTTTCTTCACCTCAAACAATTTCTCACTTGATGATTCTTCATTGATGTCTCTTTCTTCATGATTGACAAGTCTAGATGCTTCAATCCTTGACAAATGGTCGGCTACCATGTTTTGCACACCCTTCTTGTCCACCACTTCCCAATCAAACTCCTGCAATAAAAGTATCCACCTCAATAAACGTGGTTTGGCATCTTCTTTAGATAATAAGTATTGAGTTAATGTGGAGTGATCGGTATGCACAATTACCTTTGATCTAATCAAATATGATCTAAACTTATCAAAAGTAAAAACAATGGCAAGTAGTTCCTTTTCCGTTGTAGAATAATTAAGTTGTGCATCATTTAAGATCCTACTTGCATAGTAGATGACATACAACATTTTATTCACCTTTTGACATAAAACGGCGCCTATTACATAGTCACTAGCATCACACATAAGCTCAAATGGAGAGACCAATTTGGTGCTACAATGACCGCTGCAATAACAAGAGCATGTTTTAACACATTGAATGCTTTCAAACAAGAATCATCAAAATGAAAAGGACAATCTTTTTGAAGTAATAAGCACAAAGGTTTAGCGATATGTGAGAAATTCCTAATGAATCTTCTATAAAAACCAGCATGATCTAAGAAACTTCTTACCCCCTTAACATTAATTGGAGGAGGCAAGTTTTCAATCACCTCTGCTTTTGCCCTACCAACTTCTATTCCCCTTGATCTTGAAACCTTGTGAACCAAAACAATTCTTTCTTTTACCATGAAATGACATTTTTCCCAATTGAGAACCAAATTAGTTTCTACACACCTTTTCAACACACTGGACAAATTTGCAAGACAATCATCAAATGAAACACCAAATACACTAAAATCATCCATGAAGATCTCTATGCTCTTTTTAACCATGCCATGAAAAATGTCAAACATACAACGTTGAAATGTGCTTGGAGAATTAAAAAGCCCAAAGTGCATTCTCCAATATGCAAAGGTACCAAATGGGCATGTTAAAGTTGTTTTATCTTGATTTCTGGACAAATGACAATTTGAAGATAACCGGAGTAACCATCAAGGAAACAATAATATGCAAAACTGGCTAACCTCTCAAGCATTTGATCAATTAAAGGTAAAGGAAAATGATCCTTTCGGGTGGCCTCATTTACCTGCGTAAATCAGTGCACATGCGCCAACTCGTAACCAACTAGAGGGGAGGAGCTCATTGGTTTCACTTATTATTACGGTAACACCACCCTTTTCTGGAACGACTTGAGTGGGACCAACCCACTCACTATCTCTAATAGGGTCAATAATACCGGCTTTAAAATTTTTGATAACCTCCTTCCTTTCAACCTCTTTTAAATTAAGATTCAATATCATTTGAGATTGCCTTACCGGTTTATTTCCTTTATTCAACAAGATTTCGTGCATGCATATGGAAGGGCTAATTCCCTTAATATCATCAATAGACCAAGCAATGGCATCCTTATGCATTTTGAGCACCACAATCAATCTTTCAAGCCGCTTACTTGTCAAAGATGCATTCACAATCACCGGGTATATCTCATTTTTACCAAGATATGCATACACCAAGTGAGTAGGAAGAGGTTTAAGCTCCAACTTGGGGCGTTCGTTGATCGGCGACCCCCCTTTACCTTTTCTTAATACTCCTCATCTTCTTTTTGCAATAAGGTTTCATTCTCCAAGTGATTCACATTCCTCATCCCTTCTTCATCACATTCTTGACTTAGTGCATTTGACTCTAAGATCTCTTCCTCCATTGAGAAATTCTCTATTGCAATCCTACAACAATCATCAATTAAATCATCTACTACATTTGTCTTCATGACATCTTCAAAAATTGAAGGAAGCTTTATTGAACTAAAAACATTAAATGTAACAATTTCATCATTTGTGCAGAATTCCAACTTCCTTTGTTGAACATCAATAAGTGCACGATTGATAGCAAGGAAAGGCCTCCCAAGAATGATTGGCATCTCTTCATCCTCTTCCATATCGAGCACAATAAAATCAGCCGAAAGTTAGAGTTTGTCAATTTTCACAATCACATCCTCAATGATCCCCTTTGGGAACTTTGTGCTATGATCCGCAAGTTGCAATGAGACACTTGTTGGTTTCAATTGTCCTCCATTTAATTTCTTGAATACCGCATAAAGCATGAGATTTATTGAAGTACCAAAGATCCAAAATTGTAAACCTCCAATCTACAACGTATAGAGAATTTATGATCTAGATGTCCTTGATCTTCAATGGCAACCTCTTTGTAAGGAGTGCAATACAATTCTCCGTTAAACATAAGATTTCATCCCCATGCAATTTCCTTTTTGAAGTAAGGATTTGTTTCATGAATTTAGCATAGGTGGGCATGTTCTCAAGTGCCTCCATGAATGGAATGTTAATTTCAAGCTTTTTGAATATCTCAAGAAACTTTGTGAACTTCTTTGCCTTTTCTTCATCTTTTAGCCTTTGAGGAAAGGCACATTAACGTGCTTCGGCTAATGACAATTCGGATCCTTGCCTTCATTGCTTTGTAAGTTGGGCATAGTAGAGTCATTCATCATTTTGCCTTGCCCCATTGAAGAATCCTCTTTTTCTTTCTTTTCATCCTCAACTCCTTCTTTTTCTCTATTTTTCAACGAATGTCTTTCAACACTTTTTTCCAACTCATTAACACTTCTAAGGGTGATGGCCTTGCATTGCTCCTTGGGATTTGGAATGGTATCACTTGGAAGCACCCCTAGAGGTCTTTCATTATTCAACCTGCCAATTGCCCCAATTGAATTTCCAAATTTCTTGTTGAAGCTTTCAAATTCTCAAAATTTCTGTTATATTCTTCATTTTCTCTTTCCAATTCTCTTCTCAAATACTCATCTTCTCTTTTCAAACCATCTTCTCTTAGAGCGTATTGGTCATGATACATAGGTTGGGAAGAATTTGTGTATTGGAAGGGAGGTCTTGGTTGTTGGTTTTGAAATGAAGGGTTAGGGAAAGATTGATATGAGTTGGTTTGGAAATTTCTTTGATGTAGCAGTTGATAAGGTCTAGGTAAGGAATTTGAAGCTTGATTGTGTTGGACATTTTCAGGTGGGGGATTTGGTTGATAAGGAGGATTGGATTGATTGTTGGTGTTGCTCCACCAAAAATTAGGATGATTCTTCCAATAGGGATTATATGAGTTCCCATAAACTCCGGATGGGTTCCTTTCGAAATGATGACTGATTAGACACATGAGCTAAATGAGTTGCTCATTGGACCCATAAGGCATTTCACATTGTCCATTTGCATGACCACCTCCACAAAAATCACATACCATGATTGGTTGGGTTGGAGAAGAAGACATTGCATTCACACTATTCGGTTTCCCCAAGTTCTCCAATGCTTTTGCAAAGTTGTTCATCACATTCATGAAGATACTTTGTTGTGCCAAAAGGGCAACTTGCATGTTCAAATTCAACACTGCACTACGTGCATTAGCTTGACTGGCTTGGTATTGAACCACTGGTAGAGCCATTGGTCCATGATAATGATTGTATGACATCCTATTGAGCAACTCTTGAGCTTTTTCCAGTGTCTTGTAAGAGATGGAACCATCGGCGGAGTCATCCATTATAGATTTTGTCTCTTCAGTCAAACCATTATAGAAAGTTTGGATTTGAAGCCACAAAAGAATCGCATGGTGATGACATTTCCTTAGCAACTCTTTGAATCGTTCCCAAGCTTCTCCTAAGCTTTCACCAATTATCTTGCTTAAAGGAGGTAATTTCATTTCTCAATTTGGCGGTTTGCGGGTGGAAAATGCTTTGCCAAGAATTCTTGAACAAGTTGATTGCAAGTGCTGAATGTTCCTTAGGCATGAGATTGAAGCCGAGATTTTGGCCTATCCCTTAGAGAGAAAGGAAACACCCTCATTCGTATACAATCCGGGTGCATACCATTGAATTTAAACGTGTCTAAAACTTCCTCAAAATCCATGAGATGTGTATAGGGATCTTTATTAGGACCACACCCAAACATTGCATGAGCTAGTAGCATTTGTATCAAAGCAGGTTTTATTTCAAAATTGTTAGCTTGCACAGGCATCCATGCTAGAATTTGCCCAATCAAAGTTTGGTAAGACATACTTTCTCAATGGCCTTCCATTCCCATTCTCACCTTGACCTTATCAACCGCTAAAAACTTGATACTTGATCTAGGTAGAGTTCAATTTTAAAAACAAACAAGCAATAATTAACCTCACAAAATTCACTATACTCTACCTCACTTCCACAAGTATACAGAATTGATAGTAGTATAGGATGAGTGGTTACCATTCCCACGAAAATTGTTTGGCAAGATCCTAACAAGATTTACGGATCTTTGTATAGTTAAGCAAATTCAAATAATAGGAGATGAAACTACACTACTCAAAACCATAATTAAACTCAAGCAATTAAAACCTGAATTAAGCTAAATTATCTACTAAAGCAAGTAAATGAAACTAAGAATTACGAAATTGAGAAACTAGTTACTGTATACTAATAAAAGTAATTAAATAAAAGTACTTAATTCTACTCGAAAAAAACCAAAATAAGACTACAATTAAAAAGCAATTTAACTAACCAAATTAAAAAGACTACATAAACCAAATTAAAAAGACTACATAAAGAAGTTTTGAAGGCCAGAAGCAACCATTTCTAAACTAGAAATTGGAAAGAGTTAAAATTGAAATCTAAATACTTTTAGATTTTTGACAATAATAAAGAAATTCAACTAAAAATTAACTAGAAATTAATGCAAGGATTGAGAATTCTTAACTAAAAAGCAATAAATCAACAAGAACCCTAATTTCTCTATGAAACCCTAGAATGAAAGCAAAGAGATTCTCACTAATTTAAACTACAAAGAAAGTAAAAATTATATCTCCTTGAACCTAATGATTAATGCACTACAATTATCTAATCAAAATTTAAACTTGCAAGGAAATTAAAACTAGATCTAAAAGATGATTAAAGAGAACTTTTCATTAAAAGGAAACTTGAAAGTTAAGCTATTTTAATCTACACTAAAAATTACTTACTATCTACTTACTCTATTCCTTGTTACTCCTCTATTACATCTTTAAAATAGCTTAAATAGTGGAGTATTACACAAGGCAAAATCAGATATTGGTTGCTAGAATATTACAAAATTACCCTTACAACTTCTGCTAACAGCGAGTCCGTGTCGCAATTTGGAAGAAATGAGATCGTGACATGGCTGCAAAATAATTTCGAAATGGGCCTATTCCCGAGTCCAGATCGCGATCTGGACTATCTACTCAGCAAATCCTCATTTCTTCTGTAATTGCATTTCGGTCCTTGTACTTTGCTCATTCTAGCTTCGAACATCTAATTTAGACCTGCATAATATTAACCCAATTAAGCAATTAATTTAGCTAAAATTTTAATAAAAACTTATCATATTTAACAATAACAAAAATATAAACACATATTAATGAAGTTAACTAAAATCTTCAATTAATTAAACAAAGTTTAGAATTTAAACTATCAAAATGCCATAATTTAGAGTAAAATAACTCTAGTTTACTAGAGTTATCAACTAGTCTAACTATCCATCAACTTGAAAATCTTTTTGGACTCTCTGAAATAAGACAAGAAAACTAAGAAAGAGGAAAATCTTTTTGGATTTTGGCAATAAGGGACAAAACTATACAAAAATGAAAAATCCTTTCAAGTTTTCAAGTAGATGCAACAATTATACAATAAAATAAAGTTGAAACTAGTCGTCATTCTAACCAAATTATACCAATATGGACAACCATTTTCCCGCAAGGGTGCCAAAAACTTGTCGCATCTAAAAAGATTCAAACATCTAAATATAAAATAAACACCTAAATCAACTAACTTCAACAACATGACAAACCACAAGTATACGATGTCAAATAGTAGCTAGTGGAAGTAGGGATCGTTCCCACGAGGAATGGTGTTCAACTACTGATTATTTGGTTCGAATGCTAATTAAAGGGTTTGATTAAGAATGGAATTGAGCTAAACTAGCTTTAAAACTTAAAAAAAAAAAAAAAGATCAAAAAGGGGTTAGAGTTTATATTAGCCAATCCTTCATGCTTTGGTGAATTACGTTAATCAAGTGATCCTATATGTCAAATTAGAGGTTGATTCCCATTTATAACCTAATCCCGATCCCTTAGCAATTAAGTCTATCATTCCAATTAACCTATGTGAGGATCCGTCCTACTCCTTAACCTTACCAAATTTGATTATTTACCTTTGGACAAATTCTTGATACCAACTAGGTGAATTAGTCTACCAAGATCTAATTCTAACTCTAATCCAACATTAATCTAGGTTATAATGGAGGTTCAATGCTGATATCATATAAATTAAACCAAATTAACGAGTCGAATGATTAATTCCCCTAATTAACTTTAAAAGTCCCTTAATATTGCCTACTTAGTCCATTTTGTCACCTAATCGACCCATTAACCTCTACCCGCTAGAAATTGGCTTCACATAACCCTAACCCATAAATAATTAATGCATATTAACTACTAGAAAGCATATAAAAAGCATGAGAATGCAATTAAATAAACTAAATTTAGATTCTAAAATTTGTACAAAAAATTAAAGACATTAAAAATAAGTAAATGAAAGGAATAAATGAAGATCAATACTTGAAACAAACATGAAATAAATATATAAGAGAAGTAGATTAAGCATAAAGAAAGTTTTACAAAGTAGTAGGGCAAGTATACACTTCTTGCTAAATTGTCTAAGATGAAAAGAGATGAGCTAAAATTCTCCCCAAGTGGGGTGGAAGAAAAGAAAAAGAAAAAGATTTGTGCTACTCAAATTAGGCCCAAAATATGTATTTATAGTAGGGTTATTTGCTGGGGGTTTAGGACAAAAATGCCCTTGAAAAAAGGTTGAAAATGCAAAAATTGTGCCTGTCGGGTAGAGCTTGCCTACGGCGTGGTGCCTTCTCGAGGAGCTTGACTACAATGAGCTCCTAAGGCATAAAAGCTCATCTATGGCAAGGTGCCTAGACAATTCTACACAGTTTTATTGTTTTGCCTCTAAAATCACTGTCCAACATCCGATTGATCTGCCGTTTTCTCCTATCGAACCCTAAGATATAGGAAAACATTATTAGATATGGTAAATACTCACAAAAGAGACCGAAAACAAAAGACAATGAAAGACGAACAAAAACCTTACTCCAAATGGAATTAGGTAAAACGGAAGACACAAATTCCAAACACAAGAACCTAATAAAATATGATAATTCTTTATGTAAATAAGTACTAAAACACTTATTAAATATATACTAACACATTCTAACACATAAAAGTAAAAATAGACAAAAAGACTCCTGAACACTAAAATTGATTGAAAATAGTACCAAAACTGATAAATTTAGAATATATCTAACTCTAGTTTCCTAGGGTTATCCGAATGGTAACTTAGACCTTTTGGCCTTTTATGCTCTGTACTTTTCTTTTCTTCATTGTTATATTTTTCCAAAAGTGTCAGAGTTTTTGATTCAACGCATTCAACTCTTAAACCTAATGTTTGCTCAAAATTCTTCCAAGCATTACAGTCTGTTCATTTTGTTATAGCTATTCTTCCAACATGATCAGCTCCTGAGCCATTATGTGTACTATCTTATTGGCTACTAATCATAAATGTAGGATAATGTTCTTCTCATTTAGGCTCGAACCACTTTATGCTCATTGGTGGGTCTTGCTCTCATTTTTTTGGTCGGCGATCTTGTATCATTTATGTTCTGCTCATTTTTGGCTCGTAGACCACTCTAAGCTCATCGACAAATCCCTAAACTTTTTATTTTTTCTTTTTTAGCCTCCAATCTCATGGGATCAATGAACTGCTTTTTATTTTAAGATAATATCAATGCCCTAACTAGATACACCTTTTAAGAAGGCTATAAAATTCCTAATTTATATTTCTTGAGATTAACAGTGTTCCACATTCAAGGTATGATGTTGCCACTCTGATCAGCTAGCTTGTAGTATCTAGCTTGATAAGTTTGAATGACTTGATAGGGGCCTTCCTAATTTCTATCTAATTTCTTTTGTTTCAAGAGACAACTTGTCTCATTTCTTATTAGCCATTTTTTGCATATTGTTGATCTCTTGGATGCTGCCACAAGCCTCATTCTTCAAGAAAATCCCATTCTATTCCAGATTATTGATATTTCCATCATAATTCTGAACTCTAGTTGTTGATGTTTCGATCTCGGCTGGTATGACCGCTTCGGCTCCATGTACAAAACTAAATGGAGAAAACCCATTCGCGATTTGCTGTGTGGTTTGGTATGACCGCAGAACATCGGGGAAGCTCCTCCACCTAGTTCTCTTTTACTCTATCCAGTAGAGATTCCAAGCCAGTCAAGATTTTTGTGTTTGAGACTTTGGTCTATCCTCCTACCAAGATAGTAGGCACTCAAATTTGCAGTTTGCCACAAAAAATTTTCAACAATTCCCCGATGAAATATGTTATGTTGCCTAAAATTAAGATATGTAGTATTTCGTATTGACAAACAATATTTTTCTAGAAGAACTTTTGGATGTTTTTCCCTATAATGGCCTTGAAGGGTTTGGCCTCTGTCCATTTGGAAAAATAATCAATTGCCATGGTCAACTGATATCCTTCGATCCCTTTAGGAAGATGACCCAGGAGATCGATCCCTCATTGTTAGAAAGGCTATGAACTCATTATAGGATTCAAATCAACAACTAGCTTTCTAAAGATTAGAGTATGCACTAGGCATTTATGGCATTTGGTTACCAATAGATCTTATGTGTGTCATTGTGCATGGCCGACCAGTAGTATCCCATCAACATAGGTTTTATTGCTGAACTCTGAGTCTATGTATGACTTCTGCAGTTGCCTTCATGAATATTTTGAGGCACATATTTGGCCTTGTTCGGTGTAAGGGACTGAAGTAAAGGACATAGAGATGATGACTTTCTGTATAGTGTTCCCTAAAACATCTCGTATTGCATTGCCCGAAACTTTAATCTTTGAGCTTCAGTTCGATATTTAGGTAGTATCTCATTAGCCAAATACTTGATAACTAGATTTATCCACCCAGATCACTATCGATCTCTTTTATTTCGACCTCATTGATCATCCTTTGAACCTGTAACTCCACTAGCACTTACATGGTTAAGAGAGAGTAGATTGTCGAAACTAACTTGGCAAGGTATCGGCATTACTGTTCCTTGCTCGGGGAATCATGATGAACTCTACCTTTTTGAAATGTTCTTTAAGTTATTTCACCTTTTGGAGGTATTTTTGCAGAATCACCCCTCAAGTTTCAGAATTTCTCAAAACCTAGTTTATTATCAATAAAGAATCATTGTTTGATTAGAAGCTCTGAATACACATCTATTTGTGTATACCATCATGCCAGTAAGTGAAGCCACTTTATTCTGCATAATTGTTTGCTACTTTGAACTTGAATTGAAGTGCATTTGTGAGCTGATACCCCTCAGGCGATCGGATAATGATTCTGGCCCCCAAACTAGATTCACAAGAAGCCCAATCAACATGCAACTCCCAAATTTTGTAAATCTTTTAAACTAACTTATCCTTTTTTGTAATTGTTAGCACTTTATCAATCAAAGAGGGATCAACTATACTCTCAATGATGAAGCCAGTCAAAACCTATGCCTTTATAGTAGGTTGAGGTCAATACTTGATATCGAACTCAAGCGATTCTATCGACCACTTCAGCATCCTTCCTAAAACATCTAGCTTTCCCATAATTGCCTTCAATAGAAGTGTTCGTGTATACCAAAATCTCATGTACCTTGAAAATATTGGTTCATCAAAAAGTGAGAACGCCATTTTTTGATCATTATGTATTTAGTTTAGGACCATGAAGGATTTTATTGACAATGAAGTTTGGCCTTCCGGATTCTGAAAGTAGAACTGTGCTTACTACATTATTTGACTTGGATAGATTTAGATAAAGCATCTGGCAAAGAGTTGGAGCAACCAAATTGCTTAAATTTTCCTTGAGTTTATCGAACTGATGACATTGCTCAGTCCTTTTAAAGTTGTCTACATTTTTCAACGTCCAGAAGAATGAGAGTTCACGTTCTACTGATTTAGATAGAAACCTATTCAGAGTGGCCATTTTCCTAGTTAATGTTTTCACTTCCTTAATCGAGTTTAGAGGCTTCGTGTCAAGAATGTAAGCATGGAATTTTCCCGAAGGGACTCCAAAGCCACATTTTTGTGGGTTCAACCTCATTTGAACTCTTCGCAGCATATTGAAGGTTTCCTAGAGGTCGACAATCACATCTTCATGAGTTTGGCTTTTAATGACTGTTGAACCCCAGTTATGTTAATCATGTTTTGATGATGACCAACTCGTACAAATGGTTTGAAAACGAGTGTGCAAAAAAATAGGGAGGCTTGGAAGCAAATGATCATCCGAACAATCAACCAGAAGACTCCACGGATGCAAATGACTGTCCGAAAGACAGAGATTCGGATGATGGTAATTGTCCAACACAAAGAATATGAAGCAGTTTCGGACGAAGAACAGCGTCCGATCATATTTCCTAAAGACATTACTTCGATCGAACGCAGGTTCGGACGCATCCTCGGACGTCTGAATCCTCAGACGTCCGAACGAATACACTCAGAGAACGGCCGTAGCATCAAACGCAGAGGTTAGCAGCGGCCGTCCGAAAGGTCCAACGGCTAATTCGTTCGAAAGCACACCCACTGCATCGGCAGTCCGAAATGTCCAACGGCTAGTTTTCCAATAAATTAAAAATAGCCATTGGAAAGTTGTTGGAAGCAGATTTTGGGTAACACTATAAATACCTCTAAGTCTGAATTAAATAAACAGAGGACTTCTACATTGATTACAATTAAATCTTGAGCTATTTGGGAGAAATAGTGAGTACAAGTGTTGTAATAGTGTAGGTAGTTTTGTGAAAAGAGCTTAGAAGTGCAAAAGTTCTTCAAGTGTTTGAGTGGAGAGATAACAATTGTAACAAAGGGAGGTTGTAAATGTAAAACTCTTGACTCAGTTAAAGGAAATTAGTGTGAGCAAGAGTGATCCTCAATTGTGTACAAGAGGTTATTGTCTCACCTACTTTGAAGAGACTTTTACTGGCTGAACATCAATTTGAGAACTTAGTAGTTGCCTTGAGAGAAGCTCTTTGTGAATGTACTCCAAGCTTAAGAAGCTTTTGAGTTTGTTTTGCATTTCTTAATCTTAATCTTTTTATTGGTTCTTTGTGACTCAATTGTTGAATCTCTACTTGTGATTATTTGTGCTTAAGTGTTCATTTGTTGCATGAAGTTTGAATAGCGTTCCATTAAGCACATTATAAGGTTTGTTTTTTAGAAACAACCTAATGCACCCCCTCTATTTGGTTGATTTTTGGGCCAACAATTGGTAATAGAGCTTAGTCTCATATATTGAGCTAAATTACTTTTGAATAAAGATCATTATGGCATCCAATAATGCTTTGTTTATAGAGGGGCTTTCTATTACTATACCTCTCATATTTAATGGCATTAATTTTAATTTTTTGGAGGGATAGAATGAAAATTTTTGTTCAATCTATTGATATTGATTTATGGTATATTGTTTGTGAAGGTCCTTTAGAAGCTAATATTCTTGATGAAAATACTCATACATTAAGGCCTAAGATTAGATATGAGTTAAATGCAGAAGAAAAAATAAATTTATCTTTAAATGCTAAAGCCATTAATATTTTGTATAATGCCTTGGATGCAGATGAGTTTTCTGAAGTACAAGGCTGCAAATCGGCCAAGGAGATGTGGGACAAATTGAAAGAAATCCATGAAGAAAGTGCTCTGAAGATATAAGAGAGCAAAAGAAGTCACTTCTTGTGGCTAAATATGAATCCTTCAAAATGGAACCTCACGAGAACATTGACAAGATGTATTGTAGGTTAAATGATATCTTAAAGGATTTGGAAGGTTTGGGTAAAGAATATTCCTTGGGTGAGAAGAATAGAAAAATTTTGAATGCTTTACCTAAGGAATGGGAACCTAAATCCATTGCCATAGAGGAGTCTAAAAATTTAAATTCTATGCCTATCGAGTTTTTGATTAATTCTCTAACCTCCTTTGAATTGAAGATGAATAACAAGGTACAAAATGAGGAGGCAAAAGGAAAAAGAAGCATAGCATTTAAAGCTTCATCAAAAAGGAGAAAAGACTCAATGAAGCCTCACTTCAACAACTTCCAATTCACTTGGGATGATTGCAATTCGGATGAAGAGGTTGAAGAAGAATATGAGGAGGCTCAAATGGCTTTTATGGCACTTGCAATAATGAGGTATCCTCTAGTTGTGCATATTCTTGTGATGATGCATGTGATAATGATGATGATGATGTTGAATCATTTATTTTTAAAATGCATGAATATTTGAAAGAATCATATGCTAAGAACAAAGAGTTAAAAATTAAAGTTAATGCTTTATTGAGTACCAACTCAAAACTTGTGCATGAAAATAATTCTTTGACAAAAGAAAATGATGTTCTGAAAGAAAAATTTGTTGGAAAAACCAAGATCATGGAAGAACAATCTTCTTTGAAGAAGAGATTAGATGATCTTGATGATATTTTGAAAAAGAAGAAAGAAAATGTTTTTGAAAAGAAAAGAACTAGAAATATGTTTTTGAACAAAAATTTTATCACCTTTAGAAAAAATGATTTGTGCTTTGTTAAATCTAAATCTTCTTTTTATGGCAATAAGAATATTATTTGTAATTATTGTCATCAACATGACCATTTAATGAAAAATTGTTATGTTAAAAGAAATGAAAAATTGGGAATAAATTCTGTTTGGGTGATTAAGCATGTTACTAATCCAATTGGACCCAAGAAAGTTTGGGTACCAAAAGTTGTTGCTTAACTTTGCGTGTAGGAATGCTTGGAGAGCACCAAGGAATTCAAGGTAGATTATCAATGGAGGGTGTTCGAGGCATATGTGCTAGGATGACATTAAAATGGGTAACATCTAAAATTTTATGTTAAGAACGTGCTTTCATTTATAAAGTTAAACTATGTTCTCTTGAATGTTATTCATCTATGTGATTGAATTTGTTTAGAATGCCAGGGAATATGTATCCTCAATTTTTGTCTATAATAATTCACTACTTGCAAAACAAAGGGGGAGCATTCAAAATTGTTTTTTAAATGGATTATTTTGTAAAAAATTGCATCACACATGCTTCATTGATTTGATGATGCTTTTTGGTGAGGAATGAACGAAAATTGTTTTGATCCTAATTCTTTGCATGAATTTCCTCATATCTACTTGAATACATATTCTTGAAGGGAAGAAATGTTTTGCATAACTTGACTTATCTCCATATACTCATACTGTATTATATTCACCTTTCAAGGGGGAAAACAAACTAAGGGGGAGCTTAAATTGCATTCTCTTTCTCTTGTTTTGATGATGTTAAAATGGGAGAAAAATGGACAAAACTTCTTAACTTATGCTTCATATTTTTTGGTTGTTTTTAAAAACCTCCAATTGATTTGTCATCTATCAAAAAGGGGGAGATTGTTGAACCCCAGTTATGTTAATCATGTTTTGATGATGACCGAGTCACACTAATGGTTTGAAAACAAGTGTGCAGAAAAATAGGAAGGCTCGGACGCAAATGATCATCCGAAAAAAATAACCAGAGGACTTCACAGATGCAAATGACTGTCCGAAAGATAGAGATTCGAACAATGGTAATTGTCCAACACAAAGAACCTGATGCAGTCTCTGACGAAGAACAGCGTCAGATCATATTTCCTGAATACATTGCTTCGATCGGACGCAGGTTCGGAAGCATTCTCGGACGTCCAAACGAATTCCCTCAGAGAACGGCCGTAGCATCAAACGCAGAGGTTAGCAGCGGCCGTCCGAAAGGTCCAACGGCTAATTCGTTCGAAAGCACACCCACTGCATCGGCAGTCCGAAATGTCCAACGGCTAGTTTTCCAATAAATTAAAAATAGCCATTGGAAAGTTGTTGGAAGCAGATTTTGGGTAACTATAAATACCTCTAAGTCTGAATTAAATAAACAGAGGACTTCTACATTGATTACAATTAAATCTTGAGCTATTTGGGAGAAATAGTGAGTACAAGTGTTGTAATAGTCTCTTATACACATCTGAAAAGAGTATTAGAAGTGCAAAAGTTCGAGAAGTGCTTCAGTGGAGAGATAACAATTGTAACAAAGGGAGGTTGTAAATGTAAAACTCTTGACTCAGTTAAAGGAAACTAGTGTGAGCAAGAGTGATCCTCACTTGTGTACAAGAGGTTATTGTCTCACCTACTTTGAAGAGACTTTTACTGGCTGAACATCAATTTGAGAACTCAGTAGCTTGCCTTGAGAGAAGCTCTTTGTGAATGTACTCCAAGCTTAAGAAGCTTTTGAGTTTGTTTTGCATTTCTTAATCTTAATATTTTTATTGGTTCTTTGTGATTCAATTGTTGAATCTCTACTTGTGATTATTTGTGCTTAAGTGTTCATTTGTTGCATGAAGTTTGAATTTCCATTAAGCACATTATAAGGTTTGTTTTTTAGAAACAACCTAATTCACCCCCCCTCTGTAGATGACTTTTTGGGCCAACAATGACAATGTCATCCACATACACCTCTATGTTTCGGCTTATCTGGACTTTAAACAATTTATTGACCAATCACTGGTATGTTGCGACAGTATTTTTAAGCCCAAATGCCATTGTTTGATACCAATAATATATGCCTTTGTCAATGATGAACGAAGTTTTTTTTCTTCATCTTCTTTATTTAGATAAAGGAAAAAAGACCAATTTGGTCCTTTATTTTTAGGGTATCGACCAATTTAGTCTCTTATCTATCAAAACACACAATTTGGTCTCTCATCCTTAGAAAAAATTAACTAGTTTAATTGTAATGGAAATTATGGACAAACTAATGGAGTTGTTGGTAACACATCTACTGCATGTTAAAGGCTATTTGATTATCACATGGCTTGTCCATTAATTTGGCCATGATTTTCATCATAGGCCTTAGATTGGTTTACTTTTTTAAAGACAAGGGACTAAATTTATCAATTGTGATAGATAAGAGACCACATTCATCAATATCCCAAAGATAAGAGGCTAAATAGGGCTTTTACACATTTAGATAAATTTGATGATAACCTTTGTAATTATCTAAAAGATTTGCTATCTCAAAACTGATCAAAGATTAACTACTGTATCAATCGGAGGCAAATGGTAATTGTCCTTGGGAAAGGCTTTATTAAGTTCGGTGTAATCAACGCATATTTGCTAGCTTAAGTCTAACTTTTTTACAAGCACTGTATTTTTTAGGCAGATTGAATACAAAACTTCTCGAACAATCCGAGCAGCTAACAACTTATCTACTTTAGCCTATATAACTAAGTTGTATTTGGGGCCGAAGAGCCTTCTCTTCTACTTTGTCGACTTAAAGGCTGGGTCGATCCCTAGTTTGTGTTCAGCAATATCCCTCAGGATGCCTGACACATCTTCTATTGATAAGGAAATCATGCCTTAAACCCATAGAGTATCTTATTTAGATCAGCTGTCTTAGCTTGGCCGAAAGAATGAGATTGATCTTCAAATACATCTTCCAAAATATGGAGGATGATAAAAGCATATTGGGATGGTCGATAGAGAATCATATTGTAGGAAGAAGAATTTTTTACCAACACAGAGTTGATCGTCTTAGTTCGGCATTGAGAAGGCTTCTCGAGCAGCAAGGGTAACATGATTGCTCTTTTGAGGTGACAGAATTCCCAGTAAAGATCACCAAAGGAGTTTGGACCGGGGCAGATACGTTCATTACTAATACGATCCATTCCCAAGCATGCTAGAATATGATATAGGCTAAATTTCCACCATCGACGATGACCTTATGCACTTAATAGTTCCCAACCTTCACATGAATAGTTACTGAATCAGGTGTGGAAGCCGATTGAGGATTGAGTCTTCATCAATAAAAGGATATACTCAAATTAGTCTTATCTCTCTTAGCTAGATTTTCCTGAGGAGGGATTGGTCGGGCATAGAGTTTTCTAGCATTTCCAGAAGTTTCTCTAATGCCACTGCTAGCAATGGTGCTTATTACACAAACTACATCACTATCGTTATTTGCAGGGGCCTCCTTTGATTATTGTAATTGTTGTTCAAACTTTGGAATTGGTTCTGATTGTTGTAAGGTCGGAGAGGTTGGCTATCATTACAAACAAGCTAATTTGAGGATTGTTATGTCTCATTTGATCAGCTGTTTGGAGGATGTATACTTTTAGATAAAACCATCTTTGATGGCCTTTTCAATTCTAATCTTCAAACCATTACAATTCTCAGTGGCATTTACCGTGATCTCTGTGGTGAGTGCAATAACGAGATCGATCTTATTTGTGTTGTTCTGTCCTCATGGCTAGAAAAGGTCTAGAATTTCCGTGTTCTAGATTTGAAATAGAATTTTGCTCCTTGAAGTATTAAGAGGGGTTAGATCCTCATTAGGGATGACTCTAGTTTTGATCGACTTGAAGCTATTTTCCCTGGGGTACACTACCTAACCAGCTAGGAGATTTAGTTGGTTGCTCTAATAGTTTTGATTATTCTGCTTGGGATATGTCAGGTGTTTAGTTACCCTTGTTTCTTTTGTCAGTGTGGTTGCTATTAACTGGTTAATCGTAGCAGACTTTTTCTCTTCTTCTTCGAACATAAAGACTTCCAAATACACACAAGTAGAGCTTCTCTTATACACATCTAGATGTGTATAAGAGACAGGATGAGTTCATTGGAAGTTTATTCGTAACCTTGTACGCAAACTCGTGATTAAATGTTCCAGGTCTGATCCCATTCATGAATGCAGTCACCATATGGATCTCATCAGCAGTGCTTTACTGATTCCTCAAGTTTTTGTCACGTATTCATTAAATGAGAAGCCATTTTTTTGATTGTGTATTAGCTCATAAAGAGTCAAAGGAATTTCTTGGCGAGATCAGTAAAAGAGCTGACTCAAGGGGTAAATTTTTTAAGCACTTCTAAGCAGATTCCATAATAGTAGTGGCGAATAACTTGCACTTTATGCAATCAAAATAGCCATAAAGTTTAATGACTGCTAACAAATGTGCTATGTGGTCAGCTGGATCTGTTGGTCCATAGTTCGTAGTGATTAAGATCTGGCTGCCTGAAATTCAATGGAATCTGTTCTATCTAGACGACCAAAGTAAAGGGATTTCCATCCATGTTAGTGATCCTAGCAAGACCTAGACTACTCTTGTTGAGTATTACCTGAACTTTTAATTCTACCTGGACCATCCATTTTTCCTCAGTAGGCACATCTAGATTTGTTAATTTTTTCTTCTAGCTTTTTAACAACTTTCAGGTTGGGTCCTATACAATAAAAGACTAATCCTTCATGGTGCAATCAAGAGAACGCAGCTGAACAATTAGGGTAGCTAAACGATTAGGGCGTTAAGTTCGGTGTTGGGTACTGCTAGTAATGTCTTCCTGTTAGAAATTTTTTCTAGTTCGTGGAGTTTGCTCAGTTGTATTAGTTTGCTTCTTTCCAAGCCTCCATGTACTGTTTGAAAGCTTGGAATTTGTCAAAGAAAAATTGGGACATTCCGTCCCTCTGTTGTTCAATGACTTGCGATTTTTTAGCATTTTTCGACTGAAGTAATTTGTGAGCAGTGGGCTCGTGAATTACTTTAATGTCTCGCCTATTTGCTATATTTTTATTGTTGTTATGTTGTTCTTCATGATTTTTTTTGATGAATTTGAGTGAAAAGTTGTTTGGAATGAACCACAAAATCATAACAAAATGAAAAGAATGAGAGAAATAGAGCAGGGAATTAGCTCAACTCCCACACACAGCGCAACTCGATAAGAGAAACTAGAAGAGAATGAGTTTGTATTAATAAGAATTGAACAAGTATATCTCAGGAATGAGCCTGTAATTTATACATATGGGTCAAGGATGATCAGGGGGTTCAAACCCTTGACCAACCTACCCTTGACAGCCTATTCTAATGAAATATATCTTATTAAAAATTTTTACAATATTACCCTTAATGAGTCATAGATTACAAGCCACGTGACGGTGTACTATTGGGGATCATTCCCTGTATCATCAATGACTTTTACCTTTATAAATGGAATGTCAATATATTTTGCAACAATATAATGATGCGAAAAACAAACTCAGTTAAATTTGGTCACTCTCTAACTTTCCATAAAATTTGGCCTGAGATGGCAAGAAAACAGAAACTTAGAAGGCAAACTGATAAAAAAGGTAGTTTCAAGTGCAATTTGATAAATCATGAAAAGTTAAGGGGCACAGAGGATTTAACCCAAAATACTAATGCATACACCTTTGAGCTAACAATATGGTAAAAAAATAATAAGAATACGTTATATGTAAGTCTATTTGATTTTTAAGTGGATATATATAACTATATCTACATTTTTACCACGCATAGCACAGTCATGTCTCGTACTTTGTGATTGAGGAGAAATTCTTAGATGAATCTGATCTATATCATAGTGTTACGTACTCATTAGTCCAAAATATCCCACATCGTCTCACCTTACCTTACATCACTATAAATGAATGATATGGGATGTTTTGGACCAAGAGGTCCATAGAATAGATGTTTTGGACCAAAGGGTCATTGGACTATGCCTAGTGAGAATGGACTCGATCCATGTAAGAATTTTCCCTAATTGGGTACCTTGCGTTGAGATTTTGTCATTGTTATATTGGTTAGTAGAGTTTTATGTTGCTTATATTACTGTATTTGGTTGTAGAGATGTTTATGGACTGGGTACTCGGTCCATATGGTTATTACACTACCTGATCTGATTATACCGGTCGAGAAAAAAAGACTTGGTATTCGATCTATATACATAGGGTACCTAGTCACTGGGTACCCGATCAAAATGGGTAGAATGACTGGGTACCCGACCCAATACAAACTTATGTTTTTTAATGTCAAAATTAAAAAAAAATTATTTAAAAAAAAGACTACTAATTATAAATATACCCCTATAAATGGGAAGGAGATGAGAAAAAACCATTAATATTAATCATACTATGCAAAATTACAAAGTTACCCCTGTATATGAACTGGGTCGAGTACAAGTCGCGTTGCAAGTTTTCGATCTGCTACCGATGCAATACTAGTAATACCCGACAAGCTACCTAACCAACCACTATTTTTATGGTTCAAAAGGAACTGGTTCAATGAATTTTTTAGTCCAACAGGTTAATATGAATACTCCTATTTATTTGTTAGTTGGGTTGTTTTGGTTCTTTGTGTTTGTATTATGTAATTTTCTAATAAAAGGAGCCCTTTTGGAATTTTCCTTTCAGAGACAAAAGAGAATATAATGACATGCAATTCTTGAAACTGTATTTAATAACCTTGCCCAACCACAACGAGAAATTGTGAAAGATAATCAGCATGAGTTAAACATTCTTCCTTCGATCTGTTTTGTGATAATTTTGTTAACATCATTTGCCTTTTGACCTGGAACTCTTCCTGCAAAGAATGAAGGTCAGTACTGTTTTGGTTTTCTGTAACGGGTTTTTTGGGTCTTTAAAGATTGTCTCTTTTGGATTTACTCAACCTGAGACCACCCACAAAAAAAAAAGGGTTAAATGCAGTGTACACTCCTAAATTATGATATTTTTGCACTTTTCACTTCAAAGTATCAAATTGCTTGACAATTAACTACCTTCGACTTTTAATTTTTTACACATTATATCAATGAACCCTATTAATGATTAATATATTCTCGTATTTTACTCAAATTTTAAAAATTCTCTGACACACAAATTAAGTCGCATACATAATTATATATATATATAGTGGGTTTACCTGGAGTAATACAAGATTTTCTTTTAGTCTTTCTGGGATTGGGTATAATCTTAGGAGGTCTAGGAATGATATTACTTTCCAATCCAATTTATTTTGTCTTTTAATTAGCATTGGTTCTTGTTTGTATGTCCGTATTCTATAATCTTATTTATGTAGGAGCTATAAATGTTTTAATCATTTTTGTTGTGATGTTTATGAATAGTTCAGAATATTACGAAGATTTTCATGTTTGGACTATTGGGGATAGGCTTACTTTGATGGTTTGTACAAGTATTTTTTTCATTAATTACTACCATTCCAAATACCTCATGGTATGGTCGTATTTGGACTACAAGATCAAATCTGATTCTATTGAGCAAGATATGATAACTAATAGTCAACAGATTGGAGTTCGTTTATCAACAGATTTTTTTCTTCCATTTGAACTCATTTCAATAATTCTTTTAGTTGCTTTAATCGGTGCTATTGTTGTAGCTCATCAATAATAAATAAAACATTCAAGTATAGAATACTTGGTATATAGGATTCCATCGATTTGATTGAATTATTGTTTAGATTGAAATGAATAAAATTGATGAGGAATTCATTAATGATGCTTGAACATGTACTTGTTTTGAGTGCCTATTTATTTTCTATTGGTATCTAAGGATTGGTCACAAGTTGAAATATGGTTAGAGTTCTTATGTGTCTTGAATTTATAGTGAATGTAGTTAATATCAATTATGTAACATTTTTTGCTTTTTTTATAATCGTCAATTAAAAGGAGACATTTTCTCAATTTTCAATATAGCTGTTGTAGCCTTGACAAGCTAGATATATAAGAGCTATCTGTTTCATCAATTTAACATAACTGAAAAATCCATTAACTCGTATTAACCAATCGAATTTGTTGAATGACGAGTATTAATCATATAAATTCAAATATTTATAAAGGAATTCTAATTTGTATGTTTGCCGCATTAAGGTATGATCTTGTTTGCAAAAACCTAAGAAATCAAAATAATTTGGACCCTTCTCATAAACCAATCCGAAATGGATTCATTCAAAAAATTCTGATTACTTGTTCAGTTCATGAGACCGTAGCGGAGTGAAGGAGCAACGACACGAAATTCCTTACCTTTGTTGGATCCCACTGGTGTCACCTAAACGGGAGGTAGGCGATGGATGTGTGATGTTTGGAGTTGTCGTTCGTGCACCTGTCTCCAATGGAAGATTGAGTTGTATTTCCCTTACAGATCATGGCCTTACCGCTCGATCCCAATGGCCAGTGGAGAGCAGCTCACATTCCTTTGTGTTGCGCGTTCCCACAAGATTGGACATATGTTAGTTGTAGAAAGTATAGTTCTGAAAGTGACTTCAGTTTGCTAATTAGATACAAGCTTAATTCCTCGCTTTACGAAAGTAGACCTACTGGCCAGGCCAAGGCTCCGCACTCTTTCTTTCTGTGTGAGACGGTACCGGGGAGAGAAAGGAATGCATCAGGCGGTGAACAAGACAAACTACATTTTGTCTTTTCCCTTCATGAGATGAGCCTAATGCATTGGACCAATGGATAAGAGAACTAAGCTGGTCTAAAAAGCGCTCAGGCATTCTACTATGAAATATTTACTTATAGGTGGGGCAAGCTCTTCTATTCTGGTTCATGGTTTCTCTTGGCTATATGGTTCATTTAGGGGAGAGATCGAGCTTCAAGAAATATTGAATGGTCTTATCAATACACAAATGTATAACTCCCCAGGAATTTCAATTGCGCTCATATTCATCACTGTAGGAATTGGGTTCAAGCTTTCCCCATCCCCTTTTCATCAATGGACTCCTAACGTGTACGAAGGAGCGCGGTTCGTTCGAGAAATGAGATGTTTGGATTTTTCAAAACTCCATGGACATGATAGAAGACAAATGCTATCCCCACTCGGACCAAGGCCTTCTTTGCCATCCACCTAAGCTACACAGGAAAGGCCCAAAGCCAATCCCAGGGAACAGTGAAGCTTCATAAGGTCTTTCTATCCAGGTGCAGGTAGTTCGCATCTTTACAGACATGTATATTTCACCGAGCCTCTCTCTGAGATAGTGCCCAAATCGTTATACCTTTCAGGCAGGTCAAAAATTACCTGTGTAAGGAATTTCGCTACCTTAGGATCGTTATAGTGGCCACCGTTCACCGGGGCTTCTCACCGGCTCACCTGTCTCAGGTATACCATCTCTCTTATACACATCCTTCTGGCTATAGGCATCAGCCCCCATACATTGTCTTATGACTTTGCAGAGACCTGTGTTTTTGGTAAACAGTCGCCCAAGCCTGGTCACTACGACCTCCTTTGTGTGGAGGCACCCCTTCTCCAGAAGTTACGGGGCTATTTTGCCAACTTCCTTAGATAGAGTTGTCTCGCGCCTCTAGGTATATCTCTACCTTCCCACCTGTGTCAGTTTTGGGTACAGGTACCCTTTTTTATGTACGATCTAGACTCCATTAGACACATATCAATTTCTTTCTAATGGATCGAGAATAGATATATAGTTGACTCATCAATAGATAAAAATAAAAGACTTCCCCTTATTCTTGGTAGATTCCCTCTATATCTCTTTTGATGTATTCGAACAGATCAGGCTATCTGTCAATCAATTTGAAAATAGCACGTTCATATCGCTTTTCGTTCATTTTCTCCAGGAAAACCTAGTCACCATAATAGGAACCAGGTGAAGCAGCTAGAACCACTCGCTTCATGCCCTTGAATTCTTATTCACGAATTAATTGGGAAAGCAAACAGAAAGATTTGATTCTGACTTCATAGAGCCAATGTTGCTTTTGCCTATGCATAGGATTATTACCCACTCCAATCACGGGTTGCTAAGAAGCTTTTGCTTTCGGAACAAACGGTAGTGTTTTGGTGACGCCTCGAATCAAACTTTTATATGTGACATGCTATGCATTCTCCCCCATTACTAGTAGGTTGTTGGGTCATATGCCCAGGCACACATGTTTTTGGCCTTGTGCGTCCATAACTCAAAAGAGATGACCCAACGCCACTGCCTGAATAAACATACCAATAGTCACCAGATTCATATGAGCTACTAAGGAGTAAGCAATGATCTTCTTAATATTGATCTATCTTAAAGTGGTCGAGGATGTATATATTAGAGCTCATATGAATGGATTTTTATGTAATGTAATGGATATGGCAGAAATTTTATACATGGATGTTTATGTAATGTAATTCAAACGTGTGAGTTCTTGTGGATGGTGTGCCACATGGGTACTTTCCAGCTTCTCCAGGGCTGCGACAAGGGTTCCAAACCTAGCCTATTGATTTTAGCTGAAGAATTGCTAACCCGGAGCCTACAGGAATTGGTATCATTGAAAATGCTAACATCTTACCATGCTTCGAGATCGTGCCCAGTACTCTCCCACTTTCTCTTCTGCAAACGATGTTATAATATTATATAATAGCCATAAATAAAATCTTAAGAAGCTTAAATATTTTTGAAAAAAAATCATAGTTGAAGATTGTCCAACCCAGGAGCCTTGTATGGTTTCATATCAAACATTGCCCTTATTCCTGTAAGGATATGGCAGGAAAATTACTGCAGTTAGGAAAGTCTCGTGTCCAATTAAAATCTTCTTCAAACAAATTCATGAAGATTTGATTGAGTTCAGGATGGATCGAATTTCGAAAGGCAAGAGGCTTTCATAAAGATGTATGAAAAATAGAGGGTCGAGAAAGGCTTATTGCACAATCCCCCCAAGCTAATAAATAAATGTTTCATAAGGGTCCCCCGTGTATCTGGAGGTGCATACCTATTTAGGAACATATGCAATGGGGTATAGAGAGAAGTCAATGGAGAACTACCAAATCCAATGACTTTGATTTGTTCATACCATTTTGTCATTGATCACTGCTAAATTGGTTGGCAAGTTACCCCAAAAAAATGCATCGAGAAAGATCCAATATATATGTTGTATGAAATTATCAATGGTTTCATTTGCTATGCCCTATATCGTGTTCGTGTGTATTTATTGAGCTTTCTTCACTTCAGCACCATGCCCTTTGCTTCGCTTTATAGAAGAGAGATATCTTTGAGAGTGAAAAGCAAACGAAAGCGATAGAAAGGATAGCCCCTTGTGCGTTCACGCTAACTACAACTACTACAAAATGGGGATCATTAGTTTAGTGAAAGAAGGGCCAATGACCAAGAGTGCTTATAAACAAGAGAGAATCAAGTTTGGATTCAATCCTACCCTAGATATCAAATGCCTAGAAGAGATTTGGATTGAAGAGTGAGCTGTCACTTCTACATCCTTCTTTCCTCTGCTTGTTAAGACCAACACCTATAATTGATGATCTTTATTTAGATAGATGACTACATCTACTATTCTTTTTTCTATAGGCAAGTGTGCTTTCTTTCATAGATGAAGAATGTGGAGGCTACGTGAGTGAGAACAGTCCCCTCTCAATTGGCTTAAGAGAGGGTCTGTAAAATGGGTAGGTTGTCGGCCCAATCAACGAGCTTTCTTTCGATCTTGATGTTACGGCTAGCGCCACGCTCTTGAGTTCAAAGTTTCTAATGTGTTTAAAGGGACCGAATGTGTCCTATTGAGAAATAAAAAGAATATGAACTCAAACTCACACTAGAACAAGAAGGAGAAGTCAGAGCTTTCTAAACGTATTATGCACTCTTTTAGGGGTGCGTAATCGACTTTGGCTTGCTTTTGAGAATCATCAGTTGATGTTGTTTTGAAAAGAGTTCCATCCCATCCAAAACCTGCTTCCCAGAAGACGAATATAGCCTAGAAGTCTAAAGCTATTCACTCATGCCGGTCTTAAGTGTTGGGACTTTCATTGGCGTCTTCCTGGTAGAACAGGATATAACAGAACTTGAATACAGATTGACACTTAATTTAGTAAATAGTATACTGCTTATTTACCTTCTTTAGCTAAGCACTTATTTAAACTAAGAGTAAAAAGAAAAAGAGACAGAGAGCTTTTCAATAAGAAAAGAGAAAGATACAAGCACTGGCGGACTGGAACTGCTGGTTCACGTGGACTAGAAACTATCCTCTCATTGGAAATGGAAGCGCTTATGGAGAGCACTTAACCCTAACCACTGGCAATTGTGTGGATCAACATGAAAGCATTTAGGACCAGCTTATGGGGAAGATACCCTTGGACCACTTCCTTTAAGTAATATAATGCTTATTACAGGATTGGTGAAACTCGCATAACCCATTAGCTTGTAGGACTGCAAGAGGATTGAGATAAGGAATTTAAGGCCCAAGTCCCTTCATACTGTACTCTGGTTATTCACTCTATCTTTTAATCCGTCAAATAGGAATTCTATATCTCATTCTATGAGGGCAAGTGAATCTTGTTCTAGGTGGAGCACCATTCCGGATCGTATACTTTATTGAGTATTGAGATGCAAGGCTTTCGCTGCTTTGCAACTGTCTCTTATATTCTCTTTGTATAAAAATGAGACTAACTGCCACGAGTCTTTAACTAAGTCCCGCCCGTACTTTTTCCTCATAAAAGATTCGATCTCTATGTCGGGACCTATGTCCGTTCATGTTCTGTTTCTCCCGAGCAAAGTGACTCCATGCAAAGACTGAAGAACTTTTTTCCTACAGTAATGAAGAAATCAATGATTCTTTGAGGTAATACTAGGATTTGATTCTAAAACCTACAAGGAGAAGCGAGAGGAATACCCGACAACACGGTCTTGGGAGTGCCGTTCTATTCTGCCTTCTCTTATTTCATACAATCTAGGAATTGTAAGAAGCTTGGTGGGATTCCCTTTGAGCAAAAAAGGAAATGTTTAGGTACGTTTGTGCTCCCAGCGAGACAGAGAAATTTTACTCACCCTTGAGACAGAGGACTCTTTTTAGCTTCAATCACCTAGGAATCATCTTACATGTTATTCAAAAAAATCAAGCCAAGCTATTTATTTGGCATGGACCTAACGTTTATGAGGGGATTAATTTTAAGAAGATCTAACTTTTTTTACTACTTCTTTCTCAATGTGAATCATAGCTATCAGTTCAATCATAGCTTTTCCTGTTTATGACTCTGCTTTGCCTTTTCAGATGTTTTTGGGAAAAAGCGGTCTTATCTGCTGTTGCCGATGTCTGCTGCAGCTAACCTAGGAGTTATTGTGTTAGGGGTCCAGGGATGCTGTAAGGGTATTGGAAACATGTTCAGTAGAAGGAAACGATTGTAATCTTTGAATTACAAATATTAGAATCTGATTTCGTAAGAGCAAAAGTGTAAGTATAGCTTGGTGTGAAGCCATCTCACCCTCTCCCACTGAAATTGAGCTAACCACCTAGTAATAGCACATCCAACGTACATTTCATAGGCAAGAAAGAAAGGTTTAGCAAGACAGAGCATAGGTAATCGCCAGAGCTCTTTTTGACAATTCCCTTTACTATACCTGGATACTTTTAAAATATAGTAGAAGCCATTACCGTTGACCTAACTCTCTGTGGCTTGGATTTGGACATGCAACTGGACTTTCCTAACTACAACAATTTCCCAGTCATATCCTCATAGGAATACGAGTGGCTAAATAGTCCCCCTACGACATGAGAAATATTCAGATTAGTGTTTGACATGAAACCGTACAAGGATCCTAGACTGGACAGTCTTCAAATTAAGATTTTTTTAGAAATATTGTAAGCTTCTTAAAATTCCTTTTATGGCTATTATACAATATTATAACATCATTTGCATAGAGAAAGTGGGAGAGTGTTGGGCACGATCTCAAGGCATGGTAAGGTGTTATCGTTTTCAATGATACCAACCCCTGTAAGCCCCGTGTTAGTACTTCTTCAGCTAAAATCAACAAGTTAGGTTCGGAACCCTTGTCACAACCCGCGAGAAACTAGAAAGTACCCATGTGGCATACCATCCACAGCACTCACAAGTTTGAATTATATTACATAAACATCCATTTATAAAATTCTACCATTTATCACAAAAAAACATGTCTGAAAATTCTACCATTTATCACAAAAAAGCCTATTTGATCCAACACATATGCTTTTGCAGATATCCCAACTTTATAAGAGACAGGATATCAAGATTAAGCCTTTTCGTTTAAGTCTCCTATCATTAAAGCCTTTCAGTTTAAATCCCTTAGCCAAAGAACCAATAGACATACAAGAAAGTGACGTATGTACAAAGTAGATGATCTGTCTCTTGAAAGCGAAAAATCAAAGTTGAAAAAACGAAAGCGCCTAACTCAACTGTCGACCTTGTGATGTTTTCTACTCCAATTGACTATTCCAAATCATCATTCACCAGAAATCCTCACCTCTTGCATATACTTAGCATCAATTTCCCTCCTTACCAACTTTTTGCTGGCTACCATCTTCCACTTATGCTATACTTATAGAACTTCTAAATTTGATATAGGGTTGTTCATTTACCTATAATACCATATGATCATAATCTCATGTAAACTCAGCCCATAAATGTGTAATATCTCAAAGTTGTGGTCCAGGGCATGAACGGGACCGATGTCACTCTTACTTTTTTTAAGGAATGAGGGTGGTTTGGGTATATTACATACAAGAAAAAAATGATTCGTTTGCCACAGCTACAGGTCTATACTCTAATTTGATAGCTCAAAAGGGAATAGATGTTACATCAAATAGATTAGTGTACCGTAGTGAAGATATTGATTTGGTAAACGGATTTACCAGACCCTAAGCAAGAAAGCTCAGACCAGCATATGTTTTTTAAAAGAAGAACTGGATTGGATAAAGCATCTGAGTCTGTAGATTCATCAGTTGAGCATACCCTGAAGCCAAAGCCGAAGGATATGAATATAATATGGTTGGTCAGTTTAGAACAAATTCATCAACGGAGTAGGAACCCATTGTCCATTGTTCTAGACTTGTCCGGTACCCAATCCCTACCTCTTGCTTAGTGATTTTACTTTTGATTGAGGAACAGGGCTTGCCCATGTATTCTAGCTCTTAATGATACACGGTCAAAACAAATCACAAGATAAATCTTGTTTGTCCTAGTTACGAAGACTACCCTCTTTATTGACTTCTATACTGAGACCACTTCTAAGTAAGAGCGCAAGAACTACTAGTTTGTCTTGCCTATGACAAGAAAATAGGCAAACAAGGTTCCTTAAGACTATGAAACACTTTCATCTGATGGGCATATCACTGAATAGAAAGCTGTACTTTAACCCATTTGGTGGGACATCCTCAATTTAAATTGCGCAATCCCATGAAGGAAATGGCATAGAAGTGAGAGACCTTGCCAAGTCTTCTACTCGTGCAGTTAGCCTATGACACAATACTTTAGTTTAGGATAAATTCCTAGTCATTCCTACTGTATGTTCTCATCATGCAATTTTTACCACATTTGCGAGAAGAATCCGCTTTCTATATATAGCCCAGAGAGGCGTTTGTTCAAGCTTCACAAATCATGCTTTCAAACTTGCTGTTGTTTTTCTAATAAAATCATCGATAATAGACCAAGCTAGATGCTCTAGGAATTGCCTCTACAAAGCTTGTTTTATTTAGAGAGACCTAGTCAACTCATAAAGGATGCGTAAGGCTTGAGCCATTTCTTTTCAATAGGATCCAGGTGCTTACACATGAAATTACCTCTTCTTTAAAAAATATCCAATGTGTGTTTTATGCCATACTTGGGCAAGGCCATTGAGACCATAACCATCACCAGGAAATAGCTAAAGCTTCCATTACAAAAGTTGACGGGCGGGGCCTTTTCACCTCAAGGGGGTTCTGGCATTATGACCTCCACTAGTCTAGCTGGTAAAGTCTTTTGGGGAGAATAACCAGGACCTAGGTTTTCATCCCATCTTTACTGATTTTATGCCAGGATCTATGAGTGAACGCAAAGATTTTCATAGAAAATATGAGAAAGATAGGAAAAAGAGAACCATTAGGCTTTCCAACTCAATTGTAAATAGAACCAGTCATAGGAGCACCATACACATTTTTTTTATTCCAATAGAGCTAGTAAAGATGTTTGCCCATGACCATTCATTTTAGCTTTTCTTATTAGCAAATTCACTAGCTGCTTGTAGATTACTCAAGACAGATCCTACCATCCATTGAAGATTGTATTGGAAAATGAACATCAATTCTTCATGGAGTTTGATCAATTTTTCCATCACTAGAAGAGCGAGATCAGATACAGGAGTCTATGTAAGCACTTTAGCTAGTCTACCGAGATTATCTGATATGTAGAATCGCGGAGACGCACTCTGTACTCTAGAACCTACTCCCCCCATATTCAGGATGTGTTGCTTCTATCTTCTGGATGATGGACATATCCATCTTGATTCCTTAAAAAAATAGTTCTCGAAGGACTCCTAGATGATTATAAATCTTTTTTAACTAATGGACAAAGTACAGATATCAGCTCCTGGGTTAAAGTTACAGAAGTGAACTAGAGTAGGGGCTACGAGACAAAGATTGATAAGTTCAAGAAACCTGATCCCTAATAGGGAAAGAAAAGCTAAAGCAAATCCTATAGTTCGGTCAGTTGAAAACCTTGCAGCCGAGAAGCATCTATCTCTTTCTTACAATTTTTCTTTCTCTTAATCTAGTCTGTCTTTGTTTAAGGTATTGATAGTACTCACTGATAACTTTAGTAGTAGGGAGTGTAGCCTTATTGAGTTTTATTTATTTGATCTGACTACTAAGGCTGGATGAGAGGAATAAGAGTGGCAAGAAAAATGAAATGGAACCCGACTATCTAGTAGTTGTAGAAGGTATCTTTCTTCTGACTGGGTCTACTTATAGTACATGAAATCAAAGGAATTCAAAAAGAGATAGAAAAGAAAGGTTGCGTGCTTGTCCCGTTCGAAGTGCTGAGTGTGGGAGTTCTTGCTTGGGTTCCCTTTTCGTTGTCATGCGAGTTTGAGCAAATAGCGAGATACTTGATGCACAGGATTGAATCCATTTCCCTTTTTAAAAAATATCTCACTTTCTAGCCCAGCACTAGATAGTACTTTGTTCTCGTGGTCAAACAAAAAGAATAGTAGAAGATACAAAAATTATCTTAGATCTTCACATCCCAATCATTCTGCTTTCAATTAAGAAGTCGAAAAGCCTAAGTTCTCTTTCTTGCCGCCTATGTTCAATGTGCTGTGTCCCAAGGGACTGGCTTGAGTCAAGTAACCTTTTTCCAAGCGAAGTATAGAATTGTTGGGAATATCGTGCCTTGAGAGTTCATTTCCAATCAATAAGATAGCTACCCAAATGTACCCTTCAGTAGTGCTTCGAATAAATAGGGTCGAAGGACCAGTCACTTCGAATCAATAATGCAATTGATATAATTCCACCTGTTTGATATCTTCATCCTGTTTTACTCAATTTTTATATGGAATAGGGATTACCTTTCCAACCATGACTGAAAGGCTTTTATCTTCATAAGATTCTATCATCAAATCCTAGTACCCACTAAAGGGAATATTAAGTATAAGCTTCTCTATGATATTCAAAAGTCCCATAGAGATAGAGGCTTAAAATGCCATATTCTTTTACCTGGGCCTGAGCCTGGTAAGGAGATTCTTTATCTTGTATTTTTGAAGGTTTGAGTTTTAGCCCAGAAGGATGTCCTATAGTCACATTGTTGGACTATAAAGAGGAACCTGATATATAGATATGGTAAGCATAGATATGTTTAGTCAGACCAGCCAATAACTCAAACTCGTTTGATCTGTTTTTTTAGCAAGAACCACTACCTTACCTTATATTCAGAATGATACAGACTCCAAGTTCTTTTGGTATAGCACAAGGAGATTTATCATCAAAATATGGTGATGGGAGTGGAAACCAGAAGCATGACTAGGGTCTTCATGGTCCAAGATAATCAAACCATCAGTAACAACAAAGTAAGCATGAGACTTTTGGTAGTATTGATGGACTATATGGCCATGGCGATGGAATCTGGGACAAAGTACTTGTAGTATCTCTCTAGATCTGGCAAAAGCAAAAGAACCCCTAAACATAATTTGAATGGAAACTGACATCTTTTTTTATTAATTCAGCACAATGGAGAAAAATATCATATAGTTCTGTTACACATAGATAAAAACTCTCAACAGATCCTCTGCGCATTGGGCATACCTCTTCCCGCTTCTTTCTCGTGGCGAGAACAGAACAGCATAGAAAGACCCAACTGACCGGTCCAAGGCTCTAGGGTGAGCTTTATTTATTTAAGAGGGAATGGGAAGTGAATCAAAAGTTTTTCGTTTCCATTTATGGTTTAGCGGCTTTCAGGCCTTTTTCGTAATTGAGATAAGGGGAATGAGTTTAAATCAATGGACATTAATGAACCATCATTGATAGATGTTGCATATGAAATGATCAATTCAACTCAAGGTCCGGAGTTGATAGAAGTTGCATACTTTCTTAATAGCGAAGAAAAAAGGCAAGGCTTTTTTCATATTAATAGTAGAAGGGTCTTATGAGATCTATACCGGCCAAATAAAGGTCGAAAGACCATTTGATTCATTAAGAAGCATAGCGGCACCTGGACCTAGCAACAAACGGATGGGCCATGCCTAAATTTAGACCGAACCAGACTCTTCTGTCTTTGTCTTAGCACAGCTGCTCCCACGCACACAGACAAGAAGATTTCACTTGATCCTGGCTGGACAATCGTATAATCTTCGTGGGACCATGGAGGAAGTCTCAATCGATCTTTTCCAGGATTCCTTATCATGCCACACATGGAGATGTTTCCATTGATCGATAAGAGGGCCCTCCTTGAACAAATTTATAAGGATTAGATTACTACCTACTTCTATAGAAGAGGTTTACTTTGTCTCGTCCAGAGGTCATACTTATGGGAATCCGGAGTGATAAGAGGGAAAGGGTTAGTTTGGCCATAGCTACGACTGTTGGCACTTCAAAAGGCTTAGATTCTAAGGGCACTACTGAAGGCCTTTTTTCAGATCGTGTAATAGGCAGCCTCGTCATATATTTACACGAACATTCAAGAATTGAACAAAGAAACCTCTGAAAGAATTAAGAACATAGCAAAAACATCAATCTTTAATAGAAACCTACCATAAATAATAATACAACATGAGCTCATGCAATCACAAAGGGCTTCTGTCAATTTCAAACCTTAACAAGAGAACTCAAGAACAAGATAAACGAAAAAAGAACAATGGAAACAAAACTAAATAACATTACAAAGATATATGAAGGTTTAAGAATGCTTCTCTAACAAAGACTTGCAGGTTCTTGGTTTAAGATTGTCAATCGTACACCTCAACTTCAATTCTTTTTGAAAATCACAAAAAATCGTAGTTTAATCTTGCACCCCTTGATAGGAGACTGAAAGAAAAAACCTTTTTTACAAACGACCTAAAACATATATGTCTAGACCTAATTAGGGTGTCACAAAGTTGTAGGCCGAAATTACCCTCAGAATAGTCAAAACTTACCAAAACCTGTCAACCACCTTTTTGGGTGCAGCGTGGGAACTGCTGAGGACCCCCTAGGTGTTGTTGCACCCACCAACAGTGGCTGGGCATGGCTTCGAACTCGTGGGCATAGCAGCCCCCAGCTCTCATCTCGGGTGCTTCGTTTTCACTTTATTTTGCTTCGTTTTCATCCCGTTTGTATACCTCCAAATTATTTTGAAAACTAATACTAACCACGGAAAAAGGGTTATATTAATGTAAATCACTTAAACAAAAGCAATGCAAGCCAATACTTTACCATGAAAAAATACACAAATGAAAATTCAAAGGTCCATGTCATGTCCTACTCTATCCTACCCAACAACTACCAAGAATCAACTCCAACAACTTAAAAATTAGCATGGGCATCCAAATAAATCACATGACTTCTCTCTAATAATAAGAAGTCTAACATTTATAACCAAGAAAACTTAATCAACATAAGGTCAAACTTCCACCCCTTTTAAAAAAAATATGAAACATGACAATACATGAACTTATAATACTTGGTTTTATATCATTGACAATTAGAATCAATCCTACCATTGATATGCTATTCCATTAACATATGACTCAATAAACAGACATAACAAATAAAACCACTCAACATGAAATTAACTAAACATAGATAACTTAACCAACACGTCACTTGTCAATCATAACACTATAGGTCACATAAATGACTAAATTAGGCAAGTAATGAACAACAAAACTAATTAAGAGCACGTAGAAACAAACAAGAAAAATAAAAGCAACACTCCCTAACAAAATAGTTCAGATTATTAATTATTCACGGTCCAACAGCTTCGGGTAGCTTGGCATTAGCTTCTCCTTTTCTCGTCCTCAGTCCCTCTCTCTTCACATTATCTAGCGGTCCATAATGCCACTCCGGTGGTGGAGTAGTCCTTGGCTAGTGAGATAAGTCAAAATTCTCAAGGTGACTGAGCTGCCACACCAAGAAATTCATCTTTTACCTCATCTCCTCAAAGCAGTGACTATGATAGATAAGGAGCTCTCTTTGTATCTTAACGTTGATTGCAGGATGGAAAACAAAATTGAAAGCAAGCCTATAGGGAGATACAAGCTATGGTCCCTGAGGTCTCTCCTGTTGATCTCCTTGCCCTTCCTCAGCCACTTGTTCTCCTCCTGCCTCAACTTGCATAATAACAAGTGCGAATGCATTAAACTGATAGATAATCGACTGAAGAGCCCTATTGTCAAATAGTGTCGATATGTCCCATTTCTTGGTTGTTGCAATCCACAAACCTGTAATTTGAACTCGCAGATTGTGTAATACCCCTTGTAATCTGTGCGGTTGTGCTCCAACTTATGAAGCAATTATATTGATTAAATAGGGAATAAAAATTATCCAATTACAGTGGAATAATCTAATGGAAAAGAAAGAAAAAGTGTTTTGAATAGAGCGAAAAGGAAAATTTTGAGAACCTAAAATTGAATAAAAAGAAAAGAAGAAAAAATTAGGTTTTTTTTTTTCTTCTGGTAGATTGAAGGAGAATCAGGAAATGAAGTTTTGGTTTGGAAAAAGAAGCCTATTTAAGGGTTTTTAATGTGACATAAATGTTCAGGTAGATGGCTGTCAGCGGCTAGTTCCTTTTATGTCGATCGATGACTGTAGTTGGTTCTCTATGTCAACCGTAGTTAGCGACTGATATACTTGATTTACTCATTGTCAAACAGGCATCATTCTAATTTACCTGCTGTCAGAGGGTAATTACCCTTGGGTTAGTAGCCGTCAGGGGACAGATTTTTCCCAACCATACACACCAAATGCTCCTTCTTGCAACCATCTTCCCTTTTGTATACTTTGGACACTACGAAACAAACAAGAAAACTTTATTGGCAATTCTCAACTTTTTATTCAACCAACATAAAAATTAAATTGAAAATTTGGGTACAAATTAAATAATTGAATTAAAAATGCTTGGGTTACTTCCCAAGAATCGGTCGTTTAAAGTCATTAACTTGACTTTGTTACTCTTCGCAGCCATCTACTTGACAAAATGGACTTCTTAAAGTCTACTGTTAAAAGCACCTTCTTGATTAATCCTCTGCTCATCATCCTTCTTCCGACTTTCAGCTTAATTACAATCAAAGTGCCCATAGAAGAACGCCCCTTCTCTTCCATCTTATTGAACACAAGGGTCTCTTCATCGACTCTCAAAGTTACTTGCTTCTTATCAACGTCAATCAATGCCTTCCCAGTAGTAAGGAAAGGTCGTCCAAAGATAATAGAAATACCATCATTATCCTCCTCATCAATATCCATCACGACAAAATCGATCAGATATCTATGTTTTTCCACTTTGATTAATACATTACATATTTCTCCTAGAGGTTCTATTTTACTTCAGTATGCAAATTGGAGGATGTGATTACTTTCTTCTAGACCTCTCAATCTTATGTTACCATAAATCGGTAGAGACATCATATTTATTCCTACACCCAAATAACATAAGACTTTGTAACAATAAACATCACCAATGAGGCAAGATATGGTGAAACTTCCAGGATCTTTCTTCTTCTTAGTCAATATACTCAAAAGTTGTTTGTTTCAAATTAACGCATCATGCATCATTTGAGTGATATTCTATTGCCTAAACATTTCATTCATTCAAGCATATTCCTGAGTTTCTTATTGAATTTTGGCCATTGACGTCCCCTCAATTTCATCTTCTAACCACTCGGTAGGGTATCTATTTCTATATCTATTTCGTCCGAACACTTCCAATAACTCATGGATTCTTAGGTAATGGATATGATTACTATACCTATTAAGAGGAAGTATATGAGCTTTGATGAAAAATAACTACCCTACAATTTCTCTCCAAGGTGTTTTTTCATATATAAGTCATGCTTCCACAGGTATTGGTCCTATTACTCACATGAATTCTATTAAATCTACCTAATTCTCAATGGACATTGTGTCACGCCCCAAAAACGGGACCGTAACACGCTGCGCTAATGGCACACCGGTCCAAAGCGCAAGGCACAAATGAACAGAGCAACAAACTAAACCGCAATGTAATAGAACCATCAAACCATTTCTTAACTATAAAACCGAATATTTCATTTTTACACAAAAATACGAATTACAAAATTCCTTCTTAGTACAAAAGATGCTACAACAAAAACAAAGTTCATCAATACAAAACCTATCTAATACACTACCCCATCCATGTGTATAAGAGAAGCGGATAGATTGGCAAAGCTCCATGAGAGTCCTACCGGTAATGTGGAATCGGAGAAAATCTAAAAGTCGCTAACGCGGTGGAGAGTCAAAACGAGCACCTAATCTGAAAAATTATAAATCACGTGGGGTGCGCATAACTAGCTCAGTTAAGAGTCATAAAAGCTCTTCAAATGGGGCCAAGCATTTGCGATAAAAAGGAAACATAAAGATAATAACATTTGTGAAAACCATAGTCATGAAGCAGTTTCTAAAATGTCTCATGCCATTTAAACGTCAATAAACCATAATCATAAGTAGTTTCTAAAATGTATCATGCCATTTAAACGTCAGGCATGTCCAAAACATAGTCAAAAAGATCCAATCATTTCAAAATATAGTATGCTAAAGCATAGCATAGCCAAAAAGATCCAATCATTTCAAAACATAGTATGCCAAAGCATAGCGTAGCCAAAAAGATCCAATCATTTCAAAACATAGTATGCTAAAGCATAGCGAACAAATCCAAGTGCAGTGCTTCAATCCGGAATTTAATAAAATAGCATGAGTATCTTTAGGCTCGAAGGTATGGCTATGCTATGCTTTAGCATACTATATTTTGAAATGACTAGTCTGACCGGGAGGTCAAGTTATCCCATCACAAGACCCCGCAGTCAAATAGTTCAAGCAGTCACAGCAGTCACCATGGCGTCCCATGGATGACTATAGAACCGGTTCTCCACAAATCAAACATTTCCAAACACATCCAAAATTATATACCTAGGTCACCTATGGGCCAAAACAGTCATAAAATGCTTTAATATCAAAAGAGTCTGCAAACATATCATTTGATTAACATAAAATAGCTTGGTCCCGATTTCATATGTAATAATTCCAAAACTTGGTAAAAGTGCAGTTCCAAACATCATACACAGACAGGCCATGGATCCCGACATATTTCGAAAGTCGTTAAACAAAATACAAGTGGAAGAGGGTCTATGTTAACCGGCCTATCGTTTGTGAAAACTGCTCAAAAGATCATTTAGGTCCTAGGCTATAATTAGGCTATCCTCCCTGCCAATAAAATCCAATTCCAAGGTATTCAAGGGACCTTGGTTACAACCCAACTCAAAACAACATATTCAACCAACCAACAAAATCCATTTCCAAGGTATTCAAGGGACCTTGGTTACAACCCAACTCAAAACAACATATTCAACCAACCAACAAAATCCATAAACGGAAAGATTCGCGGAGCAATAGCCGGGACTATATCAATAGCATTCCACAACAATCCATACCCCATAACCACTACAATTAACTCTATTACAACATTAGAGCAACTGTCTCTGGTTGGAATTCCTCTTTACTACCAAACTGAAATTTTTACCGATTAGCCACACGCATGATTCAAACATGCTTCCTATCCAACCCACTACCAAGGAAACACTTAAAACCATCAAAAGATCATTAAAGATCCTTCAAACATAACCAATTATCCAAATTATCCTAGTTGCGCCAAACTTCCGCTTACTTACAAAATGAAGGGAAATCAATTCCACTTGGTTTCAAGTCTCAATTCCTATCCAAACTAACCTTAAAACACTCTTAAAACATCATTATGTGCATATACATAAGCATTCATAGCATAACACTCTAGGTCACATATGGAAGACAAAACCCTAACTCATAATCTTAAAATTTGTAATCTAACCATGGAAAGTTGTTAAAAATCAACCCCAATCACTTCCCAACCTCCAAAACACTAAAAAACAGCCAACCCATAACATACATAAATCAACACATATAAGGCTGCAAAGAGGATTTTCTCAGCCATAAAGAATCCTACAAAACTTGAAATTAAAGCTTGGATCATAAAGCCCGTAAGCCATAAATGCTAAAATACATAAAATCTTACCTTCCAAGTGATTCCTACTTGAAATCCAAGAAAATTTTTGGGGAAAATGGAGGAAGAATTTTCGGCCAGCAGCTGGAGAAAAAGAGGAAGAAACAAGCAAGAAGAAGACTTAAAAAAATTTCCAAAGTTGACCCAAATAGTTCCCCATTGACCAAATAGTCTCCAAGTTGACTAATTAACCCAAAAACTAATTTTTGCTACTAAATTATCATTTGTTTCTGAATAATTCAGCCATCATACAACACTCACACACCACAATGCACTAATTACACTGGAAGCTAGGGATTTGCTGTCTTAATAGCATGTCTAGGATTTGGCATAAATGTTATGCCGAATTGAAAAACGAATAAGTTGAAGTACTTTATGATGACTAAAAATAATATGAAAAACATTTTAAACCAGTTAAAATCAAAGAACAAGGCTATTAAAATACTGGGTTTCACACATTGCCTTGATAGTGGTTCTGCCAACCATTTTGAACACCTTCTTATTCATCCGTTCTTTCTATCCATCAGTTAAGATCTCTTTGACCTTGCTCAGGCCATCGGGTGGGTTCCTTCAATGATTTAGTAATTGCCACCTACTTAGACAAATCATCGTCCATTAAATTATGAGGGTCTTCTTGCTTGTAAAAGCCATTCGTACAATATTTTTCGTGTTAATTACCGTCACCTTATCATAAATAAAAGGAAGTTTAAGGGAGTTAAAAACAAAAAAAAAAAAACTAACAGTCTGATCATCAATTTTCAATTGCAACTTCCCCTCCTAGACATCTATTAACGCCTGCCCCGTAGCTAGGAATGGACTGCCAAGAATCAAATGCATCTTTCTATCTTTTTCCATGTAGAAGGATGATTATGTTCGCAGGCAAATAACATTTCCCCACATTAACCAGTACATCCTTTAAAATATCCTCGGGATATTTCATATCAACCGGACAATTAACAAGATACATTTGTGGGTTTCATTCCTCCACCATTGAGCTTCTTATATATGGATAAAGGTATCAAATTAAAAGATGTCGCAAGGTCACACGAAGTTCTTTCAAATTCAACTCCTTTAATAGTGATGAAATTGAAAATGAACCATGATTCTCAAGTTTTGGAGACAATTTCTTTTGGATGATTGCACTACATCTCTCAGCCAAGCATAAAATCTCATTTTCCAATAGTTTTCTCTTGTTAATCAACATTTGCTTCCTGAATTTGGCGTATTTAGGCTTGTTCTCCAATGCTTCCATGAAGGAAATACCCCCCACACTTAGTTTTTGATCATCCTCGAGCAAAACATAGCAATAAATCACAAACATACTCAACACATTTCATCAATCTTCCACATAAATAACCACGAACCAAATCATCATAAGAAAAACAATCAAATGATAATCATATAAACCTCTATACATGAATTCCTGTATAGGTGTGTGCGTAGCCATACAAGAAATAACTTTTAAAACACAGATCAAATCATGCAAATCCTTTAAATTTTTCTAAACACTAAATATCTTACTCTTCTTACATTTCTCCACTAATGTAGATAATCGACTCAACTTAAATTAGGTAGGACTTTTGGCTTGTAATGTAAGGCTAGGGTATTGGCAAACAAAGAAGGGAAAAAGGATATGCAAATAAGAAAAAGAGCTTTAAATTAATGTGCGCCTCATTAACATAAAACTTCTTTTTGAACAATAAAACACCCATCCTTCAAAGAGTAACCCCACACTTAATTGACCAAATACCCATAATAAAATCATTCTTTTTTCAATTTCAACCTTACTCACCAACATTATGTAAAATATCACATTTTTTTCTTTCACCAAAACGAGTACCAGTGGTAGGCACTACCCGCAAAAACTATCTAAGCTGGTACTAGTGATAGGCACTACCTGCTAACACTCCATCCAATGCAGGTGCCAGTGATGGGCCCCACCTGCTATGGTCAACAAAAATTCTTCTAATACCCTTTACCGTAAACTGTACACCATTCATTGAAACATTATCATACAACTACCTTCTATCCTTATATCCCCTTAATAATTAATGTCATTAAAGCTCTTAAGGGACATTTAGGATAACTCATAAATGTAGATAAAAAATGAGTTAAAAAAAGCGAATGGTGCTTCTATCCATTCAAAACAAATTAAGGCTCAAATAGGGTTCTAGGAATAAATTTTACAGTAATGGTTGTCTTGAAAGGCTCAAACGTCCAAAGAAATAACTACCCTCATCTTTAAATCAAATCAAATTATCTAAAATTTTGCTTCAAAAATGTAATTAAGTGTTTGGAGTGCAATATAAGTGAATATACACAATTATCTCTTCGTGCCAAAAAACTACAACATTGTAGGGCTATTAGTGCTCAAAAATTAGAAATCTTGATAGGAAAATGTTAACATCGACTACCCTACTCGTTTATGACAACTTAGTTCAAAAATTATCTAGTAGAAAATCAAGGAAACATGTCAAGCAATTTGTGAACAAAATTTTATAAGAGAAATTTGAAAAACTCTCAAATCAAAAACTAAGTTATAAATATAAAAGCTTAAATTGATTAAAATGAACAACCGAAACATCACTTATAAATATAAATTAAGAAAACTCCCCACCCCACACTTAAAGTATACCATTGTCCCCAATGCAAAAATAAAGAGTAAAAGGGTAAAAAGGAAGCTTCTCTGTCAATAAAGAACGTTTGGTGTTGTTTATTTTGGACTAAATACATCGGAGTCGAGGTGGATAACACCAAGCACTAAAACCAACAACAAAACATAAAAACCCTTAAGACATTAAGAAAAATAGTAGAAACTAAACAAAAACATAAGAAATAAAATTAAGAAAAAACATGGGTTGCCTCCCATATAGCGCCCTTGTTTATAGTTTGGGCTCGACTTCAGCACTTGAAATCAATTCAAGCAATTAAGGATGGTCCGACGATTCTTTTCTTTTCGACTTCCACGAAAAAAGTTTACCACGAATTTCATCACTCTTGATGCTTGACTTCCAACATGAACTTGAACTTGCCCTCGTTTCCAAGCATTTACTAGAGATAGTGCACAAATCATAGTCTCAAGTCGCTCTTTGCACTGCTCTTTCTTCTTCTTGCTTACGGTTCTTTTACCCAAACCCTTACCTTTCCATGCTTGTAAAACTGATCCATGAATTCGTCCCATCTCACTTTCATCGTCCGGTGGTTTGTTTTTCAAGTCAATTTTAGAGTCTTCATTTATTTCATTATCTCTGTTTTGATTGTTGATAGATTTGGATACCTCGTCTCCAAACCTATCAACGAATGAACCAAGGGAATAATTAGCACATTTTAGATCAAATATTGCAACATTATCAACATAATTAAAAACATCAATTTCAACAGATTCATTATCAACTTGCAAAATCAACTTCCCTTTATAAACGTCTATTAAAGCATCAGTGCGGTTGATAAAAATGACCTTCATAGAATCAACGAAATTTCATTGTCCTCACCGATAGCCAATACCAAGAAATCAACAGGGAACACCAACTTCTCTACTTGCACAAGCACATCCTCCAACAAGCCATATGGTTTTGTCTGGACAAATCTGTCAATTGGAGTGTAATGTTGGTTGGTTTTGCATTGGCGATCCCTAGGTTGTCATAGATGGCCTTTGGCATAATGTTGACACTCGCTCCAAAATCACAAAGTAAGCGATTCAACGTGTGTCCTCCAATATTCATTGGTATAGAGAAACTACCAGAATCCTTGAGCTTTGGGGTTAACCTCTGTTGAACAATGGCACTGCACTTGGCATCAAGACAAACTATCTCATCATCATCCCATCGCTGCTTCTTAGCCAATAGATCCTTCATAATCGCACATAATTCGGCATCTTGTTGAGAACATCTGCCAAAAGAATGTTTACATTTACTTTTTTGAGCATGTTGAGGAACTTGTAGGAATTGTTTCTCTTTTTCCTCCTTCTTTGGATCAATGAGTCATTGAGAAAATGGCACTTTTATTGCAGGATCCAATTTAAAAGAATCATCCACTTTCTTCTTTCTCGACTCCTTCATTGCGTTCTCCTTAATCATCTTCTCATTATTATCTTCAATTTCAATTTTTTCTTCAATTTTCTTGGATTTTGGCTTTGCAGCTTCAGTATCAACCTTTGTCTTGTCATTTTGTATAACCAATTCCTTCCCACTCCTCAGTGAAATAGCATTGCATTGCTCCTTTGGATTTGGAATTGTGTCATTTAGCAATGCTCCTATAGGTCGCTCATTGTTTTGGCGAGCTATTGATGCCTTTTAACACACCTAGTTATAAATCAATGAAACACCAAAATCCTACTACTAACTAGATGGCATCCTGCAAGTATACGGCTGTCAACTAGTAGCAAAGGAAAGTAGGGATCGTTCCCACAAGGATCAGTCGATAATTACCGATTATTTTGTTAGATTTTGTGCAAGTTGAAGCGATTGATTAAGTGAAGAGATTTAACTAAAACTAGAACTAATGGAACTAATAAAGCAATTTAAAGAAAAGATTAATCGCTAAGAAAGCAATTAAAAATGAAGTATCTTTAGAAAGCAAATAAAGAGAACAATTAAAAGGAAAAGCATATTAAGCAAGCAATTGGTTAATCTAAACTATTCATTATCCCTAAGTAAGCACAATTAGAGAAAGCCCGTAATCTATTCTAAGAAAGCATGTAAAAAGAAAGTATTTTTAAACAGTAATTAACTAACCTAAACTACAAATTAACACTAAGAAAGCACAATTAAGGAAAACCCATTAACTAATCTACCAATTAAACTAAGAAAGCAAGTAAAGAAAGCAATTAAATGAAAAGCCCATAAACTAATTTATCCTAATTAACCAATCTAAACTATGAATTACCACTAAGGAAGCATAATTGAAGGAAACCCATTAACTAATCTAACAATTACACTAAGAAATCATGCAAAGAGAGACAGAGAAAATATATGAAAGTAATTAGACTAATTAAACTGAGAAAATATGAAATTAAAGTTTAACTAAAAGAGTTTTAACATAAACAAAGAACTTACGACTAAAAAGGTTCAATCTTTAGCTAGGAAATTGTGATTACAAAAAAGAAAAATCCTACTCTAATCTAATCTAAGAAAACCCTCCCCAAATGGGGAGGAAAAAGGAAGAAAATTACTCTCTAATCTAGCCTACTTCTACTATCTAAGTTCTCCCTCAAATGAGCTTTAAAAGGGGTATATATAGTGCTAGGGTAGTGGGATAATTGTGCAGCAAAAATCAGCCCCGAATAAAGTCATTTTTTGCTCCAGCCGCCTCCAGACTGCAATCTCAAATTTGAGACCGCGATATGGACTGAAACTTCTGAAACGCAGCACGTCACAGTTTTGCTTCCAAAATCTTCATCCGACGTTTGATTAATGCACCATTTTTTTCATGTTATCCTAACATATAGGAGAACATTATTATCTATAATAAATGGCATTTAAAATAACACCTAAACATATAAATAAAAGTCCCACAAAATAGGCCAAAAAAAATGAAGGACAAACAATACCGTGGCGATCTTTTATGCCTAGCATAAATAATTTACTTTTGACGTCTTTTAATCACACCTAATATTTCCTTCTTTGATGCAGTAAAATTGAAGACTTGATTAGATTGAGTATGTATAACTTTCTAATCATTGGACATAGTACTTAGTTATAATATTTAGCTCAAACTAGAGAAACAAGTTAAACATATTTAGCTTATCAGGAATTGTAGATTAAATAAATGATCAAAAATTGATTCCATTTAACAAAACCCATTAAATATGAATTTTACTTTATTAAAAAACTGGCTGCGAGTCTCAATAATGTTTGTAACGAGTTTAAAATCAAATTATACCGTCATTTCTTTTTAGGCAAATGTACAAATTCCAATGCTTTCAATAAATCATTAAACTAGTTGTTTACATCTCTGTTTTGATGTCTAATTTAATGGGTAAATATTAGTTTGAAGCATATTTCACTTGAATTTTATAGATTTTTGAAAGGAATAAGTTTATTTGAATAGTTGGGATTAACTGTAGATTTTCATGGTTGGTAAAGACATAGTTAACAAATAGAGTATACTTTTTTTTTTTTAAGTTATGAATCCCCTTGTTTTTCATGTCTTTCGATCTTTTGTTCTTATGTAGTATCGCAAGGTACTATTGTAAAGGAAAAATTTTATTGCAGTCTTCACTACCGGAGAATTGGAGCATTAGAGAACTGAATAATAGTAGATTTGGATTTGATAATTCATTTTGTAATGAATGGTGAAATTTATATTACAGAATTTGAATAGATTATTAGTTTTGCTATGTTAGAAACTACCTTAAGTTTTTATTTTAAACTTGAGGTTTGTTAAACGTGTTGGTGGTGTGGGAAAGCAAAACTTGCTAATAAGTTTTTAATCTTTTGATTGAGTTATTAAATATATAGAATAAAGTGGCATTCGTGGTGTAAAATCACGACGGAGTTTGGTAGTCCTATCACGTGTTACTCGTGAGTTTTGATAGGTTTTGTAATTATGAAAACTTTTGAGGGTTCTTTTTTTTTTTTTTGCTATTATCTGTTGGTTATTGTGTCTCCTCTCCTTTCTCACCAATCAGCCGATTCCTCATCTCCACTTTCCCCTCTCTCCTTTCTTTCCTCTTCTTCTTCTCATTTCTTATGTATAAGAGACAACCCTCTTCTCTACTTTCCTCTCTCTCATTTTCCTCTCTCTTCAATTTTTTGTCTTTGTTAATCTGTTGATGAAGGCTCTCCTCTTTCCCTGCCGTTTCAGATCTTCAAATGATTTTCTCTGTTTTGTGTGTGTGTATGTGTGTTTTTTTTTTTAACTTTCTTTTGTGAGTTTCTGATATATATATATATATATATATATATATTTTGCAGGAGAATACAACTGCTTATTTTAAAGCTAAGTTTCTGCTATGGTAATTTCCTTTCTTTTTCCTTTTTTTCTTTTTTTATTTTTTTACTCTTTTTAGGCGGTCAAATTTTCTGATTTATTCCTATACTTTTTGTGATATTGCAAGAGAATATTGGCATTTTTTTGCATCTCAATCAACAACAAGAATGCAATGGTTTTGGGTCATCAGCAGCCTTAAATGGATTTTGATCTTTTGACAATATTCTTATATTAAAACAGCGACTCAGAAAATGTCTAAGTATTTTTTTAAAAAAACAAAGATTCATCTTCAACATTTTTTTAAGAAGAACACTCTTTACAAACATAGAAAAAATAGATAAAATGAGTGTATATGTAAATTGTTGGTCTTTTGTCTTTTTTTTTTGGCTTTTACACATTAAATACATGTGAATATAAAGTTGGTAAAAGAAAAGTGTTCATCTATTTTTTTATCATTTCTTTCTGAAATTTTCTGTCCCCTTTGGACAAACTAGAAACTCATTTTTGTGCATGATTTTTCTAAAAAATGGAGAAAAAAATTTTAAAACAACTTTTGCTTGTTACTGGGTTTCTCCATTTTAAGTGACCATCCTTATGTGTGGGTTTAACTCAAAGTAGTAACTCTCCACTACCTTTTTTATGCCTACCAATACCGCCAAAATTGCATCTTAAATCTTGAAGGATTGACTGGAATTGGAAGCAATTTTAGGAGGTCAACAGCCATTTGGAAAACTTTATTTTCTTTTTATTCTCTTCTTTATGAATCATGACTAAAAAATTCTTCTTGCTTTGATGTTGTTTGGCTGTCTGAGTTGTTTATAATGATCACTAGAACTGATAATTTGCTTCTTTAGTTTCAAGCTTTAAAGCCTTTTTTTTTTTTTTTGCTACTTGTAAATTTGAATGTTTTGTCTTATTTACTTTGTTACAGATGACCTATTTTAAATAATTATTTCTGCTCTAAATTAATCAAGCAGGTGATTGAAAAATTATAGGCATCGGGTTAGGTGTTGATTGATAGTCTTGGAGGCCAAGTGGATGACGAAAAGCCTCACTAGACCTTCAACCCGGATGAGGGACAGCAATTTCTAGTAGATTCTTTATTCGTTTCTTTTACAGTTTATAATTCTAATTTGTTGGCTGTTAATAATTCCAATATGTAATTTTGTTGGTTATGACAATCTTAAACCACCAAATTAGGATCTTTGAGATTGAAAATAACTAACTTGAAAAATGTAATGAGTTTTGGTTCAATTTTAGTCTGCATATTTTATATCGTATACAGTTAGAAGTTTATGCTCCGGTTATGTTGCTACTTAGTAGTGTGTCCGAATTGAGGACATCATCTTGTATCTTGGCATGGCCACTCTGATGGCATTTAGAATGAGGTTTTCCCTCTAATGCAACTGAGTTACAGCCATAACGGTGTTGTCCCTTCTTGCCTGACTTTTAGCTAATCTGAGCCTTTACTTGATAAATTACTAAATTCTATTTTCTTTCTCATTTTTCCTATCTTCTTACTTTTTACAAAGATGTTTTCTTTATTTGTTTGATTGCTTTTGACTAACGGAATTTGCTGATTACTGTTATGCATAAAAAACTCTATCATGCTATTAAAAATTAACTAACGACTTTAACATATATATGTAACTACAATTTTTTTGTTTTTTTACAGGGTCTACGTGCTCAGCTGATGGATTTGATTCCATAACTAGAGGTATACACTCATTCACAATGTTTTAGTTGTACACCAAGTTGATATCAAAACAATTCTTTATAATTCAAATTTTGGTCATGTAGTTCAAGTTTAGAATGTTCTATACTGTTACTATAACAGTTCAGTTTTCTATTAGGTCTGTTTTGGGGGAAGTGGGGATAAGATGGTATTTTATATTGGGAGGATCCGACAGTTCTTCCCTAGGGATGGATTGGGTTGTGTAGTTAAATATGAAAATTTACAAGATCTAGATTAGAGTAATCTCTTTTCCCTGCTTCAGATGTGCCCTTTATTGTTATAGGTTTGACTATTCTGGGAAATTATTAATTAGCTCATTATAATGCAGTCAATGGTAGAACTGATTTTTCCTTTATTTTATGGTCTATGTATTTTACCAATTTTTTAGTCTATTTTTTTCTTTAGGGACATGGAAACTTCTTCATTACCTTCCCTAGATCTTATTAACGAGGATTCAACCTGGGAAAGCAAAAGATGATTAACTTATGATTTATAAGAAGCCTTGGTCATTTTCTTGCATATGGTGTTGGGAACCTCATTTACAATTTCAATATACAGGGTTAAATTGTGCTGAGCCAGTGAAAAATCCTGCTCCTGCTAATTTGCTTCTATATGGTGGTTTTGAAACAGATTTATACCATCATAAATCTACTATTTTGTCCTATTAGGAATTTTTCTGTGAGATAGCAAAGGTTCAATTCCTTTACAACTGACCCATTGTTTGAGCATAACAAATTGTTAATTCGTTGATTTTCCCGCGCCTCCCCTTCAAATTCTGTTTGTAGGGAAATTATCAAGAGTTATTATCATTCAACAATATGGTGCATGCTTTAGTGATCTCTAAAAAGCTAATATAGTCCATTTTAACACTAACTATAGTGATGAATGTAAGTTTGCCTAGAATTTTAGACTTGTAAGTCCCTTCCCAAAAAAAAAAAAGAGGATTGTTTACTCTATATTAATTTAAAATAGTGTAATTCCGCTCTTTCTCCATCTACATGTTCTCTAATGTTAGGAAGAACAATAATAAGAGGGAATGTAATTAACCATTTTCCAATGTAGTTAATGTATTAAAGAATCTTTTAGAGTTACTATTTTAGTATATTTTCTATGTTTGCAAGTAGTGTTCTTCATATGTTAACTTTCTGATGAATCTTTAACAAATCAACTTGGTTGATTACGTAGACATTGAATGTAGTTTTTTAATGTTGATTTCTTATGTATATTAATATGAGTTCTTATTATGTTACCAACTTTATTGTAACTTATATCTAATTTTGGGCATTTGTATCCATTTGTGACTGAAGTAAGGCATTTAGATTGTATTCAAGACTGATTCTGATGTTTTTGTTGATTGGAAACTTGGATTTTAAGTAATAGAATTTGTTTGAAGTATAAAATTTTATGAGGATCTAGTTACTTTCTTTCTTGCATTATGAACAATGGTGCAGCTTAATATTTGCCTGAAGAATTTTCATTTTAAGTGATTCCTTCCTTATTCTCTAGGTGGTCCAGTAACCTATCTCGGGCAGTTATCTAATTTGACAACACAAGCTGAAGAATTAGTCTTAAGTTGAAGAATTTTCTATATATGTTTTCTTCATTTGTTTTCCTAAAATAAAATACTAATTATTATTTCCTTATAATTTAGATGGGCAAATCAAGACTTGGGAGTGTTGGTGATGACTGGGACAACAGTTTTCAGAATAGAGTTGAAGCTTTAATTTGGAAGAATGCAAAAGATTATTGCATGTCTTCATTCCTTAATTACCAATATTTTATAGTACTTCAATTTTACTTTGTGAGGCAATATTTATTATACATAATATTAACATTAGTTTTAACTTTCTTGGGTATTTATATATATCTATCATTTCACTGTGCAACATGCAGGTATATCTCGTGTTAATATCTAATAACGGCAAATACTTAGATAGACCCGGTCTTTAGTCCTACTTGTACACTCTGTGGCATGGATTAAACCTTAGAGAATCTATAACATCAGCTGATGTAAGCAAGATTCTTTAAGATTTAATCATGACCACAAGGTCTACATGTGAGGTAAAAAATTTGGTCTATTTAAGTATTTTCCTCTAATAACAATTATATAAGAAAGAAGTTGGGTTATTGTAACATAATCAGTTGTTGCCACGTGGAGCTTCTGTTTTTTTTTTTTTTTTTCTCCTGGTAGAGTTGACATGGGGGGGAAAGGACTAAAGAAGTCGGAAATCGATTTCTTCTTTTCTTCCTTTGGTCTATGCTCGAACTTCCAAAATTGCCCATGTTTTGACAAGCAGTTATCTACTATTCTAGGGTATTTTTGATAACATATTTGATGATTAGAATGGAATGATTGACTTTCGCAAGCTGCAAGCCATTTCTTGCTTGCCACATGGATTGGTTGGGAAGTAGCTGAACGTAAATGGCTTGGAAAAGAAACCGCCCTTCCCAAATATCTTACTTTTTTGCAGATTACCCCTCTAGGTATTAAAATTAATAAACTATTTAGGGGTATGGTAGTCAAACAACTACATGGCTAGAGTGAAGTGATTAACTTTTGTCGTGGCATTATGATTTCCACTCTTCAGTACCACTTAGATTGGAATAATCATTACCTATAACCATTTGAGTACATTAGCTCAATTAGCTGTCATCATCTCAAATATAATTCATACTTAATTTTATTCACATGGCTTTCCATTCGTTCGATTGTTTTTAATGTTAAAGTAACAGCTTCTCTAGACTGACTTCCATGCCTTTTTTCCTGGTTTGTGAAAAATGTGTCAGATTTTTCAATGTATTTGGTCAATTTGATTTCACTCTCTTTTACCAGGCTTTACCAAATTTTTAGGGGATGGGATAGGACAGTGTTGGAAGTTAAAAATAAAATTACCTTTTTCTCTTTTTCTCCATCTCAAGATTTTCTATCTAGTCTAAACACAATCTTCTTCTTTTTTTTTCTCTCTGGTTTAGTTGAACATCACAGAGAAATCTGCGGTAATTTTCTATCCCTCTCTCCTTGACATTTTTATTTTTCCTAATTATCCACTTTAGCTCGTTCCAAACTCGGTTGGATCTAGGATAGGACCGGTTAGCACAACTTGACATACTTAGACGTCCAAGTTTCAAACCAGAACTGCTTTACTTGTTTTTTTCTTCGGTCTAGGCTGTTAATCCAACAGGTATCACATTTTTAAGAGAGAATCTAGTTTTTCAAAGATTATTACTTAGAAAAAGATTTTCGGGGATTATCTCTGAAATTTTCGAGAAGTCTTCTCCTTAGTCTACCGATAACAAAACCAAGCAGCCTTTAACCTTTCCTTCTACATCACCTTCATCTTCTTCCCTACCTCTGTTGTCTCCTCTCTTATCGATTAATTATCTATTTCTTTCTTGGTCCATCTTTTTTTTTGTTTTTTCCAGGTAAATCTTGAGTAAATTGTTGTATTGATCTTATTGTTTGGTTTAGGGCCTATCTAGATTTATATGCTTATGTTTGTACTTTGAACCATTTCATTAATCATATACTCTCCATTTGGGCAAATGAAGAAGCAAAGCATCAATAAGTATCTGTTTTTCTTTGTCTCTTAAGTGGTAAGCCCTTCCTACAAACTACAGAGAAAATTTCCTTTTTCCTTTTTTTTTTTTAATTTGGAATTTCTTAATTTAGATATGAACTATTTTTTCTTATAAAGATTGGATTTTGATGATGGTATTTGTTGTGCTGCATATGGGGACAAAATGGTACCGTTTTTTATGCAAAAATGTTGACGGAGAAATTCCATGAATTTTAATCTCATTTATAGGTAATATTCTTCTTTCTTTTTTTTTCCCTTTGTCTGATCTTGCTACCAATTGTGCTTCATGATATAGTTTTGGGAAAACTTAATTCTTACTGTTTAAATAGCAAAACAAATATGAAATTATTTAAGAATTGAATTTCTTAGCAAATAAAAATCAACACAGGTTGGCACAAAGCGTATGTAAATGTGCCAGTGACAATTATTTACACATGCTCATTCTTTTTCCAGTATAATGTCATGGATTCTTCAATATTGTGCCATGATAGTTCTACTGCTGCTGCACTGAAATGAGTTTCATGTGAGTGAATAAAGAAATACAAAGTTATGAGGTGAAGCAGTTAACATCCTAGCAGTTGGCCTGAAACTTTGCTAAAAGAATTTATGTAAGCTATAGTGATTTTCATGGAATTTGATGGGTATACCAATTTGCTTCCTTTTGTTTGTGGTCATGTTTTCAGTAATTCTGCAATGTAGTACGGTTTGTTTCAAATGAAAGATAACTACAAGCTTAAGATGAGTGATGAAACTTCATGTATAGTATGATTATCAAGGTGAAAGTGAATGGAGTGTTTGATTAAGCTAAGTTTTGATATGTTAAGTCTGTCATGACGTCAAATTCTTTGGTTAACTTCGAAAGAAAAAAACCTACTTTGACTCCTAAAGAGTTACTAATTTTACCAAATAGAACTTTTTAAATGATGTTTAAATAATGTATCAGAAATAATTACTATGAGAGAACATATTAATCAGAAATAATTATTATGAGAGAACATATTAATCAATTCCCTTGCAGAATCTATATTGTTCTCCTCAATCATTGACCTTCTATATCTTGAGCTTGATGTTTTGCTTGCCTACACACTTTGGTTTAGTTTGTTCAGGATATATTTTATTTGAAGTTGTTAGAAATGAAATTGTAGAAACTGAATATATGCCTTTTGATTTGGTTAATTGCATTGGAAATATTTTTTCCCATCTGGCTAGTGTTTTGTCCATCTTTCAAAGTTACCGATTCTAACAGATTAAGGAATTTTTTTTTTTTTTACAAGAACTTTGATTTGTTATTCATTTCTATTCCTGCCATTGGGACGTCCCAAGTTTTTTGCCAATTCCATCATGTAAACACATTTGATTTTAGTACTTTAGATATCTGTGCACATCACATTTGCAAGTGCTAATTAAATTTTAGTAATCCACTTTTCAAAATTTGAAGTTGTGTAACCAACAATATTGGAGGGTATTTTTTCTTATTTTGCAAGTGCTTTATTCTTGGATTACGTTTGAATTAATGTGTTTTTGTTCATTCATACAGTTTTTTTGTGTCTATATAGCGATTGGACGGAAACGCTCAACTGTGGCACAATTAGTTCAAATTCTTTGTTTTTTTTTGGTAAAATTCAATATTTTGTATCAATAAAAGAATTATAATTGTTAACTATTTTCTTTTTGGGGAAAATAAATCTATGGGTTAATTATACTTTACCCCTTGAACCTACACCTCAGTTGCACTTTGTTCCATGAATCCTAAAATTGTATACTTTATCCCCTATGAAAGATTCCATCATATATATAATTATAAAAGATGATGGAGACATTTATTTTGACATTATTACCCTTCAAATATTTGTGGATAAGTTATATTCCTTTTTATTTTATTTTTAATGGTTCCATGTGGTATTCTTTTATTTCATAAGAATAATAGATATTTTTATCACATTTTCCTTAATAAAATTATATCTTATTTTTTTTAATTTCAAAAACTAAATACTAATAGAGCGAACTTTTACAATACTTTTTTTTCATTTTTTTTTTTTTTTGCAGAATCTAAACATATTGAAAATAAAATAACTTAGCAGATTTCTTTTATTTATATAAATGATTTTATTTTTACACATTTTATACTTAACAAAAAAATTTGTAAAAAAAAAAAAGTTTTGCATGTATGTTGATGTCGAACAAAAAAAATGTACTTATTTAGTTAAAAGATGTTCTTCTTGCACTTTAAGTAAGGTGTGAAGTGAAATGAACCTTGTGAACTTATATAAGATACTTTTAATTTTAAAAAATTATTTAGTAATTTATATTTAACATATTTAGTTCATGTAAAATAAAAATGAACAAAAAATAGTTGTAAAAATATCATTTTTGTATTTAGTTATTATAAGTGAACAAAATAATGTATAAGTTGATTAAAGAAATTTGACAATTCATAAAATTCTCTTATAATTCTGAAATAAAAAAATAAATAAAAGGAATGTATACAATCATTAGAGACTAATTAAAAGTAGAATAACTTTGAACACAAATTGTGATGGAGGATATTTTTGTCAAAACAAATATCTACATCATCTTGTTATAATTATTTATATGATAGAATCTTTTAATAGGAAGTAAAGTATACATTATTTGGGTTTAGAAGGCAAAGTAAAATTATAGTGTAAGTTCGAGGGAATAAAGCATAATTAACTCTAAATCTTTTAGGTGGGTTTATCCACCTCTTTTAGTAATAACATAAGAAGCTTGCACATGTTTCTTGATGAACTAGTTTATCGAGAAGTGGACAAACTTTCACTTTGAGCTATAAAAACCCAATACCAAAAGAAGAACCAAAGAAAAAAGTCTTTTACACTTTCATTGTGAGATCTAAGTATCGCAGAGAAAACATTACTGTGCTCTCAAACAGTGTTTTAAAACTCGGACCGGTGATTGAACTGGTAAAGGTTCCGATTTTTGGTTCAATTAGATCTCTGTCCAATTATGGTCAATTTCGTTACACCATAATTGTCAAACGAGTACCCCAAGACCAACTTCTCTTGTGGTCCTTCGATGTTCGAGTACTCCAACAAAAAACTTTTTCTTCAATTTTCGACAAATATCTCAGGATCAAACTCTTGAACCTAGAGCTCTGATATCACTTGTTAGAATAAAAAATCATGACACGGAAGATAAATTTATTCAACACATATAAAAATATGTGGGAAAAGAGGAGGAGTTACAAAATAACGCACATCAGACTCTCATATTGAGACCCGCATAAACCCACGGCATAATAGCCTTACCATTAGGCTAGAATCTCTCTATTCTGGACTCTCTCAACTCAACTCTTCTCTTCTCAACTGAATCAACTAAACAAACCCTGAGTAACAAATTTAACAACCAAGAAATCCTAGAAACCTAATTAGAATAGGAAATAACAACTCTAAACATAATTGTATTAGGAAACTAAATTACTTAAATAACAAAATTACCAAAAGTTAACAATAACATATTTCCTAATTGAAATGGAGTTTGGTTTAATTATGCCATCAATAGACAGGATCTCTCTTTTCAGATTTTTGTCCAATTAAGGCCAATTTCGTTACACCCTAATTGTCAAACGAGTACTCCAAGACCAACTTCTCTTGTGGTCCAAATTTTCTGATGTTTGAATACTCCAACAAAAAACTTTTTTTTCAATTTTTGACAAATATCGGAGTATCAAACTCTTGAACCTAGAGCTCTGGTACCACTTTGTTAGCAAAAAAAATACGCAGCGGAATATAAATTTGTTCAACACATATAAAAATATGTGGGAAAAGAGGAGGAGTTACAAAATAACGCACATCGTACTCTCATATTGAGAAAGCATAAACCCACAGCATAATAGCCTTACCATTAGGCTAGAATCTCTAGGAATTAGAACTATTCTAGACTCTCTCAACTCAACTCTTCTCTTCTCAATTGAATCAACTAAACAAACCCTCTATTTATAGAGTAACAAATTTAACTACCAAGAAACCTAGAAACCTAATTAGAATAGGAAATAACACCTCTAAACATAATCGTATTAGGAAACTAAATTACTTAAATAACAAAATTACCAAAAGCTAACAATAACATATTTCCTAATTGATATGGAGTAAATGTTTAATTATGCACATCTAATTATAATATTTCTCTTTTTTTTGATTTTTAAACACTTCAATGGGTATAAAGAAAAAAAACCTATGCAAATAAAGAAAAAGAAAAGCCAATTTCAGATTTCACCACTCTTACCCATCACCAACTCCATCACCTTTTCCTTCCCTCAAATCACCATCACCATCACCATCTCCATCCATTTTCTTCTCCTTCCCTCTCTCTTATCCATCTCTCCCGCTTTCCTTCTCTTTCTTCTCCATCTGCCCCCTTACCCTTCATCTGCTCCCTCCTCTTGTCGGCCCCAACTTCCACTGCCTCATCCCTACCATCTAGTCTATCTCCTCCATCCCTGCTCAAGGATCCTTTTTTTTTTTTTTTTTTTTGGCTTTTTGTATATAAATTTGATGAATTTAGAGATGGATTTTGTTTTTTTGAAATAGTAGGAATTTGGTGATTGGAGAATTCAGATTCGGTCTGGCGTGTTTATTGAGTTTTGACGTTTTGGCCTTTGCTCTTTATAGTTTTTTTTTTTTTTAATCTGAATGTAAAAACACCACCGGGTCACGGTTGAACCGATTTTTTTCCAGTTCACATTTTTAACTATTCTATTGGGTTTTTTATACAGTCTCTTATATATAACTAGACAGGACCGGTGGCTCTTTCAAGTCGCGCCCCAACTGGTCAAACCAACCAATCCGATCCGATTTTCTAAAGATTACTCTCAACAACAACTGAATCACGTGATAAATACTCTTCCATACAAAGAAGTAGAGGTCTCTTTTGTCAACAAAAAAGAATTTTGAAAATATTGAATAATTCTATTTTATACCTATTAACTTATACACAATTATCACTTCACATCTTTAATTTTGGTTTTGAATACTTTGCACGTCAACTCTAAAATCAGTCCTACTTCAATCTAATTTTAAATACCGTCACTTATTTTACAAAAAAATTATTATTCTAAAAATTCTAAAGTTCTTATTTAACATGCCATGATTACTCCATCTATGAGACATGATTTAGCAACAATTTTCTTTAATGAAAAGATACTTGAAACATCTGTAGACTTTAATAGCTTTTGGAACAACATGTTAGACAATGCAGTAAAGCATCCCAAGTCAATATCCCAAAACTTAAAAATTGAACACCTTAGCCGGCATATGGGAGGAAAATTTTTGTGTGGACCCGATCTATGGTATAGTGTCATGGACCCCTTAGTTCACAAGGTTCCACATCACTTCACACATTCCACGAGAGTGATGTTGAACTTTGTGGACTAAGGGATCTATGGCACTATGCCATGCAGCCGGTCCACTTATATACAAGAATTTTCTGGCATATGGGTCTTGGAGGAATCAAATACCAGAGTATTCTTTGAAAACATTGAGGGATCATATTTTTGTTGTTAGTAAATTTAGGGTTAAAAGGAAAAAATACCACATGAACTTTCACCTGAGTAAAATTTTACCTCCTTTAATTTATTTATAAGCACTTAATCTCATTTTTTATGTTTCAACATAAAGTATCTCTACTATTTATGTTATATTTTATTTTTCTTTTTCCCTATTATTTTCCTCTTTATTTATTTCAGTTTTACTTTTTCATTTATTTTTCTTTATAACTTGTTTACATAATTTGAAATAATTATATTTCGAGAATAAATATGTTTTGTGATACAAAAAATATTAATTTTATTATATTTTGATGTTCGTGACCAATTAATACTAATAGAACCAAGAAAAATAAGAAACCTACAGCAATAGTAAAAGATTAACTCAAAAGAAAGTTAAAAAAAAATATATTCTTAGTATAGAAATAAGTCACAGTTTGCAAGCTCGAGTTCAATTTTTTGTTTCTGGTGTAACAATGGTAAAATATAGTAAAATATCAAAACTTTCTAACATAATGGCTACAAGTGCAGTAAACTTTGGCGAAATATGACACCAAATAGTTTGTAATGCACATAATTTAATGTACACTTAGAATAATTTTTTTTTAAAATTTTTATTTGACTCACCTTTTTTCTTAATTAGTTTATTTATTAATATAGTGTTAATAATTAGTAACAGTATATTTCATAATATATATATATATATATATATATATATATATTACGAAAGCTTTGAAATATTATTTTTGAGCATTACGTGTGACTATCTCCACTATAGAAAGAAAAAAAGAAAGAAAAATAAAATCTACTAGTAAATACTAGAAAAACTAGGCTTCCTACATATGCATCGTCTAAAACAACGATTTTTATCAACTATAGCAAAGAAAGAAATTTCATAGAAGTCGAAAAATATGAAAAAATAAATAATATGTCTAGCTACTTCTTGTTCTATGGATAAAAAAAAAATTCTTTTGTATACTTATAGTTATTATTGTCACTATATTTTGATTGTTTATGTGACTCCATGGATTATATCTATTTACACAAATACCTCGACGACTCCTGCTCGTTAATACATAGAGCCCCATAAGCATATCTTGAGTTGGTAAGGAAATGTGATCCCCAATAACTGGAGACAAAAGATTCATATGAGAAAAATATAAGTAAACGGGTCTCTGCTTGGGCTTCCAAAGATAAATACAGGGGATATATATATATATATATATATATATATATATTATAAAAAGTATATGTTATATGTCAATCTCTAAATTTAGAGAATTGAATTGTTTAGACACATGTAAGAAATTATAACTTAATAATTCATCAACTGTCTCTAAAAATAATATAGATGTTTATTACTTAGAAGATATAATGGAAAAAATTTAGGAAAAAAGAGAGAAAAAGTAAACAATAAAAAAATTGGAGGAAAAAAAGAAAACCAAAGTATAATTATAATAGACAGAGATCATTTTAAGAGAAAGCACAAAATAGAGGATTAAGTGCTTATTAAAAAAGTTAAAGGGGAAAAATTCTACTAGAATGAAAGCTCATGTGGGATTTCTGCTTCTAACGCTAATCATTAAGCAAAACTGTTATGGGAAAATGCATTTAAGTTTTAACAAATATTTTTTATTTTTTCTTTAACCTTCTAATTTTTCTAGAAATATTAATGGAATTTATAAAGTAAGTTTTGAGACATCTAGATGTGTATATTTTTCATTATCAAATGTACCCCATTCCTTATAATGTCACAACCACAGAGTTGACCAACAGTGGGAAAATTGATATGGCTCAATTATTTGGTATATTGACGCAATGCTATTTAGATTTGTTCATTAATCTCGGGAATATCAACCAAATGTAGGCAAACATCAACAAGAAATAATAATGAACAATGATCCAACTACAATGAATTACATGGATTGGATAATTAACGCATGTCATGTCATGTTTGGTTGAGCACTTTTTAAACATGTGATTAATTATCTCACTTAACAATATTAATTCTTGTGCAAGGTAAGTGAGGTGTCTTTATTTAGACAATAATTATTTAAAATATTATTTGAACCTTTTGAAATGGGAGTTGTGTGAGATAAAAAGATGATTATAAAACGTGTATAAATAACGATTGTAAAATATTATTTAAAAATAATTAAAAATATACCACCTAAACGGAAGTAATTACTTATCTTGGGATAATTTGCGGATGGAATAACTAAATTTTGAACTATTTTTTCCCCTAATGAAATTTTGGTCGTAAATCATATGCAAATCATTACTGATTTCTTAATTCTAATCCAAAATTTTCCTCCGACTTCATACCTCAATTCAAGATTGTACATAATAATCTTTTAATTTTTATAATTTAATTTAGGTAAAAGCAGCTAAACTTTTCATTGTTATCAGATTGATAGTTGTTCTTATTTTGATCAAGTAGGTTTTTTTTAATATGTACTTTTTATGATTTTTTACTATTTCTAATTGTTCAGTCGATATTTTATCCATTTAAACCACTATACTTTTCCTAGAAAATAAGAAAATGCAGTGTATTTTTTAAGAATATAATATTTTCGATTTCTGAAGCAATTTATACCATCCTCACATGTTTTTAGCATATTATAATTATTAAGATAACATTTGATACCAATTGAAACAACACTACAAGTACGGGGTATATTGATCAATAAAATATTAATTCGACATCCAACAGAATCCCATATGGGATTCTGTTAATTTGGATATTTTTTAGAATTAAATGTCAATCAAACACTAAACAACAAAGACTATGTCTGTTCCATACTGACTCATCCTATAATTCATAATTTGAGGGTGAATCATCCCATCTTATTTTATCTGTGAACCAAATATACGCTTCTTGTTTTTAGGGAAACTATTCCCACAATAGATTCAATGATGTTTTGCATATCATTCAACAAAGATAAGGGTCCCTATATAATAACATTTGGCTGGTTGGCATTATTTCCAGAGCAAATTTCCCACATTTGATGAAATTACCTTGCAAGTGTCAGCGCATCACTCTCGGGGATTCTCGTCTTCTTATCTCTTCTCAGTTGACAGGAATTGCCATGATTAGTGTTCATCTTCTTTCTTCACCTTAATTCTTTTTTTTCAATTTTTTCTTTTCCAATCGACACCAAATCACACAAAACTTATACCAAACAATCTTAACAAATTTAAAACACATTTAATATCATTCGAGAACAAAACATAGTGGCTACAAATATATGTGAATAAGGGACATCACTGCGTTAGCCATCTCGGGACATGAAAACATTGTGGTAATCGTGACTCAGATTGGATAGCTGGGTTCCTCCAGGGGCTACTCCGGCTTATGCACAGATGCAGATGTATGGTTGATATAGCGTTGGAAGAGTGGCTAGGGACGCTGTTGAAGAAAGATGGGATGGCTGAAATTTACATGTATAGTGACTCTGTGGCGTTGAACAATACTAGCGTAATGGGAGGAATGGTGGTGATAAAACAGAAGAGCAGCAACATTGGGGGATTCTGTACGTTAACATGACTATGAAATACAATCTTGCCTTCTCAATTACCAGTAATCTAAAGTCTAAACTTGTGTTTAAGTTCTACAACTCATGTAGCATCAGTTTGTTTATTGAGATGTTGATATGGATCCGAATAGCCTAAATATGTGTCAAGATGAGAAAATGAAAAATGGAGCTAGCATGGATTCATTCTTGGCAATCCATGCTAGCTTAGTGAATCCATGCTAACTCCATATTTCATTTCCTCATCTTGACACATATTTGAACTATTCGGATCCATATCAAATGTTAGCCAATTAAAGGAAATACATTTGATGTTCATTCTCAAGCGAACACATAAAATTTCTGAACTTATTTTTCTTTCATGAATCATTTCCGCAAACATGTAGTGTGAGATAGAAAATGGTTCTTTCAATTTGTTTGCAAATTGAGTCGAAAATATTCCACTCAGTATAAGAGAGTAGTTTTCATCTCCCTCACAGAAATCATATCCACGTATAATCTATAGAATAACAAGGAATTAAAGAAAAATCAAATCCGCATAATTTTTAAGAAAATTTGAATGGTGTAAGCTAGCAGATATATTACAATGAGGGGTAATGGCCACTGGAAAAATAGACAAATAGAGATATGAAATGAAAGAAATGAAACTGTCGAAAAAAAAAAAAAAAAAAAAAAACCGAGGGAGTGTGCGGTTGGGTAAAGCAAGTAGGTGGGGACTCGAAAGTGATATATTGACTTTGAAGGATAATTTTGTCATAAAATGAAATTTGCTCTGGCTTGATAATATTTTCTCTAACAACAATGCCAGACATAAAATTTCTCATATATTCAGCGGACTTTTATAACAGTTTATGTACTGTATTATATATTCTTTCCTAGAAAATTCAATATCTAAGGGGAAAAAAAAAAACAAATTGCATAGCATATTAACCATCCTATTCCATGTCAATGGAATATGTGTAGATAAAAGTGGTAAAAGTTTTTTTTTTTTGTATATATAAAATTCACTACACATTATTATGAGCAATTATTACCATAAAAGAAAAAAATAGGGAGAAATTTGTTAGATATATGTATATTTTCTAGGGTGGCATTATTACTTAGCATAGTATATCCCGCCAGAGTAATTTTACTCATTAGAACAAAAATGCCTTTGTTGTACTCAACCACGAGATCCACCTGTCTGGTAGGTTTCCAACTTCATCGTGTCAATGTGCTCTGCACCACGCTGCCCCACTAGGATTATCAGATGTGGTGAGCATAAAACTAATATGCTGAAAACCATATCAAGAAATCATTAACAGCCAGAGAAAAGGAAAATCATGAATAAGAATTAACAACAATATCATCTGTAGAAATTTTAATTATAGAGACCTCAAACTTTTAGTCACATTTGTATCCCAATAATTATATAAAAGGGAAGGTTGTCCTTGTAAAGAAAACGTAACATACCCTTCAAAGGGTTGTAATGTTATTCATTTATAACATCAAAATAACATACAAAATAAATTACAGGTGCACAAGTAAATATCTATCACTAAACATTTAGCCAAGATAATGACAAACGTAAATTACAAATGATTATCTCTATTTAACATGCCCCCTCAATTAGAGCATGGAGAAACTTAAAACAATGTATGGATAGACTTTTTGTACGAATGTCAGCAAGTTGTCTATCAGTCAGAATATAACGAATATGTAAGAAACCTCCAACCACCCGTTCATGAATAAAGTATAGATCAATCTCTAAATGGTTTGTGCATAAATGATATAGAGGATTAATTGTGAGGTACAAAGCAATAATCTTATCACAATGAAGTAAAGGAGGATCTTTCAGAGTGAGACCAAGATCCTTCAGAAGATTATAAATCCAAGTTAACTCAGTAACTGTATGAGCAACAGCGCAATATTCAGCTTCAGTACTAAACCGAGAAATAGTGTGTTGCTTTTTCAAACTCTAAGAAATCAAATTAGGACCACAAAAAAATTGCATAACCAGTGGTAGAATGCAGAGTATCAGGACAACCTGCCCAGTCAGCATTGGAATAGGTAGTAAGTATGGTAGAGGTGGAAGAAATAAAAAGAAATACCATTAATAATAGTGCCAGCAAGATACTGTAGAATACGTTTAACTACTACTAAATGAGAAGTGCGAGGTGTATGCTTGTATTGACTAACAGTATTCACAGAAAAGCAAATATCTAGTATTATAATGGTCAAATATTGAAGAGCTCCTGCAAGACTATAATACTCTATTCGATCAGATAAGAGATCTCCATCGAAAGAAGATGGTTTTGCACCATTCCTACCGGTTTACAATCTAACAAAGAAGTATGAGAAAGAAGATCACGGACATATTTTGTTTGAGAAAGATGAAGACCCTGCGGGGATGTAATATCGTGAATACCAAGAAAATAGTAAAGAGAACCTAAATCACTCATGGAAAAATGAGATTTAAGTTGTGTAATAAATTTTTCAAAGAAGAAAAGAATCAAAACCCGTGAGAAAAATGTCATCAACATATAAAAGAAGAATAATACATGAATTATTTTGATTGATAATAAATATTGACGTATCAGCACGACTGTTATGAAAACTATAAGATAGTAAAAGGAACTAAACCGTGAAAACCAAGCTTGTGGAGCTTGTTTAAGATCATAAATATCTTTGTGCAACTTACAAACATAAGTAGGAAAATTAGGATCAACAAATCCATGGGGTTGGATATAAAAACTTCCTCTTGAAGAACACGATGCAAAAAAACACTTTTAACATCTAGTATCCAACCTTTGGAGAGAGCTAGAGAAAGAACCAATCAAATTGTTGTAGGCCTAACAATAGGGCTAAATGTTTCGGAAAAATCAATACCACATTATTAATTATAGCACTTAACTACAAGGTTTGCCTTGTATTGTCCAAGAGAGCCATCTTGCTTCTGTTTCACACGATAGACCCATTTGCTACCAATTATATTCATGCCTTTTGAACAAAAGAACAAGAGTCCATGTATGATTAGAAAGAAGAGCATTGAATTCTTTAGCCATAGCAACATGCCACTGAGTATCTTTAGTGGTTGTAGAATAAGAGATAGGTTCAACAGGTAAATATTGAAAATGGAGAGCTCTAAGAGCATATTTAGGATTTGGCTTTCGTCTATTTTTAGAGCAAGTAACCATATAATGAGAATGATGATGACTTGCTGTAGACATAGACGAAAATGATCGACATGGATTCTCTGATGTGCTTGATGACTCTGTAGAGTTTCTAGAGAAAGAAGGTCCAAAATCAGGTTGTCAGGAACTATTAGGAAGAGATGACAGATTTGTAAGTGATGATGTTAAACTTGGTTGGAATAGGAAAAATAGAACGTCGTAAAAAATTTTGGACTACCAAGGTAGAGGAGATAAGCTAGATGTACCAAATGAGAAATAATGTTCAACAAATCGCACACTTTGACTAATATAGACACGGCGACTAGCAAGGTGCATACGCACTGATAACCTTTATGATGAGAACTATTGACAAAAAAAACACAAGATCCCTATGAGATTGTAGATTTTGATAACATAGACATCCAAAAGGTTTTAAGATAGAGTAGTCTAGACTTACAGTTAAACAGTATTTGAAAAGGAGAATTATGATGCCATACTGATGTGGGTAATCAATTTGTCAAAAATATAACAATAGAAAAAGTTCCAACCCATAAGGAAAATGAAGTATTAGAATGATAAAACAATGTGTGAGGGTGTATCAGATAAATGTCTATAATTACATTTAGAGACACCTTAATTCAAAGAGTTTGAAAATGCAAGGGGCATTACTCAATACGTAATGGATCCCCACGATTCACATCTTTTTGACTGTCTCTTAATCAACATCTAGATGTGTGGCAGAAACAATCAGTTTAAGAATGAATTCTATTGCTCTTGCTGCCTAGTTGCAATCCTAAGGTCATTTTTCATGGTTAAAAAAATTATGCTCCCTGAAAATTTTTGAACAAATACATTGTCTTTTGTATGAATAATAAGTTCATTTTCATGTTTATATCATGCATTCATACATTTCGTTCAAAAAAAAAAGTTGTCATTCGTGTACAATTATATTTCATAATATTGTGAATGTTTTTCTTTTGTGTGGATCATGGAATGAGCCTCGAAAAACAAGATTGAGCTAAAAAGCCCAAGATTCATGTCCAACAAGCAATTCTTGCGTATACATTTGACTATCTAAATTTACTGTATGTACCCTGAAAATGTTGACTTAGCCATTTTCATAAGAGAAAGTCAACTACCCAAGTTATCCCTTGCAACCATTTGAGCATACAAAGTTGATGTATACAGTTTTATCAGGTACCCTACCGACCAATCCCACACTGGGGCAATTTTTCATAAAGATAAAAATATGTTTAGGCTGACTCATGTCATATGTATTTGAAAGCAGAATATGTTCTTTGCTTTGATTGTTATGGGAATCTAGAATGACATTTTGAGCATTTGTTTATTGTATCTAGACACAATGTATCTTTGTTGTCTTCTTTGAGCCTTCAGATGTGTTAATTTTGTTTCAATAAAATGCTTGATGATCACACCCTTACACTGGGGAACTTTAGATGTCCAATTAGAAAATCTAGTTTTTTGGATATACATTTCTTACACTAGTTATCAAGAGTTTAGAATGATATTTTGGCCTTCATTTCTACCATCTTTACACAATTCATCCCTTGCATCCCCATTGAGCTTTCTAGAGCTGAATCTTTCATTTCATACATATCACACCCCTAAAGTAGGGGAGAGAATTTGAATAAAGTGTTGGGATAAGAGTGACATTTTTTGTATAAAAGATCATAAGAGTTGAATTTTCAAAAAACTAACATAAAAAACAAAACAATAAAAAGATAAAATCAATTGACTCAATGACCAAATACATCAATAATGTTAAAGTATGATCAAGTGCTTCAATGTGACAATACACCAATGATGTGGAAGTGGGATTTCAAAATCAAAGTGCCTCACAATATGCCAAATTCACTAATAATTTGAAAAGCATGGTGGTAATTCAAGTATTAACAATCTCCTGTAGAAATATTAAGGTCAAAGTGCAGTGTCAAAATATGAGCAATGCGAAAATAATTACATGCTCACTATTAATTTTGGAATATTTTTGAAGCATAATACTTGGACAAATATTTGGAATTAATAAGCAATCAAAGGTGCACAATTCCCTAATAAAATTTTATTTTGACTATCACTTTCCAGCCACATTACAAGCTTATAAAATCCATTACGACTTTTCTTTTATGGCAATCGTAGGTCTTTTGGGTCTATCTTTTTCTAGTGATCACAAGGATATGTCCCATGTTGTACTGTTTTAGCTATCTCTTCTTGTCGCATTACAAGCCAATAAAGCTCATATGCTGGCTACTTTCTCCTAATAAATAGATTACAGAACTGTTTGCATTCATAGAGATATGGGATGAGTCAACTAGAATCAAATTGGTCACAAGGTTGATACAAGACTTCCTGACATAATCCTAAATGCTGAAATGTCAAACTAGGCTTTTCTCAGTCGCATCACAACTATGACAAAATCATGTCATAAGTTTGTTATGTTTAACAGATAAAATGCCATTCATTTTTCCCTAGCACTAAACCTGGTAAGAGGATGGCTCAACAAAAGTTTGTCTTGTTCTAGAGGCTAGTGATGTGATTCTTGTGATAAGTATGCTTTATATTTGTCAAATGTTTCTTATAAAGTGAAATTTATTCCCTTTACTAAAAAAAATGAATCGAAATGTATCATTTGCTTTTTTGTGTTGCTTGGTATATGTCTTTTGTATATGTTTTGTTGACTTAATCATAGAGCACCCTTTTCAAGTCAAGGGACCATTTTGTAGTTCATGAATACCAACACTTGGGCAAATTTTGATGCAAATGGCAAATTTTGGATCCATATCTTGATTTTTCAACCCAAAGATTTTAATGGGTAGAAACTGTAAGCAAGAAAAAAAAAAAAAAAATTGGGGACAAATTTTTTAAATTGAATATCTGAGGTATAAAGAGAAACTGGGGTATATTGCAGCAAGTATCAACTATCTAGTAATTCTTAACAAATCATGTTAAGATGTACCAGTGAATCTGTGAGGTATACTTGAAAATCGAGTGACGCATTCTCCAACTCTTTACCATGAACAGGATTTTGGCATCTCATTATACTCTTACTGTCATTGGTAAAAGAAAATGCATTTTGTGCATTCTTCCTATCTTTCAAAGGTATGCCTCACTGAGAACAAACGAAGTCTCATATCAAGTCAAGCAATAAGATTTCAAATTTCTTCTAGACGTTTGGTGTCAGATGCACATTTCCTTTTGGGTGGTAAGCGCTTTATTGGCTTTTATTTTCAGCTTGCGCATTCATTCCCAAGTTTCAAGGTTTTGATAGATTTTTTTTTTCAAGGCTCATGTTAATTTTTCAGAAAGGAAAAAAAAAATGTGTGAAGATTCTCGAAGTTGTTGAAATTTCACAACTTTTTTGGTTGTCTTGTTAGGCATTCAACATTTAAACTTCAATTGTGTTGTTGTAATTCTAGTTTGTTTGTTTAAATATTTAAATTTTAAAAGAGGCTTCAATTTTAAAATCACCTGTTTAGCTGTGTCAAGTTAGGAGTGGTTTAGATTTTGTGTCATTTCAATTCCAGTATAACAATTTTAGCTTTTACATTTAACTGTATCTCATTTTAGTCCATCGGGAGAACTGTATCCCTAGGTGCTATTTTGTTCATCGGGAGGATAGTATCCCTTCTTGTTATTTCAATCCAATAGGAGGAAGGGATCCCTTGTTGCTATTTCGTCCATCAGGATCTAAATATCCCTAAGAGACTATTTCGTCTATCAAGAGGATAAAGTGACCCAAGTTGTTACTCTGTCTAGTTTTAAAGTCAAAGTCGTTTCAAAGACAGTTCGGCAATAGGAATACTTAAAAGTTGCCATTTCGTCCATTGGGAGGATAATATCCCGTTGTTATTTTATCTGGCGGGAGGATATGTATCCCAAGTTATTTAATTCGTTTAAATTCCAGTTCATCAATCTGAATATTTAATCTTCTAAGTTGTTATTTCGTCCATCAGGAGGACAGTATTCCTAGCTGCTAGTTTTGTCCATCAGGAGGATAGTATCTCAAGTTGTTATATCGTTTGTTTTAAATTTCAAAGTCCTTTCAAAGTTTAGTTCAGTAGTTTGAGCATTTAAATCTCAAAGTTGTTTCAATTTTTGTTCAACAAGTTGTTTAAAGACCTACTGTAGTTTGGGCAATCATTTAAAGACCTATCATAATTGAGCAATCATTTAAAGATTCATCGTATTTTGGTCAATTGATTAAAGACCCATCGTAATTGGGCACTCCTTTAAAGACCACCATAGTTTTGGCAATCCTTTCAAGACCCACTGTACTTTGGGTAATCAATTCAAGGCCTACTATAGTTTGGGAAATCATTTAAAAACACATTGTAATTGGGAAATCATTTAAAGACCCACCGTAGTTTGGACACTTGAAACAATCGTTTCAAGATCCACCATAGTTTGGGCAATCGCTTAAAAACCATTGTAATTGGGCAATCATTCAAACACCCCCGTAGTTTGAGAAATCATTTCAGAACCCATCACAATTGGGCAATCATTTCTTAGTTTGGGCAATCATTTAAAGACCCATCGTAGTTTGCACAATTATGCAAGACCCACCATAGTTTGGGCAATCATTTCAAGACCCGCCATAGTTTGGATAATCGTTTCAAGAGCTACCATAGTTTGGACAACACTTAATCCTTTAATTTTCCTTTCATCTCAATCACAATTTTTTTTTTTCTAGTTGTTCAATTTCCTGTCATTTCGATTGAAATGCTTTTGAGTATGAACTACGCTTGACTTTATTCACATCAAGATGTGGATATGTAGGGAGCTCGTTAGAGTTCGATCACCTTTTTGCTTTTGTAAGCTTTTTTCTTTAATCACTCAAAATTTGTCGATAGTTATTAAATCTCTATTTGTAAATTGCAGTATGAACTATGTTTGACCTGATTCCTAAGGTGGGATACGTAGGTAGCTCAACTAAAGTCCGATCACAATTTTAGCACTTTCGTTATACTTTAGTTCATATTATGTCTTCTGGAGTTATTGTATATGTCTCCTATTCTTGAAAAAAAAAATTGAAATTTGAGTTGGCCATTCCAAGTATCTCTTTTGCTTTGTTTCTTTATCTAATGTTTCTATAATTTCAGTCTAACATCCGAGTTGAAAAGAAAAGGAAAAAAAACTTCGCAAGTTCTTGCTATGTCTTTCTATGTAGGTGCAAGGCATCCGATGCCTACATTCCAAAAAGTAGGCCACAAGATCAGTTCAGGGACATTATGAGAATCCTTGCACCTAAAGTTGAAATTTCAAAGAATCAAGTGAACACTTGATGAAGATTGTTGAACATTGTTGGTCCCAAAGCAACCTAAGAGAGGGGTGAATTAGGTTTCAAAAATTACTTTTATAAATATTGAACTTATTGAGATTTTTTTCACTAACAAATTCTTATGTCTAGTATAATGAAGATAAAATCAATGAAGTTTAGGGAATGTAAAGAAAGTAAGAAAGGAGATTAAACAAACAATACTTCCAAGCTAACAAGCTTGAAGTATTAATCTACTATAATGCTTCACAAATTTGGTGAGCCAATAATCTTTACAAAGTAGGACAATTCTTGCTCACACTAAAACTCTTTTAGTTGAGCAAAGAATTTTACTCACAACCTCACTTTTGTACAAGATTGTCACTCCACTCAAATTTTGAATTGCACTCTAAGCTACAAACTAATAAAATATAGCACTATAGCCAATTTGCAATCAAATTGCTCTTTTCTAATTCTTGTATTCAATGCATTAGATGCTCCTTACAGACCAATAGAGCAGGTATTTATAAGAGTAATAAATTATGGTTGTAACTACTTCCAAACGGTTCAATAATAAATGCACAAAAACTAGCCGTTAAGGTTTCGGACGTCCGAGATAAAGATGGTGCGTCCGACACAGCGTCCGATCTCAGAACTATAGTTGGTGAAGGATGTCGTTCGGACGGCTGTACATGCGTCCGAACTGGGTTTCGGACGGTCCTGTTCTTCTGAAACAAGCTTTGTTCGGAGAGTTGTATGCGTCCTTTGAGGAGCTTGAAGAAGTTTTCTTTCTGCCTGTCCATTCGGACGGTGAAATGCGTCCAAGTGAATCTATATCAGATTCTCCTATTCGTCCGAGAAAAGTGGCACTGCGTCCGAACGACCTATTTCCAGCAGAAAAGATAGCAGACCTGCACAACTTGTTTTCAGAGTTTAGTGCTTATGTCATCATCAAAATAAGGTTTGGGAAACATCAATCTCTCCCATTTTTATGATGACAGACAGTCATTGAATAACCAAACATATCCAATCATGTATATAAAAAAAAAATCAACAGATACAACCAACAATTTTGCATATTCCTACTCCCCCTTTTGACATCATCGAAAAAAGCTTTCCCTGAGAAAGTTTACTAAAATAACCAACATCATCAAAATTAGGTCATTGCATAGACAATAACATCTATTTCAATTCCAAACCAACAATAATAATGCCAATATCTATTTAAATTCCAAAACCAAAATAATTTCAATTCCAACATCTATTTCAAAGTAATATCCAAAATAATTCCAAAACTAAAATACAGATTAATGAATCAACAAAGAATCTAAGTCGAGTCATTTTTCTTCTTAGAACATTTTTCGATCTTATGCCGTTTGGTAGGGGAATCATCACTAGTAGCTTCACTATCGCCATCTTCGTCGTCACGTCTTTGCATGATAAAATTGAATGTAAATGATATCCCAATTGATTGAGGTCTTAAGAAATGATTGCCCAGCACTGATGATCATCAAATGTCCAAATCAGGGGCCCTCAATGATCATCCTCTTCTTCGGCACAATTTTCATCACTTTCGGTAGAGGAGTCAAGGAGGTACTGCGATTAAATATTTATAAATTGAACTTGAGCTGAAGCAGACATGCCCAAGCTAAGTGCCTCTTGCAGGATCATCTGACGATATGAAAGTCGCTTTAACTTGATTAGTGCGACGTTGAAAGGAGCTCACCTGAATGCTCAAGGAACTGAGAAGGTTGCAAATGTGTGAAAGTGTTCGGAGGAAGAAGGGTAAGGATCATGGACTTCTGGACGTGTTTGAGAAAAAGGGGAATGGAGAAGTGCTAGACCAGAGGTAGAGGCTTGAGATTTTGATCTTTCAATATGGTGGGCAGCTTTAGATTAACCATTGATCATTAAAATAACGTAAGCCCTTCCGCTCAATGTAGGCTTTGTTGAAGTAGGGAGGGAATTGTTTGTTACCACTGAAAGGTACTTCAAGATAATCAAACACTTTTGAGAGAAATTTTCCGAAGGGAACGTTTCGGCGAGTATCGGTGAGAAATAGTTCCCACCCGAAACAGAAAAAGGTACCCAAAATCGAGAGGAATCCCTTTGAAAACTCAGTAAAACAGGTAAACCTGCATTTTTCCGAGATCGATGCGATGCCCGTCAGTTGGTAACAGTAAATTTGTGACAAGGTTGAGTGTAAAAAATGTTCATTTCAAGAGTAAGGAAAGTAGTCTTGGCTTTCGAGGCCTATTTGAAATTGATATTAAAAATTGCTCTGACCTCATCAATATAAACTCTAGTGTCCAAAGCGGGCCATTTATCCAAAGAAAAGAAATAAAAAAATTCATTCGGGGATGAGACTTCACATTAAAAAATAGTATTTATGATGTTGGAAGAAATTTCAAGATTTGTGTTGTTCACACGAGAAACTAATATGCGAACAGTGGGGCCTTTTCTAAGGTTAGCTGTGAATTGGAGCACCATGTCATGATAAACAGGTAAGTCAATGTAAACTAGGTGACCCCAATTTTGTTTTTCAAAACAAAATTTGACAATTGGAAGATTAAATTCATCAAAAAGACCTTGGGAAAGAGATATTTGAACGATTATAGATTTGCTAAGAAGAGATGTATACCGTTCAGATGCCTTGGCATCGATGAATTTTGGTAGGGATGGATTTGTTGAAGCTTGACGATTAGACCCTTGGAAGATGATTCCCCTTGCACTGGAGGTTTTCCTTTTGATTTGCGTCCACGAGTTGTTGTTGAAGAGCCTCCACGAGATCGAACCATTGTGAATTGAAGGTATATATAAGAGAAGAAAAAAGTGTGATTTTTGGGAAGTTGGTGGAAATTTGAAGAAATTTGATGGTAGATTGATGAAATGGAGTGCAATAAGGGTAATGAACAATTTGGGAATGAAGATTCCTCAAACAATTTGACGAGAGGAGGAAGAAATTGTAAGAATTTTGAGGGGAAAAGTTTTCGCCAGAGGAGGGTTCGGGAATTTGGGTGAGTCCAAAAGGGGAAAAATGAACGATTTTAAGTGAGCAGAGGGACCGTTCGGAAGTCTGATCGATTTCTATGCGTCTGATCGTGCGTCCGAAAGCTGATGAATAGACGGCCAAAACTCAGAGCTAGTGCGTCCGATAAATTCTCAGACGATGGGGAGCATCCGGTAGGATTCCAGTTGGAAACTGAAGAAAGTGAGGATAAAATTCGGACGATCATAAGCATATGAGGCAGAGAGGAGGTTTTCGGACGAGTGAGAGCGTCCAACAGAGGGTGTTGTTCGGACGAGCATGTGTGTCCGAACTAAGAGACTATACCGATGTGAATTTTAAAATCCCCAGACGATTTCTGAGCTATGCAAAACGATCTAAAGCCAAGGGTTTAGCAAAAATGTCAGCCAGTTGATCTAAAGTGTACACAAATTCAACACATATTTCCTTTTCTACAAACAAGATCTCTAATAAAATGGTGCTTAACATCAATGTGTTTGGTTCTAGAGTTCATTACAGGATATTTTGTGAGATTAATTACACTAGTGTTGTCACACCTTATAGGCACATAATCAAAGACAACTCCAAAATCTTTTAAAATATGTTTCATCCACAGAATTTGGACACAACAATTTCTAGCAGCAATGTATTCGGCTTCAGTCGTCGAAAGAGAAATAGAATTTTGTTTTTTGCTAAACCAAGACACAAGACAATTACCCAAAGAGATGACACATACCACTAGCGCTTTTCTATCAATTTTACAACCAGCAAAGTCAGCATCAGAATAATTAAATCAAAGGTAAAGGATTTTGGGTACCACAGACCAAAATCCATTGTGCCCTTTAAGTATCTAAAAATCCTTTTTACAGCCATTAAGTGCGATTCTTTGGGGCAAGATTGAAATCTAGCACATAAACAAACAGCAAACATAATATCTGGTCTACTAGCTGTTAAATAAAGTAGGCTTCCGATCATACCTCTATAGTATTTTTTAAGGACTATTACCTCCTTTATCTTTATTTGGTTGAGGTGCTCATAGGTGTACCAACTTGTTTGCAATTTACCATTAGAATCGTATTTGAGTAGCTACTTTGTGTACTTGAGCAAAAGAATAAACGTCCCTTCTTTTGCTTGGTGAACTTGTAGTCCAAGGAAAAATTGTAACTTTCCCATCATACTCATCTCAAACTCTTTTTGCATCAAGTGTGAGAAATTTTTGCACACGACAGCTTTCATTAGTTGCACCAAAAATAATATCATCAACGTAAATTTGAACAATTAACAAACCATTGGAATTTGTTTTCGTAAAGAGAGTAGTGCCAACGACACCTCTTTTAAATCCATTTTCAATCAAAAAACCACTTAGTCTTTCATACCAAACTCTTGGAGCTTGTTTCAAACCATATAAGGTTTTAGGGAGTTTGAAAACATGATTTGGAAAAATTTTATTTTCAAAATCGGGAGGTTGTTCAACGAAAACTTCTTGATCAATGAAACCATTTAAAAAGGCACTTTTGACATCCATTTGAAATCATTAAAACATGCATATGCGAGAAGCATGCGAATGGATTCTAATCTAGCAACGGGTGCAAAAGTTTCATCAAAGTCAATACATTCTTGTTCAGCATAACCTTTTGCAACAAGTCTAGCTTTGTTCCTTATGATTTCACCTTTATCTTTAATTTGTTTCTAAAAACTCATTTTGTTCCAATTACAGGATGAATTGATGGTGCTTTCAACTAAGGTCCATACGTTGTTTTCTTCAAATTGACTAAGTTCATCTTGCATGGCAATGACCCAAGATTCATCATTTAAAACATCATCTACATATTTAGGTTCAATGTGAGAAAGTAATGCACAATTACTATTTAAAGGTTTATGAGATCGAGTTTTTACCACATCAGATAGATCACCTATGATCAAATCTTGAGGGTGACTAAAGACAAATCTCCATACTTTTGGAAGATCTTTTGGAATATCCTCGTTCTTTTCTTCTTCTTCACCTACTTGATGGTTGTTGACATCATTGCTTGATGTGATCTCTTGATGATCTTCATGCACAATGAGCTTCTCAAACTTCTTTTGAATACCTACATCTTCATCTTCACATATATTGTTTGAGATAACATCATTAGCATCATCAAATGTAACATGTACAACTTCTTCAATCAAAAGCGTTCTTCTATTGCATACTCGGTAAGCTTTCTTGTCACTAGAATATCCTACAAAAATCTTCTTCTTCCGATTTTTTGTCAAATTTAGCAAGATTTTCTCTGATTTTTAAAATAAAACATTTACGACCAAAAATTTTAAAATAGCTCACAACGGATTTTTAAAAAACAAGAGTTCATAAGGAGGTTTGTTTAAAACATATCTCAACAAAATTCGATTCATAACATAACAAGCCATGTTAATGGTTTCGGCCCAAAAATATTGTGGTAAATCACATTCACTAATCATAGTTCTAGTGGTTTCTTGAAGTTTTCTATTCTTCCTTTCAACAACACCATTTTGTTGAGGAACTCTAACGAACGAAAATTCATGTGAAATACCGTTGTGATCACAAAATTCCGAAAAGCCTCCAAATTTAAATTTGGCACCATTGTCACTTCTTGATCGAGTGATTTTTAAATTCAACAAATTTTGAATTTTACAAAATAATTTTACAAAATTTTCAAAAGTTTCATTTTTTTTGAACAAGAAATAATACCCAAGTATACCTAGAATATGTTGAACAGTCATCACAATTATGATAATCATATTTTGATGATGACCAAATCGTACTAATAGTTTGAACCACAAGTGTTCAGAAAAACAGAGAGTTTCACACGTAAATGATTGTCCGAACATGGACTGCAAGAAAATAACTAGTAAAACTCTACGGACATTGATGATTGTCTGAAAGGATGACAATTCGGACGATGATAATCGTCCGACACAAAGAACCTGAAGCCGTCTCGGACGAAGAACAACGTCCGACCATATTTCCAGAAGACATTGCATCGACCAGTCGCAGGTTCAGTCGCTTCCTCGGACGTCCGAACGAATACCCTCACAGAACGGACGCAACATCGGACGCATAGCTAGAGACGTGTCTCTTATCCAACGTCTAGATGTGTTAAGACGTACACTTGCTCTGGATGAATCGAAAGGTCTAATAGCTAGTTTTCCAGTAAATAGAAAATAGCCGTTGGAAAGTTGTTAGAAGCAGATTTTGGGCAACTATAAATACCCCCAAGTCTGAATTAAATAAAAAAAGACTTCTACATTGATTACAAGTAATTCTTGAGCTATTTGGGAAAAATAGTGAGTACAAGTGTTGTAATAGTGTAGGTAGTTTTGTGAAAAGAGTTTAGAAGTGCAAAAGTTCTTCAAGTGTAAGAGTGGAGAGATAACAATTGTAACAAAGGGAGGTTGTGAGTGTAAAACTCTTGACTCAGCTAAAGGAAATTAGTGTGAGCAAGAGTGATCCTCACTTGTGTACAACAGGTTATTGTCTCACCTACTTTGAAGAGACTTTTAGTGGCTGAACTTCAAGTTGAGAACTTGGTAGTTACCTTGACAGAAGCTCTTTGTGAATGTAGGAGTTTAGTTTGCTTTTCTTAATCTTAATCTTTTTATTGGTTCTTTGTGATTCAATTGTAGAATCTCTACTTGTGATTTTTTGTACTTAAGTGTTCATTTGTTGCATAAAGTTTGAATTTTCATTAAGCACATTAAAAGGTTTGTTTTTAGAAACAACCTAATTCACCCCACCCCCCTCTTAGGTTGCTTTTTGGGCCAACGGAATAGTCATCAACAATCACAAAAGCATATTTACAACCATCAAGACTTGCATATGATTTCATTCAAAAGTTTAGAGTTAATAAAGCATTTGATTTCTTTACTAACTCCTTATTTCTAGCATATGATTCCTTTAAGCTATCATGCAATTTTAAAATGAAAGGTTCAAGATCATTATCATTATTTTCATCATTGGAGTCATAGTTAGAATTTACCTCTGTTGGCCCCAAAAGCAACCTAAGAGGGGGGGTGAATTAGGTTATCTCTAAAGACAAACCTTTTTAAGTGCTTAATAGAAATTCAAAACTTTATGCAACAAATGAATACTTAAGCACAAATGAATATAATAGATATTCAACAGTTTAACCTTAAAGAACAAATAAGAATGAGATAAAGAATATCAAACCAAACTCCCAAGCTTCTCAAGCTTGGAGTACATCCACTAGTAGTGCTTCTTCAAAGAAGGTGAGGCAATAACCTTTCTATCTTGTACACAAAGTAGGCTCACCCTTGCACCAACTAAGTTCCTCTAGTTGAGCCAAAGGGTTTTACACTACAACCTCACTTTTGTACACTTGTTATCCCTCCACTCTTACACTTGAAGATCACTCACTAGTCTATTCTTGCTCACACTAATTACCACTAGTTGAGCCAAGAAAGCTATACTACTCAAACCAATACAACCCACAATATTTTAGCCTATTTCTCCTCAAATAGCTCTTACAAGTGTTTGTATTGAATGTAGTCCTTTTTTTTACTTAATTCAGACCTTGGGGTATTTATAGTTACCAAATATATGCTTTCAACAACTTCCCAACGGCTATTTTCTGTCTACTGGAAAACTAGCCGTTGGACCTTTCGGAAGGCCGATGCCAGCAAGAGTGCGTCCGAACAGACTAGCCGTTGGACCTTTCGGACGGCCGCTGCTGAACCCTGCGTCCGAGAAGTGCGTCCAACCTCACAGATCCTGTAACTTGTAATCGTCCAAAATGAATATACCATCTCCGAAGCTCTGTCCAGTTGTTTTGTTCGGACGATCATTTGCGTCCGAACCTCCCTGTTTTTTGAAGCATGTCTCTAAACCAATTAGCATAAATTTGGTCATCATCAAAACATGATTAACATAACAGGGTTCTTCAACCTCATCATTTCCAATGGCCATAAAGGCCATTTGTGCCGACTCCATTTTCTCTTCAACTTCTCATTCCGAATTGCAATCATCCCATGTGATTTGAAAGTTGTTGAAGCAGGGCTTTCTTCCTTCCTTCTTTTTCTTATAAGGACACTTATTTGCAAAGTGTCCGGGTTGACCGCATTCAAAGCACTTTTCATTTTGCTTCTTCATTTCTAGCTTAGTCTTTCCTACTTTGAAATTATTTGAATTGGTAGCTCCACCTTTTCTCATTCTCTGTTTGTTGATGTAATGTTTAAGAAATCCTTTGGTGATGAGTGCAAGATCTCCTTCATCAAGATCTTCGTCTTCTAAATTGATGGAGCCATTTTCATCCTATTCTTGAGAGGTCTTTAATGCAATGCTCCTTTTTGGTCTTGCTTCCTCATCATCCACCACTTTGGCCTTTAACTTTAATTCATAAGAAGTAAGAGAGTTGATTAGTGATTCAATAGGAATTTAAATTCTTAACCTCCTCTATAACGATCGTTTTGGCCTCTCATTCTTTGGATAGAGCATTCAAGATTTTTCGTTATTCTTTTTAAGAGAATACTCCTTACTCGAGGTTTCAAGATCCTTAATGATGTCATTGAACCTACAATACATTTTGTCAATATTTTCATGTGGTTCCATCTTGAAGGACCCATACTTAGCAACAAGTAAGGATTTCTTTTGCTCTCGAACATCATCGCTCCCCTTTTCATGGATTTCCTTCAATTTATCCCAAATTTCTTTAGCGGAAATGCATCCTTTGACACGAGTTGATTCATTAGTATCCAATGCATTGTATAGCACATTCATAACTTTTGCATTTAAAGTCAAGTTTGCCTTGTCTTGTGGAGTGAGCTCATCCCTTGTCTTTTCGCTTCTTCTATTTGTATGATCGTCAATGATGGTATCTTCAAAGGGACCTTCATTTACTACATACCACAAGTCAATATCAATAGATTGTAAAAATATTTTCATTCTATCTCTCCAACTAATAAAATTTTCCCCATTAAACATAGGGGGCCTAGTGATGGATTGACCCTCAAAAAATAGAGCATTGTTGGTTGCCATAATAGATCTTTTCTCAAAAGCAATTTAAGTCAATAAAATGAAACCTAATATCTGATACCAATTGTTGTCCTTAACAACCTAAGAGAGGGGTGAATTAGGTTTCAAAAATTACTTTTATAAAGATTGAACTTATTGAGATTTTTTTTATCACTAACAAATAATATAATGAAGATAGAATCAATGAAGCTTAGGGAATGTAAAGAAAGTAAGAAATGAGAATAAATAAACAATACTTCCAAGGTAACAATCATGAAGTATTAATCTACTATAATGCTTCACAAACTTGATGAGCCAATAATCTTTACAAAGTAGGACAATTCTTGCTCACACTAAAACTCTTTTAGTTGAGCCAAGAATTTTACTCACAACCTCACTTTTGTACAAGATTATCACTCCACTCAAATTTTTGAATTGCACTCTAAGCCACACACTAATACAATATAGCACTATAGCCAATTTGCACTCAAATTGCTCTTTTCTAAGGCTTGTATTCAATGTATTAGATGCTCCTTACAGAACAATAGAGCAGGTATTTATAGGAGCAATAAATTGTGATTGTAACTACTTCCAAACGGCTCAATAATAAATGCACAAAAACTAGCCATTAAGGTTTCGGACGTCCAAGATAAAGATTTGCGTATAAGCAGCGTCCGATCTCAGTATAGTTGGTGAAGGATGTCGTTCGATACAACATGCTGCATGCGTCCGAACTAGGTTTCAAACGGTCCTGTTCGTCCGAAACAATCTTTGTTCGGACAGTTGTATGTGTCTATTGAGGAGCTTGAAGAAGTTTGCTTTTTGCCTGTCCATTCGGACTGTGAAATGCGTCCGAGTGAATCTGTATCGGACGCTCATTTTGATGATGGCATAGTTCGGACGGTTTACTGCGTCCGAACGACCTGTTTCAAGCAAAAAAGATATCAGACCTGCACAACTTGTTTTCAGAGTTTAGTTCTTATGTCATCATCAAAATAAGGTTTGGGAAACATCAAACATCACAAAGTTGAAGCAAGATCACGAAATGATCAAAAGATTACATGATGCAAAAATGATGAAGTCAAAGGTATGGAAGCATAACATAGGCTTTGTTTTGTGATGTTTTTTAGTTTTCATGTAAAATAAAAAAATTATTGACAACTATGGTGGCAATGACCATGGAAACTACAGCAAATCCTCTATGAGTGGCAACATTTTTCCTTTCTCAAATTTTCTCTTCCTTCATCTCAAAACTTAACATACACCAAATCGGCTCAATAGTTTTTCCACTTTTATCTGGTATGTCAATTTGTATCCAATTTCTGGTTAGTTTGGTCACAATTAAATTTTCTACAATCTTTTTTCTGGAAGCTCGAACAAAGAGGGACATGTTATAGACACAGAATTTTGACGAAAATTTTGAGATTAAGTACTAAATTAGGGCAAATTTTTAAACGTTTTGTGTTTCTCGAGATAAAGTCCCAATTTAATAAAAACTTTCATTTTTTAATCTCTTATATATTTAATAAATGTGTATAAGAGACATTTCTTGAATATGCACAGGTAGGAAATGACACGAGTATTTAAGTATCGTTTTCTAATTAAATAAGGTTATGGAAAGCAAGTTCAAACTTTTGAGCACCTCAGTAACTTTTGGGAACTTTTGGAGTCCATTTTGGGATACTTTGTTAAAATTAGTTTTTTTTTTTTTATTATTCTATGAACTCGCGTTATTTAACAGTAGCTTTTCAAGTATGATTTTTAACAGAAATTAATGGTTTTTGATTATCAACGATTATTATACGTTTTTTCAAAATTAATTTTTTATCTTTTTATGCAAAAGCGATGCAAATTACTCCGTTGAATAAAAATTGAGTCCTGCTTAGAAAGGTTGATTTGATATTTAAATAAACTATAAAAAAAAAGGAAGAAGTGAATAAGTCATTGGACTTGCCTATGCTTTCTTAGCAACTAAGAAAATTACACCCATTTTCCTTTAAAAAACCAAAACACCCCAACCCACCAACTTTCTCGGCCAGCACCCTAGAGAACATCCCACCCCCAAAAATTTCTTTTCCTCTCGATACACATCTCGATGTGTTTTTTTCTTTCTAACTTTCTTCCATTTTTTTTTCCTCTAAACAAACATCAACTCACACAAAACATACACTAAACACAAGCCAACACACACAACACATGCACAAACATTGCACGCACCAAAAATAAAGAAAAGTATAAAAGAAAAAATAAATAAAAAAAGAGAGGTCGAGAACGGAGGATTCAAGCCTATTCTGAAAATTGCCAACACCTTAGACTTCACTTTGTATGAGGTAAGAGTGATTTCTATTGTTTTAATATTTGGTTTCAAAATAGCATTATTTGTATTTTTATAAATTTTTATCTGGACGTTGGTTATGCAGGTTTATTGTTCTTTTTAAGAATGTTTTGTATGATTTATATATTGTGAGGAATATTCTGGTGCATGATTTATGTTTTTTGGTTGATATTTGGTGAAAGGGGTCTTTTAATGGTATTTTAGTTTTTCTATAAATTTATATACTTCTTGTGATTTTTGTCTATTTGTTATTAAATATGTATGCTACTAGATATTAGGATCATTATGGTATATTTTTTGCTGGATTTGGTTGATAATTGGGAGAGCAAAAAAAATATAAAAAATAATAAAGGAAAAAGAAGCAAAGATCGTTACTGCTTGGAGATGAAGAAGAAAATTTTCATTGTAAAATTTTTGAACTTTAACCCTCCAAGCTTTCTTTAATTTTTAGTTTGACTCCAACAGTTTTAAAACAAGCAAATTATTGAAGAATGTTTAGATTTAATTGGATTTGGGTCTTTATTTAGGTTGTTGGGCTAGACTTTAATTTGAAGGCAAACTTGATCGTTTATGCCTATTTTATTAATGTCTATGTTTGATTTTGTATTATTTATATGGGCTTGTTTCTTTTTTTTTGGGTTTGCTCAATTGAGCTTGCGTTTGATTTAAAGGACTTTTGTTAGTAACTTAGAATTTGGGCCAAATCCTTTGGTCCCCTTTAATTTTCTGATGGGCTTATTATGTAGCTTTTCATTAATGGATTAGTTTTCTCTTTTGGGGGCAATTAATTTGTGCTATTGGATAATTTTGTTTGGCCATATTAACGAATTAATGGGCTAAAAGTGTTATGGGCCATTCTATTTTTTTGCCTATAGCTAGTGGAATTTATGTTAGGCCCATTAATGTTGTTTATCATATTGATTGCGTCTTTGCCCTCCAAACTTTTAGAAATTACATTGTGACCCCAAACTTTTATAAATTATATTTTAATCCTAAAACCTGGAAATTGCACTTGGGTCACCAAAACTTTCTGAAATTACTTAATCCCTAAAACTTTTTAAAATTATTTTTCATCCCTCAAAACTCTCTTAATTTGCAATTTAATCACCTAACTTTTGTAAATTACTTTTGTTGGTCCCTTTACTTAATTGAAATTGTATTTTTTATCCCAAAAACTTTGTAGGTTTTTGCAATTAATTCCTTTAAGGTTAGATTATTGTCAATTAATTTTTCTTTCTTCATAATTGTTGTTTTTATACTAGTTTTCTTTTCTTGTGAGCATTTTGATACTTTAATTGTTTGGGATTGTTGCTATTGACTCCTTGATCTTTCAATTTGGTTTAAACAAGTCTCTTTTTCTTTCAACTATCCCCATTTAGTTTCTTTTTCTTGATGAATTGACATAATTTTGGTTGTTTAAATTGGCTTTTGTTAAATATCCTTGTTCAAGCCTAGGTCATATGATTACTTAACTTTATTTTTCTTAGCATTATTAACAGCGAGATAAAGGGAGAGGAGATATTTTTAATCCAATTGTTTATTTTAGGATTAGAATCACAAAAATTTTTATGTTCCGGGAGATACATTTCGAAAGTCTATTATGTGAAATACGTGCTTTATTTGTTTCTTGTTTTATTTGCTTTATGTAATTATTCTTTTACCGCTTTTTTAGAGTATTTACATAGGGTAATGCCTCGTGTAGGTAGACATAAGTATTGAACTCAGGGATGAACAACTTTTTGTGAAAAGGTTTAAGCCTAATGTAAATAGATAGGGTTATGTACTTTGTGTTTATCACTTTTGTTTGAATTTGCATGCTAGAAAATTATATTTTATGTGCTTGCGTGCTTTATGTGCTTATATGTTTATTAATTCTTTCTATCAAGCGTATTTATTCTTTTATATCTTTTGCTTGCATTTTGCACAACTCACTAGTGTAGAAAATTTTCCCTCCTGTATTAGTCCAACACTGGCACGGCAAGTTCTACCATTCTCCGCATTATTCCTTGCACATTTCTTATTTTATTCCATCCGAACTTGATATAAATTGGGGTTAATTATTTAAAAACACGGATTTAAATCTCACAAATGGTTTTACCTGGTGTAAAAGGGTACCTAGGTTACCTGTAGAGTAGTTTAGCCTTTCATTTCCTCAATAAAACTCCTGAACCTTTTTCTTTTATTTTCATAGACTATGAGTGATCTAATATCGGGTTTTTAACTTATTTTTACTTATTTTTTTTTTACTTTATCTTTTTTGCCTTTTTGTGTTTCAAAATTATTTCCCTCAACCTTTAGGAATTTTCTCTTTCCCTTTGGTTTGAGTTAGTGCCTCGACGCATTTCACACACTGGGTGGCGATTATATTATTTGTTTATTTATTATTTCCCTATTTATTTTCAGAAAATCCTATTCTATATCATTTTTTGGATTTTCAAAGATGTCGTATTTTAAAATTTCATTCTAAACCCTATATTTTTGTACTGCCATTATCCTTATTCACTTATATTTTATTTTTTCCATTGAAAAATGGGGGGCGACAAGTAAGTTTAATTTTCCTTTGAAAAGCGAGAAAGAATTGATTAGAGAAAGAATAATAATAAACTTTTAGTAAATTTTTGTTTACCAAACAACTGTAAATTTTATTTTTTATTTCATGTTTCTCTCGGACTCCTTTGCTTTCTTTTTTATTTGTAGTTTTTTTGCTCTCCTCTAATGCCTTTTATCATCTGTCCTCTCTCTGCACGTGGGATTATATTTGCCTTGTCTTGGTTTGGCCTTTTGTTTTTTAGCCTTTCCCAAATTGGTCTCTTGCTCGATACCTACCTTTGTTTAATCCCCCCTATCTCAAGTCTTAACAAACCATTATGTAGAGAACTTCAAATAACAGAATCTTGGGGCTCTGGGGCCACGTTTCTATTATCATCACTTCATGAAGTTATCCATATCAGCTGTTGTGCGAAAGTAGTCGATTTGAATGTCCATTAACAACCACTAGATATTTGTTGCTCTCTCTCTCTCAAATTTTTGTTTTTGTTTTTTAATTTTATCAAGCAATAAGCCAAGCTTGAAAATTAGAGACAAACATGGTGCTACTGCTACCATGTAGCCAACGTGGGAAGGAGCATATAACAAGTGGGTTCAACCCAATTTGATTATTGTCATCCTTTCTTATTTTTTTTTTATTTTTTAATTTTTGGTATAACAAATATGTTCACTACATGAGCATATATATTTTTTATCACACAAATTCAAAGTAAATGATGCCACTATTTGTCATATTTAACTGCCATGATCCCACTATTGTATGAAATAGGCATCAAGTTTGTAGAATTACTACACTACTCTTGGTAATATTAGAGTAGTTGTGGTTACCACATGGAATCATAATTAGAGAGAACATATTTAGTAGCAATTCAATTATATGCTTAAAAATTTGTTTTATAATAAACAGAATTGACGCATGATTCAATTCCACCAAGTGGGCTCATTCGGATTCAAATGATTGGACAAATATCAATCATTATACTTTCACCACTATTTTGTCTTATCTCCATACTTGCACTTTCAAATATGTCAATTAAATGTAGCATATTTTTAGTGCATTGCAAATTTTTGTTTAAAGGCACAAATTTTATAATCACAGTAGAGTTGAGTACTGCCACATGACTCCAAAAGCCAAGTATATTATTTATATAATTTTAGCATCAGTATATCTTCCGTATATCTATTAGAACAATGTAAATCTTTTCTTCTCGACTAAAAGTAACATAATCAAGCAAAATAGCTTAATTTCATGCAATCAATTAACATAGATCCTTCTTATATAGTTTACTTGTACTAAGTTATCAATTATATAACCTTAAACTAATAAAGTTTTTCATCATTAAATACCATCTTTTCCACACGTTGAGGGTCTCATCTGTATAAATTAACTTCAGATTATGGATAAATCTGACCTTACTAAATATAGCTGCAACTGTGCGAGTAGAAAAGAATATTGGCTAGATAGGGGAAAAATACGTCCCTCACTTCAAAAAAAAAAATTTATTTTGTCCAAGTACAATATATAATGGCATAGGATTTGTAGCCGAGAACTTCTAAAGAATTGTAACTTTGAAATTAAAGGTTAATATTTCATTTGTTTGAAAGAAATATAATAGCCAAAAATTTATTCAAAAACATTTATTTTATTAAAATCTTTCATCAATAGTTGTTTATTTGAAAATACTAGTTGGCTTACCATGCAAAATAACTATGTTGTCAATTCCAAGAACTCATTGTCATGTCTCGAGCCTACTCATACTGGAAACGCCACATTTGCTACACTCCCAAGTAGAGCAGTCGAGAATACAAAGCTTCATAAGTATTCAATAAATTTTTTAAATATTTCACGGAATAAAACAATAAAACATGCAAATGATACAAATTCAACTTAACATATAAAACCATAAAATACTCAAATCCCGTATCTTTAAGGATTAACTTGTCCATGAACTAAAAGCTCAAATTCTAATACTAATAACAGAAGTTAAATACTAATAAAAGTCTTAAAGTTCAACTATGTAAGTAGACTATGCAATCACCAATCTCAACTACCGTCGATTCCTTTATTTACATACTTGTGTTTACTATCATACAAAGAAAATGTTGAATATGTGTAATGAGCGAAAATGTCCCTTAACAAGCAACTTATACCTCCTTCATGAGAGTTCTAAAACATGCAAACATTCATGTTTAAATCTAATTTAGAAAATTTACAGTTATTAATACACAAATAACTAGATCATGAAAATTATTTCAATTTAAAAATCTGAATCTAGTTTTTCACAAAATAAATTACTAAATCGGAGTTTTCTATACAAAGATATGATCTCTTAAATAAAGATTGCGTAAACTATCTATAGTTACTAGATTTAACTTCCAGCCTTAATAAACGAATTTCTTACTGTCAAATCACTTAATAATCATGTCATTATTTTCTTCCTAAACCTATATACAAACAATAATAAGCATGAATACAACAATTTATAATAGAATAATGAAATAATTCTCACCTTAATTAGAATATTTTCTCCCAAAATCCATGGTTCTTCATTCCCTCTTCTTCTCCTACATCTTCTTGGTTTTCCACCCATCACAAGATTCATCTTCTTTTACTTTCTAACATCGATATTTTCTACTTCTCTCTATCTTTCATTCTCTTCTAACTTTTCTATTTCTCGCCTTCTCTCATTTTTTCCATCGAGCAAAGTAGGATGATAGGAAGGTTAGTTAAGATTGCGTAAGATTCTTATAACCTAACTATTGAATGTACATTATCACCAATCTCTCTCTTTTGTTATCTGACAATTTGAATAAAAATTTTATCTACTCAAGAATATGTCTACAATATATATATATATATATGACAATTATTTGACTTGCAAAGGTCTCGTTCTCTTTGAAAGAGTCCTAATTGACATCAACTATAACCGTGGTATCTTATCTCTTATATCACTTATCCATAGGTTTAAAATTATTTGTCATCCTAAGTAGTCAATAAAATTTTGAGGAACATTAATTACAAATTTAATAATAAATCCATGTGGAAGACTTGTAGTTATAGTGAAAAAGATATTTGGTAACGTACAAGACTATTTTAATTTAGTATAAAAAGGTAAATAATTTAAAATAAGACATTATTCATCAAAATTCTTATTATTAGTATAATTCTCTTCTCTTATCAACATCTAGATTTTATAAGAAAAATCCATTATAATACTAAATTAAAATTATTTTGTATTTTCATAAAATAATATCCTGTCTCTTATACACATCTAGATGTGTATAATTCAAAAGTGAAAATTTTCAGGGTTTCACATGATAACTCTAGGAAATTATGTATCCTAAACTTAATGATTTTATTACGAGTTTCGAATATTCTTAGTATTTTAGCGTGTGTTTTTGTCTATTTTTACTTTTGTTTGTTACAATATGTTAGTTATATGTTTATTAAATGTCTTAGTACTTATTCACGAGTTAACTATCATATTTCATTTGGTTCTTGTATTTAGATTTTGCCTTGTCTTTAACCTAATTCCTTTGGAAGTTAGGTTTTCATTTATTTTTGTTTGTCTTTGTTTTCAGTCTCTTTTATGAGAATTTGTTTTAAATGTTAGGAGTTATTTTAAGTGTTTATTATTTCTAATAATGTTGTTCTATGTACTAGGGTTTGGTAGTAGAAAATGATCCATAAATTAGACAACAGATGAAGTTTTTCTGAGCAAAACAGTAAAGTGTTGCCATCGGTACGCGACACCAAAATCTGGTGCCACGATCTTAATCTAAGTGTCAATGTCGTAACACCAAACATAGTACAAAATTTGATCTCATAACTCCAAATGCACCTGGGACAAAATAGTCTTTGTTCAAGGCTAATTTTTGCTACACCATTCTCCCCACTACCCTACCACTATATATACACCTTTTAATTAGCCTTATTTGTAGGCAGAGAAGACATATAACCAAGCTAGTAGGAGTAGGCTATATTGGAGAGTAGTAGTGTAAGTTAATTTTCTTCCTTTTCCTCCCCATTTGGGAAGGGTTTTCTTATATTAGAATTTATCTTCTTCCAACTTGACGATTGAAGTTTTTTAATTGTGAGTGCATTATTTATGCTCTAACTTCATTATTTAATCTTTTATTTTATGTTATTTTAGTCAATTAGTTTAATTGATTCATTCTAATTGATTCATTTACTTGATTTCTTACCCCACGTTTAGTACGCAGGAATGGGTTGGAATGAAAATGCCTTTCCAATTTATTCTTTCCATTTCATGTTTGGTATGGAAAGTTTAATTTAGAAGGGTCATTCTACATGGAAACACTACAAAAAAAATACTTGGTTAGCAATGAATTTAGGAACAAAAAAATAATGCAAATTCGTTGCTAAATAGGTCACCAACGAATTTAGCAACGAAAAAAAATTCGTGGTAATTTTGCAAGTGGGTAACCAAATAGCAACGAAAAAAAATTTCGTTGCTATTTAGTAACAAAAATAGCCATGAATTTAGCAACAAAAATTTGTAACATATTTAGGCACGAAATTAGCAACGTATTTTGCAACGAATATATTTTATGAAAATCTAGATACGAAATGCTACAAATATCAACAAAATCATTCTTCCAAATGAAGAGGGATACTATTTATTCTAGTCAAATTATAAGAGACTAATTTATATTTGGTAGAAAAATAATTTATTTTCCAAAATTATATTCGTTGCAATTTATCAACAAATTTATTGTAAAAATGTAAAAAATATTATATATTTTTAGGCTATCAATACTAGAAAAACAGTATTTAGCAACAGATTTTTGTCAAAGATCCGTTGCTAAATGATTTATCGACAGATTTTCTAATAATATTAAATTCCAAAAATTGCCATCAACAACCAAATAATCAGAATAATATTAAATTCCAAACTTGTCAACAATAAATTATGCATTCAAATATGTGTACAACAATTACAAATAATGTACAATAATGAGAAATGTGTCGTAAAACCAAATCCTAAAAGCAAAAGTAAAAGTAACAAAATTTAAGCAAATAAATACAAAGTCTAGTATTTAGTGATAATGTACAATAGTCACCCATCATCCCATCATCACTCTCTTCCTATTATCATCATCATCACCACCACTACCAAAAGCATAAGTAGCCTGCAAAATCAACATTGTATTAGGTCATGATCATCAAGAACAATAAAAAAGGTCACCAAAAAATAAAAACTCATTTTATAAAAAAAAAAACTTTAATTACGGAACTAAAAGATGCAAAATCTAGTGGGCCAACAACAAGAATTAGAGAGACAAGTGTAAACAAGTAATTTGAATGAACTATTTCCATTCTTTTTAAAAATATATATATATATATTTTCTATTTCAAATGTCAAAAAAACACACCAAACTGGAGAAACATTTCAAATGACAAACATTTGTGAATACTTTCCCTATTTTGCAAATTTATATCAATTATCAAGTTAATTTCTAGTGTGCTACAGGAATACGATTCACACATCTATACAGACAATGTAATGCAACAAAATAAACATGATAGGTAGCCTCTTACCCAATAAATATGAAGATACCCAAGAAACTTAATATTAAAAGTTTTGTGACAGCAAATCCATTACTCTTTGTAAGTCATATATTTGGTAAAAATAAAAATTATCAACAGTTTAGCATTGATTGTTTATCAGAATTACTCAAATCAATAAAGCGAACACCTAGCTGTTAGTTTCTCACCTGCACTGCTAAAAGGGTCTCTGTTTTGATCACCTGTGTAAGCCAAAAGACAATTAACATAATCACACCAATGTTCTTTTTCTCTTTAAAGACAAAAGCAAAAAAAGATATTAAAGACCAACATAGCAGAGATAGGACAATGGATAGATAAGGACAATAACTTTAAAGTCCTGCTTGTTTTCATACATTGAAATTACAAAATTTGAATCAAATTTCAATTTTTATCCTTTCTCAATTCCAAGCACTAAGCATACCCCCCATTCTTCTACCCAAATTAGATAACCTAAACTAGAAGCTTAAAAACCCTGTACACATGAATGCTACTTATTCATACTCAATTGATTAGTAATCTACAAAAAGTTCACTAATTGTTAGCCATCTTTAAGAACCCTTGTTTACTAGCACTCCTATTCATCAATATAGACCAAAAAAAAAAAAAAATCAAACTTTAATCTTCAATAAAATAGGGAAAATCCAAGGATAAAACATATAATAAAAATAGCAAAAACCTAGAAATAAAGAAGATTAAATACTCAATTTTTATTCATCAACTAGACATAGGATGGCAAAATTTATTCATCTATATTAATAAAAATACCTTATAGGAGGGACTCTGGTCGCAAGACATAGAAAAATCGGTCTCATCTTTAGCTTCTTGAAGCCTATCGTAGTCTTCCCCTTCCACTTCTTCATTGTCATCATAAATTCTATCATAGTAGTCAATCATCGCTGTTTCCATCAAAAGAATCCTTCCATTCGACTATACTTTTTTGTGGACCTAAATTTTTTAAAGGGATTTTTTCCCCAAAATTTTGCTTTTGGCATTCCTTTACAACCTTTGGAGTGTTGCTTTAATCCACTCAAAATTGTAGATCTAGGAAGCAAAATCAAAACAAAAAAGAAAATTAGTTCAACCTAAAATTGCAAATCTAGGAAGAAAATTTAGAGGGAAGATAGAGAAAGGGGTGGGTTTGATTGGTTGATAAGAGGGTGAGAAAGAGAGGAAAAAAGGATGGAGAAGGAAGAAGAAAAAGAATGGTGGCTGGGGGAAAAGTAGGAGGAGCGAAAAAATGGGGGAAAAGAATTAGATTCAACCTAATTAAAATCTGACACTTCCTATGTTTTTAACAATGAAAATAATTCTTTGCTAATTTTAGTCAAATTCGTTGCAAAGTTAGCAGCGAACTGTATTCGTTGCTAATTAGCAACGAATATTGTTCGTTGCTAATATTGGTCGAATTCGTTGCTAATTCGCAATGAATTAGGTATTTATTGCTAATTTTGGCAATATTCGTTGCTAATAGTGTGTTTTTTTGTAGTGAAAGCTCATTCCCACTTTATCATAGAAAGCCATTCCTCGAAAAAAAAATTAGAAAAACCCTTTCCAAGTTCAATTTAAAAAGAGAAAGTTATGGTATGTCAGATTTATTTAATTCTTTTCAAATTTAATTCAATTTTTTAGTTGTATAGTTTTAACATTATATAATTAGTTATATTATATAATTTAATTATTTGAATGTAAAATAAATTTAATATGCCTATTTTAATTTTTTTATCATTAAGACAATTTGATAAATTATAAAATATAATTATTTGTAATTTTTGTTGGTGAGATAAAGCAATTAGATTGTACAATATAATGTTCAAAAGTTACAAAACTATATTAAATTTTTATTTACATCCAAATAATTAAATTTTTTACATTCAAATAATTAAGTTGTACAATTTAATTATTTGAATGTAAAAGAATTCTTAATAATTTTATAATATTTTAGTTTTTAACACTTAATATTTAAAGATTTTCTTAATTATAGATATAGTTCATGAATAAAAATAAAGACGAGAAAAGTTTTTTCATTAAAATCAATTCCATTTTAACATCTAAAAAAAATTATTAAATATGAAAAAAAAATTTCACATTCCATTGTGACTTATATTATCAAACATTCAACTAAGAATAAGCATTGCTACCCATTCTAGGTGGAAACATATTCTGCCTGAAATGGCTTTTCCATTGTAGGCCGTTCCTGTATACCAAACGTGGGGTTAGTGTAACGGTTACATTAGTTCATGAGTTTTATTTAAAAATACTTTCTTGGCGGTAATTTGTACTTTAGATTAGTTAATTAGGGTAGATTATTTCTTTACTTGCTTCTTTGTTTAATTACTAGATTAGTAGTTTTCCTTAATAATGCTCCTCAGTGTTATTTGTAGTTTAGGCAAAATGATTTTTTTTACATGCTTTATTAGAATAGTTTGGTTTTCTTAAATTATGCTTTCTGCTCTTAGTGATAATTTGTAGTTAAGATTAGTTAATTGCTTCTTTAAAATACTTCTCTTTTACTTTCTTTTTTTGAATGCTTTCTTAAAAATGTTTGCTTTAGTATTAATATTTATTTTAATGCATTAGATAACCTTTAAATTATTTTCTTAGTTTCTTTAAGCTTTAGTTTAATCTAATCTTCTTTTAATTAATCACCTTAAATAGTAATCTAACTAAATAATTGGTAGTTATTGATCAATCCTTGTAGGTTCAATCCGTACTCTCACTTTATACTAGCTGACAATTGTATACTTAGGGATGTCATCTGTAAATAGTAGTAGAATTGTAGGTGTTTTATAAATTTACAACTAGAAGTATAAGGCATCAAGTTGTTTTGGCGCCATTGCTGGGAATTGGTTTTCCATGACATTGGTATAATTTGGTTAGGAAACTAGATTAATTTTTTTTTGTTTTCTTGTATAGCTGTTTTGTATAATTGAAAAATCCAAAAAAACTTTCATTTTGTAGTTGTAGATAGTTCTTATTTTAAACAATCCAAAAAGATTTTTTTTTTTTTTTTTGTGATAGATGGTTTACACTAGCTATTAATCTAAACTTTCCTAATTTTCTTATTTATGTTTTTTTTTAAGTTCTTTTTCTTGTATTTAATTGTATTTTTGTTGTTAAAGGGCATGCAAGGAACTAATTGCAACTATTCATAACAAGAAAATCATCTTTCTTATAGTAATGGAGGTATGCCTAATGAGCGTGATTCTTTTTATGATTATTCTCCCTACCCCTTAGATTATCAAATGGGAGAGTCTAGCCAACCATATCCTTGTGAAAACTACCAAGAAAACTCCTATTCTTTTTCTTACACCACAAGAGCCTTCATATGAACCAATGAAATTTCAATTTCTTAACCAACCAATCCAAGAAGTTGATGAGGCAAGATTAATGGAAATGAGGATGTTACCTCAAGAACTTCAAAAAGAGAATGCCAAAGTCCAAGTAGAACTAGCCCAACCACAAGAAGAATGAGCCAGGAAGACCATGAAGAACATCCACTGAAAAGTTACAAGACCAACTTGCTGAACTTCAAGGAATGATAGATAGTGAAGACTGAGGGACTCCAAAACTCCAACCAATGGGTAAAGAACCGGGCCAAGAAAAAGAAAAGGAGGAATATATATTAAAGGAAACTAATTCCCAAGAACCTCTTCAACTTGTAGTTTCAACAACTGGGTCACTCAACACTTACGTAGAAGTATCACCGATACAACTTGTGAATGAGTGTGAGTTTGTTCCGGTGACTACAAAAGAGGTTCTATTTGAAGTATTTGTGGAAAAAGACACTGTTCAGGGAGTGGAAGAAGAGGGATATGTCTAGAGGGGGTTGGGGAGGTAAGAGCCACTTATGCCAAAATTCAAATCCTTGGGGATTTCAGAAGAGATAAATAATGGTACAAGTTCAAGTATTACAATATCCTTGGGAAGCCCCTTTGGTATTGAGGGAGTATTTCTTTCCCTTTTTATTTTGCTTTACTTGCTTTACAGTTTAAGAAGGCGATGGGTAATAAAAGCTTGTAACCTTGTGCTTAATTTAGTAATGTTTTGTTTGTTTGTAAATGATTTTTGACTTTCTTGGACAAATTTGGTTATTAATGACAATAATAATGGCAAATATTTGACTTTGCTTGATTCGTGATTGATATATGCGCTTTATGAAATGAACTTAGACTTGGTTTTACCATTTAGTCGTGAAAATACTAGTTGATGATAAACTTTATTTGCTACGTGTTAGAGCTTAATTTGAGCAATCATGTGAATGTTTGATTTGGATTGAGAGTAGTTTTTGTTGCTGCATGTCTTTTTGAGACTAATTATGTGTGAAACTAAATGTCTAGGACGAGTTGGGCATACACTTGGGTGTGTTTTTATTTTTCTTTAAATTATTTGGTGCCCATGATGTCCTAATGACCCTTCATTTGTGTAACTATGTTGGTTGAAGAAGGATGGACAACATATGAGACATATGCTTAATGGAAATTGCATTTCATATGATTTACTTGAAATTGCTTATTTCTTAGCCTTGATTAGTGTTGTGTTTACTATTGGTGAATTCCATAATGAAGGGTATAATTCTTGCTTCTAAGTTCAATTTGAACTTAATTGGTTGCATTCACCTTTATTTGGTTCATATATTTCTATCTTATATCTTACCTAACAATTGTCTGAGTGTAACTAAAAATCATCGAATTAGTGTTTTGTTTAGTGTCTTATGTGGTTTTATGCTTTCTAGTAGTATTATTTTTGTTTTGTTCTATTTTGGGTGTGCAACAGGATGAGTTGTACATATTGTGTATAAGTATGGTGGTGTTGTTTTTAAGTCAATATTTGTCTTGGAATGATTTTTGTATTGTAAATATTTGTTGGTGATTGTTGGATAAAAAAAGAGTGAGGATGGAATTCGATGATGATAATTAACTTGCAATAATATATGGTTGTTATATTTGAATTGTGTATTTCAAATTTTTGGTATAAGTTACTTTGGTTGCTTTTGTGAACAAAGAGTTCAAAAACTATTCATTGCCAATTTTGAAAGGAGCATACATCATGGTTTTTAAACAAATTCATTTGCATGGTTATTGCATAGAGTGTTATTCTATCTTACGAATGTTTAGATCTTGGTATGATTTTGGGTGCATTGTGTCCCCTTCCTTGGTTTAGGATACATAAAAAAATATTTTTCTCTCAGGAATAAAGTGTGTACAGGATTCCAGCATCACAAATGTTGTTTCTCTGAAATATGCCCTTAGAATATAAATTAATGCTAGTACAGGATTTCGGCATCGCAAATATTGTTTATCCAAAATGGCCATTAGGATTGCTTCAAAAAATGAGGCAAGTAGAAGCAAAGTTTTTGAAAGGTGTCTTGCTATTTTAGTATACTAACAAGTTGGGGTTAATATGTTATATTTTACACATCGTCGATATTGATTAAAAAGATTTCTTGCTAGACTATTACTCCAAATTGTGTGACATTTGCATGATACTTAGAGTCCTAATGATCTCTTCACTTCTAAGTGGCTTGTCGAGATGGACTAGTTAACTTGAAGTTTTTTTGAGTTGAACAAAACATGTTTTGCATGAATTGGAATATTTGTGAAAACCTTTTTGATTGAGGACAATGCTTCGTGTTTTGAAAGTTTTGTTGATGATTGAACCATTCTTTTTGAGAAAAATGAAAAATCAGAATGTTGGTTTGAATATATCATTTGTTATAAGTTATTTGAGGTTCTTTGATAGATCACCTAATCATTCAATGTACATCCAACAATTACCTTTTTGTTGTTAACTTGGTGATGTCAAGTGTGTTTTGTTTTGTATTTGTTTGTGTGTTATTTGTTCCTGTTGCTCCTTTTATTTTCTTAGCTTTATTTTTGCTCGCCATCTTAAGTTTGGAAGTGTGATAACTCTAAGAAACTAGAGTTATATGTGCCCTAAACTTTATAGTTTTGTTTCTAGTTTTGAGCATTCTTTAGTGTTTTAGTATGTGTATATTGTCTATTTTGCTTTAAGAGCATTAGAATATCTTAGCATATTTTTATTAAACATTTTAGTACTTATTTAGTGTTAACTATCATGTTTCATTAGGTTTTTATGTTTAGATTTTGTGTTTTGTCTTTAACCTAATTCCTTTGGTAGTTGGGGTTTTCATTTATTTTTGTTTGTTTTTCATTTTTTGTCTCTTTTTTTTGAATTTTATTTAAATGTTTAGAAGTTATTTTAACTTTTTATTATAGAAAATAATATTCTCCTATGTGTTATGGTTCAGTAGGAGAAAACACAGGCATTAATCGTAAATTAGACAAAGATTTTTGGAGCAAAACAGTGAAGTGTTGCAGTCGGTATCTTGATAGCAAAATCTAGTGTTGTGATCTCAACCCAAACTTCTAGCAAGAGCCGGTGTCGTAACACCAAACATAGTACAAAATTTGATTTCATGACACCAAATGTGGCTAGGGCAAAAAAGTCTTTGTTCGGTGCTGATTTTTGCTACACTATTTCTGTCTCCCACTACCCTACCACTACATATACACATTTAAGCCTCATTTGAGGCAAGGAAACCTATACCAAGCTCGTAGCAATAGGCTAGAATAGATAGTAGTAGTGTACGCTAATTTTCTTCCTTTTCCTCCCTATTTGGGGAAGGTTTTCATGGATTACGATTTATCTTCTTGTACACAATTAGATGTGTATAAGATTGAAATTTTTTAATTTTAAGTGCTTTATTTATGTTCAAACTGGTTTAATTAACCTTTAATTTCATATTAGTTAGTCAATTAGATTAATTGCATTCATTTAATTGCATTCTTTACTTGATTTCTTAGTGTAGTTGTTAGATTAGTTCACATACTTTCTTTAAATTGCTTTCTTAGTGATAATTTGCAGTTTATATTAGTTAATTAGGATAAATTAGTTTATGTCTTTTCATTTAATTATTTTCTTGCTTTTTAGTTTAATTGGTAGATTAGTTAATGGGCTTTCCTTAATTATGCTTTCTTAGTATTATAAGTAATTTGTAGTTTATACTAGTTAATTGCTCTCTAAAAATGCTTTCTTTTTACATAATTTCTTAGAATAGTTTATGGGCTTTCTTTAATTGTGTTTTCTTAGTGATAATTAGTTGTTTATATTAGTTAATTGCTTTTTAAAATGCTTCCCTTACACTTGATTCCTTTGAATGCATTCTTAAAATACTTTCTTTAGTATTAATGTTTACTTTAATGTATTAAATAGCCTTAAATTGCTTACTTAGTTTCTTCAAATTTTAGATTTAATCAAATTCTCTTTTAATCAATCACTTCAAATAGTCTCTACAATCAAATAATTGGTAATTATACCATTCCTTGTGGGTTCGATCCATACTTTCACTTGCTACAAGTTAATAATCGTATACTTGTAGAATACCATATAGATAGTAGTCAGATTTAGGTGTCTTATAAATTTATAACTGGATGTGTAAGGCATCACCACACTTATCTTCATCATGTTATAGTACTACTAGTAAGAAGAGACTCACAAGTACTGAAACCTTAAAAATACTAGAAATAGCATAAATGCACTTGAAGACTTCAAAAGTTGTTTAATTTCGTCGACTCTTTTAGACAAACAAGACTTCTTCCGAATCTGCAAGTCTCATTTCCAATTTCCACTAATTACTTCTCATTTAAATATCAATGTATCTGAAATAAGATTCAACATGAAAATTGAAGACATATTAACGATGCAAACTATATCTAATCCCATATAAGAAACAAAAAAACGGTTACTTTAACCCCTTAATTAGCTTGGATACTTTCTTGTTCATCATAAAAAAACTTCAATTGTAATCGGATACAGAGTTCACACAATATCTCATGCTTCAACATTATTGCAAGGATCATGTGTTCACTTTATTAATTGGGAGAATTGCAGATTTGGTCCCCAAACTATGGGTAGTGTTTAAAACTAGTCTCCAATCTATAAGAAATTCTGATTTTGGTTCCCAAACTATCAGTTATGAGTGAAAACAGGATAGTCTAATGATAGAAAAATCCAAAACCCTAACATTTTTGGTCATGTGCGATGCAAATGGCTTTAACTCTAAAAGGTTTTGTCAAATTTCATCACATGGTGTGCAAAATTGGTCTCGAATCTTCTTGGATTTTAGCTAAACAGGTCCCCATTTTAGGATGGTTTGCCAAATTATCAATAGCTTAAACGATTGTCATTCAATCTATATATTAAACATTACAACAACATCTTAATATCATTTAGATGTTAATAATACCAAAATCCTTCCGCAAGGCATTTATACCATAATCGGCCATCCAATACTGATTTTTTTGTAATCGAGAAACTTTTCAACCCATTTGCCCTAATAGCAGGATTCCTGAAAATCTCGTAAAAAAGCCATATGATATTACGGCTCTCATATTTTTCTTTTTTGTTTTATATATATATTTCCTCTACCATAAGTTCCAATTTCTTTGTTTCATATCATTTCTGATGGCAAAAATTGATTAGTTCCTGTTTATTTTAAGCACTTGTGCTAGAAGAATTTTGACTTTGACCGTCATGCAATCCTACAATTGTAATTCATTATAGTTTTAGGGGTAGTAGCAGTTATCTTTTTTTAATAAAAATTCCGTATATTGGTTGTGAATGTGATTTGTGAATTAAATTAACAAAGTTTGTGTGCTAACTCCTTATTGGGAGTAGCCCTTATTTTGCTTAATTAATATCCACTGTATTAGTCTAATATATATCTCTTTTTATTTTCCTTCTCTTTTAAATTTTTTTAACAATTTTTTTAATAGTAATAATACTAAAAACCGAACTAGAGGGTATTTGTATTAAGGTGGTGTTTTTATACTATTTAAAATATGGATTAAATGACATTTGTTTAAGCATTTATAATTTCACAAACCATACTAGAATAGGGACCTATTTATCTAAATCCATAATAATTGGGGTCTAATTTTGTACACAACTAAATGAATTTTGACAAAACACGGCCATGTGTACCGCACATGACCAAAACCATTAAGGTTTTGGAAACTTTGCTGTCATTTGTCCTATTTTCGTGCATAATTGATAGTTAGGGGACCAAAATAGCAATTTCTCATATATTGGGGACCCGTTTTGAGCACTACCATAATCTGGGGAACAAAACTGCAATTCTCTCTTATTAATTTATAGCGAAAAGACTATATTAGGGACCAAGCCAATTAAGTGCAAGACACCATTCCTTTTTCTCGGTTTTTTTCAAGATTTTGTTTTTAAATAATATTTTTTGCATCAAAATCTGAAATAAACATATAGAAAAAGTAGTCAGAACACATATCAGGTTGATTAGATATCTTTTAAGCAGGTACTATGAGCCCTCTGTCCTCCCCAGCCTCTCGTTCGGTTGAGTAAGGGGGCCGAAGCTTGAAGAGAGAGAAAAAAGCTTTACCCCTTGCTTTACAGAGATTGTTATGAACTGATTAAATGACTAGATTCTCTCGGAACGCTAGCTATTTATTTCAGTGGTCTTTTTCTCTTACTGGGCTCTTTTCCCAAGCTTGGCTTGGCTCGAAAATTGGATTGAAAGTACATCCAACAATTATAATGCAATTATGTAAGATAAAAATTCTCATCTTTAATTACTTAAGCTCTCAAATAGGATGTGATGAGTGTGGAAAGTTAGAGAGAGAAAGTAGACAAATTACCTTGGATTGAGTGTAATTTTAGAATGAATTAGATAGAGATTTGACCTAAGGACCCCTTATTTATAGATATTAATGAGAGATGTCCAGGCTATTGAGGTGCCAGCTAAACACAGTCACTAATTACGTACTAGATTAATAGCTTGCCACATGGACACTGTACATAGGTATCTTGTGCCACATAGGCAACCAATTCTAGTATCATCATTAGTCCTCTCAACCCAGGGTTGAGCTTAGCCTTTGGGTCGGGTTGACATTTACTTCTGACGTCCCTAGCCGAAGCTTTGCACTTGAAGTCCCTGATCCGAGACTCTCTTATTCTTGAAGTCCCCACTTTGAGGTTATTTTGCATTTGAAATTCCCTTATCCACTCTAAGACTCCAGTTTTTGGGTCCTCTAAGCCCTGTCACTCTGAGGTACGAGTCCCTAATTTAATTGACATTTCACACTAAACCTCAGAGCCGAAGCTAGAGATTCTTTGACCCTTTATTTTCAAACTCCAAAACCCCTTTACTTTCCCGCTGAGTGTCTTTTCATTTATGTGCATCAAACCTTTGATATGCTTAAAAGCTAGATAATTGTCCCTTCAAAAACTCCTCATGATTACTATTCATTGGTAACTGTAATTTAGACTCTGTCGACATGATTACTATTCATTAATAACTGTAAAATTACTCTATCGCTTATTGCATCCGCATTTAATGCCCCACTATCCCAATAATTGCTTTATTTGGTTGCAAACCCAGGTAAACCCATAGCACGCGGTTGACCCGGCACATTATGTACTTTTTCCTCTAATTTATACTTCATTTTGAAGGTTGTACCCAAGCTCCCTTTATGTAAAAGCCCTAACTTAGAAATTTCATCACTTTCACTTTTACCATTTTCTGACTTTTGCCTTCTCTGTAAATTAAAACTTTCTGCAAATTATTCTTTGGCAAATCATTCTTCCCACCAGTTTTTCTGCAACTCCCTAGTTTTCTCTTTCATCTTTCATTCCTCAATGCTGCTCCTTCTTTTTTAACATTTTTAGGTTAATTTTCCGCCCTTTTCTTTAAATCTCACTACTCCCACTCATGACTTGAGTAAGTTCAACAAAAAAAAATTTCTCAACTGTTCTCTGTAGAAACTTTAATTTCTTATAACCATCCTCAATTTGCAAGGACAAATGTTTGGATTTGGTACATTTACATCTTCGTTCATTAGCATACTACAACCCACAAGCCCAAGGGACCTTGTTGATTAATTATCAATCCCACTTATGCTTCTCTACTTGCTGCTATTCCTCATTTTCTAGGGGAATCAACACTTCAACCTCTAATTAATGATTAGGAAAACCTTTCAACTAATAACCTTTAAAATTTTCTCGCGGTTGAAGAGATTATCGATACCTTAGGGATACTTACCAATTCCCTGAGGATGTTAACCTCAAGCTTTCCTGAACTGAGACAGAGGTCACCACCCCCTCCTAGGAATATGACGATTTATGAAGACCAATTTCAAGAAGGCCTATGCTTTCCAATTCCACCAATTTTTTGTCAAATTTTTGACCGATGGAGTATTTGCGTTTCCCAACTGACCCCTAACAAAATCCACACCATTATAGGGTTTTGCATATTATGTAAATATATCAAGTCCCCAATTTCTTAGTGACCTACAGGATTCTTCTAAAACTGTCCCCTAATAATAGGTTTTTTTATGTATCGCCCTGGACTACGGGTCGACAAATCGTCATGGACAACCCTTCTGCCATCCATGAGTGGAAAAGGGATTCTTTTTTGCTAGATATCTTAATCCAAATATGCCTTAAGGACCACGAAACTTAACCAAAGACTCCATTTCTACCCGAAACGCTGCCTCTTCATACTCGGTTGATGCCAAATAACTAATGTCGGGCCATTATTCGAGTGAATTTATAAGGTCAAAACGTCAAGTTAGATAATGACACATTAGCCTGGGTTAACCTGTTCCAAAGTCACAACGTTCCCGAGGATTTTGACTATATGAAATGTTATTTTTTTCACCTTGACTGTTGATGCTATTTTGCTTTGGTTGCATTATTATTGGTCTGAATTATAACTGCTTTGGAACTAACCTTGTTATCTTTTTGACGTTTTCAGGACTTGGCAACTTCCTGGATGGCATAGTTGACTCTATCCCTGCTGCATAGTCTAGTAGGTCAGTTTCTCAGCCAGCCCCTTCCACTACTTTTGAGGTCGCTTGTCACTTCAACTACTGCTAATGCCATACCTGAGGTGGTAGCGTCTGGCACTTTATTGACTCCAATGGTGAACGTCGAGCCAGTGTCTACTCTAATTGATATGGACACTATAACCGTCCACCCCATCACTACTAGCAGTAGGTCGGCTACTGCTCTTGCTCTATTTTTGGCAACTTGCAAAAGGACTTGAGCTGTAATAGCTATTGAACCCGGGGGCAAATCGAAAACTAGAATAGACCGAGCAATCATTGTTGCAGCTGTCGCAGTAGCTAGGAGGCCATCTCTAGTAGTTTTAGAGCTGTCCCAAGTAGCTCAACTCGGCTGGAGAGTCGTTAGATGAAAAATCCTACCCTCTAGTACATTACTTATCGATGTGAGTGTCTCGACCCTTGGGCTAAGCTAACAACATTTTGCATTTCTCACAACCTTAATATAATAGAATAGTGCCTTCATACAAGTGAGAAGAAATCCATCCCAGAGAAGGAACAAGCCTCAACAGGCTTGCAAGACTTACCTTGGACCTTCAAGATGGTAGGGCTCTTGCTGAGTTCCTTTACAACTAGCTGTACCAAGTTCTGGCCGTACCCAAAGAGGACATCAATGACAGGGCACAGCTCACCTGAATTGCTCCCAAGCTGAGAAGGGTAATGGTCTTTTCTCGAGACAGAGAATAGGGATGTCAAGCGCCTAACTTCGCAGCAGCAACTCGATAAGCTGCATCTTTCTGCTATGAATTTAAGCTCCTTTTCATAGAACAATACGTTATTTATAATTTCCTAGACAAGATTTTCTTCTCATTTTTCTAGTTCTTTCCCGTGACTAATTAATTGGATATATTAACAGATTTTACCGTCACAATGGCCACCTGATTTCACTATAGCCTTGTTATTAATTTGTGTTGCACTTATTTAATGCTTTAATTCTAGAACCAACGAATGTAGTCTAATATTTTTCCTTCTGAGCTCTACAAACTGAAATTTTTAGTCGGCAGGATAGAATGAATTTTCCTAAATTTTGCAGTGGGAGACGAGAAGGCAGAGTATTCCTATAGCGGGAGTAAAAAGAAAATGCATGCGATGGCGAATCCAACTAATCCATTATCAAAATAACACCTTGTGGATATTGTAATTTCGCTTGAAGTGCAAAAAGGCTGTAATTTGTAAATCCAGGCATTTACAATTCTCATTAATTATCGAAACAATATCTCGTAGATATTGTAAATCCAGGGAAATTGTTAAATACAGAAATCCGAATTGTATTTCTATTCACCATGAATTATTTCAAATCGAAAAATTTCACGTAATATAAACAAAAGTTATATCCACAAGTGTGCCAAATCTAGTGACACACTTGTTTTCTGATAGACTTTTAAAAGTTAGTTGCACCAAATTGCGTACTCTAAATGTCAAATTTATGTTATATTTTTTAAAAGAATACATGACAATGTTAAATTTTTAAATGTTCAAATTACAAATTTTTTATACTTCAAATGACCCTAAGAAAATAACTAATAACTAATAAAGTGCTAGTATTAATAATACACGGTAATCATACATGGTTACAAAATAATAAATAAAAAACAATACATACATAACTTGTACACTCCAGATTTAGTGACTCCCTTTAATCAGCATCTTCTTCAATAAAAATAAAGAATGAAGTAAAAACAAAGATTGTTATAATCTTCCGATTCTCTTATAGGAGATCATCTAGAAATTGATTCGTTTTATCTCTTAGTGCTAGAACAACGACCTTCCAAGTATAATGGGACTTAACCTATTTTTCATCTTATTCCCATGGGTTGAACTCCATTAATCCGTTCTCCTGCCTTCTTCCTTCTAGGCGAAATAATTTAATGTACGTGGATTATGGGTTTGTGCCTACTTTAATTTGCCGCTCTTGATCAGGTCAAGTAGATGGAAGTCGGCCAATGCTGTGATGCACACGTATTATGCTTAAGAGTAGGAAAGTAAAACTTTCCTTGCCTTAAAGCGGACTAAAGAGCTAATTTTCTGGAAATGGCAAGCTGGGTAATCGTGGGTGGAAAGTATTTGGAAAAATAAAAGAGACGGTTAATTGCCTAGCTAAAGGAAAAAAGTGCAACAATAAAGTGTTGTTCAAATAATAAAATTATTCTTTTTTTATAAGTTAGATTATGAGTTCACGGTCTACTATAAATCTTCTTTTAAAATTGTTATTTTTTTTTTATTTTAAAAAAAAAGAAGAGTACTTATGAACTAACTGCTTCTTGTCGGTTGCTTAGGCATGGAGATCTATTTACCTTAGCATTAAAGACTAGAAGCAAAAGAAAATAGAGGCCTGATAACTACTTAGCATCTACTACATAATCTGCGAGATCTTCCATCAAATTCTCTAGTCTATCAGGTTGAATGTCTCTTAGGCTCTTAAGGAACTTTTATACGTTAGATAATTAATGATTTTTGTAGAACTTATAACTAATCCAAATAAAAGTGTCTGCATATGAAAAAGTTATTTGAGGGGAAAAAAAAAGGAACATAGAATTAAAATAAGGACTGATATCTTACCTAGGATCAAGATTTTAGAGAACTAAAGAAATAATAATTTGTTTCATTTGTGAGAATTGTAACTAATAATAGAAGCATGTGGTTTAGTTGGATATGATGCCAAGGTAACCTAGATATAATTTGTTCAATTACTGTACATATGGATACAAATCTCCAAAAGAAATATAATAATAAGCCGGCAAATGTCAACTTCTGAGTTGCTTTTTCTTTTCCCCCCTTTTTCATGGCATGGGAATTTTGGTCAGTAGTAGGTTCAACCACCAAAAACATAAAGTTGGATATATATATATATTCTATGCTAAATACTATTTAATGCAGAGCATGTGAACTATTTTTCAGTGACTTTTCTCTATAGAAAAGAAGAGTTGGCATCGATTACTCCTCGTCAGACTTCCATAAGCACCAACGAAACGTTCATGAACGAATCAGTCATGCTGAAATACTACTCTAATTTACTTCAAATAATTTTATAAAACAACTTTCTAATTTTAATTTCCTAAAATATTAGTTCACATACAGATATACTTCTAGTTTTTGTAGCTTTGCCTTCGCATGTGTTTTAGTTTTTATTTATTTTTTAATAATTCCAGTCCTTCCCATGGCTAAATGTTTATACATATATTTAATGGGTGAATTCACTTACATCCCTATAGTTTGCGCTATTTCCCACATGATCCTTATGTGAGAAGTGAAATCTCCAAAATTAGTTGTTATTATCATTCATGAACACTTGTATATACAGGTATACAAGTACAATCTAAGATGTAGACTTTAAGTTGTTACAATCAATTACAAAAAGAATGATATCAAACCAATTAGGTACAAATATGGTATGCACAAAAATCTTCCAATACTCCCCCTTAAGTTGGAACATGAACGGTAGAAATGCCCAACTTGACTAATAATTCATGAAACTGATCATATCCGAGTGCTTTAGTAAATATGTCGGCTAATTGCTTGTGTGAAGAAATTGAGTGAGTGATAATTTTCTTTGACTGAATGTGTTATTGGATAAAATGTCAATCTATTTAATATGTTTTGTTCTCTCATGAAAGACTGTATTTACCGCAATGTGAATGGCTGCCTGGTTGTCACAAAAGACAGGAGTCATAGAAGTGCATGTTACTTGAAGATCATGTAAGAGTCTTAGGAACCAAATGATTTCACTAGTAGTAGTGGCCATGGCTTGGTATTCGGTCTCCACAGAAGAGTGAAAAACTACATTTTATTTCTTAGGCCGTCAGGAAATGGGTGAATCACGAAGAAAGATAATGTAACCAGCTATAGATCTGTGTGCTACTGTACACCCTACCTAATCTACATCACAATATACATGCAAAGATAACAAATAATTTGATGGAAGGAAGATGCCTTATTCTGGATTGCCTTTGAGATATCACAACACTTGATATGATTGCATCAAAATGTGGTTTCTGTGGTGCATGCATGAATAAGGATTTAGATGCAGTATACATAGTTGATGCATGGATGAGTGACTATGAGATAAAGTAATCGACCTACCAATCGATGATCGTGCGCAGGATCACTGCCAGCCATATCAAACTCAAGGGAAAGTTTGTGTTGTTGATCCATGGGAAAAAGATTAGGTTTGCAGCTTGTGAGACTAGTCTTAACTAAGATATCAAGGACATATTTGCATTGACTTAATTGCAATTCCTACATAGGAATGTGCTACTTCAATTCCAAGCAAGCACTTGACTTTCTGAAGATCCTTAATATAGAATTTGGTTCCAATTAGTGTTTCAACTTAGGAATATGAGCAGAGTCTATTACCGGTAACCGTGACATCATCAAAATAGATGAGAACTACAACAAAAGATCCTCAACAAGAAAAAATGAACAAAGTGATCCGCATCTGACTACAAAGACCAATGTGTAGAAGAAACAGGAGTGAACATGTGGCATCAATTCCTAGATGCATCTTTTCTGTCTCTTATTTACATTGATGATTACCAATGCTCAGCTTTGCCTTGGCAAATCCCTATGGAATCTTTATATAGATTTCTTCCTCCAAATTTCCAACAAAAAAGGCATTATTCACATCTAGTTGGTCTAATTCCCATTGACTAATTGAAGCACTTGGTAATAAACAATGTACAGTAACTAATTAGACAATAGGAGCAAATGTCTCATGAAAGTCGACACCCTCGTATTTAAGTGTAACCTTTAGCAACAAGTTGCATCTTGTACCATTCAATGCATTCATCTGGATGATTTGACTTTGTAGACCCATTTCTGTATGATAGCTCGTTTGTCAGGTGGTAAGGGCTACAAAGTCCAAGTATGGTTGGCCTCCAAAGTAGAAATATCCTTGCCATGGCATCGCTCTAGATGTGTATGTTTAACTGCCTCATAAAATGACTTTGGCTTCATTGGTAGATGAGATACCCACTAAGAAGGTAGTATGAGCATGAGAAAATTTGGAATAAGAAATAAACTGAGAGGGAGGATGTATGTTGAGTTGGCCAAAAGAGTGGTCGAGTGAGATATGGTATCTCAAGAGCCTAAAGAGGGGGTAAAACATAATAATAACCAGATAATGAACTAGAAACCAATTTTTGTCTTTTATTCGAAACAATTGGAGCTGCCAGCATAATAGTGTGTTCTGGCTTACCAATTGGGGTAGGCTCAATGGGATGAAAATGTGATGTTGATCGCCCAGTATAATTTGCTTAAGACTTGTGACGACTGATGGAAATGGGCATGATCTAGGTATAGCTAACTCATTAGCAATGATGGGAGATAGGAACTTGGTAACCAGAAGTTGAGACAGTCCGTTCGTGGTCTAATGATGTGGTTTGCGCAAATTTTTGTCTAAATGATTTGCAAATGGAAAGATCTTTTAAAAAAGCCAGACATAAAAAGAAATATAAATCATCTTACTTTGAAGATCATAAATTTTGTATCCCTTTGTGTCTATTAGATATAATCAAGTAAACTATTTTTTAGTTTGGCATGCAAGATTAACACTTGTCAGGTCACTTCCTGTATTCTACTTTTACACGTAATAATTGTGTATAAGAGACGATAAATTTACTCGAGATTATTCGGCGGTGCAATTTCCATTGGTTTCTCACAAAATGACGTAAAATGTGTAAATTTGTAAAAAAAAAAAATACTTTAATAATCATCAAAATACATAAAATTTTCAAAAACATAATTTTTTTTTTCTCAAAATGACATCTGAAAGGCTACTGTTGAAAATATGTGTTCGAGATATTTAATTTTTAAAATTTTCCCAAAATGGATTCTGAAAATTACTAAAATTCACTGAGTTGCTCAAAAAATTTGACATAAATTTAAAACCTTAAAGATTAGAAAACATCACCTAAGTGTAAAAAATTCATTTTGTGCTTGCCTTTTCAATGAATGATTTAAAATGGTAGTTTCAGCCAAAAAAATGTAAATTTTTGTTAAATTTGGTCATTGTCTTGAAAAAAGTAAAAAATTGAAAATTGGGCCCTAGTTGGCAATCAAAGATAAAAAATGCGTCAAAATACAGTGTATACAGCTTGTCCCTCTTTATTTGAAGCTCGAAGAGGTTCTAGACAAAGATTGTAGAACATCGGAATTTGACTAACAATTTGACATACCGGCTAAAGTGAAAAATCATCATGCCAATTGGGTGAATATGAAGTTTTGAGGTGAGGGAAGAGAAAATTCGAGCAAGGGTGAATGTTGCCACTCATAATGAGGATTCTGTTGTTGCCATTGCGACCGCTATTTCCTTTTCCTTGCATATTCCTATCTATTACTTGAAAAATCTACTATTACTTAACAAATTGAAGAAAAATTACATGGAATCACAAACAAAACCTATTCTACACTACCAGTTGTAGACCTGTACTACCGAGGGTGGATATTATTGAAAAACCTTATAGTCATGAAAGTTGTACTTTCAATAGGTAGACTTCTACTCACAAAAACTAATTTCTTGAAATTGAGAAACCCGTAGTCACGAGACCTTTGAAACAATTCACATGTTGGCTTATACTGATGAAATCTTGAAGAGATGACTAAATCGTAAGGCTTTTGCTCACAAAACCAAAGAAAATGAACGGCAAAAATGTGCTCACGAAATTTGCCCCTATTGAATTGTAGACCTATTTTTTTGCTTTTATTTCTTTGTGTTTCTTTTATACTGAATTGGTAGACTCATGCTTACAAAATCTTAAAAAGATACATTAGTTGTTGGGAGCAAGAGAATTATAAATTATCAATCTTGATCTCATGAAACTCGAATGCATATGTGTATTTGTAAACACAAATTACACAAACAAATAATTGGTTAGGTTGTACTCACGAAAATCAAATAAAACAAGTTGTTGGGATTCGTCTCACAAATCCAAAGATGCAATGGTGGATTTGTACTCACGAGATCCATTAAAGAAATTGCTGTTAGTATTGATCTCACAAATCCTGAGATGAAGTTGTGGATTTGTACTCATGAAATTTGTAAAAGAAAAGGTTGGGATTGATCTCACAAATCCAAATTCAGTTCTGGTGGATTTGTACTCAAAAATCCATAAAAGAAATGGTTGCTACGATTGATCTCATGAATTTCGAGAGAAAGAGTGGTGGATTTGTACTCAAGAAATCCATGAAAGAAATGTTTCTAGGGTTGATCTCACGAATCCCAAGATGAAGCGGTGGATTTGTATTCATGAAATCTATGAAAGAAAAGGTTGATGGCATTGATCTCAGGAATTCTACGATGAAGTGGTGGATTCGTACTCATGAAATCCATGAAAAAAATTACTGATGGGATTAATCTAACGAATCCCGAGATGAAGCAGTGGATTTGTACTCACGAAATCCACAAATCAAATAACATGTTTTCTAGAATTTATTGGGATACAATCTTCTCGATGGACAAATGCAATAATATCTTGGGATACAGTCCACCCAATGGACAAATAATTTTTTGGGATATAGTCCTCCCAACAGACAAATTGACATGACAATGAAATTTAAAGGCTCAAATCGCCAGACTAACACTAAAATGACATTGAAATTTAAACCACTGTTAACTTGACACAACTAAACATATGATTTTGAAAATGAAACATCTTTTAAATGTCGAATTGCCAAAAAAGAATCAAGACAATTTAAATGTTCAAAGATAAATTAGAATTGAAATGACTTAAACAATCTTCTCTCTTTTTTTTTTTTTTTGAAATGTTAACATGAGATTTCAGAAGGAATCAACAAATAGAAACCTTAAAACATGAGAATGAATGTGCAAGTTGAAGTGCTTATGAACAAATGAAGTTGCACATCTGGCACAAATTATCTTGAAAGAGTATGAAATCTAGAATCACCTTACCTGACTTGCAAGGAGACTTTACTTGTTCTTTAGTTAATCATACCTGTACAAGATGGGGGAATGGCAAAACCATAATGAGAATATGATAGGATGACCAAAATATCCAATTCGTAGTAAAAAATTTGAGGGTGAACTACTCGATTTTCATGTATACCCCTAACATGATATGTTGAGCACCATCAAACTATTTTTTTAAAAGTAAAATCATAAGATTTTTATTGATTATTAGAACTATAGAAGCAATCTCAGAGGAGGAATCATCTCTTTAATTCATAGACCTACAACAAAGCTAGATATAGAATTATACAAAGATATAGTGGCATAGACCCCATTCTACAACTAAGGCCCAATTCCCTCTAGTTCTAGGTATATTTCTCCAAGAATTATTATCACCACACATCTCACTAGCACAATGATCTTCTCAACCATGCCAACTTCAATGATAGGATGTTGCTGAAAAGACACTCATTCCTGGTTCTCCTTTCAACCATCAAACTATTAAGACTATTGTAAATTGCTCCAGTTTATCTTTAAACCTCAGATACTCAATTTCAAAATTTTTCCCTAGTTTTGAAATCTTGCTTCAAACTTCTTCCCACTAAAAACTACTAAAAGCTTTTGATTGGATTTCCATAGTATGGACCCAGATTATTCCATTTGCATAAAATTTTTTTTCCCCAATTCATTTTTTAACTTCAGGATATTCTAAAAAATTGCCCCAATTTCCAGTACTTGTCGTACGACTAAATGGAGAGCTTATTGTTCAAATTCTTTTAAAGTGTAAAACTTTTTGGTTTTGCAAAATGAATTACTTCAAAGCATGAAAATATCATTGCATCATAAAAACACTTTTATTGGAGAAAAAATTTTATGAGCCTTCAGAACAAGAAGAACTCTTGCTAATTTACTCCACACTAATGTTATTTGGGAAAAAATGATGGGTTTCCTTGGCTATTAAACATAACTGACCCATGATATGGACTTTGCTAGAATTGCAATGAGGCTAAAAAAAGAACAATTTAGCATTCTAGCATTTAGGAATATGTTGAGCATTGTATCAATCTTGTGGCCAATTTGATTCTAGTCAACTCATCACCACATTTTGATAAAAGCAAATAGTTCTCTATCTCTATTTTAGTACGAGAAATTAGTCAGAATAAAAGCCTTATTTGCTTGTAATGTGACTAGAAAAGGACAGCTAAACTGTATATCATGGGACATATTCTTTTGATCACTAGAAAAATATAGGCCCAAAAAGGATTGGTTCTTGTAATTGCGATGAAAGAATAAGTCAGTAATGGACTTTATAGGCTTGTAATGTGACAAGAAAGATATAGTCAAAACAAAATCCTATCAAGGAATTGTTCACTTTGGTTAGCTCATGAATCCCAAAAATCTGCTCTAGTGTTAGGTTTCAAAACATTACCAAATCAAAAAACAATGAACATCTAATCATTACATCACACTTTGATCACATTCTGACACTACACTTTACCTTTTTAGACTTCTATCTAACACCTAGTAGATGAGTGACTACACTTGAATTCAAAAATCACTTTCCATTGTTGGTGCATTTGGTACATTGAGCCACTTGATTTTAAAAACACACTTTCATATTATAGGTGCATTTGTCATTCTGGATGACCACACTGATTCACACATTCACATTGTTGATACATTTGGCATGCTGAGTCGCTTGATTTCTGACTTTGAGTGATTTTCTTCATTTTCTTTTTTCCTTTTTTTGAAGATTAATGTTTTCTGGTCATTTGTGCATTAAATATTGTTTTTGATTGAATAATTTCTTCAAATTACTTTTCCTAATTTAGGAGTGCGATCAATAGATGCAAATGAAATGAAAGATTCAACTATGGAGGCTCAAAGGGGATACAAGGGATGAATAGTGGTATGGATTGTAGAAACGAAGGACAAAACATCATTTTAAACTCTTATGACAACCAATATAAGTAATGCATAGTCAAGACTGGACTTATTTGACTTTGCATCTATAACTCCCCTAGTGTAGGGTTATGATTATCAAGGACTTTGTTGAAACGAAATCATCATATCTGATGGGTCAAATGGGACAACAAATGACATATTGTGTTTAGATAGAGAAACGAATGCTCAAAGCATCATCCTAAATTTTCATACAAATCGAGACAAAAAACACTTTTTGCTTTCAAATGGGTGTGAAATGAGTCAAACAAGACAAATTTTACCTTCCTAAAAAAATTGACCTAATGTAGAGCTTGGTTGATAAGGTAATTGATCAAACTGTATCTACCAACTTTGAAGCTTAGCAGTTTAACAAAAGGTAGACACTGTTTAGGTAGTGGATTTTCTCTCATGAAAATGGCTAGGTTAATAATTTTCAAAGTGCTTGCAATGAATTTAGATAGCCAAAAATTGATGTATGAACAAGAATTGCGTGTAGGACATGAACATGGGCTTTTTAGCTTAATCTTGTTCTTCGGGGCTCATTCCATGGTTTGCACATAACACAAAATTTACACTACCATGAAATATAACTATACAACAATAACGAAAAAATGCATATAACTTTTCAAACGAAATGTTTTGAACACATGCTATATGTGCACAATGAATTCGTCACTTATACAAAGACAATATATTTATTTGAAAATGTTCAATAACATTATCTCTTGAAAAGTAGGAATGTGCAGTTAGGGTAATAGAATTCGTCCTTAGATTGATTTTTTTCGTTATACTTGTAAAAACTTATTGGTTTGAAAGTGCCTTGGTATGAATCATGGGAATCCATGAAATATCGAGTAATACCCATGTGTTTTCAAAATTTTTTATGACTCTACAATAGTAAGATACAATTGAAATTTTCTAGGAAAATCCCGCTCGCTCTCTTTTCTTTCTTTTTTTCAACTTTTGTTGAATGCAAAGATGCATAAGGGAAACCAAAAAAAGGAAAAAGGAAAAAGATTGAGTTAGTAAACAACACTGAAAATCGGGATGCATGCCCTATGAGAGAGCCCTTTTTATTCCAAGAGTTGGTCTAGCATGAAAATGCGATCCTATGGGGTAGGTGCTATACAATACCTGACGGACAAACCCTATCTTCTTATCAATATTTAGTGTTGAAATCTTGATCAGTCGTCTCCATCTGATAATAACTAATGACAGTTTCATTTCCAAGAGACTCTCTTAGGAGATGGGAAGAACTCCAAATAGATCAACCAATTTGCATGACTTATGAAAAGATACCCAAGAGAAATGAAAGGATCCAAGATATGTACACTTCAAAGAATAATTACTGATTGAATGGGATGGATACATTAGGTGAGTCATTAAAAATAGGATATCAAAAGGTTTGAAAACACATAATATTTACTTGTGAGAAGGTGATTAGTGTTTGAAAACACATCATATTTACTTGTGAGAAGGTGATTAGTGTCTTTTCCTACTGGGCAATGGAGTCTAGACCTATGTTCGAATGGATTGGGTACTTTAAATGGCTTATGAACAAGTATAGAAAATTCATTCAAAAAACTTGAGAAACGTCATATTCTCTTCTGAGTTATTGACTATTGTCTTTTCCATTGGGCATGGAATGTGTGAAAATTTTTATTCAAATAGATTAGGTAATTTGGATGGTCTACCAGAGACTGGTGGGATTATTGATTTGACTTATGCTCGAACACCCACAACTATTATTGCAGTTTACTTAGTCTATGTGCAAGTTGCAATCAAAATTTAACCTCAGTTAGTTGTTCTTGAAAGAGTATACGCTTATTCAATAGATTTCTTGAAATTTTTGTCTTCAAGCTCAAGGTTTTTACCAACTTTGTTAAAATGGGCAAAAGATGATTGTTAAAACACATATTCTAGTAAATTAAACCTGTACTTGGTTTGTGGCCTCATGTCACTTGATCTTGAAGTAGATTCTAGATTTTGGTTACCTGTCGACTACCTTGTACACTACCCCTTTAGATGGTACAAAAAGATAAATGTTCATGTCGATAGCTTTAAGAAATTAGGGTTATTCTTATTCTTTTTTCGTACAGTTTTTCCACTATTTTCAGCATTTTTAGGTTTTATGTGTCTTTTTCGTGCATTTTTGTTCCTATGTGTTAATATATATTACGTACAGTGTTTTAGTATTTATTTAATGTTATTTAACTTATATTTTTGTGTCTACATGTTTAGGGTTGTGTTTAGATTGTTTACCTAATTCTTTTCAGAATTTGAGTTCTTTGTGCATTTTTGTTTGTCATTTATGTTTAGTTTTAGTAAGTGTTTAAGTGTTATTTTGGAGTTATATTATAGATAATAAATGTATTTTTCTTAGACAGTCATGTAGGAAAAAATAGCAAATCAATCGGACGTCAGATAGAGATTTTAGAAGCAAAACGGTGAAGCAGCACAAGTGCTGGAAATCACACACATGTTTAGACACTATTTGGCATTTTTAGGTTGCTTATGTGTCTTTTTCGTGCATTTTTGTTCCTATGTGTTAATATATTTTACGTACAATGTTTTAGTATTTATTTAATGTTATTTAACTTATATTTATGTGTCTACATGTTTAGGGTTGTGTTTAGATTGTTTACCTAATTCTTTTCAGAATTTGAGTTCTTTGTGGATTTTTGTTTGTCATTTATGTCTAGTTTTAGTAAGTATTTAAGTGTTATTTTGGAGTTATATTATAGATAATAAATGTATTTTTGTTAGATAGTCATGTAGGAAAAAACAGCAAATCAATCGGACGTCAGATAGAGATTTTAGAAGCAAAACGGTGAAGCAGCACAAGTGCTGGAAATCACGCACATGTTTAGACACCATTTGGTATTTGAAGCATAAATTTCTTGTTTGAGGTCCGGGTGTGGTGATTCAAAATGCTTTGGAAAACCAAGAGAAAGAGCTACAACGTTCATTTTTTGCATTTTTCCAAAACTACCGACATCGAGGTGGCAGTTGGTACCATATGCGCTAAAAACCACGCACATGCACGAGAATCCATACGGATGTGTGAAAATTCCAGAATCAAAGTTCCAAGATGATCCTCTCGCACACATGCGCAAGTTCCCGTGTGCAAGTACGCGCGTTGTGCTCGCCTATGTTGATCTATTACACGATTTTGGTATTTTCTAGGGCTCCGGGTATTCATTTTGGGCCCGTAAATATGGGTTTCAAAACTTATCCAGAGCACTATGCTATGTAACAATTAAAAAATATAAATAAGAGGGTTCATGGCCTCAAAATTACAGTTTTTCTTTCATCTTTCGTTTCGGGGCTGCAAGATTAGAATAAGGTTTCCATTGTTTTTGTATAAAAGTTGAAGAGAAGATTCAAGATTGACAACCTTGGATTGAAAACTTGTTATTTTCAGTAAATAAGCATTCTTGAATCTTTTTAAATATTTTTTATTACTCCATTTAATTCTAGTTTCATTGTCCTTTTAAATGCTTTCTAGGGTTTAGAAGTGAATCTAGAGTTTTTCCATTCCTTCAATTTAATGTTTTTTATAATTGGTTTTCATACATTAATGGGCAGAGTAGTTTATTTGTTTCCATAGATTAATTATAATCTTAGTTCTTATATTAATTTTAGTCAAATCTCTTTGATAATAATTTCTTCAAATAGGGTTTGAGCCAAATAACCAGTAATTGTTAAACCAATCGTTGTGAATTCGGCCCACACTTCCGCTATATACTATTGATCCCATACACTTGTTGTGCGTTATCTAGTTAATAGTTGGATTAAGAGATTAAAAATTTTATAACAAGATAGTTTACATACCAAGTTTTTGGCACCGTTGTCGGGGATTGGTCTGTAGGAATATCAGTATAATTTGACAAGAACACTACTTTGAAGTGTAAATTGGCTTTATTTGTCTTAGTTTTATTGTGTGTTTTCAATATTTTGAAAAAAAAAAAACCAAAAAGATTTTCTTTTTTTGTGGTTTGTTTCACTTTTATTAAAAAAATATTCAAAAAGATTTTCTCTTATTTAGTGGATAATTTTGGCTAGCTCCTAGTCTATATTTTCCCACTTTTCTAGGTTGTGTATTTTTGTGTTTTATTTTTGTATCAGTCTTATAAGAACATGCATAAGAGAATTGGAATAACTCATGCCAAGGATATTATCATCCTTATGACTATGGAGGCATGACCAATGAGCATAAGAGACTTATTATTAGCCTTATGACAATGCAGGCATGACCTGTGAAACCCAGTATTTTAATAGCCTTGTTCTTTGATTTTAATTGGTTTAAAATATTTTTTATATTATTTTTAGTCATAAAGTACTTCAACTTATTCGTTTTTCAATTCGGCAAATTTTTTCGATTTACGCGATTTCGGTACCGGCGGGTAAACGGGTCAAAAGTTGGATTAAGTGTAATTAGTGCATTGTGGTGTGTGAGTGTTGTAAGATGGCTGATTTATAATGTTAATTTAGTAGCAAAAAATAAGTTTTTGGGTTAAATAGTCAACTTGGAGACATTTGGTCATGTTCCTATTAACTATTTGAGTCAACTTTGCAATTCTTTTAAGTCTTCTTCTTGTTATTTCTTCTTCATTTTCTTCTAGCTGCTGGCCGAACTCTCTTCTCCATTTTTCCCCAAAAAATTTTCTTGGATTTCAAGTAGGAATCACTTGGAAGGTAAGATTTTATGTATTTCAGCATTTATGGCTTATGGGCTTTATGATCCAAGCTTTAATTTCAAGTTTTGTAGGATTCTTTATGGCTGAAAATAACCTCTTTGCAGCCTTGTAAGTTATGATTTATGTATGTTATGGGTTGTTTTTAGTGTTTTGGAGGTTGGGAAGTGATTGGGGTTGATTTTTAACAACTTTCCATGGTTAGATTACAAATTTTAAGATTATGAGTTAGGGTTTTGTCTTCCATATGTGGCCTAGAGTGCTATGCTATGAATGCTTATGTCTATGCACATAATGATGTTTTAAGAGTGTTTTAAGGTTAGTTTGGATAGGAATTGAGACTTGAAACCAAGTATGGAATTGATTTCCCTTCATTTTGTAAGTAAGCGGAAGTTTGGCGCAACTAGGATAATTTGGATAATTGGTTATGTTTAAAGGGTCTTTAATGATCTTTTGATGGTTTTAAGTGTTTCCTTGGTAGTGGGTTGGATAGGAAGCATGTTTGAATCATGCGTGTGGCTAATCGGTAAAAATTTCAGTTTGGTAGTAAAGAGGAATTCCAACCATAGGTTGTTGCTCTAATGTTGTAATAGAGTTAATTGTAGTGGTTATGGGGTATGGATTGTTGTGGAATGCTATTGATATAGTCCCGGCTATTGCTCCGGTGAATCTTTCCGTTTATGGATTTTGATTGGTTGAATATGTTGTTTTGAGTTGGGTTGTAACCAAGGTCCCTTGAATACCTTGGAAATGGATTTTGTTGGTTGGTTGAATATGTTGTTTTGAGTTGGGTTGTAACCAAGGTCCCTTGAATACCTTGGAATTGGATTTTATTGGCAGGGAGGATAGCCTAATTCAAAATAGCCTAGGGAGAGGCGAAGTTTTTCGGTTTTTCTGGAAAACTGAGCTTATTATCTCCTAATCTAGCTGTAATACGAATTTGAGGGGTTAACTAAGTGTTTTGACTGGGGTTTTAGCTTGTTGAAGTTGGTCAGAAATTGTGAAAAGGTCATTTTGACCAAAGAGCTGTTGGTGTCGTTTTCTATCGTTTCGCGTCGTTTTCGTACCCCCTGTCATTCTTATACACATCTAGATGTCTTATAAGAGACAGATCGCCGGCGGTAGGACCTTTTCACCTACCGCCTGATCAACTTTCAGTGATCATTGTGCAGTTTTTGCTTTGATAGGTGGGTAACATAGACCCTCTTCCACTTGTATTTTGAGCTGTCTCTTATACACATCTAGATTTGTAGCAGATTTTAGAATGTGTATGATGTTTGGAACTGCACTTTTACCAAGTTTTGGAACTATTACATATGAAATCGGGACCAAGCTATTTTATGTTAATCAATTGATATTTTTGCAAACTTTCTTTTGATATGAAAGCATTTTATGACTGTTTTGGCTCATAGGTGACCTTGGTATATAATTTTGGATGTGTTTGGAAATGTTTGAATTGGGGATCGGTTTTATAGTGATAAGCAGTACTGCTTTATACACTCTGTCCATTAAATAGTGATAATGGGGTCTTGTGATGGGATAACTTGACCTCCCGGTCAGACTAGTAGGTGTAGTAGACACTAGATCTGACTAGTACTGTAGGTCATATAGACCTGAGCCTTAAAGATACTCATGCTGTTTATAAGAGACTGGATTGAAACTGTACTTGGATTTGTTCGCTATGCTTTAGCATACTATGTCTTTAGCCAAAATGATTGGATCTTTTTGGCTACGCTATGCTTTAGCATACTATGTTTTGAAATGATTGGATCTTTTTGGCTACGCTATGCTTTAGCATACTATGTTTTGAAATGATTGAATCTTTTTGACTATGTTTTGGACATGCCTGACGTTTAAATGGCATGAGACATTTTAGAAACTACTTATGATTATGGTTTATTGACGTTTAAATGGCATGAGACATTTTAGAAACTGCTTCATGACTATGGTTTTTGCAAATGTTATTATCTTTATGTTTTCTTTTTATCGAAATGCTTGGCCCCATTTGAAGAGCTTTTATGATATCCACTGAGCTAGTTATGCTCACCCCACGTGATTTATAATTTTTCAGATTAGGTGCTCGTTTTTGACTATCCACCGCGTTAGCAGCTTTTAGATTTTCTCCAGATTCGACATTACTGGTAGGACTCTGCGGATAATCTTCCAAGCTTCTCTTTTGTTTGGAAAGGGGTAGTGTATTAGATAGGTTTTGTATTGATGAACTTTGCTTTTGTTGTAGCATCTTTTGTACTAAGAAGGAATTTTGTAATTCGTATTTTTGTGTAAAATGAAATATTCGGTTTTATAGTTAAGAAATGGTTTGATGGTTCTATTACATTGCGGTTAAGTTTGTTGCTCTGTTCGTTTGTGCCTCCTCTGCGCTTTGGACCGGTGTGCCATTAGCGCGGCTGTTACAGTCCCTTTTTGGGGCGTGACATGACCAATGACCAATGAGAACCCGGTTGGGTAATAAAGGTTTTAAGCCTCGTGATTAGTTAAATTTATGTGTTTTATATTGTGAATTACGTTTAGTTATACTTGCGTAGCTGATGACAGTGATGGTAGGTTATTCAAGTATTGTTATGAGCGGTTCACTAATGTTATCTTTGGAAAAAAAATATATATATATTTCAAAAAAATCCAAAACAATTTTATTTTCTTTTATTTAGTGTTTTAGTAGTAAAGAGTATCAGTCTTAAGAATCTGACTATTTAAAAGACTCCCTAACTACCAAATGGCAGCCTTTTGGATTTCTACACCCTCTTTACCTGAAGATTGTAGAGGGTTAAAAAAACAAGTTTTCTGTTTTTGTAGTTTTATATTCATTAACTTTTGTGATATGTTTCAACAATTTAAAAATGTTTCAAGGAAACTATGTGTTAGAGTTTTATTAGATTAAAACTGTGTACAAGCTTCTTTGCTTTTTGATCCCTTTGAATTATGAAAGTGCTATCACTATACACATTTATGTTCCCTTGAGTTTGGTGTCAAAATGAGATAATTTTCAATGAGTTTTAATCAAGGCAATCATGATTAAAATCTGTCTCTTATACACATCTAGATGTGTATAAGAGACATACTTAAACTATGACTAAATATTAGACTAAAGAACTGATTTAGGCAAATTCTTTTGACTGTTTTCGCCAAAAAGTCAACCTAAATGTCATTTTATCCTTAGTGTTCCCTTTTGATCCTTATATGGCATATTTCTTTATTTAACCACGTTATTTAACCGATTAACTTCTTTTATTTTACTCTTCTCTCAACCCATCATCTCAGTAGTTAGTATGGGTGGTACAATACATGAATACTATATTTATAATATTCTGAATGGTTGGGAAGAAGATGTATTGTATTTGTTGGGGAAAAAGTCTATTCTATGACTTTAAATATTTGTAATAATCCCCTATGTTAGGTAATGTTGTGTTGAAAAAAAAAAGAAAAAAAATGTAGAAAAAGAAAAAAAAAAAAAAAGAGAACAAGAAAAAAATTATAAATAAAAGAATGAAAATTCCTTCAAAGTTGTGTTAGGTGGTATGAATAAAGAAGGACAATTCCTTCCAAGTTGTAATAAAGGAGTTACATTTTGCCTTCTCAAGTGGTAGTTGGCAAAATACTACAGTTGTTCGGGGAATGTTCTAAAGGATTATAGTCTAAAATGATTCACTAACGTATCAAAGGTGATATGAGATACTTTTATCCAAATATATATATACTATATTTATCCATTAACCAACGTTAAAAGTTTTAAAGACCTATTTCATCCTTTCTTTGAGTTCATTTGTATTAGTGAGGGTAGTGTTGCTAATTTCTTCCAACATGTTTGTCGCTTGCTAAACTTTTGTTCAATGAATTTTTCATCAATTAGTGAGTGAGAGATATCTGCTTTTACAAGTGGATAATGAACAGAGATTATCACTTTCATGGTGAATTGGGGTTGATTATCAAAGTTCTCTTATATGCATGTTTGCTTCATTTCTCTACTAGTATAGTTTTCCTTGTACGATTGTTAATATATTGAACAGAGTTAATAGGTTTTTTATCTTTGTTTTTTGTTTTGGTCTTTCATGGGACTTGCAAAACCCTAAGCTGGGGGCTGTTGATAGCCTTAAGAAATTAGGATTATTCTTAATTCTTTTTTGTATGTCTTTTGCACTTGTTTCGGAGCTTTTAGGTTTTGTGTGTTTGTTTTTGTGCATTTTTGTTTCTATGTGTTAATATATGTTAAGGACAGTGTTTTAGTGTTTATTTGATATTATTTGACTCATATTTATGTGTATGTGTGGTTAGGGTTGTGTTTAGGTTGTTTACCTCATTCTTTCTATAATTAGAGTGCTTTGTGTATTGTTGTTCATCATTTGTGTCTAGTTTTAGTAAGTGTTTAATTTTTATTTTGGAGTTATATTAAAGATAATCAATTTTTATTGTTGTCCTAGGATCCCGTAGGAAAAAATGGCACATCAGCGGGACGTCGGACGGAGATTTTAGAAGCAAAAGGGTGAAACAACGCAGGTGCTGGAAATCACGAACATGTTTGGACACAATTTAGAATTTTGAGAATAACTTTCTTGTCTGAACTCCGATTGAGGTGATTTAAGATGATTTGGAAAAAAAAGAGAAAGAACTACAACTTTTATGTTTTGTGTTTTCCCAAATTCTGTCGGCATAGTGGATAAAATCGAGGTGGAATTTGGTACATGTGCACTAGAAACCGCACACATGTGCGAGAATCCTTGCGCATGTGTGTGAATTCCAGAATCAAAGTTCCAAGACAATCCTCTCACACACATGCACGAGTTCACTTGTGCATGTGTACACGTTGTGCTCACCTACGTTGGGCTACAATGCGATTTTGGTTTTTTCTAGGGCTCCAGTGTTTGTTTTTGGCCGGTAAATATGTGTTTCGAAACTTATTCAGAGTCCCTATGCTGTGTAACACTTAAAAACTATACATAAGAGGGTTTAGGACTCTTATATCATGGTTTTTCATTGTAGATTCCCTTTGGGGACTGCAAGATTAGACTAGGGTTTTCATTGTTTTTCTTAGAAGAGTTAAAGAGAAGGTTCAATATTGACAACCTTGGATTGAAAACTTGGTTGTTCAGTAGATAAGCATTCATGAATCTTTTAAAATATTTTTTGTTACATCATTTAATTCTAGTTTGATTGTCCTTTTAAATGCTTTCTAGGGTTTAGAAATATTTTTCTTTCCTTCAAATTAATGATTTCTTTAATTTCTTTTCATACATTAATAGGTAGAGTAGTTTATTGTTTCCATAGATTAATTATATTTTTAGTTATTAGATTAATTTTAGTCATATCTCTTCCATAATAATTTCTTCGAACAGCGTTTGAGCCAAATAACCGGTAATTGTTAAACCAATCCTTGTGGGTTCGACCCCTACTTCTGCCATATGCTATTGATCTACGCTGTACACTTGCGTTGCGGTATCTAGTTAATAGTTTGATTAGGAGATTATAAATTTTATAACTAGATATTTTATGTACCAAGTTTTTGGCGCCATTGTCAGGGATTGAGTCTTTGTTAATATCAGTATAATTTGACAAGAATACTAATTTGAAGTATAAGTCGGTTTTATTTTTTTTAGTTTCTTTGTGTGATTTCAATATTTTGAAAAAAAAAACCACAAATATTTTCCCTTTTTGTGGTTTGTGTCACTTTTATTAAAAAAATCCAAAAAAATTTTCTCTTTTAGTGGATAGTTCTAGCTAGCTACTACTCTAAATTCTCCCATATTTCTTGGTTGTGTGCTTATGTGTCGGTACTTCCTTTTGGGTTGGTCTTATAAGAACATGCAAGGAATGAATTGGAATAACTCATGCCAAGGATATTATCATCCTTCTGACTATGGTGAGCATGTTTATTCTGATTATCATCCTCTTTAAGTGTTGAACCCCTGTTACGATAATCATGTTTGGGTGGATGATGACCAAATCGTATTAACGGTTAAAAACAAGTGTTTAGAAAAACAGGAAGGTTCAAAAGTAAATGATCATCTAAACACGATCAAGAAAAATAACTAAAATATGAACACCTTACGGACGAAAAAGAGCGTCCGAAAGAAAGGAGCTCGGGCACAAAAAGAGTCTGAAACATGACTAGAAGCTTTAGGACGCACATGACCGTCCAAACCAGAAGCTATGGGATAGGACCCATATGATCATCCAAACCAAAAGCCGTAGGATAGGTCACATATGACTGCCCGAACTAGAAGCTGTTGGATGCACAAGACCGTTCGAAGAAAAGAGCTCAAAATGAAAAAGATTCTGTCAAGCTATAGGACTCATACGATGTGTCCGAAGTACTATTCATAAAGCTGTAGGACGCATGATCGGACGTCCAAACCATCGCCTGAACTCCTAGCGGCTAGTTTTTAACAACTAGTTTTTTGACCGTTAGCGCTCAAATTTCAGCACATCTTTCATCGGTATAAATAGCCAAAGGATTTCCAATTAATCTGTGGAGCTCTACATTCAATACAAACACTTGTAAGAGCTATTTGAGGAGAAATAAGCTAAAATATTGTGGGTTGTATTGGTTTGGGTAGGCATAGTTCTCTTGGCACAACTAGAGGGAATTAGTGTGAGCAAGAGTAGACTAGTGAGTGATCTGAAAGTGTAAGAGTGGACGGATAACAAGTGTACAAAAGTGAGGTTGTAATATAAAACCCTTTGGCTCAACTAGAGGAACTTAGTTAGTACAAGGGTGAGCCTATTTTGTGTACAAGAATATTATGGCCTCACTTTCTTTGAAAAGGCACTACTAGTGGATATACTCCAAGCTTGAAGAGCATGGGAGTTTGGTTTGATATTCTTTATCTCAATTTCTTTATTTGTTCTTTAAGCTTCAATTGTTAAATATTTATCTTTGATCATTTGTTCTTAAGTGTTCGTTTGTTGCACAAAGTTTGCATTTTCATTAAGCACTTCGTCTCTTAAAAGGTTTGTTTTTTGAGACAACCTAATTCAACCCCCTCTTAGGTTGCTTTTAGGCCAACAATTAGTATTAGAGCTTGGTCTCTTCTTGTTTTGGTTTAATCACCTCAGAGTAAACATCATTATAGAAACCAATAATGCTTTATTTTTAGAGGGGCATTCCATTACTAAACCTCCCATGTTTAACGGCATTAATTTTGTTATTTGGAGGGAAAGAATGAAAATTTTCATACAATCCATTGATATTGATTTGTGATACATTGTTGATGAAGGGTCTTTTGAAGCTAATATTCTTGATGAAAATACATATAGATTAAGGCCTAAGACTAGATATGAGTTAAATGCACAAGATAAAGTAAATTTATCTTTAAATACTAAAGCCATTAATATTTTATACAATGCTTTGGATGCAGATGATTCTTCTAAAGTGAAAGCATGCAAATCGACCAAGGAGATATGGAACAAATTGAAAGAAATCCATGAAGGAAGTGAAGATATAAGAGAGTGCAAAAGAAGTCACTTCTTGTGGCTAAATATGAATCCTTCAAAATAGAACCTCATGAGAATATTGACAAGATGTGTTGTAAGTTCAATGATATTGTAAAGGATTTGATTGGTTTAGGTAAAGAATACTCCTTGGGTGAAAAGAATAGAAAGATTTTGAATGATTTACCTAAGGAATGGGAACCTAAATCCATTGTCATAGAAGAGTATAAAAATTTAAATTCTATGCCTAGTGAGTCTTTGATTAATTTACTAACCACCTTTGAATTGAAGTTGAAATATAAGATACAAGATGATAAGGGGGCAAGGGCAAAAAGAAGCATGGCATTGAAGGCTTCACAAAAAGATACAAGCAAGAAGTCAAGTGTAAAATGCTATAAATATGGCCAATTGGGATACTTTTCAAATGAGTGTCCATCCAAAAAGAAGAAGGAAGGAAGCCTCACTTCAACAACATCCAAATCACATGGAATGATTGCAATTCGTATTGAGAAGTTGAAGAAGTCAACATGAGGTTATAATCAAATGGCTTTCATGGCCTTTGAAGATAATAAGGTATCCTCTAGTTATGATTCTTGTAATGATTCTTGTGATGATGATAATGATGATGAATCATTTATTTTTAAAATGCATGAATGTTTGAAAGAATCATATGTGAGGAACAAAGAGTTAAAATTTAAGGTTAATGCTTTATTGAGTGCTAACTCAAAGCTTGTGCGCATAAAAATATTTTGTTGACAAAAGAAAATGACTCTTTAAAAAAAGGATTTGATGTGAAAACCAAAATCAAGGAAGAACAAGCTTCATTAAAAAAGAGGATTAGATGATCTTGATGTACTTTTGCAAAAGAAAAAGGAAAATATTTTTGAAAAGAAACGAACTAAAATTATGCATGTCAAAAAAAATTTTGTCACCTATAGAAATGATGATTTGTGCTTTACTAAATCTTCCTTGTATGGCAATAAGAATATTTTATGCTATTATTGTTGTCAACACGGACATATAAAAAGGCGATTGTTATGTCAAAAGAAATGAAAAGTTGGGAATAAATTCTATTTGGGTGCTTAATCATGTTACTAACCCAATTGGACCCAAAAAGGTTTGGGTACCCAAAGTTGTTGCTTAACTTTGAGTGTAGGTATGCTTGGAGATCACCAAGGGATTCAAGATGGGTCATCAATTGAAGGGTGTTCAAAGAATATGAACTAAGATGACATTTGAATGGGTAACAATTAAAGTTTTTAATGTGCTTTCATTTGTTAATATGTACTATAATCACATAATTTAGTCAACTATTTGTTTAAATTTGTTTAGAATGCTTGGATATAAGTATCCCCAATTTTTGCCTATATTAAGTCACTATTTGCAGAAGAAAGTGGGAGTATTCTCTTTTCTAAATGCATTTGCATCACAAGAAATTGCATCACATATAATTTGTTGTTTTGATGACGCTTTTGGTAAAGAATGAGTGAAAAATGCCTTAATGTTAATCCTTTGCATGAATTTCCTCATGTTCTACCTAATTATTTATTCTTGAATGGAAGAAATATTTTAAACTTGACTTATCCCCTATATACTTGCTTGAATTGCATGCATAGTTTAAGGGAAAGATATTTAATACTTGATGTAGCCTTAATTAAGTGGGAGATTGTGTATATAAATTACTTTATACTATTATGTTTTGATGATGCCAAAAGGGGGAGAAATAATGGACAAAACCTCTTGTCTTGTGCTTCATATTTTATGGTTGTTTTTAGAATTGTCCAATTGATTTGTCATCATAAAGAAAGGGGAGATTGTTGAACCCTAGTTATGATAATCATGTTTTGATGATGACCAAATCATACTAACGGCCTGAAAACAAGCGTGCAGAAAAATAGGAAGGTTCGGAAGAAAATGATCGTTCAAACACAATCAAGAAAAACAACTAAAGTATGAACACCTTATGGACGATGAAGAGCATCCGAAAGAAAGGAACTCAAACACAAGAGAGGGTCTGAAACATGACCATAAGCTTTAGGATGCACATGACCTTCCGAAGCAGAAGCTGTGGGATAGTACACATATGACCGTCCGAACCAAAAGTTGTAGGATGCACATGACTGTCTGAACTAGAAGCTATAGGATAGGACGCATGTGACTGTCTGAACCAGAAGCTGTTGGGCGCACAAGACCGTCCGAAGAAAAGAGCTCAAAATGAAAAAGTTTCTATCAAGATGTACGACGCATACAACGGTCCAAAGTAGTGTTCATAAAGCTGTAGGACGCACGATCGGACCTCCGAACCACCGTCCAAACTCCTAACGGCTAATTTTTAACAACTAGTTTTTTGACCATTGGAGCTCAAATTTCAGCACATCTTTATTTATAAATAGCCCAAGGATATCTAATTAATGTATGGAACTACTACATTCAATACAAACACTTGTAAGAGCTATTTGGGAAGAAATACGCTAAAATATTGTGGGTTGTATTGGTTTGGGTAGTACAATTCTCTTGGCTCAACTAGAGGAAATTAGTGTGTGTAAAGCAAGAGTAGACTAGTGAGTGATCTTCAAGTGTAAGAGAAAGAGTGGAGGGATAACAAGTGTACAAAAGTGAGGTTGTAATATAAAAAACTTTGGCTCAACTAGAGGAACTTAGTTGGTACAAGAGTGAGCCTACTTTGTGTACAAGAAGGTTATTGCTTCATTTTCTTTGAAGAGGAACTACTAGAGGATATACTCCAAACTTAAAGAGTTTGGGAGTTTGGTTTGATATTCTTTATCTCAATCTCTTTATTTGTTCTTTAAGCTTAAATTGTTAAATATTTATCTTTGATCATTTGTGTTTAAGTGTTCATTTGTTGCACAAAGTTTGCATTTTAAGCACTTCAAAAGGTTTGTTTTTTTAGACAACCTAATTCACCCCTCCCCCTATTATGTTGCTTTTGGGCCACCATTTTGATTATCAAACGGGATGGTCAAACTGTCAAAATTCTTCCTCAAGTTACTAAAATTATCCCTATTCTTTCCCTACACCTGTAGAGCCTTTATATGTAGCAATGGAGCCCCAATTCTTTCACCTATCAATCCAAAATTATGATGAGGCAAAATCAATGGACATACGGGTTGAAATTCAAGAACTTCGAGAAGATAGTGCTAAACTTTGAAAATCCATCAAAACATTACACTTGTCCAAATTCAAGGAAAGGTAAATGGTACAGAATAGTGGGCTCCCACACTCCTAACAATTGGTGAAGAACCGGTTTAAAAGGAATCAATTGAAAAGGTCTTGCAAGAAATCGGTTACCTAGAGCCTCATGATTTTGAAGAAACAATGATTGGGATGTTCAACACTCATGCAGAGGAATCACTAACTTTCCCTTTGCATGAGTGTGAAATCGTCCTGATTACAACAAATGAGGTTCCATTTAGAGTGTCTGTGGATGAAGAACCGGCTTGCGGGATAGAAGTAGAAGAAGGATACCTTCTAGAAAGAGTTAGGGAGTAGGTGATGAATACATATGCCGAAGTTTCAGCTGTCCTTGGAAATTTTGGATGCACTAAGCAGTGGAGCATATATATTAAGGATTACAACATCCTCGGAAAGCCTCCGCTTTCCTAGGGGAGTATTTCTTTTAATTCTATTTTTTTTATTTGTGCTTTAATTTATTATGCTCTTTAGTTTAAGAACTGGATGGGGTAATAAAGGTTTTAAGCCTCATGATTAGTTAATTTTTTGTGTTTAATACTGTGAATTGCTTTTAGTTACACTTGAGTAGCTGATGATAGTGATGATAGGTTATTCAAGTATAGTTATGAGTAGTTCACTAAAGTTATCTTTGAAAAAAAATAGAAAAATTTTCAAAAAAAAAATTCCACAACGATTTTCTTTTCTTTTATGCAGTGTCCTAGTAGTAGAGATTATCAGTCTTGAGGATCTAACTATTTAAAAGATTCCCAAGCTACCGAATGGCAGCCTTCAAGATTTCTAAACCTTCTTTGCCCGAAGTATTGTAGAGAGCTAAAAAAGAAGATTTTCTGTTTTTAGTAGTTTTGTGGTTCATTAACTTTTGTGATATATTTCAATAATTTTAAAAAAAAAATTCAAGGAGACTATGTGTTACAGTATTTGTATTGAAATTGCATATAAGTTTCTTTGCTTTTCAATCCCTTTGAATTATGAAAGTGTTATAACTATACACATCTATGTTCCCTTGAGTGCAGTTGTCAAAATGATATAATTTTCAATGAGTGTTAATCATGATTGCCATCCGATATTTGTTTTGCTTGTGACATTCGTTGGAATTTTGTGCACTTTCTATACTTGCAACGTATGTCTAAATATTAGACCAAGGAAATAATTTCGGCAAATTCTTTGGGCCTTTTGAGCCAAAAAGTTGACCGAAATGTCATTTATATCCTTAATGTCCCCTTTTGAGCCTTATAAGCCATATTTCTATGTTTAACCATGTTATTTAGCCGACTTACTTCTTTTATTTCATAATTCTTCCTACCCATCACCTTAGTAGCTAGTATAGGTGGTGTGTAACATCAATACTATGTGTGATAGTACAATGTTATGGTTGGTTGGGAAGAATATGTGTTGTGTTGTGTTTGTTGGGGAAAAAGTCTATTCTATGACTTTAATATTTTAATAATCCCCAATTTTGGTAATGTTTTGTTGAGAAAAAAAGAAAAAAATGAAAAATTGTTGAAAAAGAAAAAAAAAAGGAAAAGAAAAAAAATATAAGTAAAAGAAGGACAATTCCTTCAAAGTTTTATTAAGTGGACAATTCCTTCATAGTTGTATTAAGTGTTTTGAATAAAGAAGGACAAATCCTTCTGAGTTGTGATAAAGGAGGTACATTTTTGCCTTCTCAAGTGGTAGTTGACTAAATACTATGGTTGTTTGGGGATTGTTCTTAAGGATTATGGTCCAAAGTATTACATTACTCCAAATATATATCCTACCTTTATCTCTTAACCAACGTTACAAGTTTTAAAGACCTATTTGATCCTTGGTTTGAGTTCATTTGTTTTAGTGAGTATAGTGTGTGCTAATTTCTTCCTACGTGTTATGTCACCTACTAAACTTCTGTTCTATGGATTTTTCATTGATTCATGAGCGAGAGATATCTGCTTTCACGAGAGGTGAGATTATCACTTTCACAGTGAATTGTGGTTGATTATCAAAATTCTCTTATATACCTATTTGCTCCATTTCTCTTCTAATATAGTTTTCCTTGTTATGATTGTTGATACACTGAATAGAGTTAATGTGTTTTATGTCACGCCCCAAAAACAGGACCGTAACACGCCGCGCTAATGGCACACCGGTCCAAAGCGCAAGGCACAAACGAACAGAGCAACAAACTTAACCGCAATGTAATAGAACCATCAAACCATTTCTTAACTATAAAACCGAATATTTCATTTTTACACAAAAATACGAATTACAAAATTTCTTCTTAGTACAAAAGATGCTACAACAAAAACAAAGTTCATCAATACAAAACCTATCTAATTACACTAGCCTCTCCAAATAAAAGAGAAGCTTGGAAGATGGGCCTGTCATGTCAAAATTTTGATGTCTACAATATCATCACCCTGAACCACTATGTAGTTTCTAAAAAACATCAATGCCATTTAAACGTCAGACTGTCCAAAACATCGACTAAAATTGTCCTAAAATGGAATTTCAAAACATTATGCCAAAGCATGAGCGAAAACAAATCCAAGTACGTTTCAATCCGAATATAATAAAATAGCATGAGTATCTTTTAGGCTCAAAGGTATGACCTACGACTAGTCGATCTAGTAATCTACCACACCTACTAGTCGACACGGAGGTCAAGTTATCCCAACACAAGACCCCGATCAAATAGTTCATAATCATAGCATCACCATGGCGTCCCATGGATGACTATAGAACAGTTCTCCCCGTTCTCAAACGATTTCCAAACACATCCAAAACTAGATACTTAGGTCACCTATGAGCCAAAATAAGTTATAAAACGCTTTCATATCAAAAGAGTATTGCAAACATATCAATTGATTAACATAAGATAGCTTGGTCCCGATTTCATATGTAATAGTTCCAAAACTTGGTAAAAGTGCAGTTCCAAACATCATACACATTCTAAAATCCATCCAAACATATTTCAAAGAAAGTCGTTAAACAAAATACAAGTGGAAGAGGGTCTACATCTAGATGTGTATAAGAGACAGCCTCTTGAAATGATCACCGAACGCGATCGCGGCTCTTCTAAGAGTCCTCTTATATCTGTTTTAGGTACCACGCCACCTACCGCCTGTCTTTACATCTTTCTTTTTAAGCGGTTGCTTGAGGCCAAACCAATAGAAAACGACACCAACAGCTCTTTGGTCTGTCTCTCAAAATGACCTTTTCACAATTTCTGACCAACTTCGACAAGCTAAAACCCCAGTCAAATCACTTAGTTAACCCCTCAAATTCGTATTACAGCTAGATTAGGAGATAATAAGCTCAGTTTTCCAGAAAAACCGAAAAACTTCGCCCCTCCCTAGGCTATAAGTAGGCTATCCTCCCTACCAACAAAATCCAATTCCAAGGTATTCAAGGGACCTTGGTTACAACCCAACTCAAAACAACATATTCAACCAACCAACAAAATCCATTTCCAAGGTATTCAAGGGACCTTGGTTACAACCTAACTCATGTCTTTTATTCAACCAACCAACAAAATCCATAAAGGAATTGGATTCCACCGGTAGGAGGATAGCCTGGAATATCTGTCTCTTAGTCCACATCTTATCCATACCCCATAACCACTACAATTAACTCTATTATAACATTAGAGCAACAACCTATGGTTGGAATTCCTCTTTACTACCAAACTGAAATTTTTACCGATTAGCCACACGCATAAGAGATTCAAACATGCTTCCTATCCAACCCACTACCAAGGAAACACTTAAAACCATCAAAAGATCATTAAAGACCCTTTAAACATAACCAATTATCCAAATTATCCTAGTTGCGCCAAACTTCCGCTTACTTACAAAATGAAAGGAAATCAATTCCACTTGGTTTCAAGTCTCAATTCCTATCCAAACTAACCTTAAAACACTCTTAAAACATCATTATGTGCATAGACATAAGCATTCATAGCATAGCACTCTAGGCCACATATGGAAGACAAAACCCTAACTCATAATCTTAAAATTTGTAATCTAACCATGGAAAGTTGTTAAAAATCAACCCCAATCACTTCCCAACCTCCAAAACACTAAAAACAACCCATAACATACATAAATCATAACTTACAAGGCTGCAAAGAGGGTTTATTTTCAGCCATAAAGAATCCTACAAAACTTGAAATTAAAGCTTGGATCATAAAGCCCATAAGCCATAAATGCTAAAATACATAAGTAATCTTACCTTCCAAGTGATTCCTACTTGAAATCCAAGAAAATTTTTGGGGGAAAATGGAGAAGAGAGTTTCGGCTGCTGCTAGGAATTTTTTGATCCTGAAAATACTCCAACATGGAAGCCTGTGTGTAATACACAGACAAGATTGACCCAAAGAGTACCCAAGTTGACCAAATAGTCTCCAAGTTGACTATTTAACCCAAAAACTAATTTTTGCTACTAAATTAACATTATAAATCAGCCATCAAACAACACTCACACACCACAATGCACTAATTACACTTAGTCCAATTTTTGACCCGTTTACCCGCCGGAATTGAAATCGCGTACACCGAAAAATTTGCCGAATTGAAAAACGAATAAGTTGAAGTCCTTTATGACTAAAAATAATATGAAAAACATTTTAAACCAGTTAAAATCAAAGAACAAGGCTATTAAAATACTGGGTTTCACATTTTATGTCTTTGTTTCTTTTGTTTTACTCAGGACTAGCAAAACCTTAAGTTCAGGGTGTTGATAGCCTAGGACTCTCTTATAAGAAATTAGTGTTATTCTTATTATTTTCCTACTGTTTTTGCACTAATTTTGGTTCTTTTAGGTTTCATGTGTTTGTTTTCATGCCTTTTTTTTCTATGTGTTAATATATGTTAAGTATAGTGTTTTAGTGTTTATTTGATGTTATTTAACTTATATTTATGTGTCTATGTGTTTAGGGTTGTGTTTAGGTTGTTTACCTAATTCTTTCTGGAATTAAAGTTCTTAGTGCATTTTTGTGTTTGGTTTTAGTAAGTGTTTAACTGTTATTATGGAGTTATATTATAGATAATAGTTTGTATTTTTGTTGTATGATCACGTAGGGAAAAACTACGCATCAATCGGACGTCGGACAAAAATTTTAGTAACAAAACAATGAAGCAGCGCAAATGCCAGAAGTCACGCACATGTTCGGCTACAATTTGCTATTTAGAGCATAACTTTCTTGTCCGAGCTCTGATTGTGGTGATTTAAGATTCTTTGGAAAGTAAAGAGGAAATACTACACAGTATTTTATGTTTTGCATTTTCTAAATTCTGCCAATGTCAAGGTGAAAATTGAGGTGGAATTTGGTACATGTGCACTGGAACCCGCATACATGCGCGACTGTCCTTGCACATGTGTACGATGTTCCAAAATCAAAGTTCCAGGATGATCCTCTTGTGCACATGTGCAATTTCCCATGCACATGATGGGCTCGCCTATGTTGGGTTTCTATGCCATTAAAGTCTTTTCTCAGTCTCTAGGTATTCGTTTTGAGCTCGTAAATATGCATTTCGAACATTATTCAGAGTCCTATGCTATGTAACATTTAAAAGCTATAAATAAGAGGGTTTATTACCTCAAAATCACGGTTTTTCTTTCAGCTTCCCTTTCGGGGGATGCAAGATGAGACTAGGTTTTCATTGTTTTTCTTAGAAGGGTTAATGAGAAGGTTCAAGATTGACAACCTTGGACTAAAAATTTGCTATTTTCAGTAGATAAGAATTCTTGAATATTTTAAATATTTTTTATTACTATTGCCATGTAATTCTAGTTTTGTTGTCCTTTTAAATGCTTTCTAGGGTTTAAAAGTATTTTTCCATGCCTTCAATTTAATATTTTCTTTAATTGCTTTTCATAGATTAATGGGTAGAGTAGTTTATTTGTTTTTATACATTAATTATAATTTTAGTTCTTAGATTAATTTTAGTCAAATCTCTTCCATAATGATTTTTTCAAATAGCGTTTAAGTCAAATACCTAGTAATTGTTAAACCAATCTTTGTGGGTTCGACCCCTATCTGTTGTTTACTATTGATCTCGTACACTTGTGGTGCATTATCTAATTAATAGTTGGTTTAAAAGATTATAAATTTTATAACTAGATATTTTACATACCAAGTTTTTTGCGCCGTTCCCGGGGATTGGGTCTTTGGCAATATCGGCATAATTTGACAAGAATACTACTTTGAAGTATAAATTGGTTTTATTTGTTTTAGTTTTATTGTGTGTTTTCAATATTTTGAAAAAAAAACCAAAAAGATTTTCCTTTCTTGTGGTTTTTGTCACTTTTCTTCAAAAAAATAGAAAAAGATTTTCTCTTTTAATGGATATTTTTGGCTAGCTACTAGGCTTAATTCTCCCATTTTCTTGGTTGTGTGCTTGTGTGTTAGTTCTTGCTTTTGTATTTTGTTTTTGTGTCATCTTATAAGAACATGCAAAGTAATGAATAGGAATAACTCATGCCAAGAAATATTATCATCCTTATTACTATGGAGGCATGACCAATGACTATGTTTCTTATGATTATCCTCCCTACTTTTATGATTATGAACAAGATGCTCAAACTATCCAAATTCTTTATCAAGTTACCAAGATTATCCTTATCCTTTCCCTACACCTATAGAGAATCTATATGAATCAATGGAGCCCCAATTCTTTCACCCATCAATCCAAGGGTATGATGAGGCAAGATCAATGGACATGTGGATTGAAATTCCAGAACTTTGAGAAGAGAGTGCTAAACTTCAAGAATCTGTTAGAAGATTATCAAGACCAACTTGTCCAAATTCAAGGAATGGTAAATGGTGAAGAACAATGGACTCCAACACTCCAACCAATTGGTGAAGAACCAGTTCAAGAGGAACCAATTGGAAAGGTATTGCAAGAAACCGATTCCCTAGAGTCTCATGATTTTGAAGACACAACAACTGGGATGATCAACACCTATGTAGAGGAATCACCAACTTTCCTTTTGCATGAATGTGAAATTTTCCTATTTACAACAAAGGACGTTCCATTTTGGAGTGTCCGTGGATGAAGAACCGGCTTACGAGTTAGGAGAAAAAGAAGGATACCTTCTAGAAAGAGCTAAGGAGAAGATGATGAATACATATGCCAAAGTTTCAGCTGTTCTTGGGAATTTTAGATGCTTAAGCAGTGGAGCACATTTACTAAGGATTATAACATCGTCAGCAAACCCCCATAGCTTTACTAGGGGAATATTTCTTTTAATTCCATTTTTTTTCCTTCTATTATGTGCTTTAGTTTAAGGGAACTCAGTTGGGTAATAAAGGTTTTAAACCTCAAGATTAATTAATTTATGTGTTTTATATTGTGAATTTCTTTCAGTTATATTTGTATAGCTAATAACAGTGACGGTAGGTTATGCAAGTATAGTTATGAGCGGTTCGCTAAGGTCAATCTTTGAAAAAATATTATCTCTTTTTCCAATAAAATTCTAAAAAGATTTTCTTTTCTTTTATTTAGTGTCTTAGTAGTAGAGAATATCAATCTTGATGATTTGACTATTTAAAAGATTTCCTAGCTACCGGATGGTAGCATTTAGGATTTCTATACCCTATTTGCCTGAAGTCTTTTAGAGGGATAAAAAAATATTTTCTATTTTTAGTATTTTTTTTGTTCATTAACTTTTGTTATATGTTTCAATAATTTAAAAATGTTTCAAGAAGACTACGTGCTAGAGTATTTGAATTGAAAGTGTATATAAGCTTCTTTGCTTTTTGTTCTATTTCAACTATGAAAGTGTTATCACTATACACACATCTATGTTCCCTTGAGTGCCGGTGTCACAGTGAGATAATTTTCAATGAGCGTTAATCATGATTACCTTGCAATATTTGTTTTGCTTGTGTCATTCATTAGAATTGTATGTAATTTTTATACTTGCGAAGTATGACTGAATATTAGACCAAGGAAATGATTTAATCAAATTCTTTGGATCGTTTAAGCCAAAAAGAATACCTAAATGTCATTTTATCCTTTTTGTCCCTTTTTGAGCCTTATAAGCTATATTTCTTTGTTTAACCATATTATTTAGTCGACTTAGTTCTTTAATTTTTTCCTTCTTTCTACCCATCACCGTAGTAGTTAGTATGGGTGGTGCGCAACATCAATACTATGTGTACAATGTTATGGATGGTTGGGAAGAAGATGTATTGTGTTTGTTGGGTAAAAAGTCTATCATATGACTTTAATATTTGTAATAATCTCCTATGTTAGGTAATGTTTTGCTGGATTGCTTAAAAAGAAATAATGTTGAAAACCTAATCAGAAAAAAAAAGAAAAAAGAAAAAAATATTTCAAAAGAAAGACAATTCCTTCAAAGTTGTGATTTTAGTGTTATGAATAAAGATGGACAATTCCTTCCAAATTGTAATAGAGGAGATACATTTTTGCTTTCTCAAGTGGTAGTTAAATAAATACTACGGTTGTTCGGGAAATGTTCTAAAGGATTATGGTTGGAAGTGATTTACTAACGTATATAATTTGATATGAGCTACTTTTATCCAAATATATATCCTACCTTTATCCCTTGACCTATGTTACAAGTTTTAAAGACCTATTTGATCCTTGGTTTGAGTTCATTTATATTAGTAGTATAGTGTGTGTCGATTTCTTCCAACATGTTTGTCACTTCCTAAACTTTTTTTCAATGGATTTTTCATCGATTAGTGAGCGAGAGATATCTACTTTCATGAGTGGAGATATTTTCACTTTTATGGTGAATTGGGGTTGATTATAAAAGTTCTCTTATATACCTATTTGTTTCATTTTACTCTACTAGTATAGTTTTCCTAGTTACGATTGTTCATACATTGAATAAAGTTAATGTGTTTTGTGTCATTATTTGTTTTGTTTTGCTCAGGATGAGCAAAACCTTATGTTGGGGTATGTTGATAGCCTTAAGAAAAAGGGTTATTCTTATTCTTTTTCGTACGGTTTTTGCACTAGTTTCAGTGATTTTAGGTTTTATGTGTTTGTTTTTGTGCATTTTTGTTTCTATGTGTTAATATATGTTAAGTATAGTGTTTTAGTGTTTATTTAATCTTATTTGGCTTATATTTGTTTGTATATGTGCTTAGGTTAATGTTTAGCTTGTTTACCTAATTCTTTCTAGAATTAGAGTTCTTTGTGCATTTTTGTTCGTTCTTTGTGTTTAATTTTAGTAAGTGTTTAAGTGTTATTTTGGAGTTATACTATGGATAATAATTTTTATTTTTTTTTCTAGGTCGCGAAGGAAAAAATGGCACATCAATCGGACATCAGACAGATATTGTTAGAAGCAAAATGGTGAAGTAGCGCAAGTGCTAGAAATTGCTTACATGTTTGGATACTGTTTGGTATTTGGAGCATAACTTTCTTGTCCGAGATCTGATTGAGGTGATTCAAGATATTTTGGAAAATAAGAGGAAGAGCTACAACTTCATGTTTTGCATTTTTCCAAATTCTTCCAACATTGAGGTCAAAATCGAGGTAAAAATTGGTACATGTGCACCGAAAACTGCACATAAGCACGAGAATCCTTGTGCATGTATGCGAATAAGAGAATCAAAGTTTCAGGATGATCCATTCGCATATATCCGCGAGTTCCCATGCACATGTATACGCTCCATGCTATCTTATGTTGGGCTGCTATGCGATTTTTGTGTTTCCTAGGGCTCCGGGGGTTCATTTTGGGCCTATACATATGCATTTCGAAGCCTATTCAGAGCCCCACGGTATGTAACATTTAAAACTATAAATAAAGGGTTTAAGACCTGAAAATCATGGTTTTTCTTTACAGCTTCCCTTTGGGGTTGCAAGATTAGACTAGGCTTTTCATTGTTTTCTTAGAAGAGTTGAAAAGAAGGTTCAAGATTGACAACCTTGGGTTGAAAACTTGCTATTTTCTATAGATAAGCATTCTTGAATCTTTTTAAATATTTTTTTGTGCCCTTTAATTCTAGTTCCATTTTCCTTTTAAATGCTTTCTAGGGTTTGAAGTATTTTTCCGTGCCTTCAATTTAATGTTTTCTTTAATTGCTTTTCATAGATTAATGGGTAGAGTAGTTTATTTGTTTTCATAGATTAATTATAATTTTAGTTTTTAGATTAATTTTAGTCAAATTTCTTCCCTAATGATTTCTTCAAGTTACCGATAATTGTTAAACTAATCCTTATAGGTTCGACCCCTACTTCCGCTATATACTATTGATCCGGTATACGTGGTGCATTATATAGTTAATAGTTGGATTAGGAGATTCTAAATTTTATAACTAGATATTTTGCATATAAAACCAAGTTTTTGGTGCTGTTACTGGGGATTAGATCTCTGGAAATATCGGTATAGTTTGATAAGAATACTGTCTCTTAGTGTAAATTGGTTTTATGTGTATTAGAGACAGTTATGTATAAGAGACAGTTTTTTAATATTTACAAAAAAAAAACAAAAAGAATTTCCCTTTTGTGGTTTGTATCACTTTTATTAAAAAATCCAAAAAGATTTTCTCTTTTACACATCTAGTTTTGGCTATACTTTACTAAATTCTCCCATCTTTTCTTGGTTGTGTGCTTTTGTGTTAGTACTTTATAATTTGTGTTTTGTTTTTGTGTCAGTCTTATAAGAACATGCAAGGAATGAATTGGAATAACTCATAATAAAGATGTTATCATCCTTATGACTATGAAGGCATGACCAATAAGCATGTTTCTTATCATTATCCTCCCACTCTTATGATTATCAAACAGGATGGTCAAACTATCCAAATTTTTTCTCAAGTTACCAAGATTATCCCTATTCTTTCCTTAAACCTATAGAGCATCTTCATATGAATCAATGGAGCCCCAATTCTTTCACCCCTATTTCCAAAAGTATGATGAAGCAAGATCAATGGACATGTGGATTCAAATTCAAGAACTTCGAGAAGAGAGTACTAAACTTCAAGAATCCATAAACCAACTTGTCCAAATTCAAGGAATGGTAAATGGTGAAGAACAATGGACTCCAACACTCCTACCAATGAGTGAAGAGCCGGTTCAACAGGAACCAATTGAAAAGGTCTTGCAAGAAACTGGTTCCCTAGAGCCTCATGATTTTGAAGACACAACAATCCGGATGCTCAACACTTATACAGAGGAATCATCATCTTTCCCTTTGCATGAGTGTGAAATTGTTCTGATTACAGCAAAAGATGTTCCATTTGAAGTGTCCATGGAAGAAGAACCAGCTTTATATTTAGAAGAAAATGAAGGATATCTTCTAAAAAGAGTTAGGGAAAAGATGATGAAAACATATGCCAAAGTTTTAGCTATCCTTGGGAATTTTAAGATGTGCTAAGCAATAGACCACATTTACTAAGGATTACAATATCCTTGGCAAGCCCCCTTGGCTTTACTAGGGGAGTATTTCATTCAATTTTCTTTTTTTTATCTGTGCTTTAATTTATATGTGCTTTAGTTTAAGAACCCAGTGGGGTAGTAAAGGTTTTAAACCTCGTGATTAGTTAATTTTATGTGTTTTATATTGTGAATTGCTTTAGTTATACTTGTGTAGCTGATGACAGTGATGGTTACAAGTTTTAAAAACCTATTTGATCCTTGGTTTGAGTTCATTTATATTAGTGAGTATAGTGTGTCCTATTTTCTTCCAACATATTTGTCACTTGCTAAACTTTTGCTTAATGGGTTTTTTCATCATTTGGTGATCAAGAGATATCTGCTTTCATGAGTGAAGAGATTATCACTTTCATGGTTAATTGGCGTTGATTATCAAAATTCTCTTTTATACATGTTTGCTTCATTTCTCTACTAGTTTAGTTTTCCTTGTTACGATTGTTGATACGTTGAATAGAGTTAATGTGTTTTGTGTCTTTGTTTGTTTTGTTTTGCTCAGGACTAGCAAAACCCTAAGTTGGGGGATGTTGATAGCCTTCTCTTATTCTTTTTCGTACGGTTTTTGCACTAGTTTTGGCACTTTTAGTTTTTTTTTTTTTTTGTGCACGTTTGTTTCTATGTGTTAATATATGTTCAGTATTGCATTTTAGTATTTATTTGATGTTTTTTAACTTGTATTTATGTGTTTATGTGTTTAGGGTTGTGTTTAGATTGTTTACCTAATTCTTTCCAGAATTATAGTTCTTTGTGCATTTTTGTTCGTCATTTGAGTTTAGTTTTAGTAAGTATTTAAGTATTATTTTGGAGTTATATTTTAGATTCATAATTTCAATTTTTGTTCTAGGGTCGTGTAGGAAAAAACGACGCATCAATTGAACGTCGGATGGAGATTTGAGAAGCAAAATGGTGAAGGCGAGTGCAAGTGCTGGAAATCACGCACATGTTTGAACATTGTTTGGTATTTGGAGTATAAATTTCTTGTCCAAGCTCCAAGGGAGATGATTCAAGGTGCTTTGGAAATCTAAGAGGATGAACTACAACTTTCGTGTTTGCATTTTACCAAATTCTGCCGATATTGAAATTAAAATCGAGGTGGAAATTTGTACATGTGCATTGGAAACTACATATATGCGAGAATCCTTGTCCATGTGTGCAAATTCTAGAATCAAATTTCTAGGATGATCATCTCGCGCACATGCGTGAGTTCCCATGCACATGTACGCATATTATGCTCGCCTATGTTGTGTTGCTATGCGATTTTGGCATTTTCTAGGGTTTCGGGTGTCTGTTTTGGGCCCGTAAATTTGTGTTTCGAAATCTATTCAGAGTCCTATGCTATGTAACATTTAGAAACTATAAATAAGCGAGTTTAGGACCTCAAAATCGTGGTTTTTCTTTCAGCTTCCATCTAGGGGCTACAATATTAGACTAGGGTTTTTATTGTTTTTCTTAGAAGAGTTGAAGAGAAGGTTATTGACAACCTTGGACTAGAAACTTGCTATTCTTCAGTAGATAAGCATTCTTGAAAACATCATTCAATTTAATGTTTTCTTTAATTTCTTTTCATAGATTAATGGGTAGAATAGTTTTTTGTTTACATAGATTAATTCTAATTTTTGATGTTAGATTAATTTTAGTCAAATCTAGTTCCATAATGATTTCTTCAAATAACGTTTGTGTCAAATAACTAGTAATTGTTTAACCAATACACATCTGGGTTCGACCAATACTTCAACTATACACTATTAATCCCGTACACTTGCGGTAGTGTGATCAAGTGAATAGTTGGATTAAGAAATTATAAATTTTATAAATGGATACTTTATGTATCACATGTCTTATTGGGTACTGTAATAATGCGACAAAAGGAAAAGCTTATTAATACCACAGGATATCCAAAATTGTATTCCATCTATGGTTTATGCATGGGATACCAGTTATTAAAATGAATAAAAATGCAAAAATCAAAACATTACTAAAATGAAATGTTATGTACCATAGTTGAAATGGCTTCAAATACAGACATGAATTTGTAAGGAAACTATTCTATAGGATGCAAAGAAGAGTTTGGGATAAACACACATTTTTTTAACAAGGCAAACTATACAACTCTAGAAATGTATTAGTAATAGAAGAAACAAACGTATATCTTTACAACTTAATCTATGGGTACAATAGATGAAAACTGGGTTCCTAAGGGGTTATACCTTGAACTCACAATAACTCGAATCTTGGCATGACTTTGACCGTGATACACAAAAACACAATGCAGAAATATGGAGACATGCAAAATGTAAGAGTTTGGTAATGGTTTTCTAAAAAGACCACTTTGCTAGATGCTCTTATTTTAGTGGTCAAGAGATGCAAAAAATAAATAGAGAACATAAAACATAATAAGAATTTTAAATGCCATAAAAGTAAAGGCATACACAAGTTGTGCTATCCCTACCTTCATGCCTATATCCTTTTAGGACTCCAAGGGGCTCTATCCTATGGGTTATACATATACTGCAAGAACTTAGGATCACTAATGCAATCTAAATTGAACAACAGTTTATGGTTCCTGAGCCTTCAGATTGCGGAACCCCAAATGTATCATATGTCAATTCTATGGGTCCTTGGTCGGTGGTTCGAGTTGGACCTGTTTGACACTAGTACAAGCGTATTGCATCCTGTACCTGCGCACATACATGAGGTCTGAATCCTAAAAAAGGAAGTGGGACAGTGCCCAACAGATTATGCAGATGAGTGATGAATGATGTGTTCCCTGTAGATGAAGAGATTTAAATTCTATACATTTTTTTACGATAAAGAAAAAAATCAAAATATGCAAATTACATAAGTAAAGAATAAAATACAAGTGCAGTAAATTTAAACAATTATGCCCACCAACATGCCCATAAGGTTCAAAAATTACAACACAAAATAAAGCAGATAAACAAATATAGCAATTGCAAGCAAATTACAAATAAATTAAGCAAATACACAGTAACATAATAAACAACAAAGAAAAATGTACCCTAAACATCAAAACTTAATATGAAAAAGGGCTAAAATAAAAGACACATGATTAAATCAAGTGCTCGGACTCTAGTATTCCCAGTGGAGTTGCTAAGATATCCTGCCCTATTTTTCGTTAGGAAAAATGAAATAAATAAACATAGAGAAAAATAAATGGGTATAATTGTATCAGTACAAAACTATGGTCCAAAATGGGACTTTAAAATATGACGTTTGGAAAATCCTAAAATAATCTAGATAGAGTATAATAACAAATCCGGTGTTAAATAAACAAATAATGGGTCACCGGCTCTTGTGTAAAGAACATCGGGATACTAAACTCAAACATAAGGGAAAGGGGGAATTTTTTAGAGTTGAGGGAAAATAAATCTCAAACACAAGAGCAAAAACTTAAAAGTAAAATGGATAAATAAAATTAATTAATTGCAGCTTAAAAACCCTATACTAGATGATGCCTAGTCTACAAAAATAGCAAAACAAAGGATTTAGAGTCCTATTAAGAAAAGGAAAAGATAGACTACTCTAAGGGTAACCTAGGCACCCTTTCACCCCTACTAAAACCGGTTGCAAGATTTAATTCATGTTTCCAAGAAATTAACTCAAATTTATATCAAGTTTCGATGGACTAAAATGAATGCAACTAAAAAAATTAAAAAATTAAAAAAATGTATAGAAAGTGCAGAGAATGGGAGAAACTCACTGTTCTAGCGTTAGACTAATACAAGAAGTTTGACTTTCGTACCGGCGTTGGATCGGTACAAAAAGAATGAGCTTGTACAATAGCGTTAGAGTAGTGCGAGCACTATAAAATATTTACAAGAACTAAAACATACTTAATAGAATAAAACAATGAACACATAAACACGTAACACATTAAGCATAATATTCTAACATGTCAATCCAAACAAAACAAATTAATACATAGCACGTAATCCTATGACTAATAGCATTAGGCCTAAGCTTTTTTACGGAAGTAAATTACATTGGACAATGATAATAATAATGAAGGAAACAATTATAATAATTTCAAGAAAGTGACTAACAAATAGCACATAAACTAATATTGCATATAATAGAGTTTAGAAATGTATCTCCAAGGGCAAAAGAAAAGTTGAAGTGCAAATCCTAATTGACATGAACAAACGTATTAAAAGTACCCCTTCTCCTATTTTTTCCCAATACGGAAATGCTAGAAAAACTAAAACTAAGTACTTATATGACTTATGCAAAACTGAGGATATTATCATTTAACAAGGCAATTTAAACAACTAAAATTATACCAATTTTTTTTTTTTAAAAAAAAGAGCCAAATAGGGACAATTCACAGCAAAAGGGACTTATTAAACCAAATTGGAATGTTAAAGAATGAATTGAAACATTCCCACACAATTAAAGCATCAACATGCTAAAAGAATAACGAATATAGTAGCAAAATTAACAGTTAATTTGAAGAAAACAGAACATAATTAACAATAATCTTATAAACTTCTATGCACTTAATTGAAAAACCTTCAAAGTTTTTGGAGTCAAAAATATAATTTCAAGGAAATTTAGGGGCAACAATGTAATTTATAAATATTTAGGGATCAAATTATAATTTTAGAAATTTTGGGTGTAAAATATAATTTAAGAAAGCCTCAGGGTCTAAACTACAATTTTTGAAAGTTTTGAATACCAAAAGTGTAATTTCAGAAAGTTTCAGAGACCAAAAATGAAATTGTAGAAAGTTTGTGGGCCCAAAGCACAATGTTCAAAAGTTTGGGGGTTAAAATGTAATTTTAAAAGTTCAACTAATTAGGCAAAAAATCTGAAGAAAACAACACTAAATTAACTGGGCCTAAAAAAAAAATTTAAATCTTTTAGTAATCTGACAAAAATCACCAATATGCCAAAAACAACTATCAAGGCCCAAAACCAAGACTAGCACACTACAAACTAATGGACCTAACCAAAATAGGTATATGATGGGCCCAAAAGGAAATCTGTTGGCCCATGCTAAAATTAAACCTTAAAGCTTAGTGTAATTAAATCCTTCTAGTACTCACAAGCCCAAGCCCAAGCCCAAAAGAAAATGAGAAAAACCCCAAAGCCTAAAAAAATATTTTCCGAAAATATTTTCCGAAAATTTTCCTATCTAAAAAGGATTTAATTACACTAAGCTCTGTCTCTTATACACATCTAGATGTCTAAGAGTGACATTTGACTAAATTTACTTTTAATTTGCTTGCAATTAAACTTATTTATCTTTTTTAATTCTTTGTCACTCGTTTTTCTCTCAATTATGGACATCCTACACTAATATAAATATTATTATGCATATTTTACTACTATATTGTACTATTTTTTAATTTTGAAAAAAATCAATTTTTTATTAATTACGATTACTTGTAAGGTATTTATTAAAATTGTTATAAGTTTTTTTAACTTTTATTTATAAAATTAAAGATAAAACCGTTAAAATTTTTTATTTCAAAATCACATTTTCATTTTGTCAATCAAACACCGGAAAATTATATGGAAAATAGACTTTTTCATATAAAATATTTTCCTCTATCCAAACGAACACACCCTAAAAAATTTTTATTTTCTATTCAACCAAAGGAAAAACAAAGATCTCATGGGCCAATAGCCACCCACGGCTGCTAAAGGCTCGCCGGCGATGCCATCACTACCGATCGCCACCAAAAAAATTCCTCTGTTAGATCAAATTGAGATTTGAACCCCCTTCCCCCCACTCGGTTTTTTGTGTAGATCATGATTCTGGCTTCGGATTTGCCAAAAGAAGACCGAAAAGTGATAAAATTAGGTTTGGATAGCCGAGTCTCTTCCACAATCTCGCACACCAAAACTCAAACAAATAACATAAATCCAGCATGAAAATATTCGTGACAATATATAAATCATAACTAGACTATAAAAATGTAAACATGCCTTAATCAACATCAATAACAAAATATATAAAATACAAATAGTACTACTAGAAAATAACTAGATGTTCGGTAGAGAATATTGATTAGATTTTTGAAAACAATGAACAAGTAGTAAAAACCTTAATTATCCTAATCAACTCCCATACACTCGCAAGTATACTAGGTGAGTTTGTGTATAGGATGAATAAGAATCGTTCCCACGAAAACTATTGGAACAATTATTAGGTTCACAAGTCTATTTACTAGTTAGACGAAATAATTAAGAGTTTTGAACTAACTTTAAACTAAATTTAAGCACAAGAAATTAAAATAAAGACAAAAATGAAAATTTTAACCCTACGGAAAACAGGTGAATATAATTAACTAAAACCCTAATTTAATCTACCCTACTTGTGAGAATTTAATCAAGAGCAAGAATTTAAATTAATCTACACTACAAAAGCAATTAAACACAATTAAATAAAACCGTAACTACTCAACTACGGAAGCAAGTAAGAATTTAAAGGCATTAAAACAAAACAATAATTAAAGAAGAAGAAAGAAATAAGAACAAAAATTAAATTGTCTAAAAACAGCTAATCAAACTTAGTAATTATAACGAAAACGAATGTTGATGATCGTCTAGTCATAAATTCTTGAAAAGAGAACAAAATCCTAGCTTGAACACTAGAGAAAATCTACCCTACAGCTAAATTATCGCTCTAACTATTAAAAACCTAAGAAACTAATAATGGCTAATGGTTCTTATGATTTTCTCTCATTTTCTTAGTGTATTTATAGATATTTTTAAGGTTTTGGGACTCCGAGATAATAAGTATACGATTTTCCATGTAATTGGGACCATGGAAGGATATTTCTTACAAAATAAGTCAAAGTTTCGTAGCCCACCCGTGCAGTGTCTGGGCGTGATTGGCCGAATGCTATTGGAGTTGGCGCCTAGGAGCTGCATTTTGGTCTCTCCAGGGCACCACTGATTGCACCAACTTCAACTTTCTCCTTGATTTTGACTATGATATAGGCCGAATTTGAAATACCTCAAAACATAAAAATTGCAAATCGATGTCTTAACTTTCCAAATACATCTTGAATCACCCCAATTGAAACTCAAACAAGAAACTTATCACATCAATCTACCAAATTGTATCATATCACTCCTTGCCGGTACACATAAGTTCCAATTTTGCAATTCTTGTCCAATTTCTTGATCAATTTGGACTCTTTCTTCACTCAAACCCTACAAAACTCAAAATAAACTATTTTAACTCATAATTACTCAAGTCTTGGTTAAATTACGTTAAAAACCGAGGTAAACGACACATAAAATATATGACATTTACAAGCTTATCAACTACGCCACACTTAATTTTTGATTATCCTCGAGCAAAACATACAAATAAATGACAAACATACTCAATACATGTCATCAATTATCCACATAAATAACCAAGAACCAAACCATCATAAGGAAAATAGTCAAATAATAACAAACCCCTATACATGAATTCCAGTGTAAGTATGTGCATAGCCATACAAAAATAACTTTTAAGACACTTAGATCAAATCAAGCAAACCCTTTGAATTTTTCTAAATACTCCATAACTTGCTCCTCTTACATTTGTCCACTAATGTAGACAACTGACTTAATTTGAATTAGGTAGAACTTTTATCTTGTAATATAAGGCTAGAGTCTTGGCTAACAAAGAAGGGAAAAAAGGATAAATAAATAAAAAAGAGTTTTAAATTAATGCTGGCCACACATCAAAATAAAACTTCTTCTCTAACACATTAAACCTTATATCTTTACAGATGAATAACCCCCCACACTTGAACAACAAATACCCATGAAAATTTTGTTCAACAAGCAAAGTAAAATCATACTTTTTCAATTTTAACCTTTCTCACCAACACCATGTAAAAATATCTCCCTCTTTTTTCTTCTTTTCCTTTTTCCCAAAATAGGTACCAGTGATAGGTACTACCCGCAAAAAAGTGATAGGCACTACTCGCAAAAAATATCTACACAGGTACCAGTAATAAGCCCTGCCTGTCAACAATCCAATGCAGGTGCCAGTGAATATTTGGCCAACTCATATCTCGAGCTCTAAACTTCTCCTTATGGGAAGTCTCATTTAAAACGATGCATTTTATTGTCTCACAAATTCAAAACGCTCTATTTTAGTCTCTGAACACAATTATTGGAATATTTTGGTTTGAAATACTCACATATATATCGAATGTAACATATTGAGAGTGTAAACTTGATATTGCATAACCTTAAATTCTAAATTGTCCTAAAAACCAAAGAAGGCTGGGGCTGTTGGAATAGGGGTGGCAAAGGAAAAGTGACGAGGAAGGAAAATAAGGATGGTGATGGTAGGTGAGAATTTTGGGATTGTGATGGAGAAGGTTTTAGGTAGTGTCGTTTAGTATTTAAAATTTATGTTACCAATTTTGCCCATGAAAAATATAACATTTTATACCCATGTATTTTAAACCAAAATATGTCCATAATTATCTCGAGAGACCAAAATAGTGTATTTTGAATTTGTGAGGGACTAAAATATATTATTTTAAATGTGAGGGATTAAAAAAGTACAAATGTGAAATGTGAGAGACTATTTAGATTGGTTTCCCATAATTTTATAGATTAGATAATTATTGAGTTAGAGAAGTTTAGGAATGATTGTTATATTTTCTGAAAAAGAATCTAATTGGTAAAAGAAAAACTATATGTTATTATATTTAATGCATTTATGAATACTAACTGTCAGTATAGAGTAGGTGAATAAGTGAGTTAAATATGGTATTAGTTATAAGATATTATTAGTCAAGGATAGAACTATTAAATGATGGACTATAAACCTTTTATAGGTGACATTGCAATCGTGGAAGAGTCAATACAAGATTAAGGTAAAATAATTTCGTGCTGATGTTGGTGATTCTTACTTTTGTACTTCTAAAAGATGTTTTATGAACTATATGCTTTCTAAATTGATTTATTACCTTGGATGATTTAAAAAGTCATTTATGAAAATATGTTTTGTTCAAAAATTATTTTACTGGAAAATATGGATCACATGTAGATTTTTGATTACTTGATTTTAATACAAACTCTTAAGTATAAAAATGTGATATTATGCAGAGTTTCCAATACACTTGATATCTATGTGCTGTATAAGTAATAACAAGAGATAATAGCTTCTAAAAGAATATAAAATGGTTAGTAAGATTATAATCTCAAACACAGTAAAAAAAAATACTTGACATCGTAGTCACAATAACTATTAAACTACAAGATATATCACTAGACAACGTCAAATGGTACCTAGGAAACTAATTGACACACCTTTCTAGTGAGGTTAACCACTAGGTTGAATATTTGAAAGTGATGACTATTTTTTTACCTTTGATCCATTTTAATAAATACATATTTTTTTAAATGACTTTGTGCCTATATAAAATGTACATGACACGTACAATTGTTATATGATAGATAAATTTCACAAGATGATTACAATGTTATATGAGCTTGTTTTGATACATGTTTTACAAGAGTGACTTTGGTAAAAACACGCATATGAAAGTATGTTTTGTATGCATGAGTTATACATATGTTACATCTAGAAGTAACTATTACTTTTTGGCTGACTTTTTGCTTACCGTATTCCTGATATTTTTTATAGAGAAGATGAGTATAAGTATGTTGCCGTAAAGGATGAAGTTTAGACGCACTCAGACAAAAAAGATACTAAAACTCATTTTAGTAGTAGGATTCCACTAGAATTATTAGACATTAAATAGTTCATGCGTCGGAATAAGTTGAGCTTTGCGTGCTCTTGATGATTACTCATGTTCAGCCCAATGACGTTGGAATTATTTTTTTAAGGAGTTTTGGAGATTTAGTTGGGTGTGTGGTCGTTTTTAGACGAAGGGAAGTGTTTTGGGATGTTTAATCGATAGTAGCTTGGACTTATTGAGAGGTTAGATTTGATGTGGTGATGTCTGATTGATAGAAGGAGGAGAAGATTAGAAGTTATGCAATTTTGACATGAGCCCCCTAGTTGTAGTCCATTGCTCCATCTTCTAGTCAAAGAAATAACCTTCTTTAAAACCTCAAGCAATTCCTCCACACTTCTACTTCTTTGGCTTGGTACTCTTCTTCTTCATCACTGGCTTCACCATCACAAAGCTTCTGTCTTCCTAATTTCTCATCTTCTTGCAATCTCTTCCACTCATTGATCCACCTATCCTACTCTTACTTCAAAATCTTCCTCTTCTCGCATTCCTAGTCACTCAACTGCAAGGAGACATCCTGTTTCTCTTACTGTACTTCAAATTCTTGCATATCTCTTCTTCCTTCTCAGGGCTCAATAGGGATGGAGGCCTTAGACGCCATGAAAATTGGAAAAGGTGATCCTCGAGAATCCAATATAGTAGTTTGCCATTGAATGTCCATATGTTCAAACCATTTTCCATCTCATGAACTAGGTAATTGATGTTGCAACATACCTTCCAGTGGGATCCCATTCAATATTTGTAGCCATGAAATGCTTAGCTATTGCCACATTGAAACTTTTAATCCAGGGTTCAAAGACTCGAACGAGTACAAGTCGACTCGGCTGAGTCGTAACTTTCTAAATTCATCTTTCCATTCCAATATCGCTCCAAATCACATATCAGAGTTACTGGAACTGGCAACAACTCAGGTAGACTCGACCAAATCTTACTGTTTCAACTCACAGCGTTGAAAAATCGAAAAGACTCAGACAAGTCTGTCCAAGTTGACTCACGAGATTCGTATGAGTTGAGCACAGCCATGGACCTAGGGTTTTGAAAGGGGATAGAATCCATATGAATATGCTACCCAGTATTGTTCAACTTTTTCACATATGGAAGAAGAGGAAAATGGGAGGATAGGTGAGGCTTCAGTTTGAACTTTGAAGGGAGAGAAGAAGTAGGGCTGTGTCTAGAAAAATCTACAACAATAGAGATGGAAAAAGAAAGGGTTGTGCTAATTGGAATGTGAAATCTCCAGTGAGCGGGAGAGAACAGAGGGTTGTAGATGAAACTTTGGGATGACGAGAAAAGACATTTGAGAAGGGTAGGTTTGTTTTTGGTGGATAAATGTCAAATACAATAAATACTTGGGATTTCCAATTGATTATTTTACTTATTAAAAAAAATATAGATTAAAGTATTTAAAGAATAAAGTTAAGCACGCACAATAATTATTTACTTTTTCAATGGAGGTAGTTAAAATTTTATACTAGGAAAGATTTTTTTATGATAATCTTAAATATCAAAAAAAAAAATACAAGTAAAATAAAGAATTTTTTCATACCAAAATATTCCAAAAATTGTGTTCAGAAAATAAAATCTGTCTCTTATACAATCTAGAAACTTTATAAGTGTTATACATGTACTATTTCTTTTCAAAGCTCAAAAGTAGTTAATAATGAATTCCATCTAATATTTTCTACCAGCAATCTTAAAAAAGGCATACTATATGAATACTTGGGTTGGTAGATTAAAAACATTAATAGCAATAAAAAAAATTTGGATTAACAATTGGAGTTGGCAGATTAAAAACACTAATAAAAAAAAAAAATTAGACTTACAATTTGGCTTGTCAGATTGACAATTTGGATTTTATTCATAGTAATTTTATTTATGAAGGAGGTTTTTTTATTTAAAAAACTAATGGAAAGTATAAACAAAAATTGATATACATGAAGCAAGTTGAAAAGGATATACTTGATCATGTGTAATATATGTATGTATGTGTGTGTATTTATATATATATATATATATATATATATATATGTATGTATGTATGTGTAGATATATATATATGTATGTATATATGTGTATATATATATATATATATATATATATATATATACATATAGGACAAACTAGTAATCTTCAAGATGATTTATTATTACAAAGAATATGATTGGACTTACAAACACAATTTTATGTGTTAATATTAAAAAACTCTTATTCATTTTTTATGGGTGACTTTGTGAAATTGATATGCATTTGTGATTTATTTTGTTATTTTAATTTTGTAGTTGGCCATATTATGTAGTTATATATTTTTTAGAATTTGTTGGACATTAAATCTGGCAAAATGTGTGTATCACCCGATACGAGACCAATACACCGAAACTGATATAATGATATTTTTATTGACCGTCAAGCAGTTACAACTTTGAACCATGCTTTAAGCCCGACTAATTCAATAAAATGACCAGATAGTGACCAGTAAAAGAGCATTTGCTTGCTTGCCCTTGATAGTTGTGAGTTTTAAACCCAACTAGTGTTATGAACAGTCAGCATTGAGTGGAAGCTAGCATCTAGCCTAGGGTTATCACCATGTATAACTGCAAATCTATGGCCCTTTGGCTCCCATGCAAATGCAATAATCTTATCATTCTTATTGTTGAGCTCCAATACTTCAATAGGAATATCTAGCTTTTTTATTCTAAAAAGCTCAAACCCATTATGTGTACTTTGTTTTTGTATACCGATCAAACTTAACAGCCAGATAGTCATCATTGCTTTGCCAGTACATTTTGCAATCACTAACACTAAAGAGAGTATTTTGCCTCGATTCCTCATTGCTTGGGATTTGCACAAGACTTATCATTGCAGGCTGATTCCCTCCGCCCTATAAAGTTTTGGAACAAATAGTGCAAGAATGGGATCGGTTAGTGACCAACTAAAATTCATGACATTTTCAACCTTAATATATTTCTTATCAATTAGGGTTAAAGTCTCTGTTTCGTAAATAGAGAATGTTCTTACCTATTCGAGCGTAGTATTTCTCATCCTTTCCACCACCCCACCTAAAAATTGGCCAAGATACACCAGTAACAACCCCAATTCCTCCAATTGCAAATTCATTTGCACTTTCCTTGAAATCTTTCATTACCTTTCCAGATCTTACATAAAAAAATATTGAGTATTATCTAATGAGTATCACGAGGATTGCTTGGTATATGGTTGTTGTAAGTTACCAAGAACCTCTCACCAGTAGAAAAGTCAATTAGTTTAACCTATGAGTGATCATAGCACATCAACCAATTAAAAGCGGCGGCACCACCCCAAGCTGCAGCACCTTTCTTGTGAAGTTTGGCTAAATAGGTCCCCAGCGGACACCACTGCACAAAGCTCTCAGTAGTCTAGAATGAACATTTATAAACAAGATCAGGCTTCAACTATGTAGCATCATTCCATAGCACCTCTATATCTGTGTCAGAATGAATTACAAATTGATCTCTTGCTTTCTTATCAGTAAGACATTGTTGCAGGTTTTCCCCTGGTGTATGGTTTAGTTTTAGGAGGAGCCCACTCATCAAGAACTTTCATGAACTTTTCAATGTCATGAAACATATTCACAGCAAAAATATGTGATAGGCTCACTAATTTTATATAATTGTTGTGCTTATCATTGTCTTTTTATATTTTTCTTATTTTTTGCATATCTTTTAAATACATATTTTTCTCTAAATTAATGTATTTCCTGATACGCGATCGATACACCAAAACCTAAGTTGAAGAATATGTTTCGCGACCGCCGCCACGACCGCAATATTGAACTATGATTATAAGATGCCAAATGATTTTGATCACCTTTTATAGACAATTAAATGCCAAATTATTAATTTAGAATGAAATAGAACAAACCAAAAACTATACAAGATATTATACCAAAAAAAGAAAGAAAGATTAGAAACTAAGAAGAATGGTCAGAGATATATGGAAGAAAAAAAAATAAAATGAAGCGAGAGAGAAAGAAAAAGAAAGGGAATAAGAGAAAGATGAGTCAATAAGAAAGAAAAAATGAGAGGAAGAAGAGAGAAGAGTAAGAGGAGAGAGATAAAAGAGAGGCAGAGGAATTAGTAAGAGAGAAGAGGAAAGAGCAAGTAAGGAAGAAGATGGAAAAAAGGAAACTTTTTAAAATTTCTCAATGACTCCCCAATTTGAACAATGGGTAAAATTACAAATTTATCATTCAAAATATGCAAATGTTACTCACGTGCATATATTTTGTTTGCTCTTGCTTTTCTAATGGATGAAATGACCTATATCGAAACCTTTGATAGTTTGATGATAATTTTTGTGAAAAAATTAGTTCAATGACCCCAGTTGCAAGAGGTAGTAGTTTAATGACTGTTAGTGTAATTTGTTATGACCACTTACAATGCTAAGTGGTCACGATATGTATCTTAGGTGATAAAATACTTCTCCTATGAGTATAATTGGTCATGGGTCAAAGTCACCAAGAGATAAAGGAAGAGGTGTCTTTTAACACAAAAAAAGTTATAATGCTACGTATTGAAACTCAAAGGACTCAATAAAAACTACACGTACGGAAGACCGTGGAACATCTTTACTTTTTCATAATTATTGAGGTTATTCATATCATATTAATATTGAGATTTTATTTTCAAAACATAATTCTATTGAAATATATTTCCAAATTGCGTTTAGAATGAAATTAAATAGGATTGTTAGTTTTTGGATTTTACTTCATTTTAGTAAATTTTATAATTTGGCTTGGAATGGAATCATTTAGCATGAGATCTAGAAATTCATTAAAAAACAATCAAATGAATAGTTATAAGAAAAAAATTTGAAAGGTAAGAACCATAACTCCTGTCAATTATCAGTACTAATAAGAATGTCTGATAATGTAAGAAAAAGGGGAAATTAAACAATAAAATGCAAAAATGCAAAATGTCAAAATGTCAAAAGTAAATTTTTGTAATGCTTGAAACTTGTTAGAACTTATGAAAATCTGAAATTTTGACCAATAGAAATATCAAGAGCGGACGCAAGAATGATACTTTGAGGGGGTAAGAGTTAATAGACACATATTTATTAATGATAACTTATATTTCTTTCAAAAATATATGGGGGCAAAATATAAATTTTATAAGAATACAAATTAAATTTCAAAAAATTTTAAAGGTAAAGTTTACAATTTCTAGAATCTTGGGAGGGGCAATTACCCCTACCTGCCCCTCTCTTTCCCTTAAAACCAACCCTAAGAAATATCATATCCAATAATTGCAGGAACTTTTTATAAAAAAAAATAATAATGTTAATTATATAATTATATGCAAATATATAAATCTCAACACATATATATACTACGAAATTGCTTTCTTAAAAAAATTAATTGAAACTTTAAAACAAACATCGTGAAAGATTGTGAATAAATAGCAAATTGAGTTTATAGTACAACCACAAATTATTTAAAAATAAAAAATTCATTATACTAGCTCGTTTTGAACTTTTCTTGCAACATGTACATTTTCTCTCAAAAATTTTTCAATTTATTTGGAACTTTCAGGCCTTAATTTATTTGAAATAATTTCTCTTAGTTTGTGTCAAAATTGTAGGTGGGAATGTGGAAGGTTATTCTAGCTGTAACTTGGTAGACAGCTTTTTATATAGAGGCATAAAGGTATGTATAGATTAGTTTAGAGTGGGCATTTTGCATGTTATACACATCTAGGCAGAACTAGATTTCAAAATATTATTCAGCTTATAATTTTGCACTGCTTTATAACATTATTTAATCTTGTAATTTCTCCATGAGACTATTGCTATTTAAATATGGAACATCAAATTCTCGACTAAACATGAAACAATTTTAGTGTATTACTCCACGTTCTTTTGGATAGTGATTATGGTGAATAACTCAAAAGGATATTCTATACAACAAGAAGTACCAAATATAATTGAAGTGAAGTTAATATCTTATATTTTGACCATTTGATATACATTTGGTAAGGAAAAGAAAAACATTAATAACTAATTTTCCTTATAATTTTTTAATTTTGTACAATTTTTCAACAATACAGATTCAATAACATAATCCATAATAAATTTCACACTTTGTATTTTTAGTTTAATGTAATTTCGTATGGACTTACAAAATAATTATAGTATAACAATGTCCTAAAAGTTTTTTCATCTATTATAAAGTGCTGGGTAAAATGCAGTCTGCACCCCCAAACTATCCCTTTTTCGCACTTTGCATCGGTCACACGAATAGCTGTAGAATTTTGACAATTCAGCCAGCAATTGAGTAGCCAAAAGGATTCCAATACCCTTGATATTTTATTGTGCCCAAACTGCCTAAAAAGATGTCAACTTACTCATAATTTTTTAAACTAACTTCCTCTCTTTTATAATATTGTAGACAATACTACATACTAGTAACAAATTTGACAAAAGTACACAGAGAACTTCATGTGGAACGATATGCAAAGAACTTCATAACTTTCTTTCTTCTCCCCTATTTCGATCCCTCTTTGGTTTAGCTTTACTATTCGCTTTTGATATATGCAACCTATTTTATTTTAGTATAATAATCCAAAAAACATATGCCAAACAAATTCCCAAACAAAATTCAATCCAAATTGAATTATTCTGGCATCAAAAAATTTTCACTAAAAAGAAAGATTCCTAAAACTTGCTGCTTAATTATTCTGCAAATAATCGCAAAAAAGAAACTTTCTTTAATTTTCTTTCACTAAAAAGATAAATTTCAACAGCTGAAAAGTTAATTATTCTAAAAACAACCAAAAAGAGAAACAATCTTGAATCGTATAAAAGAAATTAAACTTGTTTCGGACAATTTGGTTTCTATTTAATATCATCAGCCAATGAACCAAAACAATGAATATCCCAATCTGTACTTCTACACATAATAATAAAAAATTAAAATGGGTTCTACAATCACTTCAAATATATTAATATATGAAAATATAAGCAAATACTTGCAAATTCGACGTTAAGAAGTCGCTAATTCGTAGTTTCTTACATTACACAATAGTAGATTACTTCTTGCTTTTTGAAAAAAAAAAAGAAATCCTTTGAAAATTCTAACAGCTACTTCAAAGTTTCACCATTTTTTCATGTATTACAAGATTAATATAGAGTATCTGTTTTTTACTTGCAATAATTTGCCAACTATTTCTTGCTATCAATATTTCGAGGGTTATAGTTTACAGAGGAAGAGAGTAATTTGAGAGAGAGTAGATTGGTGGAAAACGAAAAAAATAGATAGAATCTTCTAGGAGCCCACCGTCAAAAGGGCAATTTGGAAAATTGAGAAAGATAATAAGGCCACATGTGTCATTTAAGTTTATCACCCACTTGGCATTCTGACCATCGATGCAAACTTCGAAAATTGTAAGTTTAGACATCAATTTACTAAAATTAATTATTTGGGAGGCTTAAGTGCAAAAAAAGGATAGCTCAAGGGTGCAAACTGCATTTAACCCTAAAGAGTTTAATGTTCATTCAAAATGTTCCGATTCCCTTATTGTTCTCTTATAACATCTAGATGTGTACTACATGACAAATGTCAATTTAACATTCTTTTATCCCTAAATTTTCTCCTATTTTTCCTATATTCTTCCTCTTTCTTATCGGCTAACCACATCTAGACCACCACCACCAACAACAATAACAACCCCTATCCTTCCTTTGCAGTGTCCTCACCCAAAAATTTCCACAGCACCTTGCATTTTTCCTTTCACCCTCTCATCCCCTTTACCCCTCCCCACATTTTTCCATTTGCCCCTTCCTCTCATGTATTCTTCCCCCTTCCCTGCACCTCACCCACTACCATCTTTCCCACATCTAGATGCATTTTTCTTTTTGCCCGCTCCTCCCTGTACCCCACTCTCGCCACCTTCTTTCGAAGTAACCCCTCATACCATCTCTCCCAACATAGTACCTTCCCCTTCTATGTGGCAATTTTTGTAATTACGTGTGTGTGTTCTATGAGAGGATTTGACATAAGGAAAGAAATAAAGAAGAAAATTCAAAGTATAGTGATCTATTTTATCAAAAGAATGAAGTTTGCAATTTATTTCGATGTTGGATTCATCAATAAAATCATAAGCGGAGTCGTCAAAGTTAGTTAGGATTTCAGAGAGGAATCCAATAGGATAAGGTACATCACGGAAAACCAAATCAACTCAAAATTGATGTACGTGGAACATAATTGGTGGCAACTGAATAAAGGCATATTTTGGCTGAGTCTAACATACATTATACCAACTATAAAAATATATATTAGTACTTGATCAGTTGAACATTACCAAAATATAATAGTTTACATAGTTACGTCATTTCTATTTATTATTAATATGAAATCTAAATTTTAAATAATTATTATATATTTATATATGTATCTATAGTATATATAAAAGTAGTACTTACCTTGGTATTTTTGACATTTTTATTCCCAAAAAATAACTTTATTTTAGATAATTGATATTCAACAATAAGGAGGATATAGTATGGGCAATAAATAAACACAAATAAATTGAAAATAAATCGTATGAATATTGAAGTAATTGGCCATTTAATTATTTGTATTAATTGAGTTCTTATCAAATTACTTATCATATATTAACTAACCCTTTAATATTTAACTAATAGTTTTTTATCATTCTGTTTCCCAATGTAGTTACCACTTACCTTAGTGTTTTTTGACATTTTTTGTTCTCAAAACACCCTTATTAATCTGAAATGCTTGATATCCAACAACAAGGATAGTAGTATGGGAAATACATAAACACTAATAAATTAAACGTAAATTATATTAATATTAAAGTAATTGACCATTTAATTATTGGTATATAATTGAGTTCTCATTAAATTACTTATTATATATTAACTAACGCTTTAGTATTCAACCAATAGTCTTTTCTCATTTTTTTTCCCAATGTAGTTATCTTTTGCTATTTAACAAATTTATGGGCAAAAAAATGTTTATTCCAAAAGTAAAAAATAGATACTCTATATTAATCTCGTAATAGTTAGTTGTAAAGATTATTGGCTCACCAAGTCATTCTAGTGCTCAAGCTTGCTATTTGGAAGTATGGTTGTTTAATTTTTCTCTCTTTACCCTACTAGGCAAAAAAATCTCAATATTTCTGAAAGTATATTAACTAAAGTATTCATAAGTAGTTAAATAAAAAAATGTGTGATTAATAGCACTGTATAGTTATAGGAAAAGGAAATCTAAATAGGGGACAAATAATAAGAATATGAATAAATATGTATAATAGTAGCACAAAAATATGGTTTAAACTGGGACTTTTAAAAGTGACTTTTTGAGCCCCAAAAAAATTCTAAAATAGGATTTTTTTTTAAACAAGTAAATAAATAAATAATGGAGTCGCCACCCAGTGAGCGAAGTGCATCGGACACTTACGTAAACCTAAAGGAAATGAAAATCCTAAAGGTCAAAAAGTTGCAAAAAATGTTTAAGATTTTAAATAAATAATGAAAGAACAAAATAAATAATGACACAACCCTATAGTAGTTGACTCCTAGTCTACGAAAATAAAAGAAAATGATGCGAGAGTTCTATTGAGGACAAGGAAGGCTAGACTACTTCACGAATAACCTAGACACCCTTTCTCCCCAATAAAATTGATTGCGAGATTTAATTCATGTTTCCAAGAAATTAACCCAAATTTATATTAAGTTTGGTTAGAACAAAAATGAAAGAGAATAAATAATAAAACCATATACGGGAAATGTGGGGAATGGGAGACCCATCGTACCAACACTTACTGTCACAAGAGGTTTGACTTCCGTATCGGTATTGGACTGATACGAACGAGAAAAATTTCTACACTAGTGTTGGACTAGTACAGAGCACGGCACAATAAAATATATACAAAATTAAATTGCATCACAGAATAAAACAATAAACACATAGGCACATAAAACACGCAACACATATGTGTAAGCATAATATTCTAACATGTCAATCCTTACAAAAGCAATTAACACATAGCATATAAACCTATCTAATACATTAGTAAATTTATTTCGGTTTGGTAATCTTTCATGAATTAAATATGTCCCTTTCTGTATAATTTATTATAAATAATTTTCATATATGGGAAAAGAAAATAATAATTACAATAAATAATGATAATAATGTATGTGTGTGAAAGTGTGTAAAGAGAGAATATGCATGCGTGTGATGTGTGTGAATACAATGAAAAGGACAAGAGAAATGTGTGTGAGAGACTAAGTGTGTATGTGTGAAAGAGACAATGTAATTGTGAGAGTGTGTGCAAGTGAGAGAAAGTGTGTGTGAATATGTGTGTGTTAGACAACATTATTTAAAATTCAGCACTCAAATTAAGCAATCTTATGTATAAGTGAAAGAGAATACAAACATTAATTCAAAATCTCTTAATCAATTAATTTTCAGTTGAGTTATCACATAAAAAACCTATGTGTTTGTACCTTTGGATTCTTGATGAATATCTATCTTTATGTAGTAAATATACAAATCTCAGAGACCTCTTAAACTAACAAAAAATATTATTATTAAACAAACAACAGCAATTTCAATCACTGTAAATAATACTAATATTATTAAACAAGGACAATTGAAAAGGAAATGGATTTAATAGAACCAAATACAAACTTAAAGGACTTACTACAACATTCCCAAACAATTAAATGACAAAAATACAAGAAACAACAAAATTATAATGCTACGTAACAGTTACGAAGAAAAAGGAACACAGTTAGGAACAAACTAAACATCTAGGGATATAATTACAAAATCTAACTACAAAGTTTTTGGGGTCAAAATATAATTTAAAAAGAATTGAAGGGCCAACAAATGTAATTGAGAAAGTTTTAGGGACTAAAATATAATTATAAAAATATAACTGAAAAAATGATCAATTTCAAAAGTTTTTGGGATTAAAATATAATTTTAGAAAGTTTTAAGGGCAAAAACATAATTTTTACAAGTTACAAGGGTCAAAATTAAATTTTAAAGAGTTTCAGGGCTCAAAAATGTAATCTTAGAAAGTACAGTAACACATAAGTCTAAAAAAAATTGATAGACCTAAATAAATAGGCCCAAAATGTTCTTCGACGTCTCTTTACCGATCTAGCCCAATACAAAATAAACCTAATGTGTAATATAACTATTACACTCAAAGAAACCAAAATAGCCAATAAAAGCCCGCTAAGCCCAAACGAGAATGAGTTTGCACAAGATATTCTCATAACAATTGTCCACCAACAACACCCCAAGTCCAAACAAATATTTCTAAATAATAAACCGGGCCAATCCACATCCACCAAGCCCAAATTATATGTGTATGAATATATATATATAGTTTTTGACCTACATTGATTTGCATAATGACCTTTCTTGCCACATTTTCTACAAGTAATTTTTGCTTTTATCAATTGTTTAACTTCTTTATCAGTTTTTCTATCCTCTATTCTTTTTCTATTGAAAAAATTTCTCCTATTTTTCTTTGGATATAATGGATATATAATTTCTTTTGGTTTTTTTTCTATTTTTTTGAAATTTCTTAACTTTTGTTTTTGCTTTATGATATGGTATTCCTGGTTCTTTGACAACAAATTGTGCACAAAAATCTCCTAATTCTGTTATTTGTTTATATTTCTTTATTTGTGCTTTTAATTTTATATCATTACATAATTTTAATCGAAGACATTATAACAACTATATTAAATAATTATTCAGAATCTGCAACAGAAGATAGTGTAGAAGAAATAAATTCTGTTTCATCTGATAATGATTGTGCATGCCATGACATATTTATCATTATCTGAAAGTCAAAATATGTTTTTTGAATTAATAGAAAACATACAAGATAAAGAATTAAAAAGACAATATTTAGCACAATATAAAGAAATTTTGATAAATGAAAAAACTCATAAAGATTAACAAGGTAAATATTTACTTATTATAAATCTCAAAGAAAAAATGATTACTCTAGAGCAACCTTTTTCCATGAAAGAAGTTATAGATGAAGTAGGACTTATGTCATATAATAAACCTATCACCATACCAATTTTAAAACAAGAAATTAATCAATTAAAAGAAGAAATTAAAATTTTAAATAAATAAAAAATTATTTGTTTATTAAATCTAAAATTTTCTAGTATATTCAAATTTAAATCTTCATATAAAATTACAACTGTTGAAAAAACTATACCCATAGGAAATAATTTTGAAACTATACAATTATTTAAACATTGTGACATAAAGAGTATAACATCTACTAAATTCAATTTTATGCGTATAGGATTAGTTCAAGATATAGCTTTACAACCTTTAAATAGGCGAGAGTTAAATACATCTCTTTGTGTAGCACTTAGAGATGCTAGATTTAATAAATTCAATGATTCATTATTAGGATTAATAGAGTCTTCATTATGTAATGCACCAATATATTTTGAAAGTTTTCCAAATTTTCTCAATCTCCCTGACAGATAGAAATTTAGTTGATATAGTAACATTAAATATACTGTTGGCTCCAAAGCAACCTAAGAGGGGGGGGTGAATTAGGTTGTCTCAAAAAACAAACCTTTTGAAGTGCTTAATGAAAATACAAACTTTGTGCAACAAATGAATACTTAAGCACAAATGATCAAAGATAAATATTAAGCAATCAAAGCCTAAAGAACAAATAAAAGATTGAGATAAAGAATATTAAACCAAACTCCCAAGCTTCTCAAGCTTGAGTACATCCACTAGTAGTGCCTCCTCAAAGAAGGTGAGGCAATAACCTTCTTGTACACAAAGTAGGCTCACCCTTGCACCAACTAAGTTACAGGGTCCTCTAGTTGAGCCAAAGGGTTTTACACTACAACCTCACTTTTGTACAATTGTTATCCCTCCACTCTTACACTTGAAGATCACTCACTAGTCTACTCTTACTCACACTAATTCCTACTAGTTGAGCCAAGAGAACTATACTACTCAAACCAATACAACTCACAATATTTTAGCCTATTTCTCCCCAAATAGCTTTTACAAGTGTTTGTATTAAATGTAGTAGTTTCTTACATCATTTGGAAGTCCTTGGGCTATTTATAGATGAAAGATGTGCTGAAATTTGAGCTTTAACGGTCAAAAAACTAGCTGTTAAAAACTAGCCGTTAGGGTTCGGACGTCCGTTCATGCGTCCTATGTCTCGGACGGTCATATGCACCCTTCATTTTGAGCTTTCGGACGCCCTTGCGTCCGATCTCCTTTCTGGACGCTCTTCATCGTCCGAAAGGTGTTGTTCAACTTTTGGTTGTTTTTCTTGATTGTGTTTGGATGATCATTTTCATCCGATCCTGTCCTGATTTTCTGCACACTTGTTTGCAAACCATTAGTATGATTTGGTCATCATCAAAACATGATTAACATAACCGGGGTTCAACATATACAAACTAAAGGTTATGATATGAAACCTGGTACTGAAAATATATGTGTTACATATAGAATATACTATAAACTGATGAATACTTTGAGTCCAAGAGCATCTAAAATAAAGATAGATAAAAATGGTCATAGTAGAAAAGGTACAACATCCATTATAGAAACAAATCTCACTAGATCTAATTTAGAATTACCCACTATAATAGATTGGAATGAAGTAAATATTCTAGATCAATGGATATTTGAAAAAATTACAAATCCAACAATTCCAAAACCTATATCATTAGCCCAAATAGAAGAAAGCCCATCTGGATCAGTATCTATCATATTTGCAAAAAAAAAATCAACATTTTCAATTTTAGATAATTCTTGTATATCTAGGCCAATTTCATCTACATCAATTAGAAAAGATGGAGATCTTCCTTTGAAAATTTGCAGGTCTTCAAGAGAAAAATTAAACCATGCATGGAGTGTATACCATAGATCCTGAAAAATAACCAGATGTAGGATCAGAAATAGGATATCAAATAGAGCATCCAAAATCTACTACATCATATGGAGTTTCAGTAATAATAAAAGATATTTTATCTGATGAAGAATTAAAAGAAATTTCAAAACAAGCAGTTAAAGATTTTAATCAAGAAAAATATGAAAACTTCAGAAAATGGTTTTTTGAAAAATATTCTATTAAGCAACAAAAGGAAATTCAAAATAATTATTATGATTTCATAAGAAGAACTACATGTTATATAAAATTTTTTAAATGATTTTATATTGAATATAGAGCTTCATTAATAAATCAAGAAAAGGATATTTTAGTCTTAGAAAATACATATACTGATTATGTATTAAACGAAAAAGATTCTAATGGAATTTATAAAACTCATATATCAATATATCCACTTTTATCAACTGCTATAAGATTAGGTAATTTTTTTTATGAAGGAGTTGTAGCCACAGCTTTTATAGATCAGCATCTTGTGCCAATCTAGGAAACATAATACAACAAAATAATTTTATGTTTTTAAGTTTACATATATATATCAAAACAGTTAGAAGAAGTAAGCACACGGGCATATAATTTTAAAAATATAGAAAATAAAATAGATAACATTATCAATAAATTTAATATTAATACACAATACTTTAATTATGGAAAACTACCAAACAAAGATGAAAATAAGTTTAGTATTCTAATTATACCATCTACTAATAATATAAAACCATCTATTATTAGACCAACAAAAACACCCTTACCTCCAGGAGCATTTAATACAGATATAGAAGAATGCCTTAATAAACTTGAAAAAACCTTAGGAGAATTAAAAATAAATACATTAACCGAAGAACAAAATTCAGACCAAGAACAAATAAATTTAAATTTAACGGAAGAATCTGATGAAAATATGTATGATGAAATAAAAGAAAATAATAATATAGAAGATTTATCAATAGAAATATTTGAAAATAGTAATAATGATGAAAGACAATTATTAGAAACAAAAAGAAAATATAAAAAATATGAAAATCCTAAACAATTTGGAGGAGAATATCCTAAAAGAGATATATATTATCAAAGACCCAGTTCTCAAGATTTAGAACTAGAAACAAGTGTACAAATGGACAACTGAAATCATATTTCAATAAATGAATGGAGAATTGATGGTCTTAGTCCACATCAAACAATGGCAGTACTAAAAAAGATAATAATGTATATTAATCTACATAAAGCTAAAGGAAATAAAGAACAAGATGCTGTTTATATAGTAATAAATGGATTCACAGGTGCATTAGATGGATGGTGGAATAATTATTTAACATCTCAAAAGAGAGATGAAATTCTAAATTCTACAAAAACAATTACAGAAGTTAAGTATAAAGGTACATCCACTAGTCAACATATTACCACTATTCCCAATATGGCTTTATCTTTGATCACTAGTATTTTTAGACATATTTATTGGAGATGTTAAAATCATTGATAGTATTAAAAAAGAACTTTTAATGAATTTAAGATGTCCAACTCTTTCACATTTCAAATGGTATAAAGACACATTTTTAGCAAGAGTTATGGATCACATTTCTGGAAAGAAAAATTTATTTCTGGATTACCAAATTTATTTGCACAAAAATTTTTACTACATTAAAAAATTATCATGATGGTTAAACTGTTCCTTATGATAGAATTTCTTATGGAGATAATATAAACAAAGAACATAATTAGGAGATTTTTGTGCACAATTTGCTATCAAAGAACCAGGAATACATATCATAAAGCAAAAACAAAAGTTAAGAAATAGAAAAAAAATAGAAAAAAAACCAAAAGAAATTATATATCCGTTATACCCAAGAAAAATAGGACAAAATTTTTCAATAGAAAAAGAATAGAGGACAGAAAAACTGATAAAGAAGTTAAACAATAGATAAAAGCAAATATTACTTGTAGAAAATGTGGCGAGTTAAAGGTCATTATGCAAATCAATGTAGGTCAAAAACTACTACTAATCTCTTATAAAAAATAAATAAATTATCTATAAATGATGAAGAAAAAGAAGACATTATAACAACTATATTAAATAATTATTCAGAACCTGCAATAGAAGATAGTATAGAAGAAATAAATTCTGATTCATCTGATAATGATTGTGCATGCCATGACATATTTACATTATCTGAAAGTCAAAATATGTTTTTTGAATTAATAGAAAACATACAGGATAAAGAATTAAAAGGACAATATTTAGCACAATATAAAGAAATTTTGATAAATGAAAAAACTCGTAAAGAAAAACAAGAAAAATATTCATCACTCCCTCAAAATCTCAAAGAAAAAATGATTACTCTAAAGCAACCTTTTTCCATGAATCTAGTTGTAGATGAAGTAGGACTTATGTCATATAATAAACCTGTCACCATACCAATTTTAAAACAAGAAATTAATCAATTAAAAGAAGAAATTAAAATTTTAGGAATAAAAGATTAACTCTTTTAGAAATTAGATTCAATCCAGAAGAATTAGAAGAAAATAAAGAAGAAAATAAACAAGTAGCCTCTACATCCCAATTAAAAGTTGATCAAGAGAATATAAATCAAGAAAATAGCCAATTTCTTAGCCTTCAACCTATACATTTATCCCAAAAATATTTTATATATATCACATTAATAATTAATGATTATAAATTTTCAACTATAGCAATAACAGATTCAGGTGCTGATATTTGTACTATGAGAGAATGACTAATACCTTCAAGATCTTTTTGAGAAAACTTCAACTGTTCTAAGAGCAGCTGAAGGATCAAAGATAAAAATTAAATATACACTTTCAAAAGTTTGCATATTTTCTCAAGAAAATAATTATATTTGTTTACCATTTGTTTTAACAAAAAAAATTCAAGAACATGTTATTTTAGGAACACCATTTATCGTACAAATGCATACATATTATTGTGATGGAAAAACAATTTCAAACATAGATGCAATTGAAAAATTTAACATTTAATTTTGTTACCAAAGAACAACCACATAATTTAAATACTTTTTCTATAAATTCAATAAAAGAAAATATAAATTTAAAAATGAAACAAATTGAGTTTTTAGAAAATGAAATAAAAGGAAAAACTATAGAAGAACCATTGAAATCACCAGAAATACATGTAAAAATAAAACAAGTTTCTGATAAAATAATTTCACAAATTTGTAATGATTTACCAACAGCATTCTGGCATAGAAAAAAACACATGGTACATCTATCTTATGAAAAAGATTTTGATGAAAAAAATATACCAACAAAAGCAAGACCATCCCAATTGAATAAACAAATGGTTGAATATTGTAAAAAAGAAATACATGATTTATTAAATAAAAATATAATAAGAAAATCATCTTCCCCATGGAGTTGTTTTGCATTTTATGTAAACAAAAATTTAGAAATCAAAAGAGGAACACCTAGATTAGTTATAAATTATAAACCTTTAAATAAAATTTTACATGTAATGGATTAGGTATCCCATTCCTAATAAAAAAGATCTTTTAAATAGAAAATAGATTCTCAAATATATTCAAAATTTGATTTAAAATCAGGTTTCTGGCAAATACAAATTGCAGAAGAAGATTGATACAAGACTGCATTTACAGTTCCATTTGGACATTATGAATGGAATGTTATGCCTTTTGGATTAAAAAATGCACCATCCAAATTTCAAAATATAATGAATGATATATTTTCCCCATACCCTTTTATTAGAGTTTATATTGATGATATTTTAATATTCTCTGAAAACATAGATCAATATTTTAAACATATAAATATTTTTATTAGTATTGCTTTAAAAAATGGTATTGTAGTATCAGCAAAAAAGATACTTTTATTTCAAACACATATTAGATTTTTAGGATATGATTTAGATAAAGGTTATATTACACCTATAGCAAGATCTATAGAATTTGCTGATAAATTTCCAAATGAAATTAAAGATAAAACTCAATTACAAAGATTTTTAGGTCCTCTAGCTTAAATTATATTGGTGAATATTATCAATATTTAGCACAAGATTGCAAACTTTTATATGAGAGATTAAGAAAAAATCCCCCAGCTTGGACTGATAAACATACAGAAGCGGTTAAGCACATAAAACAAAAGGTAAAACATTTACCACTCTTAAATCTGGCAAATTATACATGGTTTAAAATAGTTGAAACTGATGCTTCTGAGATTGGTTATAGATGAATACTAAAACAATTAAATTATCATACCAACAAAGAATTGGTAAGATATACATCAGGTATTTGGAATAAAACACAACAAAATTATGCTGCAATTAAGAAAGAAGTATTAAGTATAGTTTTATGTGTTACAAAATTTCAAGATGATCTGTTAAATCAAAATTTTCTTATAAGAATAGATTGTTCCGCAGCAAAACAAGTTTTAGAAAAAGATGTTAAAAATATTGCATCAAAACAATTATTTGCAAGATTGCAATCTATTTTATCTATTTTTTATTTTGATATTGAATATATTATTTAATGAGAAACTAATTCTCTTCTTAATTTTTTAACCAGAGAATTTATTGCAGGTTCATTTAAAGAAGTCTGATGGCCTATGAAGCTAGATCATCTAATAGTAAAAATGAAATTATAATAGAAGTAGGAAAGAAATATCCATCAATAAAAGATAAAATCAATAAAAGAGGACGTGAATTAATATTAACATATAAAGATAAACTTTCTAGACTAGACTATAGAAATTTAGAATTTCCTGTACAAAATCTATATAAACAAAATTGTAAGACATATAAAATTAGTTTAATTAGGAGTAAAAATTATTTTCGATTTAGAATAATTGTAGCAAAAACCGGACAGAAATAATAAGAACAGAAATAATAGAATTATAATATAAATTATATTATAAATTAGAAAAAGATCCATTATGGATATCGGCTATATTACAACAAAAAATCAATATATATAATGCAGAACAAACAGATATAGAATATTTCACAAAGGCCTATCATTTAAGAATAAAACAATCAATATATGAATTGTCAATTTAATTATTTCAGGAATGAACTTATCTAGAGGACGAGGAGGAGCATCTTCTCCTGGAACAAGAGGTAGATGAGCATCTTCCTCTCCAAGGCCTCATATAAATGTACATAATATTTATGAAGGAGTATCTTCTCCAGCAGAAGCATCTTCTACAAATATTGTGCATATTGGGATGGGCTATAAGCCTATGGGAAACAGTTTTCCACCATTAACTTCAAATTTCTCAAGTCCCTCTTATAGGAAAATACTTAACCAAAATTCCCTTTATTCAAATCCAACTAGCTCAAATCCAAATTTGATATCATTGGGAACTATACCAAAATTATCCCAATCTTCTCAAAATCAACCCAATTTATTTCAACCTACAGGGAAGAAAATGCATGTCATCAACATTGATGTAGATGAAATCACAGAAAACCCATATATCATTTTTCAACGAAAATATGCTCCAGACTTTTTCAGAACCTATTATCCTACATCAGGATGTCCAACCAAACCCAGTCTGGTCCATGCAAGTTTCTTTCATTTCATAAAAATGCATGGGAAAGACATTGCTACTATTATACATAATCAAAAAGAAGGATGGATTCCAACAGTTGATGATTATCATCTTATAAAATTTTCAAAAATTGTTATTCATCAAGTTCCTACTATCAGGGATTGGGAAATAACAACATTAGGTGGCAGATTCTCCTCAAGTTTAATAATAAAGAATATAATTTTACATACTATGATTTAATTTCTTCTTTTCATAATACATTTTTCTTTCAAAATGATGATTACAAACATACTTGGTGGATCCGTCTGGAACCATCAATTCTTGAAAAGAAAAAAGATTTACCAATGTGGTTTTATTACTGGTTCCAAAATTTCTCGGTGCCTATAGAAATCTTTCCAAAATACATCCAAGATGGATTCCAGAGATTCAAAGAAATCTATGCAAAGGAGTTTACACCTAAGGATCTTCCTAAAAGAGATCTCTGTCATTTTCTGATTCTATTCAACAATACCATGGTGTTTATTTTGGAGATTAGAAACGGGATTTTGTCCAGCATCTGGATTACCACAAATAAGGAGAATATTTGAATGCATGTGGTGGGTAAAATGTGCACTAGTAGATTTTAGTCCACTTGGGTCAAACTCTCAAAATCATTCTATGTACAGTCAAAACAAGATGAAGCATCTTCTTCTACACCCACATCACAATTGCAAATGACAAACATGAATGATTTTATTGCAGCCATGGTCCAGCAGCAAATTGAAGCCTTTAATGCTGCCAGAAAACAAAATTCATTGAACATAAAAGAGTAGAAGGAAATGAAAATTCCTGAAGAAATTTTAAACAAAACAAAAAAATAATAATCAGATTTAATTGATTTAATAGAATATATAAATAAATTTTGGTTATTTTGGTTATTCAAAAAATTATTTGAATCTAGCATTTCATTGAATTTATGAAATGAAAGAAACTTGCATGGACCAAACTGGGTTTGGTTGAACATCCTGATGCAAGGATAATAGGTTCTGAAAAAGTCTGGAGCATATTTTTGTTGAAAAATGATATATGGGTTTTTTGTGATTTCATCTACATCAATGTTGATGACATGCATTTTCTTCCCTGTAGATTGAAATGAATTAGGTTGATTTTGAGAAGATTGGGATCTTCTTTGGTATAGTTCCCAATGATATCAAATTTGGATTTGAGCTAGTTTATTTGAATAAAGGGAATTTTGGTTAAGTATTTCCCTATAAATAATACTTCTTGAGAAATTTGAAGTTAATGGTGGCAAACTATTTCCCATAGGCGTATAGCCCATCCCAATATGCCCAATATTTGTAGAAAATGCTTCTGCTAGAGAAGATGCTCCTCCATAAATATTATGTATATTTATATGAGGCCTTGGAGAGGAAGATGCTCATCTACCTCTTGTTCCAGGAGAAGGTGCTCCTCCTCGTCCTCTGGATAAATTCATTACTGCAATAATTTTCCCCATACCCTTTTATTATAGTATATATTGATAGATATTTTAATATTCTCTGAAAACATAGATCAACATTTTAAACATACAAATATTTTTATTAGTATTGCTTTAAAAAATGGTATTGTAGTATCAGCAAAAAAGACACTTTTATTTCAAACACATATTAGATTTTTAGGATATGATTTAGATAAAGGTTATATTATACCTATAGCAAGATCTATAGAATTTGTTGATAAATTTCCAAATGAAATTAAAGATAAAACACAATTATAAAGATTTTTAGGTAGCTTAAATTATATTGGTGAATATTATCAATATTTAGCACAAGATTGTAAACTTTTATGTGAGAGATTAAGAAAAAATCCTCCAGCTTGGACTGATAAACATACAGAAGCGGTTAAGCACATAAAACAAAAGGTAAAACATTTACCACTCTTAAATCTGGCAAATTATACATGGTTTAAAATAGTTGTTTTTAGATGACAAAATGGGGACAAGTTGTGCATAAGAGACTCTTCAGATTTGAATAAAGAAAGAAAAGTTAAGTATTTTTCTAAAAAGAAAAAATGAAATTTGCATTTGCATCAGCAATAATGTTATATCAAACAAATAATTGTAATAGTTTGTAATAGTTATCTCAAATTTCTCTATAAATAGCATTGTACTCTAATAGAGAGGATCATCGGTTTTTAGAAGCACTTTTTCTCTTTCTACTCTGTAAATTTTCTCTCTCTAATAAAATCTCTTTCAACTTTATCTCTCTTTCCTTCAACTCTATCTTGTGCAAGACTTAAGAAGAAGAAACTTGTCATCAAAACAAGTAAGTTATTTATTTTATTCTAATCTTTTTGTATATCTTGGGTTATTTTGTGAAGAAACTTGTCATCAAAACAAGTAAGTTATTTATTTTATTCTAATCTTTTAGTGTGTGTATATATATGTATATATATGTATATATGTATGTATGTATATATAAATACATACATACTTAAATATATCTATATATATATACATACGTACATATACATACATACATAGATACATAACATACATATAGATACATACATACATATACATATACGTACATACATATACATACATATATATATGTATGTATATGCATATGTATGTATGTATGTATGTATATTTACATACATATATGCATATATATATGTATATATATGTGTGTGTGTGTGTATATATATATACACACATACATACATACATATATATATATATATGTACATAAATTGTAATGCTACGTAACAGTTACAAAGAAAAGGAACACAGTTAGGAACAAACTAAATTTCTAGGGATATAATTACAAAATCTACAAAGTTTTTAGGGTCAAAATATAATTTAAAAAGAGTTGAAGGGCCAACAAATGTAATTAAGAAAGTTTTAGGGACTAAAATGTAATTTGTAAAGTATAAGGGACAAAATGATCAATTTCAAAAGTTTTCGAGATTAAAATATAACTTTAGAAAGTTTTAAGGGCAAAAATATAATTTTTACAAGTTACAAGGGTCAATAATAAAATTTTAAAGAGTTTCAGGGCTCAAAAATGTAATCTTAGAAATATACAATAAACATAAGTCTAAACAAAACTGATAGACCTAAATAAATGGGCCCAAAATATTCATCGAAGTCTCTTTACCAATCTAGCCCAATATAAAATAAACCTAATTACCAATGTAGCCCAATATAAAATAAACCGAATGTGCAATATATCTATTACGCTCAAAAAAACCAAAATAGCCTATAAAAGCCTGCTAAGCCCAAACGAGAATCAGTTGGCACAAGATATCCTTATAATAATGTATAAGAAAAACATCCCAACTCCAAACAAAAATTTCTAAATAATAAACCCCAATCCACGTCCACCAAGCCCAAATTATATATATATATGTACATATATATGGGAATTCTACCGTCTCTTTTAATCTTTAAAAGCTTGTACAGTACAAGCATTTAAATATAAGAGAATGGTTCCTTAAAAGGGACTAAATATAATTTATTATATATATATATGTTTTATTTGATATATGTATGTATGTATATATATATATATATATCCAGAAGTTACCAAACAAAATATTTAAAAAATCTAGTCTATTAGTTTTCTATTGAACCCTTTAATTTAATTAACTTTTATAGATAGAAAAAGAGAGAAAAATTTTTATTTTTGTCACGGTGACAAATAGATCATGGAGAAATAAGTCACCCCATCTTGAAAATGAGAAAAAGAAAGGTATTTTACCTTGTGTTTATTGGTTTTTCAACAAAAAATTTATTTATTTTGTCAATAAAACAAGTAGTATTTGTACTTTTATAATTGATATATATATATATATATACACACACACATATATGTATGTATGTATGGATGTATGTATATATATATGTATACGTATGTATGCATACATACATATATACATATATATACATAGATATATACATATATATGCATACATATATACTTATGTATACATACATAGATATATACATATATATGCATACATATATACTTATGTATACATACATGCTGTATACATATGTATGTATGTATGGATGTATGCATATATATATGTATAGGTGTATGCATGTATACATACATACAAATATACATACAAATATATATACACACACAAACATATATATATATATATATATATATATATATAACATCTAAATCAAAAATCCATTAAACTATGTATATCAAATGCAATTCCATTAACCAAATAAATCTAATATGTAAACAAACCCAACACAAGTCATTAACCAAACAACAATAACAACCCAAATGAAAAAGGATCTCACTTCAATTAATATAAAGTTGTAGAACCAAAATATAATACATAACAAACTAAGGGACTAAAAATACAATATGTAAAAAAAATTTTGACACAGAAGACTTATTAACGTCTTTAACCTTTTAAAAAACTTTGAAACCTTTTCCTTTTTATTATTTATTTTTTAACTCTCCCAACTCTCAATCAAATCTAAGAAACAAAATTACATTAAAATGATGCTAATTACTAGTAGAACATATATTCTATAACAATATATGTGTATATATATAAATATATATATATATATGTGTGTGTGTGTGTGTGTAAGTACATAAATTTGTAGAAGAACTAAAATACCATTAAAACACCTATTTCTCCAAATATTAACCAAAAAACATAAATCATACACCAAAGTATTCCTCTCAACATAAAGATCATAAATATACCAAAAAAATTCATCTAAACAATATGAACATGCAGAATCAATACCAGGGTAAAATTTATAAAAATACAAATAATGCTATTTTAAAATAATAAATTACAATAATGAAACATCAAATTGAATATAGAAATATCAAAAACATAATAATAAAAATATAAAAATAAATGATAAAATTAATATAAAAATAAAATAAATAACTTCTTTAGTAAAGAAAAAGATATTGATTGGACATTTATTTTTTACACGTCTTTTAATGAAATTTTTTTGAAAAGACCACACTTTAGGCTCGATTTTTTCCTGGCAACGTACTTTAAGTTTGATTTCCTACAAAACTAGAAAAGTACAAGTTTGCAAAAATGTTTTAATAATTACCAAAAATACATAAACATCAAAAAAAATTATTATTGATTCAAAATGACACCCGAAAGACTACCGCTGAAAAACGTCCATTCGGACCCAAAAAATATTTAATCTCAAAATATGTTCTAAAAACTGCCAAATTTCACCAAAATGTTTGAGAAAACACGAACTTGTATTTAGGAACTTACAAATTAGGAAATGACACTTACACGTAATAGACCGTATTGCACAGCCCTACAAAAATGATCAAAATGGTTATTCTACCCAATGTAGTGCATTTTTTTGTTAAATCAGGACTTTATCTTGGAAAATGCAAAAATTTAAAAAAAATTCTCCAATTTGGCATTTATCTATAAAAATGTGACAAAATTCGGTGTCTACACCGTCAAGAGAAAGTTAAATGTCATGTAATAGTATGACTTCTAACATCTTGAAATTAATACTCTTATATTACATTATTTATCAACATTTGGAAAATTATCTTTTCAACAACTATCCTTGAACTACATATACCAAGTAAACATACAACATATATAATAGCTCAAAGAACAAATTTAGATAATATATCTAATATCTTATAAACTATACATATTTAATAGATATAAATAAAATCTACATGTGGACAAAATAATGCATAGCAACCATAGATGTATATGTAAACCAATCTCTATGTATAAAATACATTAGAGAACCCCAGTTAGATTTAGGGATGCTACACTTTTTAGTTATTGGGAGAACCCAAGTACTCTCTTTCAGATTCAGGAAACAACTCTCAAAGATCTTTTTTCCTTTTGGAAGATAGAAGAGTGAAACAATCAACCTATTGATATTGGAAGACCCAACGGATTCTTCCAATGTATCATTTATGGTTCCAATGGAATTCATAGGTATAGGAAGAAGTCCTATCAAATAGAGATTTTTTCATCCAATTGAACCCACACTCAAAGGAGGACTACAAGCTCGGGGCTCAACAAAACTTCCTGTATCATCTAAGAAACTTCTTGGGGCTAGCAGTGAAAGAAAGAGCCTGGCATTCATTTCTTTATGAATATTCATAGTTGAGTCTACTAAAAGAGGGACCAGCCTCATCGTTGTGATTAGAGGACACCTCTGATCATTCACCTCTAATGTGACACATTTCCTCCCGTTATTTGATCAAGGCGATCAGTAAGCTGGAGAGCAGGGCTATTCTTCTTCTAGGGAGACAACACTTCTACCCCCACCCAACCACCACCACCACCAAAGCCATCATGTTACCTCCTCTTTTCCCAAACCTTTACATATTTTAAGATATCTTGAAATTAAAATACTCTAATATTACATAATCAACGTGTGAATACCTTCAACTACTTCTCTTAAACTACATGTACCAAGTAAACATATAGTTTATGGAATGTGTTAATGCTGCAATCTGAAGACCATCAAAGCTATAAAAATAGTTATGAACAAAAGGGTGAGCAAACACTATACTGTAGTACAAATTCCTTTCTATTTATCACGATTATGTAAGCTAATGTATAATACTTTTGCAAACACATAAATTTACAAAATGATTGACAAGTAACTAAGGCATGCTTTATGACTCTTTAGTACTAAATTTATGAAACCGCATGTGCAATAATGTTGAGCAAATAACGTGCATACAACAAGGACTCAATATATGCATGAGAAGTATATGAAGCTCGTTATTCACGTAACTCTTTAGGTGTCTGTATTCATATTTATCAATTCACAGTATGATAGAAAAGGTTCACAATATGATAGAAAAGGTACGAGCATCTGACGTTGAGAAGTTATACAGTTGTCATTGAACATTTAATATTTGTTTTTTTTAATTAACCATCGGTACCTTGGTTAGGGTGCTACTCTCAAATTTTATTAATTAAAAAGTAAATGTACATGAAAAGTGAATAGGCCAAAACCTCCTTCAGAAAGCAACTAAACAAGGTACACAGTAAAGAAAAACATATTAGCTACTGCTATGTCTCAGAGAAGGAGTCTAACCTAAAATCCATTTGAGCAAGACCACGAATAGAGTTGGGAATGTCTGGACTAGAAGTAAGATTACACCCCGATGAGCTGGCCAAATTAGCTAAAGAATCCGCAACCCTATTAGCTTCCCTATATGCATGACTCAACTTTAAATTGCCAAAAGATAAAAGAGATCGAATCTTGCAAAAAAAGAGTATCTAATCTCCAGATTGAAGAGCTACTATCTTGAAGCATTTGTTTGAAAAAGAACTAACGAGTCTGTCTCAATAAGGACAATAATCCATCCTTTATCAACACTGATGATGCTAATTAGTAACACTTGGCACTCCCCCTAGATTGTTCTAGAAATACTTACGTGGCAGCCTCATTAAGGGCAAATGTGTAACTTACATCTAGATTCATTTAGTAAAGTTATAGCCAAGCCCCCTCATGTACATCTATAAATAAGGGGCTTGGGTATCAAGGAAATGATCACTCACTTACCTTGTAAACTCCTCACAATACAACCCCCAAAGAACTTGGGGGTTCTCCTGCGCTATCTACTTTCTCTATCTATAGATTCTATTCTCATTTATACACATCTAAATGAATATAACCTCCAGTGCTAATATCTCTGCCTTCATGCTCGATTTCACTCCAAAGGCTTTTCAAAAGCTCGCTAATGGAAGGCCTGAAGCTATCCTAACGATGCCTCTTCCCCCAATTGCCCTTGCGTTCCTAGATCCATTACATTCAATTTAAGGTATCCCGATGGTGGAGGCTCCTAGGACATGATTTTGGGGATAGTTGATTTGAGCCTTTGATGCTGGACATAAAAACCTACCTGCCAAGAGATGAATCCCAATCCATCCTTGACAAGTTGATATGGACAAGTATTTCTAATACTTGTCATCTTATACAAAATCTGGTTTGATATTATCAAATAAGAAAGCATTATGCACTTTCCAAATATTTCATAATGCTAATATCGATACGATTGTGTAAAGCTGTCCATCATCCTTCACATGAGAGGATAAGCCTCTAAACTTGGAGCTTGTGTTGAATCGTGAACACCTAGATGTGTGGGATCCCAAATGAAGTCTCCAACTCTCCCATAAGGAAGCTGCCAATTGGCACATTAAGAAACCATGAACCAATGAATCATCATCTTCACAAAAATAACATTTTCATGGCAATTGAAATCCCATGGTCATAAGGATGTCATCAAAGGGGAGAAGCTCATTGAGAAGCTTCCACATAAATATGGATATTTTAATAGGGATTCAAGAACTCCAAGCCACCTTCCTCGAGCTCATGATGTTCCTTTTTTGTCCAACAAAATGATAACCCGCCTGAGTTGAGAAGCCACCATTATCCGTTTATCTTCCAAACCACCCTATCTTCTTCAACCAAGAGAAAGAGATTTTGATTCAAGATAATTGATATCATGTTATCCAGTAGAATATGTTGAACTAGATCCAAAGAATAGCCCGTGTGATTGGAATAAAAATCCTTTATTTGAGCATTAGGCTAAATTTCTTCAGAAGCTTCATCAGTTAAAAGACCAATCCCAAGCCAATCACTATGACAAAAAAATGCATCACCCAATCTAATCACTATTAAAAAATTAGAAACCACCGAGTCATGCACCCGTTGCATTCTCCTCCATACATGGGAAGGGTTTGATCAAATACGAGAATTATATCTTCATACATTTGAACTGAGCTCTTATACACATCTAGATGTGTATAAGAGACAGCTGTGCAAGGAGAAAGCCTTCACAATATCAGTTAGCCGTCTCAGACCTAGACTATTTTCTTTAGTTGGGAAACAAAGGCCGTCCAATTGTTCCAATGTCTTTGTCGGCCAAAAGTCAAGACTCCCTAGAAGAAATTTGCCATTAGTTGTTCAAGTTGTACTAATACACCTTTAAGCAACTCAATGGTTGAGAGAAAGTGAATTGGGATGAAAGATAAAGATATGTTTGATTAGTATTAAAAGACCTCCCAGAAAAGGAGTTTGTGTTTCCAGCTCATCAACTGAGTCTTCTGAACTTATCCCCCAAATCTACAAAATGTTGAATTTTAGCTCTATCGAGAATAATCTAGCGGCCAAGATAATTAAAAAGGAAAAATCCACGACTCATTCCAGTGATCCTCATAATAATACAAACCCTAGTACAATGAGAAAGAGCAAAATCGAGCTTTCGAATGGTTTATTCTTTGACCCGAGCCATGTTGATAAATTTCTAAAAACTCCATCAAATGATGTAACAAGTTCTTGTCTCCCCTAGTGAAAATAGGGACGTTATCTGCGAAGGCCAGATCAGACACCAAAGGATATTCCCTTAGAACCCAAACGGTGACATACAATTAGCCCTCGTCAATGAGTTAAGACCCCTATTCTTAGGCTTCATTAAATAAATAAAGAGGTTTGTCCTTATTACACATTAGCTGGGTATAATTGAATAGAAAGGAATTTCTATCAAATTCTTATATTTCAGTAACACTACTTTGGAAGGAATAGAAATTTAAGATGTGTATAGGATTAGATAGGAAATTTTACATTTTTCTTTCATTGGGGCCGAGCATATGGCTTGGATTATCCTTCATACAAATAGATTATTGTATGTAGCTAATGTTAGTGTATGCCCTAAAGCCAATTTATTTTAGGGATAAATTATACTTTTATATTTATGTATATTTTGTAATATGGTATTTTTTTGAATAAAATATATATGAGAAACATAAATAGTTATGACGTAATTATATGTTATTTGTGAATATTCCTAATCGTTGTGTTTGACACGGGTAGATTAACACATGAGTGTATTTGGATGTTTATTGAGAATAAATGTATCGAATTGACCCACTAAAAGTATTCTACACAGAGTATTATTTAAATTCTAGGGGATTAATCTCTTTGTGATAGTTGTGTAAGGTCCTTTGACTATATCATGAGTTGATCTTGACTGTGGATTATTATACTTTGGCTCTATTAGTCGTTACTCTTAATGAGTCGTATATACTGTAGAGTTCGGGTATAATATGAATCATGAGATAAGTTATGACCAATAGAGGATTCACCACTTCTTACAATAGGAGAGTATATCCCAGTATGGCCACTTCTTGAAATACGATTCAAAAATCTTTGCGCAAAGTGAAAATAGAATTATAAGTGTCTTAAATTCTATTTACTCACTAATTATATTTTGGAATAGATGTAAATTCATTAATTCAATAACTTTCTACATTATATCTGTACTCTTGAATTAATCGGGATATAAGTTGATGAAAGGATAATAATTACACGGGAACTAAATCACAAATAGGTGAAGTCGAACTACTTTGACATATCTCAACACTTGGGCGGTCATGATACTTTGCAAGAAGCCAATCTTGATCTATAATTATACATTAATTAATTGGTGAATTAATGATAAATTAAAGGTGTTTAATTTATCTAATCCTAACTAATTTAGGATTATAATTTACACTTAGTGCCAACGTGATTGGGAACCTAAAGGGTCACACACTTAAGGATAATTAATTCAAGATTAAAGTGATTTTGATAAAAGTATGAGATAGTTATGGGTTAATTTATGAGATAAATTAACTTTTTGGCCTTAATTGTAATAAGTTATAAATCTTAAGAGCTAATGTGTAATATATATTAGAACTCCTAATGGTTTTATACTTATTCATATGTTCTTGACCCAAACTGTTTAGAATTATTGTAATTCCCTAAACCCAATTAGATTGGGATATTAAGTTCATTGCATATATATATATATATGTATGTATGTATATATTATATTGTATATTATATGCACATATCTTATATAAATATATATATATATATAACATAATATATTATATATTATAATATATATATATATATATATATCTGTGATATATAGACATATGACTAGCATTAATTACAAGTACTAGTATGGGTTTTAAAGAAAAAAACGTGAAAGTACGTTTTTAAAGGAAAAGCCGTGAAGAAAAATAAGGAAAATAATTAAGGAGCTAGCACTCTGTATGTGGTTTAAATCAATCAATCTTATCAAGATTTCGATAATTTATTTAATTATCTCTGTAGATACCATTAGAGGCCGGGAGTTTATATGGTTTGTGGATTGACATCCCAAACATATTGGAGATTTTACCGCGACTTTAAGGCACAATTTGTATACTTTTCTTGTAATACACATAAATTAATCAAGGTGATTCGTGATAAGAAAGTAAAATTTAAATTCTGTTGCGTTACTAGTTATTTACTTTCTTACAGTGGTATCAGAGTCACCCTTGATTAATTTATAATGTAGATATATTTAGTTGTCATAAATATCGAATTGTTCAAACTATATGAATTTTTTTATTTAATTTATGAAAAATATTGGATAATTTTTTTAAGAAAAAGAAAAACGTCATAACCACGGCATCATGGCTCGTCCATATTTAGAAAAACGTCATAATCACGGCAATATGGCTTGTCCATATTTAATATGGACGAGCCATGATAGCTTGATTAATAATGTCACTTTTAGTGACATTATTAATATCTGTCACTAAAAGTATTTAATTATTTAAATAATTTTTAATGACACTTAATTTAATATTTTCATATAAAATATTTTTCTAAATTTGATTTTTGAAATCACCAATTAATTTTTGACAATTGTTGTTTGAAATTAATTGTTAAGATTTAGAAACTTTCTTTATTTTAGTTTGATTAAAATTTAGAAAGTATGAAACCTTTGAAAATATTTATTTAATTATAATGAGATTAGAATTAGATAATTTGTTTAAATTTTAGAAATTTATTATGTTTCAATGAGATTGGAATGTAATAAATGTTCAAAAGAATTTAGAAATTGTTTCTAAAATAATTTTTTTTAAATTCTATTATTTAAAGGATTATTTTCTAATAAGATTGGAAAATAATAATTTTTCTCCATGAAATATTTTCATAAATAATTCAAAAATTGATAATTTCAATGAGATTGGAAATTTGAAATATAGTGATTCATGATTAGATATTAAATACAGATTTATGCTTTTATTTATTTATTGAATTATATAATAGCAATAATGGATGATTATGAATTTAAGATCAATGTGATTGTGTTTGATTTAGTTGTTTCAAATTCAATAGTTGTAAATTTTTTAAATAGGGCCTGCGTGTCCTACATTTCTCTATTATTCTTAATGTAATTCTTTTTCTCATCTCAATCCCTTCGAGTATAACTCAAGGTTTCTTATCCAATCAGGTATGTACATAGAAATAGGTTAGAGATAGGATTGAATATCTAAAATATTTAGATAGAATTACATTTGTAATATACAAGATGATGAAAATGGCGCAAAGGTGCAACCATGACCCTTAGGATTTGACCACCTAATTTCCTTTATGACTCAAGGAAACTAGTCTAGTAAAAGTCTATAATCATCCACGATTTTATACATGTTTTATTTATTATATGTTGATATGATAATATTGCATGCAATTTGATGAGACCTAATAAATAATTAAAAAGAAAATCCCTCAAATTAATATTAAGACAATAAATAAGTTGTCTTCCATTATTATAGTCTAGCAACAAACGAGAGTTCTTATTAGATTTAACTTGTTGGGTTAATCCAATTTTACTCTATGTTGAATATGTTTGAACTATGAGATGAGATTTCTGAATAATGAGGATGACTTAACGAAGGCATATAATTTGTTGGGCACACTCAAGGTTATATGTCTTTGAGGCAAAGGTTAGGAGTCACATATTATGTGCTATCAAAGAGTTGCTAATTATCTAGAATTACAAATTGTTGTAATTGATAAGTGTTACCTACCTTTCAAAATTATTTTGGTTTGTTGGGTACACCCAAAATCAAAATAACTAGTTGAGGGATTCTATGATAGCTCCCAAATCAATATGTGAGGGCTATTAATTTGAAATAAAATAGTGAAAGCAAAACCAAATTAAATTAAATCCATATTATATTTTGATTTTGTTTATACATAAACAACAAATTCTTATACTATATTATTTATATGTTATAGAATATGAGTAGTAAGGTCATTTTACGTCTCATTTTATATGATAAAAAACTCAGTGGATTTTCTGGACAGGCATCGTAACTTAAGAATTGTTCTCAAGCACGAGAAAATTGGCTATATACTTGATTAACCTATTCTTGATGTTGCAGCAGATGATGCTAATGAAACAATGCAGAATGCTTATCGTAAGCAGATAAAGGACAACGATACTGCCACTTATATCATGTTGGACTCTATGAGTTATAAATTACAAAAACAGCATGAAGACATGGATACTCATTCTATGATTTTTCATCTCAAGAAGTTGTTTGATGAAGAATCAAGGAATGAGAGATATCATATCTCTAAAGAGTTATTCCGTTGTAAAACGACAGAGGGTATTTCAGTAGCAATTCATATACTGAAGATGACCGAACTAATTGAAAAATTAAAACGACTGGAATTTAAGTAAAATCATGAGTTAAATGTTAACTTGATTTTGCAATATTTGCTTGATAGCTTTTCATAGTTCATTATGAACTACAACATGAATAAGTTGTCCACAACTCTTTCTGAACTGTTAATATGGTAAAAACTGGTGAGACAACTATTAACAAGGAAAGGAAACAAGTGATGGTTGTTCATTTTTCTAATAAGAAGAAAAAGAAATCCAAGGTCGATTTTGTGAAAGCCAAATCTGGATTGAAACCACCACCTGTAATCAAGAAGGACAAAGCCAAGGGTACTTGCTACCATTGTGGAAAGGAAGGGCATTGGAAAAGGAACCGTAAGACCTATATAGATACCTTCAAGCAGAAGAGGCTTAATGAAACTTCTACTTCATGTATGTTTATGATTGAGATCAATATTTCTACTTCTAAATCAGATTTTGGGTATTAGATACCGGATCAGCATCTCATATTTGTAAAAATATGTAGGGACTAAAGAGAAGTAGAATGTTGGTTAAGCGATAAGAGGACCTGTGCATGAGAAATGGAGAAAATGTTGCTACATTAGCCCTAGAGACTTATTATCTTTCTTTTCCTAGTGGTCTTGTTTTAGAATATTTAAGAACTGTTATTATATTCTATCTTTTATTAGAAATATTATTTCTATTACGTGTTTAGACACTAATAGTTTTATCATTATGCAAAAGAATAAATGTTGTTCTTTTTCACATGATGACATTGTGTATGGAACTGCTACTTTGAATAATGGTCTTTATATTCTAGACATAGAAAATCCAGTTCTCAACATAAATCCAAAAAGGTCCAAAATTAATAATTTAAAATAATCTTTCATTTGGCATTGTAGATTTGGTCATATAAATGAGAAACACATTTTTAAATTACACAACAATAGTTATTTGGGATCATTTGATTATAAATTATATGATACATGTGAATCTTGTTTATTAGGTAAAATGACCAAATCATCTTTATTGGAAAAAGTGATAAATCTAGTGAATTATGTGACTAATACGTAATAATGTTTGTGGTCCTATGTCAATTCATTATAGATGAGGTTTTTCATATTTCATAACCTTCACGAATGAACATTCTAGATATTGGTTATGTATACATGATGAAGTATAAGTCCGAAACTTTTGAAAAGTTCAAGGAATTCAGGAATGAAATTGAGAAATAACATGGTAAAAATATTAAAATACTTTAATCAAGTCGAGGTGAGGAATACTTAAATCAAGAGTTTCAAGATTATCTTAAAGATAATGGGATTCCACCTCAATGGACTCCTCCTTATACACCATAACTAATGGTATATCTGAGAGATGTAATCAAACTCTATTGGATATGGTTCGATTAATAATGACTCTTGCATACTTCTCAAAATTATTTTGGGGCTTCGCTCTTAATACTGCCGCCCATTTACTAAATTGTGTTCTATCAAAAGTTGTTGATTCCACTCTGTATGAAATATGGTTTGGAAAGAAACTTAAACTTTCATACTTAAAGGTTTGGGGTTGCTCTGCTTATGTGAAGAGGGTAGAATCTGACAAAATTGAAACTAAGTCAGGTAAATGCCTATTTGTGGGATATCTAAAGGAGACTTTTGGCATAATACTATTTCTATAATCCCATTGAGTAAAAGATGTTTGTTTCAAAACATGTTGTCTTTTTTGAAAGGACAAGTGGGAACAAAATAGATTTTGAAGAAGTTCAAGAAATACAATATGGTATTAATCAATAAGTGGAACAAGAGCTTCAATCACGTGATGATGTGATAGAAGATGAAGTTAATGATACACAAACTCTTCGGAGGACTAATAGGATACATCGTACTTCAAAGATATATGAGTTTTTTGTAAGTGGGCATAATGATGTATTAGTCATTACGAATAATGAATCTACATCTTACGGAGAACCATTATCCAATAAAGACTCTCACAAGTAGTTACAAGTCATGAAATCTAAAATGGATTCCATGTATGACAATAAGGTTTGGACCTTAGTCAATTCACCTGAAAGGATTAAACCCATAGGGTGAAAGTGCGTCTTTAAGAGAAAGACTGACATAGATGGTAATGTGATTACCTATAAGATGCAATTGGTAGCAAAGGGTTCAATTTCAACATACACAAAGACAAGGAGTTGACTTTGATGAAACTTTCTCACCAGTTGCAATGTTGAAATCCATTCGGATTTTACTTGCGATAACTGTATATTATGATTATGAGATTTAGCAAATTGATGTAAAAAACTGCATTCCTTAATGAAAATTTGCAGGAAGAGGTGTATATGATACAACCCGAAGGATTTACATCCACGATCCTGATAAAATATATAAGGTACAAAGGTCTATTTATGAACTAAAGAAAACTTGTAGGAGTTGGAACATCCGTTTTGAAGAAACAATCAAAGAGTTTGATTGTATAAAAAATGAGGATGAATCTTGTATATACAAGAAGGTTAGTGGGAGTGTCATTGTTTTATTGATACTTTATGTGGATGACGTATTGCTGATAGTAAACAACATATCTATGCTTCAAAGTGTAAAGTTATGGTTGTCCAGAAATTTTTCTATGAAATATTTAGGAGAGACAACCTATATTCTTGGAATGAGGATATATAGAGAATAGATCTAAGAGGTTTCTTGGTCTTACTCAGTCAACGTACATAGATAAGATGCTAAAGAGGTTTAACATGGATCAATCAAAGAAGGGTTACTTACCAATGTCTCATGGTATGTACATTTCAAAAGACTTGTGTCCTAAAATAGATGTCGAAAGATATAGCATGAAAATGACATATGCTTCAGTTATAGGTTCTATAATACATGTTATGCTATGTAGTAGACCCGATGTATCTTATGCTCTCAGTGTTACGAGTAGGTTTCAATCTAACCCAATGAGTGGTCATTGGATAGCAGTCAATAATATTTTTAAATACTTGAGAAAGATTAAAGATTTATTCTTAATCTATAGTGGGCAAGAATTGACAGTTCGCGGATACACAAATGTTATCTTTCAATCTAACAAGAATGATAGTCATGATGTCGAGCCACTTTGACATATCTCAACACTTGGCTAGTCATGATACTTTACTAGAAGCCAATCTTGATCTATAAGTGTAAATTAATTAATTACGTGAATTAATGATAAATTAAAGGTGTTTAATTTATCTAATCCTCATTCATTTAAGATTATAATTTACACTTATTGCCAAAGTAATTGGGAACCTAAAGGGTCACACACTTAAGGATAATTAATTTAAGATTAAAATGATTTTGATAAGTATGAGATACTTATGAGATAAATTAACTTTTTGGGTTTAATTATAATAAGTTGTAAATCTTAGTAGCTAATGTGTAATATGTATTAGAACTCCTATACACATTTATATTTAGTCATATGTCTTTGACCCAAACAGTTTAGGGTTATTGCAATTCCCTACCCAATTAGATTGGGATATTAAGTTCACTATATATATATATATATATATATATATATATATATACACACACATATGACTAGTATTAATTACAAGTACTAGTACGAATTTTAAAGAAAAAATGTGAAAGTTACTTTTTAAAGGAAAAGCCGTGAAGAAAAACTGAAAAAAATAATTAAGGAGTTAGCACTCTGTGATTTGGTATCAATTAATCTTGTGAAAATTTTTAATTTAATTATCGTGTGAATACCATTAGAGGTCGAGCGGTTGTGCGACTTATGGATAGATATCCCAAACATATTAAAAATTTTAAAAGTACAATCTATATACTTTTTTGTACTGATTATAAATTAATTTAAGTGATCTGTATAAAACAATAAAATTTTATTGAACTAAGCTACTGGTTATTTAGTTTCTTACCGCTAATGTATACTCTAGTAGTTAACATGGATCTGGTTGTGTTTAATATGGCTAAAGCAAGGCAACCACTGCAGAGGAAAGTCCCAGTTCCTTCCAGCCTAATCAATCAACCCATATCAAACTGTCATCATCCTCAATCTAATTATCCTCTGTTTTTTCTTCATTTTCAGATCTTGGCCCTGACCTACGACGCTTTCCCTCTCTGGATAATCTCTGTGATATGCGAAATATGGTTTGGGTTGTCATGGATTCTAATTGATCAATTCCCCAGGCCCAAATGCTTCCCTGTCAAAGCGAGACATACCTGAGATTTGATGGTGAGGGATAAGAGCACTTCGTAATTGTTCTATCTGGCATTGATACTAAATTGCTAATAAAGTGGTATTGCAAATTTGGATCAATTTTGTTGTTTTAATGATCAAATTTTGATTAATTGATTTGATCAACAAACCATTCTTTTGGATTAGCAATCAAGCCCTCAATTCTTTGACGAAAAAAAAAATAAAAAAAAATCGTACCCCTCAATTTTCACAGCTGGGTTGTCACACCAAAAAACATGCTCGTCGGCTTTTCTGGCGGATAATCTTGGTGACGGCAAATACAAGCATTCCAATTTTGTTTGGTTTTCCTTGTAAGGGTTTTTTTGGTCATTTCATTTTGTCAGATGTAAGGGGACGTTTGCAATTTTCCCAAACCTCGAAGCTTAGTTTGACCATACCCAAGGGAGGTAAATGTAATTAACCTAATATTCATCCCCTTAAAGCAAAGCATCTATATATAACGTTGGGCAGTAAATTTTGCAAGATTCAACTCCACTTGCCTAGCTTAATGTAACCCTAGTTCATATCATCATTTAGATAGAGTTACTTGTGTATATTAAAATTCATAGGTTCATATTACATTCGTGAGGATTAATGCATTTCAAATCTTTATTACCTTGGTAGTTACATATCTTAGTGACAGCAAGGATTTACATAGAATTGATTTTGCGAAGGGATTGAGATTGGTAGAAAGAGAAATAAAGAGAATTTAGATGGTTTTTGTAGGAAGAATAAGAGTAAAAAAAAATGTAATTTTAGCCTTTAAAGTTTGAGTAGTGGTCTATATTGGTCTCCAAAGTTTCATGCAAAATATATTTAGTGCTCTAACTATTCAATTTCTACCAATTTAGGATAAATTTAAAAATTTCGTCAATTACAAACAGAAAAGTCACATGCAAATCACCGTTAAATCTCAAGTTCCAAATGTGAAAAAGGACAATTTTATCACTCAAAGACTTTTAATCATGGTCTATTTTGTTCCTCAAAGTTCCCAAAAAAAAAAAAACGTATTTAATCCTCGAATTTTTTGGTTTTTACCAAATTGAGATAAATTTGAAAATTTTGTCAATTATAGAAAGAAAGAGGCACATGTATTGCACGTGACTCTAAATTTATCCTAGTATATAGCACTTCCCAACCGATGCTAACCCATATAATCATATTTTCACTTTTTTACTGACTATCAACACCAAACCATTCACTATTCTTGCTATATTATACCACTTCTTAACTGATTTCAACTCATTAGCGATGAATTTAACAACAGATTTTTGGCAAAAATCTTTCGCTAAACGATTTATCCATTAGTAAACGATTCATCCGTTAGAATGCCTCATAAGTCAAAAATCTTTCGCTAAACGATTTATCCATTAGTAAACGATTCATCTGTTAGAATGCCTTGTAAGTAAAATATAGCAACTGACAAAATTTCCTTGACTAATTTTTTTATCGACAAATTAGTTGCTAAATTTGGTTATGAGATATTTTGAAAATCTTAAATTAACGATGGATTGCTTTTTTTTAGCTAAATTTAGCGACCAAAAATTCCATTATAAATAGTAACAGTTGTGATGAAAAAGAAGGACAAATAAATATTTAAAAAAATATTAGCAATGAAAAAAATTCATCGCTAATTTAAATATATATAAAATAGGTTGCTTATGAGCACATGAAATACAAGTTTAAACTAATACTCTTTCCTTACCATTTTATTTGTCCTTCTTTCTATTTTAGTTTATCCTAAATTATTTGTCACTTCTTAAAAAGGCAAATAAATAAATACCAATTTACCTAATTTACCCTTCATGCAAGTTCCAAAAAAGAGCATTAATATCATGTTTCAACATTAATTACTCTCATAAACCATTTCAAATTTTGAAAACCAAAAACCCTAAACTATTTGGCTCAAAGACATAAAAATAAAGATAACATTTTGTTCTTTATAACTGTCAATTATTTACATTCTTAAATTAATACTATGTGTGTCCCATTTATATGTCAATTTAAAATGGGACGGAGAGAGTATATTAATCAGTTAATCTTGTTTAACATTTACAACTAAATATTAAGTTTCCATTTACTACTCCAAGTTCGACAAATATTCCAAAGATTAACGTGAATAAATGAATTTCATTATAATGTAAAAACTGAAGTATTATTGTTTTATTATATTTCAAAGATTAATCTTGAATTAAACTACTGCTTAATTTATTAATGAATTATTATTATATTATTGTTATTATCTTTTTTTGGGATATAACTTTTCCAATACTATATTAAATGAGTTGAAATGGGTTGGAAGGTGTTATCACCCAAGTTAGATTTAACAATCATGTGTTTGAAAAATGTTATAATATAGATAAGAATGGTGAATGATTAGATGTTGATAGTCAGAGAGAAAAGTGAAAATATAATTAAATGAGTTAAAATCCAATTGGAAGTACTATATCCCAAGATAGATTTAACAGATTTATGCAATACAAGTGACTTTTTTTGCCTGTGATTGACAGAATTTTTAAATTTTTCTTAAATTATGCATTTTGTTTGGACTTTGGAGATCAAAATATACCATGACTAAATTTTGAAGAATAAAATTACATTATTAGAAACTTTAAACGTTAAGTGAAAACATGACAATGAGTTTCGGAATATTTAGAGTAATGTAAAGCGAGGACGAGGAATTAAATCAGGTATTACATTGAACTCAAATAATGAATCTAATAACTTATAAACCAAACATATTTACAGATACATAAAATCTATACTTGGACAAAATAATTCATATCATTCATAGATATGTACGCAACACAATCTTCATGTATGAAATAGATAGAGATAAATCACTACGTAGCTGCGAGTAAAATACTAATATTTTCCTATGGTATTACCGAATAAGCATTTTACATTATATAATTATTAATCATGTGCATTTAAACCTTGTGGTTTGATTTTTATTTTATTTATTTTTGGCAAAAGAGAAGGAAACCGTTTTGACTGTCAAATGCCTACATTTGGAGTTGTTTAAAAAAAATCGAAACTAAAATAAGATTTGAATTGACTTTTTTACATTAAAAAATTCTAACTCTTCCGATCTTTTCTCCCACACAAACTGGCTGCCACCTCCTCTTCTAATCCATCCCAGCCACCACTACCACCACTATAGTAGCCCTACTACTTTCTCTTCTCTTCAACCTGTTACATTTTTTTTAGTTATCCCTTCCTCAATGTCTTTTAACATTTCATATCAATTTAAAAACTATCAGTCAAATGCAATAATCATAAAATTTAAAGCTATTATATGCATATTACTCGTCAACAATATTAGTAAAGTTTATTAAAAACTAAGAGAGAGAAATAAAATCATATGTAATTGAAATAGAAAATGCAACAAATAACATACGTAACTTGAATTTTATAATTAAAAATTGTATTTTTCTTTTAGACAACTTATTATTACATGTAAGTGTGCTATATTTTATAATACAAAAGTAGCATCATAGTATATGAAAAATTAATTAAAAAGTTAGAGAAAAGGAATTAATTCTTAAATATTTGTAGGTTTATCTATGGTTCTATGTATACTTTTCTCTCAACTCATTAGGTTACATCATTATGAGTTTTATTACATTATATAAGTATTAAAGTACATGTAACTAATTCAAATTACTTTAATTTTCTACTGTTAATAACTTGTGACAAAGACATTAACCAAATAAAATAATTATGATTTATATCTACTTTTTTTTTTTCGTATTATGGGCAAAATACGTGCAAAATTCCTAGTGAAAATAAACTTGCCACATGCAACGCACTTCTTAACCACTAGTTGGTTTATGCATCAGAATGTCTTCGGGGTAATCTTGACCACTTCTTGCGGGTACCTAGGACTGTCAATTGGGCTGGACTATCCTGAGCTCGATCCGTTCGGCCCGAAAAATAAAGGGCTAAGCTATGTTAAAGTGAATTGAGTTGAGTAATTTGGGCCTAAATATTAGGTTCGATTAAATTGTGAGTCGAGTTTAGACTTTATTAGGTTCAGCCAGATTAAAACCCGACCCATATATATATATATAATACTAATTTCATCATACATTAAATAATACTACTTAATTTTATGTGAATAATGATTAATAAATATTCTATTAACTTAGCTAAAATTGGGTAATTAAAAATAATAACCTAACATCATTAGTCAATTTAGTTGAAATATTGTGGCTCAATGATATAGTTAATAGTTGTTTATTGATATAAGTAGTACATATTATTCCATATTGTATTGACCGTGTGTAAAAAACAAAATTTTAACAAAAAAATTATAAAAATTTTTATTGGATAATGTGAGTTTGGACTAACCAGATTAAAGCCCGAAACCTGAATAATTTTCTGGGTTGAGTATGAGTTTCACTTTTGTGAGTTTGGTCTGACCCCGTGATTAATCGCCCCAAGATAACCCAAAACATAATTATCCGAAACTTGACTGGCTAGTCCGACTCCCAAATAAAAGAAAATTGGAGTGAGTTATGCTTTTGTTTGGAAATTTTACTTTCCGCTTTACACATATTTATCGACTAATCTGTTAAAAGAAACTTTCCTTCCATTCCCTTCCCTTATCTTCGCTTCTCACTTTCAAACGTCTACTACTTAGGGGTATTCCCAAGAGTTAAAAATAATACCCGATCTTTAATGGAACCCACAAAGAGGATCGGGTTGATTACAAGACCGAATTGACAATCCTAAATACTTAAGAAATTAACCAAATTTTATAGAAACAAAATTGAATGGCACTTGAATATATTTGTAGAAATCCCTTCCGCTATTGTTAAACGATTGATTCTAGAAAACTTCGAATTTTCAAATTTGGGGATTAATAAACTTTTCTTCTCTTTGGTTATCAAGAATTTTTTTTTTTTTTTAAAATGGTATATGAAACAAAACAATTACGGAAAAAAGCAATCACGGAAAAGAAAACCTAAAAAGAGAGACAAAAATGCAACACTAATATAAAATTTGATGCAAATATGACACAAAAAGTTGGAAATAGTGGTACAAAACTAACCTTCAGGAGCTACAACCAAATCCCAAAAGTTCTCAATAAGTTGGATTTTACCCAAAAACTATTTTATACCATGGGAATGAAGAGAAAAACATGATGCAGCAATCACGAGAAGAAAACCTAAAATAGGAGAGCCAAAATTTGGGTGCAATACTACTACAAAATTTGATGCAAACATGACACAAAAGATCTAATTGTCAGCCTGATACAATATTAGGCATTCTCCATTTCTGGGGGATGGATCAGTGAAAAAGGTCCAAAAAAAAACATGTTAGGCAAAATATGACCACAATAATTTTTAGCTTGATAACCACTCTTTTTTCTTTTTTATGTTCCGATAACCAGTCTAAATAAAATAAAATGAAATAACTACTCTCTAGTCTCTCCTTATACAACCTCTCACATTGATAATGAAGTATAAATTAGGTAATACTAAGACGTTTTCGTTGTTATTTATCAATCATGGGTTCAAATTATTAAAGAATAGGAAAGAAATGAATTCAAAGAAATAAATAAATAAATAAAAACCCTCTCAAATTGACCTGTCTTTAGCGGAATGAAAATTCCCGCCTGTGGACTTCTCACACCCTCATGAAAACATGAAAAACACAATAGATGTCATAAAAGGTGGTATTCTTTTTTGCTGTTGTTCAGATAAATGAAACAGGACTATTTACAAATATGTTTGTTCACCAACAAATCTACTTCAAATATCATATATAAACTACATCTATCTATCTATATATATGTTAAAACTTCTGGCACACTTCATCACCAAGTTATTTCTGTTTTTATTTCCCAACAACTGACAAAGAATGTGCTCAAAAGTACAAATTGGTTAGGCTAACCAAAGGAATTTAAACACCTCTTTGCTAATTAGACTTTAACAAAACCCTTTTCCTCAATGTCTCCCTTTATATAGTTGTAGATAAATTCACCTAATCCCCCAAAAACCAATATCATTAAAACATAATTTCTATTCTCTAATCTTTGCCATGGCTGATGAGAATGTTGTGAAAGAGGCAGAGGCTGCTGCAAGTCAAACACCAGTGAGTATTAACAAGTCATCAAAGTATTGGGTAATCTTTTTATTGAGGCTAGTTGCACTTTTGGCAACAGCATCTGCTACAGTGGTGATGGCAATAAACAAGCAAACCATAACCAAGTTTGTGCCACTAGTGGAAGTACTCCAATTCAGGCCAGCATCACAGCCAAGTTCCAACACACCCCGGCATTTATGTAAGTCGTTTTCTCTAAATAATTTCATGAGTCAAAACTTAAAATACTTAGATTTTGACAATAGAATATGCAAAGTGACTCGCATGGGGATATTCTCTCCATGCTAATTACATCCTGTACTGCTTCTTGAAGTATCAATAAGTCAAATTGCAGTATAATTGGTGTTAAAATGTTGTATATAATTTATAGAAAATCTCAAATGGTACTGCCTGTGTGGCCAATCTAGTTTTATGTTTTGTCATTTCTTTATGGATAATGATACTTGTACGTCCCTAATAGCCTCTTACATATCCATATGCTTTTTATTAAGCAAAAAAAACTAAAAGTCCTTCATTTAAACCAACCATCTTTCTATACATAAATCACCCTTATTTATTGGCCCACCTAAGCACTCATTATATTTTCTTCTCTAATTCTACTTATGTTTCTTAATATTTTCCTTTTCTCATACTTCTTCTCAATATTAGGTTTTTTTTTTTTTTCTTCTTCTTCTTTGTTTAAGTAAATATGGCTGAACTTGAAAATCTTGAAAATTCTACATATTTGATAGACATAGAGTATATAATTATGATTTTGAGCACCGAAACATATTTTAAAAAACTCAAAGGATCCAAGCTATGAATTTGCATCTATCAATATATTACTAAGTCTTTCTCTACTTCATTCTAGTTTATTGGTGTATGGTTTTTGACAGTTTAATTTTTTTTTTTTTTTGTTTTTGTGAAGAAATTCAGCGTAGCAAAACACAAAAAGCCATAAGTGCACTAAGTAGATGATTCATTTCATTGTGGTAATAATAGGATCAACTTAGATATTTAGTTTTACTAGTCTTGTAACATAAATTAATTTGTATTTCTTATGTTGTGTAGCAACTTTCTTCATGCATATTGTATTGTAATAAAAAAAAAATGTTATTTTACTAGATTTTTTTAGTTTTAGAATCCCTTTTATATGTCTTTGTACAAAAATGAATTATTTGTGAAGATCTTTTAATTAAGTGTAACCTAGAAAGCTAGCAAAGCAATAACTTTATTTGATTTGACATGTTGCATATTTATGAAGTTAATTCTATCTTGATTATTCTATATATGTTAATAAAATTCTTTGTACCTACAGCGACAGTAGTATTAGTGTGCAGAAAGATTTTGTAACACCTCTTTATATGACAAGCATGAGCAATTTTTATTTTAAATTTTTGTGAATCCTTATTATTAGTGGTTTCTTTGATTTTTCATATATGGAGTTATCAAAAAACAAAGATAAAAATATTGTTGTGAGCGGGTAAAGGAATAGGGTCATTTAGGAGTTAAAAGATGAAGTGGTGTGAATGAAGTGGTGTGAATAAAGACTTTTTAATTAGTTATTTTGCTTGATGAAAAAGAGAAGATGTATGCAAGAAACTTTTAGGAGTGTGTAATCCTTTGTCTTTTTTATTTGTTAATAAACATTTGAACTCGCACGACAGGCCATTTATTTTCAGTGATTTTATTGGCTAACACAATGCATACAATTTTTTGCCGTCCAAAAAGTTAACTATTTTCGTCATCTTTATAAAACTAAACTAAATTATTTCCCGTCACAGACTCACAGTGTGACCTTATTACTTTGTTGCAATAAGCCAAATTGTACTGAATACATTAAATCATTATGTTGTTTAAAACAAAATTAATGTGAGCATATATTTATTTAGCTTTTCACAAACTCCATAATATATGAATGCGTTAAATGGCACTGTCCTTCCGAGCGAAATTGGCACACTTCTTCATCTTAATTTTTGTTAAGTCAAATATTTTTTAACTAAAGATTATTAGCAAGATTTGACTTCTGTTAAATGAGTTCTGTTTTGAATTTAATGCAGATTCTTTGTGATTGTAATGGTTTGGCCAGCATTCACAACTTGCTGATGCTAATAGTCCAGTACATTGGACACAAGTTTGATTTGAAGGGACCAAGATATTTGCTGATTCCAATTCTCGACATGGTAATTTTGGTTTGTTTTCTTGACTGATTTGATCACTGATTACAAAACCGAATCGTTGAAACAGTTTTTTTTTTTTTTTATCTTTCAGAAAATTTTGTTTCACTCTATAAATTTAAATTAAATTAATTTGGCTGATTTGTACTGATTACAAATACACATCTACAATTTTTTTTTTTATCTTTCAGAAAATTTTGTTTCACTCTATAAATTTAAATTAGATAATGTGACTGATTTGATCACTGATTACAACAACCGAATCGTTGAAACAGTTTTTTCTATCTTTCCGAAAATTTTGTTTCACTCTATAAATTTAAATTAAATTAATTTGGCTGAAACCACCATATCCCCCCCTCCCCCAACCCAAAAAAAAAAAAAAAAACTTAACTATTTGTCGTCTGTTACCAAACTACCAATAAAATACATATAAATAAGCAATAAAATTTAGGCCTCTATTTAACTGTGTCACGTTGTTTGATACCAGATGATTGGTCTGTTTAATATTCCTTCTGATTTTTTGTAAAAGCCAATTTTATAAAAACTGAAGATCAGAATTCAAAAAATAGATATCTACTTACCTTCTAATTTAGCTTTTTAAGTTTTGGAAAAGCCAAAAGCAGAAGGAAAAATAGGTGTTGTAGGGAATAACATATAGATTTTCCAAAATCATACCATAAAAGCATGTCCAAAAAACAATTAACAACAAGCCTCATATAGATGTTAGAATATCCAACATAAGTATTGATTACTTAACTATTTTGGGTTAAAAAAAAAATTATATTGGCTAGAATAACCATAGGAAAATGAATATTTATTTATGTACAAGCTTATTTCTAACAACTTAAATAAGTAGGAGAAGAAAATCAAAAGAAAATAATTTGCAAGGCATATTTGAAATAAATTTATACCTTTGTGCATCCCTTGGTCGGTTGGAAAAGAACAGATTACGTAAGAAAATTGACAAAGAAATTATGTTAATAGCTGTCTCTTATACACAAATAATTGATTGTTTAAGAGACACAAACCTAGAGATTCATATTTTATGCACACATTCAATTGTTGAAGTATTAGTACAGTTGTAGCCGGAATAGAGAAAAAAAAGTAAACCGTAACTAAAGGAAACCCATCAAAAAACTTAATACATAAGTTAGAACACAATATTGATCTAAAAAATTAATTAGATCTTGAATCTAATTTATATTAAGAGCTCTTTATTTCTCTCTTAAACTAATGTGAGACAACTTAACTTATCTATAGATATACTCCCACATTAAACTACGTTTTTATCTCAAACCCACTATTCGTAAACTCGGACTCCTAGTCAAACTACTGACTCAATGACTCATGAACCTACTCTTTTTAAACACTGGATGCACATAAACCGAACTCCTAGTGAAACTCTAGACTCATGGCCCAACACTAAAAAAAGAATAATTATTGGTCTAACACCAATAAGAGAACATTTATTAATCCAACACTAAAAAGATACCGGTCACTTATAAATGAGAGAACAACTATCGACCCAACACCAATAAGAGAATATTTACTAGTCCAACACCGAAAAGATATCGGTCACTTGTAAACGAATAAATCAAGATCCTAACTAGAAGTTTTGATACCACTGTCGGAAAGAAAAACTCAATAGAAAACCCACCAAAAAAGGCTCAATATATAAGTTAGAATCCAACTACACAACCTTGACTTAAAAGCTTAAAGCAGTAGTCTTTGGGCCTAACCTATATATTAATTATTTTTTATTTCTCTATCAAACTAATGTGTATTGAACAACTTAATATAGCCATAAATCCAACAGAGATCTAGATAGATTTGGATTTGAAACCCAAATCAAATCTTTAAGTTATCGAAACAAGTGACATTAATTTGAAATTCACCCACCCACAAGTGAGAGTGAGATTTTAACAGTTAAAATGTGTAGATTTTAAATCTACCCAAATTTCATATCATTTGAAATACGCCTATTTCAAATCTTTTTTACAATTTAAGTCCACTCAGTCAAACGGAACCCAAAAGAATATCTAAAAATATTAAATTGTGGATTCTGTCAATTCATAATAATAGGGAATTGACTAACCAAGTGCTTAGGATATCTTACATTTTAAAATGGGTTTTCAATTTTATTAAGCTTGTTTATTTACTCTAATTTTAAAAGGTAGTGATCCTTGCATATAAGAAAATATACTAGATGACATTGCTCTCATGATTTTGGATCCAGCTGAACGTGGCTCTGGTATCTGGAGGTACAAGTGCAGCAGCTTTCATGGGAATGAACTTGGTCGAAATGGCAATTCTCATGCAAGGTGGAATAAAATTTGTGACAAATTCAACACATTCTGTAACCATGGAAGCGGAGCCATACTTGCAAGTTTCATAGGACTTCTCCTTATGATTATTATCAACGTTATTTCCGTCACCAAACTTCGAAGTCAAAAGTCAACCGACTACTCTATGCTTCCTTAATAGGATGGACTACTTTTCCTACTTGTGGGTGCTTTTAAATTTTATTTGGGATTTGACGTTGCATGAATGATGTGGTGCATAAATTTGAAATACCGTTGTTTATTTTGTTACATCACCATTGGTTTTATTATTTTTTACTATACAAGTGGCTTCTGAGACTCTAAATCTCTTTTAGTCTTTTATGTACAGTATATTACTTGCGTAGAAATCCGTGTTATGCACAAAAATAGAAGTAATATGAAATTTAAAAATTAAATAATATATATTGATGATATAAATATTTTAATAATTAGAACATTGATCATAGAAACAAAAGAAAGTAACAATAATACTTTTATCTCGTGCATAATACAGGGATTTAAGCTAGTAAATGTAAAATTAAGAAAGCAAAATTCAAAAGTAGGAGTTATAAAATTAACTATATAAATAAGTACAACATACCTTTTACACATATCATAGTATAATATACCCTTATGTTTGCTAGTCTTTTAGTCAAGATTGTATTTAATTTTAAAACATAATTTTCCTCTTTTAGAGTAGTACAAGTTATATAAAAATAAAAGGATTTGTAAGTTGTTAATGTCATAGAAAAAATTGTTTATGATTAAATTTACAAAAATAATAGTGAATTAGTATTTTGCAACATAGATATAAACAATATACATTGGGTGGCACTAATTATAAGATGTATGTTGTGAATTAGTAGCTCTATTTTCTTGAATGGATGCATTATTGACTTGTAACTGCTGATAATTTTGGTGATAGTTAAAAACACCAAATAAATGATTAGAGAAGATAAACAGAACTATTAGTACCTATCAAATATATGTGAAGTGATGTTGTAAATTTGAAACTTTAAAAATAGTTTTTGTACTAAATTTGCAATTATCCTTTATTAATTTTTTGATAAAAGTATTACAATGATCTAATTAAATTTCAAGGATGATATTACTCATAGATAGCTAGGTTATACCTCTTTCAATTTATTAGGAATAACCCATTTAAGTTGTCTACCAAATTTGCTTCAAATAAATAAATATTTATTTTCCTAACTTATTCTAGCCAATATAATTTTATATTTAACATGTATAGTTAATAATCAATACTTATGTAGTAATCCATAACATACTATTTGTTTTGCAACTCTCTTAGAAAAAATCAATTATAATCATTTGGCCTTCTTGTAAACTACTATTATAAAAGCACACTAACTTTTATTTTTTTTCCTTCCAGTCTAGTAGTGATATCTCTAAATCAACAGACAAAAAGTAATACAATCAACTAATGGTGACGCCAATGAAAAGACGATACTGTAATAAAATTATTTTTTAATGTGTTGCGATTACATAATCACTTACTTATAATGTCTTTTGTTATTGAATAGTTAATTACCAATAAATATAAAGTTGCAAGAAAAGTCGTTGAAGATATTGATCTTACACGATAACAGTCATACTTATTTTTACTTTTTTTCCTTCCAGTATATTAGTTATATCTCTAAGTCAACAAATAAAAAGTAAAACAACCAATAGTGATGCCAATAATAAGACATACTATTAAAACTATTTTTATAATGTATTATGATTATATAATCACTTAAGAATAACGTCTATTGACATTGAAGAGACTATTTTAATAAATTGTGCTTTGGCAATTTCAATGAAAAGAAGAATTTAATCATACCACATTTTTATCTTTTAGTGATATAAAAAATTATTGATCTTGTTGATTAAAATGAATTAAATCTAATTAGATTGTAAGAATGATATCATTCAGACATAATTAGGCTAAAATGAATTAAATATGATCTTGTTGATTAAAATGAAGTAAATATAATTAGATTATAAGAATGATATCATTCAGACAAAATTAGGCTAAATATCTTCATACTTTTATGAAAATTATTATATATATATTCATATCTAAAATTAATTTATTAACAATTATATATAGGTAAAAGTTTGGCATAATTAATAAATATTTATTTTCTTAACTTATAGTTAATAATTCATACTTATATGATGATTTATAATACATGTTTAATTTTATAATATTTTTGGCAAAAAATATTGATCTCACACGATAAAATTCACATTAATTTTTACTATTTTTCCTTCAAGCTATATCTTTAAGTCAACAAACAAATAGTAATACAGTCAATGGTGACACCAATAATAAGACAAACATTAAAACTAATTTTTAATGTATTACGATTATATAATCACTTAAGAATAATCTCCATTGATATTGAATAATTAATTACCAATAAATATAAAGTTGCAAGAAGATATAAAAAAAAATTTGATCTTACAACCTTTTTATCTGTTTTGTGATATAATAAATTATTGTTCTTTCTTATAAATATTAATTGAATGCAATTAGGTTGTAAGAATGATATCATTTAGACATAGCGAGGCTAAATATCTTCCTACTTTTATGAAAGTTATTATTTAAATATATATATATATATACATAATTTTAATAATAGGGTATTCATCTTGACCCGTCAACCCAAAAAACTTGATGAAGCGATCCATTTCGAATCGTAAAAATAGGATATGTAAACTGCTTAATAAAACTGGGTCAAGTAGCGAGTCTGGTATTACTCTTACTGGGTCTGGTAGCGGGTCCAAAAATTTGCTACCTGGTAGGTGCCCGACCTAGTTCATATACAAGGTCAACTTTGTAATTTTGCATATTATGGCCTAATATCAATGAATTTTTTATTTTCCCCTTCTATAATGGTATATGTGTAATTAATAGTCAATTTATATATTTTTTTAAAATTTTGATATTAAAACATATAATATTAGGCTGAGTCGAGTACTGGTCTTATCCAACCTTCTTTGACTAGGTACCATATGCATATGAACTGAGTACCGGGCCATTTTTTTCTAGACCTGATATAATCGGGTCAGGTCGGATATTTAACATTGAAGAATTAATTACTAATAAATATAAAGTTTCAAGAAGATACAACAACAAAATTCATCTAAACACCTTTTTTTTAATCTTTTTGTGATATAATAAATTATTGTTCTTTTTGATAAATACTGATTAAATGTAGTCAAGTTATGTATACTAACAATGATATATAGATTCAAATTTTTACATAATTAATAAATATTTATTTTCTTAACTTATAATTAATAATTGATACTTATATTGTGATTTATAATGCACGTTTAACTTTATTCCATTTTTGGAAAAAAATTAATTATGAGAGGTATGCATAAATTGAGATTTTAAAAAATAAGGGTAGTTAAATATAAGATTAGGTAACTGTTTAAGTAATTTATCTTTTACCTCCATTATTTACTAAGTAATTTTTTTATAAATGCTTGCCACATATATATACTTATTATGACATAATCACTAAATTTTTTGCTATAATATATATATATATATATATATATTGTCATTGTCCTCGAAAGATCTTAGTAAGAGAATATTAATTTCAAAACTTTTGTATGTTGTGAAGCCCAGAAGTTCAATTCCAAGTTTTATGAATATTGGTGATTTCAAAAAAATTATTCTAGTCATTTCAAAGGTAATTAATATTTTAAATTAAGAGCAAAAATGACTGCCCTTTACAGCTGTATTTGATTTACATTATGTTTTAAAGCAGCAATTAAAACAACACTTATTGTGTTTATCCCCAAAGTCACTTAAGATTATTAATAAAATCAAATTGTGAACCTAAGAAAAAAAAAATCAAATTGTGAATGACGAACACTAAACAAACCTAAGCTGGAGAGAAAAACTAGAGAAATGATGAGTTTGGGTAAATATGCATTTGTTAGGGTAAGTTTCTATTTATAAATTTCGACAAGAGAGTTAGAGGTCAAATCCACAAACCTAACCTATCTAGATACATATATGACCGTAATGAACTTTGGTGGAATGCTGAGCTTAAATGCTATCGTAGGCATCCAAAATTAACAACTCTCAATAATAATGTAGTAGTGGTGAGTATAGATCGTCCCACAGAGAACGGAGTTTATTCTTATGCTAAACAAAAAGGGAGGTTTTCTTGAATGCTTTTGAACTAAAAATTAAAACAGTAGAATAACTAACGCGAATTCGATGTAAGGAAATTCTTGGTTTCGGTCATATCTACCATGGCAATTTCACTAGTCGATCCTTGACACACAAGATAATTCAATTTTATATCAAGCACTAATTGAAGAATTAACCCAAATTCCAATTCAAAGTTGATTCTTGATTCTTTCTAAAGTTGGTTAATTTTCAACACGCGATCAAATTAACCCCTAACTATTAATTTAACCCAGACACAGGCCAAAGATTAATGGATAGAAGCTTTAAAATCAATAAGAACAATTAGACTAATAAACATAAACACACGCGATTATGCCAATTAGTTGATTAATTTCCCTAAATTCAATAGTACTAATCGAGCAATTTTCAAATTTAGTTGCTTCACATATTGAATTAACACGTGGTTAAAACACATCTATCTATAGTATAATTATTCATAACTTAATTGTTCTGCAGCAATAACAAGTTAAAAAGAACAATCGTAAATTTAGTTGCAGAAAAATAATCAATACTTGATATGTAATTGAATAAATTCAAGCACAAGAAGTCTCACAACATAGTAGAATTGACCATGGCTTCAATTCCTCGACTACGAAAAGGGTTTAGGCACTAAGTGCCATAGAAGAATAAAGAAAAAATTTTCTACTAAAAACCCTAGTTAAACGTAAATATAAAGTGTCCTCCTCTTTTTCTCACCCTACTTATATATTTATAATGAGTACTTAGGGTTATAATTGAGGTCTATGGATAATAACGTGAAATCGATTGAAAAAGAGTACAACCGGGAGAAGAAATCTAGAGTCAAAAATCCAAAAACACGCAATACTGCTATTCGGGCTCACATGCGCTGCCCATTTTGGGCGCACGTGTGTCCTAGGCAGAGCTAGAACTTCCTCCTCTAGTCAAAGCGCACATGCGCTGGGGACCATCACTTTCGGCTTTAATTTTCACCCTGATTCAAATCGAATTTGGGAAAACTCAAAACATGAAAGTTGTAGATCTATATCTTAAATTTCCAAAACATTTTACATCACCTCAACTGGAGATCAGATAATAAATTTGTGCTCAATCTACCAAACTGTGTCAGAATCGCTCCTCGCCGGTGCACATTTTCCAACTTTGCAATTTTGAACAAGATGCCTATAGAATCCTAGAAAACTCAAAACATGAAAGTTGTAGAACTCTTCAATATGTTTCCAAAAAATCCAAAATCATCTCAATTGGAGCTTGGACTCCAAAATTTAAGCTTGAAATACGAAATAGCATCCAAAATGGCTTCATACTCATGCATGTTCCGCCCTTAAGCATTTTCTTTCATCTTTTCCATCATTTTCAGCTCTTTTTCACTTTAACCCTACAAAAACTAAGAATAACCAAATTAAGATCAATAATAACTCAAATCTTGCTTACAACACATAAAAATGTGGTAAATGACTCATAAAATATAGCACAATTATGAACTTATCAAACTTTATTAAACTTTGACACGTGTCCATGTTCTATAAGGAGAGAGATTTATATATCATACAGTCCCCTCAAGTACGTCTAGACCACGAGCTGCAGAATTGAACTATAGGGCTAGCAAATTTTGTACATAACACGACAACAAGAAACAAACACGACACAACTCAAATCTTACCCGTTTATAACACGAATTTAACGGATTCGGTTGGATCAACCCGTGAGTTGACATGCTAATCTATTAAGTTGCTGAATGAATAGCTTTTGTTAAAATATTACCTCAGTTATACTTCAATATAATATATTTTAATATTGTGAATAATAGTTTTAATGTAAAATTATCCTAAATCAAGGCTAATAATTTTTCTACACATTATCTAAAAAATTTCGATACTTTTAATAATTTAATCTAAATTGTTATGACAACAAGGTTTGAATTAACAATTGATTAACTTAATAAAGAATTAAAATTTGAGATTTTAATTCAAATAAATCACATGTTAGTTAACTTATCAAATAAGTGGTACATATATGGCAGGAGTAAACGGGTTAAATAGGTTAGACATGAACACGATACAAAATTAACAAGTCAAATACGAACACAACACGATAAGAAATGGGTCTCATGTGATATGATACGAATACAACATGAAATGGGAACGGCTCAGACACGATACGACCCATTCCATACCCTTACTGAACTATCTAATTAGATTTGCTTGTTTGCTGTGCACATTCCAAACCCCAAACCATTGATCTACATCTAGTCACCAAGTTACTGAACTAACTATGCTAGAACTTATGTTTATATTGATCGATCTTGGGTTCATCTCTTGATCTTGTCCTAGATAATATTGATCTGACCATAAGAGTGTCACGTGTTCAAACACGATAACTCAAGTTATCACTTTCTCATTGTTTAGACCCACATGACTCACGTTCCATCCATTAATGCACCACGTCTTTCTAGTTTCCTCCAAAGGCGGTTCAAGTACTATGACCCAACTTCTATCACAGGTCATGTCTTATATCCGGGTCACAGAAACTCTTAGGTTGCCCTATAAATGCTTTTCTTCCTCTCTTTACCCTACTTTACCATTTCTGCAACTTCATAGCTTACTTTCTTGAAATCAAAACTTGTCACCTTATTTCTCTACCAAAATCTCAGAAAAATAGAATCCTTTTGTGCCAAAGTCATTCCTTTGGGCATTTCTTTTCATTTGTATCGGTTTAGCAACCCATTTCTGATACTAAACAATTTTCCAAAGAAAAGACCAATAGATTCTTCTCAAAGAAAGTCTACCATGTTTTAAGTAGCTCCGGCTAATTAGCCAACAAAAAGATATGTTTGTTTGACCTCTCTCACTATTTTCAATTTTGGGTCTAAATCACCCTAAGTGTTTCAGGAAGCCTTATTTGCTTTGCTTCCCTAATTGGAGGACCTCCTAAAAATCCCTCCAATGGGAATATAAGGAGTACAATTCAATCATAATTGTGTCTTCTTCGGAAGACATTCCTTCTGCCGAAGGGTTTCAATCAAAACTTAATCCTTTGGACATGACTCAAATCCGAGATACATAACATGTCCCCAACTCTATTGTACTTAAATTCCCAAAGTCCATCGACCATGCCAATAATCCTTCGGTAGGGTATTTCATAGTCTACGAAGATCAACAGAAAGCTGGACTTCAGCATCATTTTCTTCTTATTACCAATGTAGCCAACTCTTAGGAATCGGCATTTCTGATCTAGCCCTTAATACAATCATAATTGTAGGTGTCTATTGCCTTACTTACAAAAATTTGAATAGTCAATAGAGTCATGCAAGCCAATTTTAGGCACTTTTTTAACTTAACCGAAGTAGTCATGAGTTTGGTTTCTTTTTATTATCTTGGTCATCTCAGCCAGCAGGGCCTAATTGAAATTTATCCAACCTCCATTAATGAGTGAAAATTCCATTTATTCTTATTTGCAAATCAAGATTAGTATCAAGAGGAAATGGAGTATATTTGTTTTCCCTAGAATCTCAAACATCAAAAACTCTCTAATTCTTTACTAGAACTTTCAACAACTAACCAAAACCAATGTCAACAAAAAATGAGTTCACACTGGTTGTGAACTACAAAGGAAAGAACATTTCCCTCAAGTATGATTTGCTGGCCTGGGTGGTCTTGTGTCTGATAACCATTTGTTTGAGGGCTATGATCCCAATAAACACATAAGTTTTTCATCACCTTTGTCTTTAATTGAAATTTGTATTTTGGATTTTCTAATAATTTGTTAAATTTCACAAGCTTTGAGCTTGGTGCAATAATCAATTGGAGGGACAAGCTCAAGAACTATTCACGATCCTGCACTATATCAACTCGACCACTAGCCCATCAATGGCCTTTATTGAACTACAGAGCCTTATTCTCATCCAATAGGTTCTTGTTCAATATATAGGCTCCTTTTTCCACAAGCCATGCCAAGCTTGTTCTAGCTAAGAGGAAATGAACAGGTGCTCCTCATTTCCCATTAGCAACTCACCCATTACAATGCTAATTTGCTTCCCCATCTCCTATATTACCTATCTACCTAACTACAATTATTTCTACCAAAAGAGAAAACATAACAAAAACAACCAAAAATCTAATTTGTAACTGAAAAAGAGCCCTCCAATTGTTTTCATTACTTGTTAAGATACGAGGACTTCTGGTGGTTGTTGCAATGGTTCTAGTCGCATTAAGCAAATGGGAAAAATTCTGGAGACAAAAATTAAAAAGGTTTACAATGATATGAGAGGATAATTGGGTTGCCTTTGAAATAGGTTCAAGTTATTTCTATGTAGTATTGTACAAGTAATATATATATATATATATATATAAACATGAACCTATATATATACATATTTAATGGCAGACGTGAAATTTAGAATGGGAGACAATTGTAGAAATAGGGGTGTCTTTGTTAATTTCTTCTTTTCTTAAAAATTCCTGTTTGTATCCTTTTGCTTTTTTTATAAAGAAAATCTCAATTAGAGAACTGCTTCATCCCAATGTTATAAGGAACAACTCAGAAACTATTCACGAGCTTGAACTGTTATAACAAACCATGGGCCCATCAATGGCCTTAGCTATATTACAGAACCCCATTTCCATACAACAAGTTCATTCTTGCATAAATAGTGCCAAGCTTGTTCTACCCAAGAGGAAAGCAACAGTTGCTTCCCCTCTGCTGAAGAAGCAAACTTATTATAACATTGTACGCTTCTTTACCTTCTATATCACCCATGTACCTATAATTGTTTCAACTCAAAGAAAAAAATCATAACAAAAACAACCAAAAATCTAATTTGTATCTAAAAAATAGAGCTCTCCAATTATTTCCATTATTAGTATTGCTGAGAAACCTTGACTTCTATATCACCCATCTAACTAGCTACGCCTTTATTTCTAACTAGAAAACGTGGTGCAAAAACAAAAAGAGAAAACATAACAAAAAAAACCAAAAATCTAATTGATGTCTAAAAATAAAGCCCTCCAATTGTTTCTATTATTTGTTAAGATACCAGGACTTTTGGTAGTGGTTATAATGGTTCCGGTAACATTAAGGAAATGGAAAAAATTCTAGAGACAAAATTAAAAAGGGTTTATAATGATATGAGAGCATAATTGGGTTGTCTATCAAATAGGTTCAGGTTATTTCTATGTAGGATAGTACATGAAATTTTTTTTATATATGTATGTATGTGTGTATATTTAATGGCGGACTTGAAATTCAAAATGAGAAACAATTGTTTATATAAGGGTGTCTCTGTTAATTTCTTCTTTTCTTCAATATTTTTGTTTGTTTCCTTTTTTTTTTTATAAAAGAAAACCTCAAGTGTCGCTACTTCATCCCAGTCAACAGGACAAGAGAACAACTTGGAAACGTGTTCATAAGCCTGAACTGCTACAACCAATCACTAGCCTATCAATAGCCTTGGTTGTACTAGAGAGTCCCATTCCCATTCAACAAGTTTAGTCTTCCATAAATAATGCCAAGCTTGTTCTGCCCAAGAGGAAATCGATAGTTACTTCCCTTCCACTGAAGAAGCAACTCACTCATTATGGCATCATATGCTTCTTTATCTCGTATATGGCCCATGTACCTACAATTTGTTTCAGCCCAGAGAAAAAATCATAACAAAACAACCAAAAATCTAATTTGTATCTAAAAAGAGAGCTATCCAATTGTTTCTATTATTTACTAAGAAACCCTGACTTCTGTTGGTGATTGTGGTGGTTAAGAAAGCATTAAAAATAGATAATATAAATTCTAGAGACATAAATTAAAAAGAGTTTAGAGAGATGACAATATAACTGGGCTATCTGTGAAATGGGTTCGGTTAGGAAGAATGTATGGATAGTATAAGTATTTTTGCATGTATATAAGTGTATTTAAGAGAAGACATAAATTTGGAGAGGGAGACAATTGAAGAAATAGGGTGTTTCTGTTAATTCTTCTTGGTTTTCTTTCATTCTTCAATCTCTTTGTTTGTTTCCTTCTACTTTTGCTATAAGAAAAACCTCAAGTGCAACTACTTCATCCTAGTTAATAGGAGGGAAAACCCAAGAACTGTTCACGAGGCTGCACAAGACAATATAGACTCTGTCTCTCAGTAGCCTTGGATGTCTACGAAGCCCCATTCTCATCCTACAGGTTCTTGTTTAGCAAGCCCCTTCTTCCACAAGCAATACTATGTGTATTGTCCTGACCAAGAGAAAATTAACAATTATCCACCTCCGAGATGAAGCATAAGACCCATTATCTGTCATATTCCTCATTCCTACATCACTCATTTACCCACAATTCTTTGTATCCCCTAAAAAGAAAAAACAAAAAAAATAACAAGCAAAAATTTATTTTGTATATATAAACAAAGCCCTCTGGTTGTTTCTATTAACCGTAACTTTTGAGGGTGGTTGTGGTAGTTTTGATAGCATTATTAAAGAAGTGGAGAGAAAATTCAATAGATAGAACTTAAAAAGAACTTAGAGACAAATGAGAATATAATGAGGTTTTGTGTTAAATGGTTTCAGATTATTTTATGTAGAATAATACAAGTAATTTTTGTATGGATGTATATGTGTATATTTAAGAAGGGATGTGAAATTTGGAATGGGAGACAACTGTATCAATGGGAGTATGTCTGTTAATTTCTTTTTGGTTTTCTTCTCTTCTTCAATCTATCTTTTTTTTTTCCTTCTACTTTTGTCGCAATCCTAATAAATTAGAGGGAACAAGTTGGAAACTGTTTACAAGCCTATACCGCAACAACTGACCAGCGATCCATTTACAGTTTTGGCTAAACTAGAGAGCCATACTCCCATCCAATAGTTTCAAATTCAGCAAGTTCCTTCTTCCAAAAGCAGTGCTTAGCTTGTCTGTGATGTGACCAAGAGGAAACAAATAGCTGCTTCCCTTCCTCCAAAAAAGTAACTCACTCATTACGACATCGTTTGCTTGTTCATTTGCTATATCACTCATCTACCTACAATTCTTTCTACCAAATAAAGGAAAAAACAAAACATATGTGATGAAGATTCTAATTTGTAAATAGAAATAGAGCCCTGTAGTTGTTTCCATTATTTGCTAAGAAACCGTGACTTCTGGTGGTTCTGGTAGTTTTGGTGTCATTAAACAAATGGGAAAATTTCAAGAGACAGAAAGGAACATACTACCTGTGGATACCAGGCATTGTCATAGATGCACCGAACAGTTCACTTCGCTAGAAGCTCCTAAAGGTTGTTCGTTAACCAATTTTAAAAAGTTCATTCTCAACTAGTCGATCGGGATGAATGACTAACTATAGTTACTGAGAGTCTCAAACGACTTCATTGACTATGACTTTCCATCTTGTGATATCATGAATTTAGAGCCTAACACTCTAGAAAAGAACAACTCAATTAAAGCTGCTTAGGCGTACACTTTGGTGATTTGTTTTAACACTTAGCAAAATTGTCATGTGCCTAAAGTAACTTTTGCAATATTTATTTCCATGATGTACCTTGGATTTAATCTTCCAAAATTGAAGCTTCGAGCTATTAAATTGTATCAGACGTTCGAAGAACAACTCGGCGCCTTGATAGAAAATAGAAACTCAATACTAAGGCATTGAATAAATTAAAGGCCAAGGTGAAGGCTGAGAAGGAGGTTGCACTAGCTCAACTCCAAGGTCAGCTGCAAAAAGATCTGGAGAGCAAACATCGACTCGACTAGACAGTTCAACAAAAGTCCAACAAGGACCTACACGTGAAGGAGGTTGAGTTGGCTCCTTTTTAGGAGGAAAATGATTGACTGAAGGTTGAGGCAATACTTCAACAATTCTCTTGAGTAAATAGTTTTCTGGACTCGTATGGCTTTGTCAAAAACAGCCAAATTCTGTGACTCCATTGTAAAACTGGAACTAATATTCTTGAGCATTGGACAACATCTTGGCCTAGCTCCCGAATGTTAAACTGAACTTTACTTGAGTGCAATTCTCCAATGATCGGTTTAAACAAGGTGTTAACTATCATGAAAAGTGCATTTACAATTCACCAAGCACTCAACAACTTAAATGACTTCTCTGCTATTCTTTCTAATGACCCTTCCAGTTATAAAATTGAAAAGGCTCTTGAGGCTTGGAGACGACGAGCAACCTGCCAAAACTGATCCAGGTGCTAACCTCAACCACCCTTCCCAGGCCTCCACCAAAGGAGAAGAGGAACTCAACTATTATTTCAATTTTCCAATCTCACAAGAGTCAATCTACTTTGCAGAACTAACATCATTTGACTTGTCTTCTCAAGTCAAAGTCAACAAGAGAACAGCTAGTCAGGAAGTAGATCCATCTCAGCAAGTATCCAAGCCTACTCAACCATAACTTTTGTAATAGTGTATACCTTCGTGTAATAGTGTAGGTATTCCATGATGGAACCTTTTCAAGCAATAAAATAACCTTCTTTCTTAAAATATTTTAAGTGTAAGACTCGATCATCCAATATGATCGGTCATCTTTAGATCCCTTTTCTTTTTGCAAGAATTTTTTAATAAATCTTGATCATCCAACGTGATCAGCTCTCTTGCTTGTCTCTTTTTCTCTATTGTATGTTTTACTTGATATGGTGGCCACTAATCATTTTCAAATAATCGACGTTATGCTTTTTTAGGGCCCCGAATTGAAACTTACATGATCGGCAGTTGGCTCGATTCTTGTACTTCAAATTACTTGAGAAAAAGATCCATTTTAAATTTGAGATCGATATTTTGCATCATCTCATAACTATCCAGCAAGGGGAATCTTTTTTCTTTTTGGGGCTCTTCAACCTCTTTTTTTTTTTTGCCTCTTTGATCTCTTTTTTTCTTTTTGGGGCTCTTCGATCTTTCTTCTTATTTTTTGGGTTCTTTGGCCTCTCTTTATCTTTTTGGGGCTCTTTAGCCTATTCTATAACTAAAGGAAAATTTGCATGCACTAAAGAAGAGATTATGCAAGAATCCATATTTATTAAACACAGAGAAAATATTGTCTTGAGATTTACAATTTCTATATTTGTGGAACTACAATGCTCCTTCGATCAACCAATTTGTAATACCAACTCTGTAAACTTCAATAACTTTGTATGGGTCTGCCCAATTTGAATCTACCTTTGTTGTCAGATACTTGGTTAACCTCATTGATTCATAAGACTAGGTTTCTTGGTCAGAAATATCTTTGCTGAATATTAGCATTATAGTACTTTGTCACACAATATCTTTAAAGAAGAATTTTTGACAGAAAATTAGCTCATTTAGAAATTGTTCTACCATTATAATTAAACATTCAAATTTGAAATAATATAAAATGAAATAACAAAATATAGAAATATAAAAATTATATATATTGATATGGATTATATTAAAATATTATATAATTTATTTTTTTATTACTTTTAAATAATGATCACATCATTATCAAAATTCAAATACAAAAATCAAAATATGGTGCTAAGGGTATTAAGTCATTTAACATGATATTATAAATTTTTTAAAGAATAAATCATGTGACTAGGGGGCAAATCTGTAGTTTTTTTATTAACAGTCTATTATTACACACCTAATGGTGGTACCTTTCTTTTCAACCCAATGTCTTTATAAAAATCTAAATTCCTTAAGCAGACACATATGGTATTGTAAGAAATCGTGCCTTTTAATGCTATAACATTTTCTTATCCACAGCAAACTATTGAAAACAATAAAAAGATTTGACAATTAGAAAAAGCCGCAATGTAAACATCAAAACATCCACATTTATTCAAGTACATCATGAGTCTTAAAAACAAAATGATTACCATAGTCGTGCCTCAATACAAAGTTATTCACAATGTTGGATATGGTTGAATTTAAGCATTTAATGCAAGTTCAAGGAGAAAGTGGTTATGGAAGATATCTTAAGGCCCTTTTTGGTTTTAGAAATTCACTAAGAAAAAAAGAAAAGGATTCCCCAAAAATGGTTTTCTCTATTTGATTGGGAGATAAACTAATAAGGAAAGCAAATTAACCACAAATAATGTGGAAATGGAAACCTATTTTTGCCTAAAATTGGTTTCCTCACAAAAATATGAGGAAACGAAGGAAGGAGAACTTAGGACACATACGGACCCTTAAACGGGTCAAAAGAGAAATGAGTTTTTTTCTAATTGAGTAAATTTTACATACATCATCGGTTTATAAAAATTTTTACACCATCGGGTCTCGATACATGACACATGTACAAAAATAATTTTTGAAACTTAAACAATACACAAGTGTCATGTATCTAGACTAGATGAGGTAAAAAAATTTATACACCGACGATACATAAAAGATTTACTCTTTTTAATTAAGTGTCAAAAAGAGAACAAACATCTGACCCTCCTTAACCCTAATTTCCATATCTTCTTCTCTTCGCTCAAGTGCAGCCATCAATTACAAAATCTACCTGATAATTAATCTCATCGATTCGCTCTCCAACAATGGTGGATGATCGGTGTATAGAGAGACTCCAAGTTAATTTCTGCAGATCCTAATAGGAAATCATCCGTATCAAATTAATTTAAGAAGGCCTATCAGAAAGTTTTTGTGTGGAAATCATCATGTCAAAATTTTTGCATGAATTCTGTGTGCCTTCTGGCTAGTTTAATGACATGATAATCAAGTGTAAAATAAACCTAATAATGATCTGGTTGGTGAAATGGGTCTCATGAATTGGTCTCAATTTTATTTCGATTCGTCTAGACTTTTGTTGTTTATTGATTAGATTTAGTTATATTTGTGCTCTACTTGTCGATACGATCGATTTAGTATATTTTTTGACAATCTTTCTCTTATACATTTTAAAAAGATATTAATTTAGAAAAAATTTAAATCAAAGAAAAAGAAAAAACAAGTTCAACTGTGATCTTTAACAAGAAGAATAACAAAATTTTCAAAAATTACATTTTAGACCCCTTAATTTTCCCTATGCTTTATTCTATAGAGAATCATAGGAAAATTTAAACTTCCAGATATACACTTTGATTTGTCAAGAGACTGTTTATAATCTAATCTTGGTGTATTTGAGACACCTGAAAACAATACTAAGTGGAACTCTTAAATTTTTTTTTTTTTTTTAACTTAGAAAAATCCTTTTTCTATATTTCTTAATTGGGGCCATTGTTACAATTTCTAAACCCATTTTAGGCCCTTTCATTTTTTAGTGTATATAAGAGACTTTTATTTTATTCTTTTATACCTTTTTCTAATCATTTTAGAAAATTATTTCAAAATTATTCTAGTTTAATGTCATGGTATGAAAGTAATTTACTGGTTATTCTCCTAGTTAATTTCACAATGAAAAGTTTCTTGATACAAATGTATCATTCTAGTTAAATTTTCATTTAAAATCTCTCATTTTATGAGTCAACTAAAATAATATAATTTGATTACAATTCAAAATGAAGTAATTAAAAGTAAAGTAATCAAGAAAGCTTTACTTAATGATGAGAATCAAATTAAAATATTTTAGAAATTCATTGAATAGATTATGATTTTTAATTTGTTAATTTTCAAATTAACAAAAAAGAACAAAAAGGATGATATTTTTCCATTTCTATTTCATTTTTAAAATTCATGAACCAAACACAAGAATCATTTTCCTAAAATTCTGTTTCCTTTCCTTATTACTTTTCCCAGAAACCAAACAAGGTAGGGAATTTAACATTTCTAAGAAATTTAATTCCCTTTTCCTCGCTTTCCTTTCCTCAATAAACTCCTAGAACCAAACAGGCCCTAAAGGAATTGAGAAGCTTGTATCAGAGAGACTCTAAACATTAGTGATAATTTGTTTTTCCTCTCGTCAAATTAAAAGAATATTTTTTTCTCTTTCTAACAGGTGTTTCCATATGCATATATACTAAATCAGTTAGAAAAGTACATTATGAGCCACATTTCATAGTATGAATAACTAAGTAGCAATTACAAATATTCATGGAAATGCATGCGTAGATGTAAAAGTTTATTAATAAGGGATAATTTCAGAATTGAGATTTATGTTAATACTATTTAGTACCCATAATTTTTTTTAAATATCACTTACATCTCCTAAATTTATTTTTTATGTAACATTATGCGTCCAAAGGAATTAAAAAATTGATTTAAAGAGAGAAATCATTTTTATTCCACTTTATCCCTGGCAACAAAATTTTAACTTATTAGAAAGTTACAGGAAACAAAAAAGAAACTTTGGGGTTGCAAATTTAATTATTAGCAAATCATATTTGGTTGTAACTTTTTATGTCCTTAACAAATTGCTATCACTAGATACATTTTAACATTTTTCAATTCAAGACATCGTGACTTTCTATATATCAAAATACCAATAATTTTTATACTAATATATGGAGTATTTGTATGTGTATTTTGTTTAAATTGACACATACAAGCACATTAATGCATGTGTACATATTTGTAAATAACTTCACAATTAAAAAATAATTTTAATTTTTTTAATTTATGAATTTGTGGTCTCTTAAAAAAAATATTAATCCCATTTTTTTTACAACATATGGCGAGTCTTTATGTGTTTTAAATTTTTGTTTAAATAAACAATACACAGAAATATTACACGCACATACATTTTTGTAAATAAACTTGCAAACAATTATGAAAATTACATATTTTCTATTTTTTTTATTTTGAATTTGTGATTTATCAAACAAAATTCAATAACATTTATAAATTATTATTACATAGTGTTACTCAAACGTTGGTACAAACAAGCACATTAACATGTGTACATATATTTTTTTTTTTCAAGAAAATACATTTTAATTGTTTTGATTTACGAATTTGTGAAAAAATACTAAGCATATACTCCCTTTGTCCTAGAAAATTTGTCGTCTTTCAGATTCATGCTTTTTAACAACATTCTTGCAATTTCATCTCTTTCTGTTTTTAAGTGCAAGTGGGACATGCACGTATGGTCAAATCAAATGTTTGCCTTTAGATTCTCTATCTGAAACTGCCACGGGTGCTTTCATGCCACAACCAATTCCTATGTGTGTGTAAATTACGCATGCATTTCTCAGGGTTTGTACACATTTGAATCCTAATTACGAGGACCCACTATATTAATATTTATTTGTGTCCAATTAATAAGGGCTAAAAAGGGAAGAATAGAAGAAAGTTCTTTACCAATTTTGGTAAGTGATATATATTTTGGGATAGACGAAAAAAGAAAGCATAACACTTTTAATGAGAAGGAGAAAATATATTTTACTATAGTAAGATATGACAGATTTCAACATGTTTAAATATTTATTCAAACGTACAACCAAAAACACATTTACGCGCTCATGTATTTTTGTAAATAATAAGTTTATAAAATCCTTTATTAGAAACTTAAAGGGTGTCAAATAAAATTGTTAAAAAAGCTTAAGGAAAGTTTATGAAATTACATTGTTAAAAAAGCTTAAGGAAAGTTTATGAAATTACACTTTTTGTTATACAACTAAAGTACTAAAGATATAAATGTCATTTCATAGATTCTGGAACTAACTCCAGGAACCACTAACAAGAAAAGGAAGGTAAGTGATATTTCTAAAAATTCAAAGATATTAAGGCTTTGTATGGTTTGCAGGAAAGTAAAGTTAACCAGAAATCTAATTACTCGGATTGTTATTCCATAGAAAAAGATTATTTTATTATATTTGGATATAATCAAGAATCTTGTCAGAAATCTTGTAAGGATTTATAAATGTTTGGTTCAAAATAAAGTATATAGATTCTATTCAAGATTTTCATAAGATTGCCAAAAATATCCCTACAAGCATAATGTGTGGGTCAAAATTTTAATTTCCCTACATTTTTAATGTGTGGGTCAAAAATTTATTTAATTATGTTCATTATAATACTAGTAAAATTTCAGATAAAAAAATAAATATTATTTTTTTTGTTTGTTTGTTTTTGCTTATAATAATTCAAAAACACAGAAGTTTCAATTAATGTGCATGAATAAATGACAAAATGTGAATAAAAATTCTTAAATAATGATTAAATTAATTAAAACTAATAACATATCAATATTTAAAGTTCCAAATCCTTTTTCTTTTTCGCTTTGCAAAAAATAGCTTAGTAGTAATACAATAAATGAGAAGTTTGAAATATATCACTAACTGAAGTCATTTTTTTAATATATTTATAGAACCATAAATTAATCTCATTTAACAAATTCAAGAAAAGCTCGTAAATATCATTCTAACCTATTTTTACAATACTAATTTAGAGCCAATAAATTAAAACTAAAGATTAAACAATCAAATAATTAATATGAAGAAAATAAAAAGGTGCATTAGAGTCAAACAGAAAATGACTAAATATGAATATATAAAAATTTAAATTCTAGAATTAAAAGGACATATTCTAATTTGAGAAGTTATAATTGGGTTGGATACGAGAGAGTGTTGAATGTTGAGAAGATAAGATTTTGAATGTAAATTGATCATATCCCACTATTGGAATCATAAAAAAGTTAGAGGAGAGAAGGAAGAGGGTTAAAGAGTCTGTAACATAATTTGAGATTAGATTTCTAAGAAAAATAATCACAATACCAATGAAATTTGAGGAATTAGAATCCTAATATTCTGCCACTTTCCTTATTTTAAGGAAAGTTTTTACTTTCCCAATAAGTCAAAAATATATGAAATACTAAAATTTAAATTTTGGAAAAAATATTACTTTTCCCATCCAAAATCCTTGCCAACCAAACGAGACCTAAGTGATATTAGCATAAATCTTATAGAATGTTTAGGAAATTATTCCTATTAATAACTGTCGGTTTAAGCAGTCATCAAAGTAATGCCATTTGCACATTCTAGATGCGAAAACTATATTATAGGATAAGACACTAACTGCAGGATAAATTAAAGGGTGAAAAAAGTAGAGTAATTCTTATTTTCTCAATAACAATAATAATCCTTACATTCATTTCTTGAAGGACTAGGTGCATAGTTACAGGCTATTTTTCTTCATGACAAGAGATAATAGGGAAACAAAAAAGAAGAGACTTTCAACTGGAATAACGGTAAACAAAAAGCATATCATCATCATTCATATTGGCAATTTAATTTAAATAAAATATTGGTAATTTAATTTAAAAAACAAAGAAAATTACTTAAACAAACGTCAAATAAAAACATACAAGTTCACAAAACAACCTATTGAAAATAAATATACAACTGAGAATGCATGATTTACTAAGGTACAAAAAGAGCAACAAAATCTTAAAAACCAATAAAAAATTAAGATTTTAAAGTACAAAAGCTAGAAGGCGATAGTAAAGAATGCAACTTCTACCAGAGATGGCTCAAGGGTACGACAGTTAAAGCCACCACTTTAGACCCAAAAAAGTTTAGGCCCCAAAATTTCAAACCTCATTATTATGGTAATAATAATTATAAAATAAACCTTTTGTTGTTAGAAAAAAATCTAAACAAAACTCCCTATTAATCTAGGCATCAAAATTTTAGGCCTTACAAAAATCAATTATTAAAAAACTTTTTGTTGTTAGAAAAAAAATCTAATTAAAACTCTCTATTAAATAATCAAAAGTTTTGGTCCCAAAATGCGGGCCTTATTATATTTATAAGAGGTTTTTTCTTAGATGAAATTATTTAATTTAACTTAAAATTCACAAATAAGAAATGCTTTTTTGAAATTAGAAGAAATTAGTGAATATCCAAAAATTAAAAGTGAGGCCAATTGTTAGGCAATTGATGAGTTTGCAAATTTTGAATTTTTGTGGCGTATCACAATATGGTATGATATATTATCTGCTATTAACTCAGCTAGCAAAAGTTTACATTAGAAAGATATGTGTATTGATGTTTTTATTAGATCAAATAAGACCATTTTTTTCATTTTCTTTTTTAAAAAATATAGAAAAGATGGATTTGTAATTGCTATAATATTTATTAAAGAAATTGCATTTGAAAGAATATAGAGTCTAAATTTCGTGAAAAACATGTGATTCATACAGCAAAACATTTTGATAATGAAAATATTGATAATGAAATAAAAAGGTCTCACGAAGTATCATTTAGAATTTATTATTTCTTATACATAGTAGACAATGCAATTTCTTGAATTTAAATTAGATTTAAACAATTCAAAATATGTGAAAATGCATTTTATTTTCTATTTTGTATTGAAAAATTTAGATCATTAGACATCAAAAATGGCAAGATTGCTATCCTTAATTTTGAAAGATGTTAAAAGAGAATATTCATTATGATAATGATATTTAGATTTATTTTGAAACTAAAAATTTTAAGAGAAATTGTAGAAGTAGAAGATAAGACTTCGATTGATATACCTAATTATATATATATATATATATATATATAGCAACAAAAATAGGAATGGGAGATAATTACTCCTGTTGGCTATACACATCTAGATGTGTAATAGAGACAGCTCTTTATCTATTACTATTTTTGTATATATAGATCTCTATAAGTTTTTCAAAATGAAAATTAATAAAATCTTATCTAAAATCACTTTATAATGTCTCAAGAAAAATTAAATGAGTTAGCCCCATTATCAATTGAAAAATAATTATTAGAAGAAATTTATTATAAAAGTCTATTCAGTAATTTTATATTTCTTAAGGATAGAAAAGTAGATTTTGTATGACGAGTTATATTTATTTTACTAAGAAAATAAAAAAAAAAAAGTCTCATATGCAAAATAGCTTTATGCCCCAAAATTGTTGAGTCCCGCCTGACCTCTGCAATAAATATGGTCAGCAAAAGACCACAAGAAGAAACGCAAACAATCGGAAATCAACCTTCAAAATAGAAAACGTAATTAACCGGAATGTCGCACGATTACGATAGAGAGCAAAAATGTTGCATTGTCAAAAAGGGAATTCTTTGACCAATTACAGGGCAACTCCAAAGGAATTAAAAACTCGAGTTTAGACAGCTCTTAGCATAGTTATTGATCCCACTCTGTCGTGAATCTGGTGAGAGGACGGAATTGATGGATTATTACTTTAACTAATGCGGGTTATCAATTAAATAAACCGGTTTCAAATAATAATAAAATAATATATTTATATGCTGAAAAAATATTTTTTGTCTAATTGTATAATTTAATTGTATAAGATGCTAATAATATAAAAGTCTTTTACAAAGATCTAGACTTGTCTTCTAGAAGTTAATATTGAAATATAAAAATTTTGTCTCGATAAACATGAGAGTTAATTTTTGTCTTTCCTTATTAATCACGGGTTAAAAAAATAAAGAAAATATACGATTTCAAATATCAATATTATAAACACATTTTAAAAAATTCATGTAACATTTAAGCTTTAAAAAAAAAAAAAAAGTCATTTTAACTAAATTCGTTTAGTCTTCGAGTTCAGCCATCAAATTTTACCAAATACTTTCAAAATTTTTATTGTCTAGTCATTTTAGGAGATCAACTCGCTCCTATAATTGGTTCATCGAATTTACCAATTGAACCGGATTATCCTACTGAGTTTAATACTACATTCGCAAGTCTTTAAATCCGTATTTAGCGAAATGAAATTGGGTAGTAGTTAGACATGCATGATGAGAACATTGACAAAGTAAACAGGTGAAGAGAATAAAGAAAGGGTAAGAAAACACAAGTGACAAAAATATTTACAAAAACGCCCTCCATAGCAAATGGATTAAAAGCCATATAGAAGTGCCCGTTGTTATACCCGATTATATACTTATCATATAATCAAAATCAATAAAAAAAATATAAATAGTTTTATTTCAAAAAGTTTAACAAATCTCCTATAATAACTCTATCCATTAGGCTAGTTGTCTTGGAATTCGATTACGATAAGCGGGGAGAGTTGGGAGCAGTTTGCAACTAATTCAGCGTTATCTACGCATCAGACGAACAAAGCCGTGGGGAAAAAAATACGACTAACATACAGACATAGACGATCAAAGCCTTGAAAATAAAAGAAATAATACAGCAAACAGAGTTAGAGAACAAGAAGAGGCTGCCGTGAAGGAGGAGGAGGAGGAGGGGGAAGCAAAGAAGCAATGTCGACTGAGATATAAAGGAAGGCTGTCGGTGAAGATGAGGAACTAAGTCTGGTGCCGTCGTCGCCATCTTGTAAAACAAGTAAGAGATCTGCGTTTCTTTTCTTTAGTCTTTTCTTGACTAATTAATGATGAGTTTTAGATGACGTCGCGAATATAAGAATTAAGACTGAGACTCGTTGGATCATGTTTAATATGATTTTCCTAGCTTCTTGGAATGTTTAAGCCTCACTTTTTTTTTTGTTTTTTTGCCATTTTTGGCAATAAAGATGGTTTTGTATGAGGTAGCTTAACGTATTTTGGTTTAAAAAGTGGACTGAAATTAGCACCCATATTTCAATTATATAAACAGTTTCCCCCGTTGGGCTGCCAAGTGGTTATCGAATCAATAATATCATATGTCTATGCTATGAATAAATGATTGGTTATATACAACCCCGAACTATCACTTGTTCTGCATTTTATATACTTCAGTCTAAACAAATGGCGTCGGCAGTCGATGTAATCTATCTTTTTGAAAGGTTATAGTTTATAAACCTTAATGATTGACTAAGTTTTACATTATAATTTTATGGTCCATATGAGGTTTTCACCGAAATTTAGATAAGATAGAAAGTAAACTAATGATACATAAATATCAGTCAAAGGATTGCAGATACGCGATAAATTGGTCAACATGGTCAAATATTTAAAAAGGCAATTTGGTCATTTCACTTATCAACATCAATAGCTATCTAAGACATTTAATGTCTCCGTCAACTAGTTATTTGATTTATGACCTATTAATTATTCAAACTCATCAAATACTAGTATAAATAGCAAAATTGAGAGGTAAGTTCTCATAATACAACTCCCATTACAAACTTATTTGTCATTCTTAACTTTCAATTGCTCTCTATTTTCCTCTTATTCCTTTCCTCATATGTTCCATCATGAGTACAGTGCATCACATTACCTTTGCATGGGAGTATTTTCGCTTATTAGATAACTTTGGACCGAGACCTTGGGACTACTTTGGTTTTAGACTTTGGTGCTGATAATTTTTACACATCAACATTTGGCACTGTCTATAGAAAATTTTACTAAAAGTCATCCTAAATAATGACACCTAACACACATAACACTCACTACAACAATCAAAACAAAGGCAAATTATCTCCCAACATCAGTCAAATCGATCAATCAAAATATTTGTTCAACTTGGGAGGCAATTTGACATCCCTTTCCCTAAGTTATAGACAAAGATGGAGAGATCTATTAGCTAAGACAACCAAATGTATGTCGGATGAAACACTCATTAGACAACAACTTGAGCATCAATTTATTCAAGAAGAAGAACCCTGGCTCCTACCTTTCGAGGTAGAGTTCTTACTGACTCATGCTCTCTGATGTAGAGTTCTCATTTGTTCTTGCCCTTAAGTGTAGAGCTTTCACTTGCTCTCCCTCTACGGAGTTAAGCTCTCCTTGTACACTCTCCGGAGTAAAGCCCTGCCCATAGAACCTAGGGATTCTAATGATCCCAAGCTATGGACAATGATGAAAAGATCCATAGACTAAGACAACAAAATGTCACGTTAAAAGATATGCTCGTCAGACAACAACTAGAGCATCCACCCATTCAAAGATTAGAACTCCTACTCATGCCCTCTAGGGTAGAGCTCTCTACTTCTACCCTCTGGAGACACTAAGGAACTTCCAAAAGGAGCACTCCAAGTCTATTTTACTCTCGTCCTCTGGGGTTGAGTTGTCACTTGTTGTCACTTTCTGGGATAGAACTCTTACTTGCCTCTAGGACAGAGTATTCAACTATTCGTGGCCTCAAGGGTTGTGTTTAACTAGGATCCTTTAGGACCACTTCACTCATCCCGAGGCAAGGCTAGTTCTTCCCAACTAAAGGCTTTGTACAAGTCAAGTCTCACCCTTTCGAGGGTCAAATCTCATCCTCTGGGACCGTTTCATCCTTCCGGGAGCAAGCCTAAGTCTTCTTAATTAAAGGCTTCTACAAGTAAAATCTCATCCCTTTAAGAGTGAAACTCACCCTTCAAAGGATAAAAAATCTCATCCTCTGGGATTACCTCACCCTATTGACAAGCCTAAGTTTCCCCAAGTGAAGGTTTCTACAAACTAAATTTCACTTCAAGAGAGAGGCTCACTATTCTGAAGGTCAAAAATTTCATCCTAGAAGAGACAAGTCTAACTCTTGCCAAGTGAAGGATTCTACAAGCAAAGACTCACCCCAAGAGTGAAACCCATCCTTTTGAGGGTTAAAATGCTCATTCTCCGGGATCACTTCACTCTTCCTAGGACAATCCTAAGTCTTCCCAAGTGAAGGCTTCTACAAGTTAAATCTCAACCCAACAGTGAGGCTCACCTTTCCGAGGTAAAAAATTTCATCCTCAAAGATCACCTCACCCGGGGATAAGTCTAAGTCTTACCAAGTGAAGAATTCTACAAGTTAAGTCTTACCCTAAAAATGAGTCTCCTCTTTCGAGGGACAGAAATTTCATCCTTCAAGATCATCTCACCTCTTCGGGCTCTAGTGGATAAGCATAAGTCTTTACAAGTGAAGACTTTTACAAACTAAGTCTCGTTTCAAGAGTAAGGCTCATCCCAAGAGTGAGGCCCACTCTTCCAAAACTCATTCCCCAAATGGACAAGAATCTCATCCTTTTGGATCACCACACCCTTCTAAAGGTACACCTAAGTCTACAAAATTAAAGGCTAATCAAGCTAAAGTTTCACCATAAGAATAAGACTTACCCTTCCACCGTAATAACCACATCCCTTCGTGGACAAAATCTAAGTCTTCTTAAATGAATGCTTCAACAAGTTAAGTCCCAACCTAAGAAAGAATCTTATGCTTGGGATAAACTAAAATCTTCTCAAGCGAAAGTTTCTCAATCTAACACTCACTCAAAGAGTGAGATACACATTTTTTTGGGGTCAAAGACCTCATCACTCTGGATCAACTCACCTTTTGAGGAAAAATCTGTCTTCCAAAGTTACGACTTATCACTAAGTCTCAGCCAAGAGTGAGGCTAACGCTTTTTAATGCAAAAAAATCTCACCTTCTGGTCATCTACTCTCTTCGAGAAACAAAATCAAGTGTCACACTCCGGAGTCGGCATAACCTTCCCGAGGGCAAATAACAAAATCTTCCTACGTACAAGGCTTATGTTATTTAACTATGAGAGTTGTGCCTAGGTCAATTTTGGTCCCAAAACTAAGGCTTTACCTAGAGAATTTGTGCTTAGGATTATCCCTCTCTGGTAAAAAATAAGTTTCCTTGGAGAAAAAGTTCCTTAATTAATTATGCTAAAAAAATCCACCATAACCCCTCCGAGGGCAAAAACAAAATTTACCTAGGAGATTTGAGTCTAACGTGATCTTGGTACTAAGACTAATGTATACCTAGGAGAATTGCGCCTAAACTAACCTTGTTTTCAAGACCATGGTGTACCTCTCTGAGGGTGAAAAATCACCTCCTAGTTTCAATGCCATGGTGTACTCCTCAGGGGTCGAAGATAGAATCAACCTATGGTCTCAAGACTATAAATGTACCCCTTTGAGGGGAAAAATAAACCACACCATGATTTCAAGAATAACCCGAAGGTCTCAAGATCATGGTGTGCCCCTCCAGGGATAAAGATAGAATCACTCCATGGTCTCAAGACCATGGTGCAAAGATAGAATCACTCCATGGTCACAAGACAATAGTGTAACCCTCCGGAGGTGAAGATAAAATAATCCCATGATTCAAGACCATGAAGTATCCATTTGCGGGTGAAAAATTTATACTTAGGTTAAGATTGGTACAAAGACCAAGGCTAACCCTTCGGAGGTGAGGAAATTTTACTTGAGTATGAAGACAATGGATTGACGAAACAACTTAATACTTGAAAAATGTTCAATTATCTAAGGGGGTAAAGGCATATGGAAGAATACTCGAAACCAGGAAAAAACACAAAGTAGCAAAGTAAAGGCATAATATCATATATAGATAGAAAACAAGACATAAGTGGTGTTGGTGCAAGATAAGGTCCTAACTCATAGACAAGTTCTAGTAGCAACAAGTGTAGCTGGGAAGTAAAGTAAATAATATAATACTATCTAAAAGTAGAACCTCGTATATATAAGAGACTTTAGATCTAAATTATCCAAAAAGGAAGAATAGCTAAGTTGATGGTACGGCAAAAGTGCTCGCCTAAACTCCTCCCTTTCCTCGACAACCTCCGAAGTAACATCTCTTGTATTAACTCTAACGATCTCTACTCCATCCTCAATCAGATCCCTTAATGTTTAGAATAAACCTAAAAGTAGGAGACACTATGCCTTGATGCAAGTCATCAATATCCAAGTCTGGATGCTTCTTCTGCATGAAAGATAAGGCTTCATCATACCCCAAATCAAAGTATTTCATGCTACGCTCCACCACTAATCAAACTCTTTGCCAGCACAGTAACCTGCGAGGTGTTTCTTCAAGCAATCTTCAAAGTCTTAAAGTCAAGAAATTCAATTGCCAACTTTTTCTTACTAGCCTTAAGTTAAGTCTTGTGAGACTCCTGAATCTTCTTCAAATTTCTTCTTTTATAATTAGAGCACAAAGGTTTCTCAACTCTCTCTTATTATCCATTTGGCAATGTTAAGACTTTTATCAAAGGTCGACTCACTTCCTCTAAATTAGAGTCATGGTACACTTTTATTGAGAAACATACACCTCGCGAGTGGATGAAGTACTCTTACATCGAACCAAAGTGGGAACCCAATGTGGACAAGAAGCAAGTACTACAAAAGTAGAAGCAACTTGAATAGGAGCCTCAACTAAAAGTGAAGATGGAAAAGTAGGCTCAGAGGAACCTTAGCTTTCTTCCCACCTGTAGGTTGTGCAAGAGCTTCTTAATATTATCTCTTGGTACCTTTAGTCCTAATAGTAGATCCTTCGTCATGTTCAGATGTATCCTTATGCTTTATCTCTTTCACTCCAAAGCATAGTCATGAACTTTGTAGCCCACATAGTTCGCCACAAGATTAAGGGAAAGAGTTAATTCTAAGGCAAAATCAATATCAAAGTTATAACTATAAAGGAAAAAGAAGACATGCAAAGAAATACTAAAAATATGTGTGTAAGTCAACCTAAAGGAAGAGTGAGATCAAGCTAATAGGATTCAATCTTGCCAACACTTACACTTGCTCATGCTTGCCCACAGAGTTCTCACAGAGATCCTCTTGCTCAGTTTTATTAGTGGCTTCTTCACTAGAGCTATTTCGTTCAGATTCACTCTCATAGTTAACTTAGGCAAAGCAACTACCCTCAGGTGCTCTCATGAAGTGGTGTTTTTTGACTCGGTGCAAGTGTGAATATTTGGGTGGCATTCCCATGATTGGAATATTGATTCTATGAAAATTCACCCTTACTTTGGAAATGAAGAACCCCCAAGAAAGGCCTACTCATAAACAAAGTTTGCAGAAATCCGCTTGGTTTATGTCCTTGGTCTAAGGAACTCATATATATTTTCCTTTCTCAAATAATTAACCACAATGGGGATAATTTCCGAAGTATCTTATCAAAGCCATGCTCCCAAGAAACAACTAGCTCCATTACCAACATCAACTCAGTATAACTCAAGTGGTTCAATGGTTGTTCTAGATTCATGTTAAGCTCATGACTCGAGATACCCATGTTGGGTGCTATAGTGGAGTTGGGAGCTATAGTATAGATAGGTGCTATTGAGTTGAGCTATGGTAGAGTTGGATACTATGATTGAGTTGGATGCTATGGTTGAGTTGTGTGCTATGGTAGAACACAACTCTATGGTTGCAGTTGGGTATTATGTGTTGACTGGAGCCAAATTCATGTTGGGTGCTATAGTAGAATTGGATGCTATAATGGTATTAATTAGGTGCTATAACGGAGTTCAGTGTTATAATTGAGTTGGGTGTTATGGTAGAATTAGGTGCTATGATAGAGTTGGCTGCTATGGTAGAGTTGGGTGCAATGGTTGAGCTGGGTACCATGGTAGAATTGGGTGCTATGGTGCAATTCAAAGCTCAAACTCAACTTAAAGCTCAATCTCAAGTTCAAGCCTAACCCGGCTCAACCTCAAACTCACCCTCAAGCTCAAAACCAAGGTTCAACCTCAAACTAAACTTAAAGATCAACATCAAGTTCAAACCTAAGCTCAAATTCAACTTTCTCTCCAGAAGTAAAGCTCGATATTTGAGGTCTTGGTTCTGCTCAAGATTTTATTGGCTCCGATTGAGATATAGGTCAAAGACCACCACAGTACTCTCAACTTGAATAAACTTGGCTTGAGAGTGAGGGACAAATGATGATACATAAATATACCACCCAATAGCCTGCAGACACATGACAAATTGGTCAAGATGCTCAAATTATGAGGGCAATTTGGTCATTTCATCTAAGTTCAAGGCCAATGGTCTGTCTAAGATATTTATGGCCTCCATGGACCAGCTATTTGGTTACGGCCCATTAATTACTCAAACTCATCAAGTACCAATATAAATAGGAAAATTGAAAGGTTAGTTCTCATAACACAACTCTCATTGTAAACTAATTTGTCATTCTTGCTCTCAGACATCATATTTTCCTCTTGTCATACAATCTCTGACTTGAGCATCAGAATCTACTCTGAGGAACAACGCACTGTTGATCTTGTTCTTTGCCTTAGGCATTTGATTGTGAGTACGACGCACCATATTACCCTTACATAGGAGTATTTTTGCTTATTGGATAAATTTAGACCTAGACCTTGTGGCTTTAGTTTTAGACTTAGTGCTGATAATTTTTACACATAAACATAAACCTTTATCAAAATATTACTATGCTGCCAAGATTTGTTCAAATGTCACTAGATTCTTTAGGAAACTCTTTTATATATCAATTTGAACTCAATTCAAGTGTCTTACTGAAACATGCTTTTATTCTTTTCTAGATACAAAAGTTATGAATAGATGTTTTGCAAAACAAAGAAAAAGTACTTTAAATTCGTTTAGGTTAAGAATGATCCCTGAGTTTCTTAGGAGTTAACTATTGTCGTCGTGCCATTATGCCGGGATTAATCAAACATGTCAATTAACAAACAGTTTTATGTGTTTGTTTAATAGGTTTTAAGGATAACGACCCACCAGTATGAGCACATTTAAATTGCTTCCTTTGTTTATTTAAGTGGCTTTCTTTCCTTTATGTAATTTACACATATATTTATGAAATAAGTTATCAAATGTTGTTTGTTCTACTAAATGAGGATCATATTAGTATATGTTATCGTGTTGTTGTAAAAATTATATCAATATATGGTTTTTGCTATGAATTTGGTATGTGCATGTATTTACGTTTAGAGATTTCATAAAAAATAATCATGAAGGCTCTGAATTATAAATGTTTTGGTAAGTAAATCACGGTTTATCTTTTCGACAATGGTACTTGAAATCAGAGTATTTACTCATTTATATCTCTAGTTGTGTCATCGCTAGATCGTGTATACCTGTTAGTTTACATTTCATAGCCGCATGTGCTACTTTTTGTGTTCGAATAACCTTTCTAGTGAGGCAGCCCTTGCTGAGTCCTAGTGCCATTTAAGAGATAATTTTTATTCTTATATAATCTTTTTGGATAGCTTCTCAAGAGATTCCACGGAGTCTCAACTCAAGGAGGCAAGGACGATGTCTCTTATACACATAAAGATGTTCTTTTTTATCTAATGAAATCAAATAAGGTGAATCTTCTTTTTTTACAAAGTTTGAGATCTAATAACCTAATCACACCAATGTGATATGACGTGTCACATTTACGAGCCGCAATGATAATGTTGTGTGAAACTTTATGACTTTTTACATGCTTTGTTTGTGTATGTTTTTTTATTAGTTTTCTTGACAAAAATAAAATAAAAAATTGTTACACAATGTGAATAAATATGTGTGAAAAATGTTGTATAATTATTATACTTATGTAACTAATATGATTTGGCAAAAAGGAAGGCTAGGTTGCTTGTTGAGCTAATTTTTCTCATTTAAGTTTTTTTAGATTTTTTATGTTACATTTTTTCATTGATTAAATTATGGATAAATGACTTCAATAGTCTTTGAAGTTTTACCAATGTTTCTATTTGGTCTCGTAACTTTTGAAAGCGTCTATTAGGTCATTAGACTTCACAATTTAGTTTTACATAGTCCTTTAGGCCATATCCAACTAGGATAATTTTCATTTTGCCCCATTGAGGTTTAGTTTAATTTCTGTTTGCCCCCCAAGTTTAAACATTAGGCAAAATTATTCAATTTTTATTTGTTTGGATAAATATTTAACTATTGACTAGTAATTAACTGATGAAAAGTGATAAAACTAATGTTTTAATTAATTAATGCATTTTCTTCAAACATATATTGTGTTCTAATATATTGTTAAGAATATTATCATTTTATTATAGGTTCATTTGGTTATTTGAATTCCGATTATTTGAATTCCAGTGACAGAATCTATGTATAATTCATGCACCTAATAAAATAAGCAAACAAAGAAGGAAAGAATTAAAAATTAAAATATGAATAATTGTTTATATTATCTCATTGTAATTTTTATTATCAAAATTTTTCACGATACATATTCTTCACCTTTTCAAAAGAATTAGACTGATAAAAGAAAATATTTTTGTATATTTTTCTTAGAACTTTTAGCTTATAGAAGTTGTAAGAAAGGTAGTATTATCATTTTCTATAACCATAAATTAGTTAATTATTTATTATTTAACCAAAACAGTTCCACTATAAGGCTATGCTTTACTTTATTGCACACTGTCTCTTATACACATAGATGTGTATAAACCAAAGCTTCAAGGCTAAAATAAAAATTGGCATAATTAAATTTGACATTGATGGACCATTTAAAACTAAATTTAAAAATTTGAGGATTTGATAAACACTTTTACAAGTTTGATGGACTAAACATGAACATCGTCAAAAGATCATGGACCATTAGTGTCATTTTCCCTTAATTATTTAGCTAATACAATAGACCAAGTAGTACCCTTTTAGTATATGAAAGTATTTTTGTTTAGTATATTAATAGTACTTCATAGTAATATTGCATCTTTGTTTCATCATAAAATAATATTGTGAATATACAGATAGCATCTTTAATTTATTTCACATAATACTATATCAAACTTTCATAATACTTCCTCTTAAAATAATACTATTATACTAGTTGTTTCATACTTAAAAAACATACTCTTAATTTTTATCTTCTTTTTATTATTTTGGGGTTCAATCTCAAATTAATTTAATTATTTATTGAAAGAATATGCATTGTCTTATTAGGCTTTTGATACAAATGTCTTACACATAGCTAAGATTGATAATATTACAAATTAGTTTTATATTATTTTATCTTATTATTGAACACATAATATCTACTTTTTAGTACATAAATTATTTATTTTCATTTATTAACCAAGCACTATGGTAGTAATTTTTACTATCTTTAATACAAAGAGAAAAATACTAATTTAATCTCTTATATTTGGAGTATCGACTAATTTGGTCTCTTATCTATCACAACAGACCAATTTGGTCCTTTATCTTTAAAAAAATTAACCAATTTAAGACGTATGACGAAAATCATAGACAAATTATTAATGGACCAAGATACGTGATAATCGTATACCCATTCATATGTTGTAGGTGATGTTGTAAAAAACTCTATTAGTTTGTTCATAATTTCTATCACAACCCTTAAATTAGTTAATTTTTATAAGGACGAATGACCAAATCAGTCTTTTTAATAAGTAAGGGACTAAATTAGTTGATATTCTAAAAATAAGAGACCAAATTAACCTTTTTCCCTTAATACAAATATTAACTAAACAACACGTAGTAACATTTACAATAATTGATAGTATTGTATTGGTCCCTTTCAATAGTTCTTTTAACATAAGACAATAAGACAATAGTATTACACCAACTTGATGGTTTTCTACTTGTTTTCAAGTTTCAATGATAGTTTGTACTACTTATCGTGGAATTTTGTTTACAAGAATTCAGTATGCATTAATAAAGAATGGTGAAATTTTGAACTCATTTATACTATATATAAAGTAAAGGGAGTGTTTACTGAGAAGTTATTACATGATAACAACTTAAACAGTGGCAAGTATATTAGAAAATTTGCATACTAATTAGTAAAAATAAAAGATGAAATACTTTAGTTACCATCAAAATTCAAATTAATTACTTATATCTTATCCTAATAACAATTCTTCATATTACATAGTAAAAAGTAAAAACAAAATGCTTAGTTAACCATTTGATTTATATTAATACATAGGTCTTATGCTTAACTAGCACTATTTATTTAAGACATTCTCATTATGATTATACTAATGATTTTTGTACACCATTGTGTGACTTATAATAAATAATTTTATCATAATTTTGTATTATCATAAAATAATTATATTATAACGATAATTTTAAGGAAAAACATATAAAAAAAAAAGCGTAGAAAATGTTGAACTACCTATTAAGGAAAGAAAATTTTAAGAGAAATTAATGTAGAAAGAAAAATTAATACTTAAATGTTATCCTTAACTACCATATACTATTTATTTAAGACCATCACATCATTATTATATAACCTACCTCTTAAAGGTTGATTTGTTCCCAAAAAATTACAACAATAAATATTATAGATCACTATATAAGTACCAATTATTTACATATGGTCAAATATAAAGTTATATTATTTATAATATAGCACGATTCTTTCTTACACCTTCTCTTCTTTTCCTTAATCACGTAACTCAAATTTACTATCTTTATCGCTTATCCCCTATACTTACTCCCTATCCTCATCTTCCCATAGTTATTTCCCTTTAATTTTTTCAAAATTTTTAAAACTTGTATAGAACTAATTGTATCACTTCCCATTCTATATTAAAAAAAAAAAACTTTTACTTCATTCATTTTTTCCTTTTTCTCATTTTGTTGACATGATTCAAAAAGTTTTAATCTTTGATCACCATGTCTCAAAATTCATCAGACTTTATTTATGGGAAGATAATAAACTATTTCAAGTGTCATGAAAACTTTTCCACTCTTCAATAATTTAAGGGTAAATCATTTTTAATAAAAATTTAAATGCCATTAGATTCGACTAATTAGTCCAGGACTTTAGTACCTAAAAAATAATGTAAGGACTAAAGTGATAATGACCTAAGCATTAAGGAGTCAAAGTGAAATTAACCCTAAAATTTATTTAGTAACTATTAATTCAATTTTGGATGTGTATAAAAGAGACAGGGATATAAATAAAAATCTATCAAAAAAATATACTTGAATAGTTAAAGTAAATAAAGCTAGGTAATGGAATAAATCAAAATAGTTGAGAATCTTTGTTACAAAATAGATTTAAATATGAAACTAATAATTCTTTACTCTAAATGTTCTTTTACATGATTTTTTTTTTTTTAATGATTCTCTTCTTTTATCTTTTTTAACAAAAATATTTCTTACTCTTTGATTTATTCCATTGAACGACTAATAATTCTTCACTCGAATTCTTTGAAAATTAGAACTTTTTTTTTTAAATGATTTTTTGTTTCAATATTGCTCTCCTAGATGATTTTTCTTTAGTGGGATTTTCAATTGTTGACATCTTGACTGTTAGTCAAGATCCTTGAATTTTTGAGCTTCTAATATCAATTTTGTAATTATTCACTGAATGGTGGAGCATGTAAGGGAAGATTTGTTTTTTTTTTGGTTCTTGGTTCAAAATATTTATACCCTAATTAATTAGTTCTTGATACTTTTTGAAAGAAAAACAAACAGATGTTAATCATATGTACATTCTTTTTATTTTTTTAGTATTCATTTTAGATTTATTAATGTTCAAAAAATATATATATAGATTGAGACTTTGTCAAGGTTGCTAGAGTTTTAATTTTTTTTAAATGATTAATAGTAATGATATGTGAATAACAAGACTATGTTATTTTTTATTGTGTTTTATGGATTACTAAATTTATTAATTAAAATAAGTTACTTTAAATATTTTTATATATTTTAAAAAATTATTTTATTAAACAAACATGAATTTGAAAAAATTTTCATACATATGAAATAAGCATTTTTGATTAAGTACTATAATTCAGTAGATAGTAATTAAATTAACATAATCAATTTTTATAAGAAAACAACATAACAAGTATATTTGCACGTCAACAATTATGTTCCTTATTTGATTTTTTTTTTCAATTTTAATTTATGGTATTGTAGAACTTACTAATATAGTTACTTAGTTTAGTTTTGTTTGTCTTTATTTAGTGAATTGATAAAATTTTCATTTAATTATTACTACTAATATTCTTTTATTCTATAAGTTGAATATAGTCACCCTTCTGTGCAAAGCAGGGGATATCATCTAATACATAAATGGAGAGGGGAGAGTTTTGGCAGCAGTTGCATTTTGATTTGCCATTTATACACTTATCTTAATAATTATTTTATAATAATACCATTATGATATGTGTAACTAATCATAACTTCTTTCAACTCGCCACTACTTGTATTATTCTTTCAATTTTTTGTATAATTTTTTTACCACAATTTCCACTACCATTTACAATAATAATAATAATAATAATAATTCTGTAAATATTTAAAAAAAAAATACACAACCATATGGTGGGTGCTTTTACCCACCAGTATTATATAATAGATAGTACTTGTATTTATTCTAGATACTACTATACAGTCTATACTGGCATCTTGACAAACATGTCTTTATTTAGTAATTTTTTGTAGTTTGCTTAATAATATTATGAGTACTGATGTATGATGTAATTTTTCCTCAATTTATTATTTTTTTTTTTAATTTTAAATTTTATATTGATATAAATTATTTAGTTGATATGATAGACCATGTGGTACATTTTACTATGTGAATTTTATATCTCTAATAGTATTTCCTTTTATATTCCACCTTACTATTTTAAAGGAAATTCTATACTGTTCCTTTATTATATTAAATGAAGTGTTCTATATGATATGTTGAATGGAATAGATGTGGATTATCTATGTCGTTGATTGCATTTGGGGTGTAAGCCTACTGTGCGATGTAATATGTTCTAGGATAGGGAAGTGATATTTAGTAGATGATAAAATTTCAAAATAGTAGTTAGATAATGAGTTAGGTACACTATAGTTAATTTAGATAATACTATATTTCATCCTATAAGTGAGTTTATTTGCTTAACATCATTATTAATAACACATGATGCAATTTTTTTTCCTTTTTTTCAATATTTTTATGTTTGATTTTTCAGTGATCAATAATTTAGTTGATACAATGAACCAATTAAAACCTTTCACTATATTTGAATATTTTCATTTAGATATTTAATAGTACTTCATTTCATATTCCACAGTATATCTTCATCTCTATTTCATCACAAAAATTATTTGACGATAATACAGATAGTACTTTTAATGAGATATCTGACATGATATTATATGAACATCTCATAACACTTTCTCTTATTTTGAATAGTATTACTGCAGTATTTTCATAATTGAAAAATATACTATTTAGTACTATTTAGTTATTTTTTCATCTTTCTTTCCTTTTTGATTTTGCGGTCAATTTCATACTAATTTAACTATTTTGTTAAAGAATTTATATTGCTTATTAGAATAATCAATAGAATTATAATTTAGAAACAAATTCTCTTAGAGATAGCTAAGGTTGATAAAATTACATGTTGATTGCAGGTTTTGAAGTTTCTTGATAACTAAACAAGATTTGTAAGTTGTACGCGTAATACTGATGAGGTCAATCAATAACTTGCTAGAAGATGTATGATAACTCTATTCCTATTTTCCTCGCCATTATTACTTCTTACCCATTTCTATTCAATCTTATTTTGATAGCTACAAAACATGTTTAAACTCTCATGCTAACACTTTCACTAGGCACTGACCATAGGGAATCAAGACTAATTATTTTCAGCAAAGAAAATTTAATTTATATTCTCAACTATATATATTTCAAGTGTTCAAGAGACTCATAAAAACAATATATATAGATTCAAAATTAAAAGACAGTATAGATTCCAAAATTTAAAAAGACAAGCCTAGCTACCTAATTACTGTTCAACCAAAATATAGGAGCCAGTGAATGTTTGCATTTGACCATAAATTTATATCAATTTAAAAATTATAATTCTTAACATTCTAGTTTTTAGTAAGCTCTAAAGACCAACTTTTACAATTCTCGAGTGTATAGATAATTTTCATACTAGCTGAAATTTGTGCAATCCCATGTAAGCAATTTACTATGCTACTGATTATCCGAAATGTTGTAAGCCACTGAAAGAAAAAAGGAAAAATTAACAAATTAAATACAGAATATATTAAAAAGAACATTTGTAAAGAATTGCAGATTTCTCAACTAAATTATAAAACTAAATTTGATATAAATAGAAATTGAGCATCGATATTAGAATGAGTATGATTCAACAGAAAATAAACTCACTGATTTCATCATTTTATTGTACTAATTGATATTTCTAATAATAAAGATGTTTAATAGTATTATTAAACCATAACAAGATTATTAGGGGTCGAAATGACTATTATGATATGCGCTTAATATGGAGAGGGAGAGTATATTTAACCCATCCCTGATGGTAACTACTAAATTATATCTTTTCTTAATTAGGGAAATTTTACATTCTCTTTTAAAAAATCATTCCCTTAACTTTAAAAACTTGAACAATACAACCTTTTAAAACACATGGTGTTATACTGTATAATTCTTTAAAGCACAAGGAAAATGATTCCCTAAAAGGGACCATAGAATTTTCCTCTTAATTTTTTGGAGAATTGTTTGCAAACCTAGAGGCAGAAACAAGGAAAAAGTTGATGAAAGGAAATTAGATCAATGGCGATCTGTTATAAAATGATGAAATCAGGGCTCTATGACCTAGATGACATCCTACTGTATCACCAAGTTAACATGAAAAATCATTGACGAGTCTTTAATTTAAATTGGTCAAGGATGTTAAATCCTCAATTAGATCCCACCCCTTATAAGAGTTCATTAGTGTAATAGATTCTCTTATAGAAAAATCTAGCTCCGCCTAACCCTCCCTCCACAAAGAAAAGAAAAAACAATTAAGAGTACTTGCCTAAGATGCTCAAAATGTAATAGTCATTAAATAAACCAAGGAATTAGAATTTTTGTGAAACTTTTCGGTGTTAGATTTTGATTTTCATCTCTATCTTGGACTACCTATCACGTTCATTTGATTTGATAAGTTACTAGACACCTCTCATGTTCAGCAAAGTACATATAGTCACCTTTCATTTATTTTTTTTCTTGACATACATATTTATTGTAATGTATCGTTGAGCAATGTTATGTTTACTAACAAAGTCTCTTTTTAGTTTAATCCAATAAATATTATTTTTTTTCAAAAGAAGCAAAACAATTATTGTTGTCTTCCACTTATCCTTTAGTGACTCGAAGCCATGAGTTCATGACCAATGAATCAAAGGAAAAGCATCTTACCAAATACGCTACACTTCATTGTCATATTGTTAAGAAAATATATTCTTTTTATCCTTCTATAAAAGTTTTAAGAATGTATAGTTAATCAAGTGTGTCCATCTTTTAGATTCAATAATTATTCTTGAATGCCAAGGCTATAATAGGTTTTCTTTATGAATTTGTTGTAGAAATTCTTTAATTGAGTACCACCTTTTAGGTCATCAGCCCTAAAATCTGATAAGAACAATCTTGGTAACTATTAGTACTGGATATGATTCGAGATTAAATACCATAAATTCTTCAAAACATTTAACATCATAATTCTAAATGTTTCTAGATAGCAATTTTTTAAGTTTTGGTAGCTTCCTAGTTACACCTTTATTCCTAGTAGTGATATGGGCACATTTTATAAACCCTCTTCAGATTATCATAGAATATGTGTTAAGTCAGAATTGTGTCTAACAAAAGAAAGAATAAGTAGTGGATAGTAAAGGTTCAAAATACTCTTGAACCTTTGACCAACTACTATTGATAAAAAGATTTGAAATTTCATTTTCATAAAACTACTAGAAGTGCTATTGAAATAATGAACCACAAATTCCTAAAATGATCTTTTGCATTTCACAAAAGCAATCAAGGGTATACATTGCCGAAAAGTTTAGCATTCTTAGAAACAAACTGATAATCACATCGATGTAGTGAAAGTGAAGGACATAAATGGAAGTGAATGTCAGCAAGCTTGATGCAAAGATCAAAATTTAGAAAGTGTGTTCATAAGACTATACATGTACCTGAAAACCAAAGAACTCTAGAAAATACAACAAAGAGATCATCTATATATATGGCTTTCAATAGAAATTAAAGTAGTTGTTTATTGTTTTACCACAAAAGGTGGACAACGAATTGTTAAGTATATATATATATATATATATATATATATATATATATATATATATATATATATATATATGTATATATATATCTATATGTATATATATATCTATATGTATATATATATACATACTTTCACTATACATAAATGTGTAAGTATCAATCACTAGTAACATAACTACATGATATTATCAGTGGAATAGATTAAATCAAATTAACTTAATCGAAACAATAAAGCTAAACACACAGAACTGCCAGTGCTAGTAAAACTGAACTTGGCGTCTTGTTTTTAGCACTAAAAAGAACTATTATGTATTAGGGAAAAGCTCAAAAATATTTTTTATCCTAAATACGACTAATAATATATGTTTTAAAGCCTCAAATGTTCTTTTTAGTTTGTTAAGTGAAAGAACTCAAAATTGAAGGTATATAACATAAATACAAACTATTAAGATTAGAAGGATAATTCAATCTGAGCAGCAATTAAACAGTAAAGAATTTAGCAACTAATGGTATGCATGTAAAAAATTGGACAAGTAAGACCTAGAGGCAGATTCTATTTTTTTGTCCATCGGAATAAATGTAGAGACAATTTGAGGGAGTGAGAATATCCCAAAATAAAGAACTAACCAATCAACACCGTGGTATATGTAATATCACAACTGAGTTGAAAATACCAATTTTCCAAATAATTATGGTTTTATAATAAACTATGCAAGTCTGGTTGTAGTATTGATAAGTATATTGTTGAAATTCAGAAAACAAAACATGAATAACAACTACTGAGTATCCATCACAACAACAATTAAGCAACAAGTAATTTGCCATCTATGGCATAAATTAATAACATTGGTCAAATCAGACATGAAGGAAAATTATTGGTCGTCCATGGAATATCTCAAAATAAGTCAAATTAAAAGCAATAAGATTAAGCAATGAATATTGGGCAACAAAAGAGTTTCGATAAAAAGCTGCGAAATCGGCGAGAAAATTGGGCAGTAAAGGCGACGAATTGATCTTTAGAATGTGGAAGTATATATGGATGCGGATGGCAGAATGAAAAATGAAGATGAATCACGTTCTTCATATACAACAAGTTTGGGAGTAAGAAGTTTGACACAGTTTAAGGGATTGAGGAATGGGGAGGAGTAAAAGAGACGGGGATGAGAAATATTGGAATCCATTCCTTATGACTTTCTGGTTTCTAGTTTATAGAGAAAAGTTTGTAAGTGAAGAGTACATATTAAATTATATGAATTTAATATGATCTACGGGTTAAAAATTATTTTTCACTATCTAACGGTCAATTTTATACTAGTTTTTTTTAAGAGAATTTACAGTAAATTTTCACTTGTTCTTAATAACCTAAACCCATGACTTATCACAAGAATGTGTAGTTTTACTATTTGAGGTGCCTAAGGGTATGGAACCCCAGAGCAATTGTAGAATACCCTATTTAATGTTGCTTATAAACTATTTGAGAATAAGAAAACATTTTACATAAAAAACTTTTTCAAGTCTTTGTAAAAAATTTTGAAACACTTTCCTAAAAAATATTTCCAGTATAACCAAGCATTTGAAACACTTTCCTAAAAAATTATTTTCAGTGTAACCAAGCAAATCATAGATAAAGAGTGTTCATATTGTTCTACCAACCCAAAAAACCTATTGAACCGATTCATTCCGAATAGTAAAAATAGGATACCTGAAGCGGTTAATAAAATCGAGTCAGGTAACAGGTCAGATATTACTAGTTTTGGGTCAAAAATTTGCGACCTGGGCGAGTACCCGACCTAATCGATATAAAGGTATAGTAACTTTGTAATTTTACATATTAAGGCTAATATTAATGAATTTTTCCTCCTCCCTTCCCATTCATAGGAGTATATGTGTAATTTCTAGTCATTTTTCATATATTTCTAAAAATGTTGACACTAAAAAAAATGTAATTATGGACTGGGTTGGGTAGCCTATCATCCGACCCGCTTTGATCCGATACCCAATTAAGAGGGTATCCTATGCATATAAATTGGGTATCAGGTCGCTTTTTTCTCCATCCAGTATAACCAAGTCGGATTGGTTAATGACCCTATAAACTGGGTACCCGATCCATAAATATTCCTAACAATAGATAACCTTGGTTTTCCGTTTTCCATCTAAATTCATCCTATATTGTTGTTTGTAATAAGTGAAATCATCTCAATTTCTATAATACCAAGCAAAAAGTAAAAAAAAATATAAATGAAAGGAAGTGAAGCAACTTTTAAATATTATTCTAAGTATAGATAGATTTTTATACTGGTGAACTAGCATTTTACACCAATGCAACGCACGGTTTTTATTTATTTAAAAGGAAATAATAATATTATGATGAACATAACTCTTTAATAGATTGAACACTTGCAAAGACATTTCAATACAATGGAAGGATGAAAAAATTGTAACTTTAGTCATAATAAACTTGAATATTTCCAAAGCATAATCTGCATACTTAAACTTGACTCAAATTGTGTAGTATCTGAAGCATCTGATTAACTAATTTTGAGAAGCAATATCCGAAAGTAGATATACTTTTACACACACTTTAATTCTTTGTAACTTTCTTCATAAACTCACCATGGCATTCTTTCATGACAAAGTCACAATTAAATATAAGCATAATAAAACAATAAAATATAACTTTAAGATTGAAAATTCAATATCATAAATACAGTGTCAATTAAACAAAGGAAATAATAGAAAATTTTCATTATATTCTCGGTGTAGTATCAAATGTATACATTCGCAAAAAAAAACTTGAATTTATTGTGTGATGAATTTCACTATACTTTATCCCCTTTATGTTTAAAATTACTACACTGTAGTCCCTAATATTATTAGGCACTAAAGTTCCTAGCATACGGTTAAATCTAACAGTTTTTGTTTTTTATAGTTAAAATAACATATTTACCCTCAAATTATTATTGTGTAGACAATTTTTTCCATGACATCCAAAATATCTTATTTTCTTTAAGTAAATAGAGTTTGATGAATTTTGAGATATAGTTATAAATGATGAAAAATTATTAAATCGTGTCAATAAAATGAGAGAAAAAGGGGAAAAAACAAATGAGGTAAAAGGAGAAGAAAGATGAGAATGAGATTTAGCCCTATCTTTCTTTTATTTAGACAAAGTTAAAGGCTGTTTTTTGTCAAAAATAGAAGCAATGTTGAGTTAGATTTAATAGATTGACTTAAATATCTAAAAGATAACGTTAAGAATTAAAGTAATAATAATCCTAAATGTTAAGGGGTAAAATGAAATGAAAGCTTTATTGCATGAAATCTTTGACAATCGGGTAAGATATCTAAGCAAGATTACATAGAGCTATTAATACCACCGAAGGAATTTAAGGAACTTAATTACAATTAATTTTTGAAATATCTCACATCATGAATAATTAAAATACCTTACATCATGAATAATTCTTATACCTTAAATCATCTACGCGAAACAGAAAAAATCATTCCTTAGAAGTTGGATAAAATTCTTGTGCTTGTATCTGAATATATTGTATTAATGTATTAGGAGAAGAAATAAATAATATTATATGAGGGGCGATAAGGATGAATGTGATTCTTAGTTAAAACCAAATGTTATGTGATTTTGATCAGAATAAATTAAACAAGTTACTTAATTTTTTCTGCATTTTTATGTAAGTATAATGTATTACATGGACAATGAAATCATAGTTACATAGGTGGATAAGGATGAACATTGATTTTTATTTAAAAACAAATACTAGGAAATTCCGACAAGAATAAATTAAATTAGATATTTAATTTTAGCTGAAGTTGTCCACAGGAGAAAGAAAATAAGAAAGAAAAGATCGACAATTGAGAAGAGAGAAAATATTATTGCTTCGCAAAAGTATGTTACAAAAACTTGCTGTCTATTTTGCTAATTATGGTATAGAAATGGAGGAAAGGTTGAACAACAATATCCAGATGGATTGTTCTCATCCGTGTAAGGTTTGCTTCCACTCATCTATATTGAATCTCTTAATATCATAACAGCACCTAAATTTCATAATCAAATAATATTTCATTTTGGTTATTGCCATCAAGTCTCTTGCTCCTGTTAAGCTATAAGTCCTAGACTAGAAAGGAGATTAGCTTGGTATGAAGTCAGTTACTAGATGCAATTGCGTATGTGTATATATATTTATATATTAAGATTCAAATCAAACTAAACAAGTACTACCAAATATCAATTCAAGAGTCAATTTTTGTTTATTTTTCTTAACTTCAACAATTTAGCGGTTGGAACATTTTATCTCCTAATATAAGACAGTGATATTTTCTTCAAAAGCCTTAAAAATATAGGACTTATAAGGATCATTAAATGAATGAATGTGTAATTAAAATCTTATACAATTTTATCCCGAATAAAGGAAAGTTTTCAATCAAATTAATTATTCAATCATTAAATTATGTGTAGATGTACAAATATATGTACCGGGAAAAGCATATATTCACATTTAGTATTCTTTATGGATGTATTTTGAAAATAAACCCAGAGAGAGAAGAGGGAGTTGGAGAAGGGTTCTTAGCTAGGGTAGACTCTTAGGTAAGAATTTTTCTAGTACAAAATAAAGAAAGAAGATAAGAGGACGCATTCACTAGAGGACCGTACGCAGCAAGAAGGGTCAGGATAGGCCCACCTAAAAGCAACAAGAGGTATGCCCAAAAATTAATGAACATCAGCTTAAATTTGTATTGAAGTAAGTTATTCATGGGGTTTATGCATTTTGATCACATCATTTGATTGAAGCAAAGCTATTCAAGAGAAAACAGATAATCTATTCAATTTGGGTCTATTTAACACTTAATCGGTGAAATAAATTAGATGGGTTATATGTATAGTTATTCTGTATTGTATATTTAATACTTCGAAACAAAGAGAGAATTCTTAGATTTTATGCTGCAACTAATTCCTTTTCATTTGATGATGTTCTATGTTATGTTTGTCAGTGCGTAATGTGGACATATTTGTCATGTATGTTGGGTTTTGTTTTATATTCCAAATTTTTGGATTAGATTTTGTATTACTAGTAAGATATATACCCGCAGCATTGAGGTATTATCATATTTCATAACAATTTCAGACATTTTATTTTTCTTGTATTTTGGACAATATAAGTGTATGGATTTTAGTTTGTATATACTAACCTTTGGATAAGATCTACATCTTAGTTTTGCATCAAAAGAACACACAACTAGGAGTTAACAATGAAAAACATCATGCAAATCAAAGATCCATACAGTTTTTAGAATTTATAAGATGTGTAATCTAAATTCAAATCTCTTTCATTCATAGGGATGGCCACTAAAATGATATATTTGTTCATTCATTCTATTTTTCTTTCTCCTCATAACTTATGGAATATTTTGCAGATACATTTAAAAGTATATTTTTTTCGAAATGGATAATGACAGAAGGTTTTCCCAATTGGGTGGAGAAGAGAATGCACAAATTGATGATGATGGTCGCCCTAAACGAAAAGGTAAGATCAAATATAATACATGTCTAGGTAATTTACAATTTCAGTTTTAGTCCCTTTTTAATGAATTTAGTTAACTCTCTTGGTAAATTTTCTCACTTTAATTTTCGTTATTTGACTTTGTATTCTACATATTTCCAATATCCCCAAATGTTTCTAAATTTACAATCTTTGAGGACATCTAAAAGCACCTTGGAAGTGTGAATTCATGAATACAAGGGACCAAAGGTACAAAAATTAAAATATTAGGATTAAATTTTAAGATATCTACAACTTAGTGAGCCTGCATGTTTAATAGACATGAAAAACTATGGACTCAATTGAAACTATTTTAGAACATAAGGGACTTCATTATCAACATATGTATCTTGTGTATAAAAATATGGACTAACTTCCATTTGCACCCTTAATGTTTGCAACAGCTTTTACTTTGCACTCTTAACTATTATTTTGGAAACTTTGCACCTTAATTGTTCCTGCTCTGCTCAATGGCTTTTATTGTAAATGAAACTATACTTAACATCTTTTACTAATTGTTTGAAACTTCTAAGGATTGTTTCCATTTCTCAACATTGAAAGGAAAATGTGGTAGCATAGAGGCGCATATTGATCATATTGTTGAATCAATCATGCGTAGATTCTAGTAACTTGGTATGAATCGTTAACATTCTGATATCTTATGTTCAAAATAAATGTTTATAGTCCAACATGGTAGTCAATGATAATTTTAGGTTGCAATGCGTTCAATATAAAAGTTGAGGGTAAAAAGTAAGAAAAATTAAAAATATTAGGGGTGCAATGTTTGACATTATTTATAGAATTATGTGCTTTTCTTTTATAGTCTAAATTCACCTCCTAACACTATTTAACTTTTATTTTCAAGGAACACTTATGACTGCAAGTGTCATATCATAACATCTGTGATTGGTTCTGGAGTCCTATCTTTGCCTTGGGCAATCGCTCAACTAGGCTGGATTATTGGGCCTGTAGCACTGATCCTTTTTGCACTCATTACTTTGTTCGCCTCAACTCTACTGGCAGATTGTTACAGGTCTCCAGACCCAATTACTGGCAGAAGAAACTACATTTATATGGATGTAGTCAAAGCAAATCTTGGTAATTTATTTATATCATCTCTATTCATTAGATAACCATTATTGAACTAATGCTTTTTTTGTGTTTCCTCACCTCTTGGCATCCTAGTTGTTTCAAGTAGTATAGTCACCCATCTATTGGTCGTAAATCCAAAGCGGATGGGATTAAAAAATTATTGTACATATAATTAGAAATTTCAACTAGTGCAGGAGGGCGAAATATTCAACTTAGTGGAATTGCCCAATATGTTAATCTCATTGGATTTACAGTGGGATATACTATCACTACATCCTTTAGCATGGCGTAAGTGATAGAAGAATTTTTATCTTTGTAATCACAATTTAATTCAAATGTATTTAACCTTCAATGTTCTATTTCTTTTTTTTTTTTTTTTTAGGGCCATTAAAAGATCATATTGCTTCCATAGACATGGTCATTCTGTTGGTTGTCATACATCAAATAATCCATTCATGATCACTTTTGGGATTATACAAATTTTCATTAGTCAAATTCCGAACTTTCACGAGCTCTCAGTTTTATCTCTTATCACTACAACTGTGTGTTTTCTTCATGCTTCCATTGGTCTTGGACTTTCCATTGCTAAAGTTATAGGTTAGTAATGTCATGACAGTTCCAATGAATTTACTTATATTGGATACCTTTAACTTGAATATTTCTCGATTTACTTTTTTCCTTCTTTATGTTAAGATAATTGATTTGTCTAGATTAATTTATAATATTGAAGTACATATTTTTAGAGACTTATACTAATTCACATCATAGCCTATCTCACTTGCAAAAATAACATTCTTGAAGGAGGGCCGCATGTTCAAACAAGCCTAATTGGAGCACCTATTGGAGAGGATATGTCTAGAATGGACAAGATATGGAGTACCTTCACAGCACTTGGAAATTTGGCATTTGCATATGCTTTCTCAGATGTCCTCATTGAAATACAGGCAAGCTATATTTTAAGCTAAAGCGTTACTAGGATTCCATTGCAGTAGAACTGTATCACAAGTATACACGTTATCTTCTCAATTTCTTTGTCAACAAAATCAAAATTAATATCAAACTATTTATATCTTGCTGTTAGTGCTCTCTTTCAAATTGTATCATTTTATATTTTGTGCATGATCATTTAAAAGTCATTTGCATATATTTAAGCATGATAGCTCCTTACCTTCCATACTGTCATAATCATTTAAAAGTTATTTGCATGATATTTAGCCATGATAACTCTTTCCCCTCGATATTGTCTTATTCATCTTCTCATGAACAAATGTACACAATTAAGTTTGTTTTTACTCTTCACTTCCTTAAACATTAGAACATATTACATTTTATTTATATTTTGAGTAAAGATTGAGTTGTGGAATTAAATTACAGGATACTCTTAGGTCAGGGCCACCGGAAAATAAAGTCATGAAGCAGGCTTCTTTTACAGGAATTTCCATATCCACTTTGTTCTACATCCTGTGCGGCCTTGTTGGCTATGCTGCCTTAGGAAATAATGCACCAGGAAATCTATTAGCAGGATTTGGTTTCTTTGAGCCGTTTTGGCTTATTGATGTTGCCAATTTATGTGTCATAATCCATCTTGTCGGGGCTTACCAGGTAAACCACATTTTAAAGATAAATATGCATACATAAATAAAGTTAAGTAACAAATTAACAAATGCTTTAAGTTTAGCCTCTAGTATTTTCATTTTGCCTTGAAAACGTACATAGAATTAGAGGGTAAATTTGAAATGCATTCTTCAAGTCCAATACACATACATAAACTTGAAGGCTGAATCTTTATATAGACGCATATAGATACATATTTATACACATATACATATACATACACATAAATGTGTGTGTATGTGTATATATATAGCTTATATGTACTTGTGTGTACTGCGTATGTGTGCAATCAAGCTTGTATGATCGTTATATAATGTTATTGATTCTTGTGTTCTTTGCATAAGGATAGTAATTGAAGAAATTAATGCAGTATATGCAATCCCTAATTATTTATTTTTGTTGGTGAATTTTTTAATAAAAAATATTTTATTTTAGTCTCATCAAGATCATGAATTCAAATAAGAGAATTCTACTAAAACAACTGCTAGGTAGCTAACTCAAAATGGGATGACACACTACTTTCCAATTCACGTTTTCCTTCACAATAATTTCAGTAAACTAATGAGATGATCCTCTAAAATTTCTGAAGTGTGCGTAATGTGTGAAAATATCTAAAAAAAACTTTCTAGAAGGCAATGCTAGCTATAAGTTCTATAACATATCTTGTTTTTATAACATGTACATGAAGAACTTTGCTGAAAAAAAATCTCTTTATATCTAGAAAGATATTCTATAGGCAAGTGAATTGTTTTCATTAATCATTTAAGTATTCCTTGTGCAGATATGTTGCCAGCCAGTGTTTGCATTTATAGAAAGTCGGAGTAGACAAAAATGGCCAAATGCTAGATTGATCAACAAAGAGTACCAAATTAATTTACCAAATAATGGTCACTTTAGATTCACTCGCTTCAAGATAATTTGGAGAACAATATATGTCATACTTGCGACTTTATTGGCTATGTCTTTGCCTTTCTTTAACGATTTTGTGGGACTTCTTGGAGCACAACATCTTTTTGGCCACTAACGGTCTACTTTCCAATAAAGATGCATATTGCACGGAAGAATATCCCCAAACCTTCACTAAGATGGTTTTGGATGCAAACTGTATAAGTGCTACATGCTTGATTACATCACTTGCTGCTACTATTGGATCGGTTGGAAGCATCATCAAATCACTTCAAACTGTCAAATTCTTTAGATCAATGTCATAATTTGTCTGTGTTTTCTTTTTAGTGAATTCGATATTCTACTTACACCAAACTTGTGAATGTTGTTTAAGTGTTCTACATTATTACGTAAGTTGCACCACATATCTGAACATGATATATCATATGACACATGGAGAAACAACGTACATCAAACATTGCATCTAAAGCAAGTGGAATTTCTTATGTTCTAGAACTTTGAATGGATGGGCTCGATGAGAATATCCCAGTAAATTTGGAGAAACATCATTTATCATTGTATTGTTTGTAAAGCAAACTTGAGTGTGCTATTTAATTATTACTAGTTCTTTTTTTTTTTTTTTTTTTTGCCTCACACTTCGCTTAAGGATTGCCGGTTTTTTATAAGATTGAATAATATAGATGGGTTAATGGAATGAAATGTAGAAATAATAAGTGTAATAACATATGGTAATAGCATTAGCTAATAATAATCATGTTTAAAACTGTAAAGCAACATTAATATTTTCATGGAAAAAATGTATATGGAGATTCTGTTTGAAAATGATGGTAAATTGTAAGAAAAACAGTACTACTTTTAATTTATCATTAATGAGAATTAACGGTGTATAATATTAATATAAAGAAATGTATAACTAATTCAAAATATACTATATTTTAAGGAATGTGGAATAATATAAATGTGAAAGAAGTAAACAGGTATTTTATATTGTTTAAACATACAAAATTTAAGAAAGGTAAATCACGACTCATTTCTTTGACAATTTCAATACTTCCAATCCAGTTTACATTATTGTTCTCAATTCTGTCTAGCTATTTTGACTCATCAATTTCAATACTTTCCTTCTATACAATCTCATTATGTTTCTTAATATCACAGCAACAGCAGCATCCCTGTTTGAAGTTGTTGTTTATTTTGAATCATCCATCTCTCTGCTTGGAGTCGTTTAAACTCATTATTTCTGAAAGCATCCAGAACATGGTCTTCAAATGAAGTTCTATTTACACGATCATCATCACTTTTCTTTGCAACTTCTTTTTCTTCATTTATCTCAGTGAAGTCCTTATCAACTGGTCTAACTCTATAATTTTCCGTCCATTGGCTTATTTCAGCTACAAGTGATAGTTTCCTTAACAACAGTATCGATTTTATTCTCACTTTCTTCCCTAGTTAGCTGATGAACTTGGAACAACCTCTTCTTTACTGATTTGCTCGACTTCAATTATCCCTTCATGGCAACCACAAAATCTTTAGGTTTAAAGTTATTGGGACCTTTCTCCCCATTATTCTTCCAAATCCTTCTTTGGGTGCTTGTCCCTGGTGCAAATCCCTTTGGGGCAGGGTCTTGAGTTTTTGGAGTTGTTTTTCTTCTCTATCTTCTTCTTGAAAAATCTACAAAATCCAAAATTTGAGAGAAAGATCAGAAAATCAGAAAAAGGTTATAACCCAAAATGTTCAAATACAAAAAAAAAAAAAAACAAAAATTAATTCGAATAAGCTAAAATTGGAGGGAAAATATATCAAAAGTAGTAGTAGATAATGAAAAACAAGCTTGTAATCAAAATATTGGTAATAGAAAGAATTAAAAACAATAGGAAAATACAATATTATACACAACATTGCACCAAATGGAGTAAAGAGAGCAACTTTTACTCTTTGGATCACAAGGATTTAGATTACCATATTTAATTTGGAAAACTATAATTTGACTACAAAATTTTCATGCTAATTCTAAGTTAAAATATAAAATCATAAAAATAAACAAAAGTTACATTATATTTTCCTATCAAGAACCTTATTAACCTTCATAACTTTAACCTATATTTCAATTGATGACCACCCAAGAATGTCTCATGAAGTATGATAAAATATAACCTTAGATTTTTGTTTATAAAGAAACAATATCTCTTGTACAGAAATCAATATATAACAAAATTAAGAGAAAAGAGCGAGTCATAACAAAAAGATTGACATAGGAGTAAGCAAAGTTTTAGAACAATACATTTGCTTTTAGATACCATTTGGGCTGAAAGAAAACGCAATTCACAAGAAAATAAGCTCCAGTACTAATATGAGTATCAAACAGATCTCAATATATAATCTCTAATATCATAATATAGAGAATCTACAGATGGAAAATATATGTCCTACTACTGCTTCAAATACACAGCTTTTATCTCTCTCATAAGACTTAATGCTTAATGAATTATGAATTCCATAATCCTAGTGTAATCCAGTAATCAACTCTGTATTTTTAAAATTAGAAATTATGCATTACAAAAAAAAATCCTAAAATTTCTCATAACGGCAGTAGACTTAAAGCTATTGAACAAAGCCATAGACCAAACCACGGCTATATTCCTTGCCTACTAGTTTTCAAAGACATTTTCAAAAGATACAATATTTCTAAAACATGAAAATTTCTAAATGGAGTCCAATAATAGACTTGCATAACAACTTTATTGTAGTAGGAGCTGCATCTTTTGTTAATTTAATAATTATGAACATGTACAACCACTAAAAAATCATAAGTTGAAAGGTTAATAAATTAACAATCAAAAGATGAAAAGAACCATTTTTGCTTGGCCTGTGGAGAACCGAGTGAATCTTAAAACCGTAAAAATAAGGGAAATATTTCACCTAATATACAATAAAAATCAGATAAATATAGACCAAAATATGATCAGTGGAAAAGAAACTGAAACCCACGGCTGGAGAGGTTTATAAAAGCTCTGAGACAAGCACCACCACCACCAACGAAAAATCTCGGCAAATTAGGAATTTGACTTGAAGCAACAAAAAACCATAGACCAAACCACGACTAATTCGTAGTTCCATGAATTATCCAAAAAATTGGCGTGGACTACGAATTACAAGTGAGCCTTACATTGTTTGGTAAAGTACCCACATCATCGTTGTAAAATACAGGATGTCAAAACTACGATGCTATAGCTACGTATGTGTATATATATGTATGAGATATAGTTTAGATTTTTTTTTTTTCCTCAAAATTGTGTTGAAATACTTGTTAACGAAATTTACAAACATAGAAAATTTGTACCTTGACAAATACATGTATTGAATTGCTATTGATCTAAAATTATGCAATAAAAATAGTACTTGATATAGACTATATAAAATTTGTCAGATCTAGTAACTTTACACAAATATTAAATCAAACTCAATAGATGATGCAATAGATAAATGCTCGGCATGAAAATTAAAAATGAACATATCATTGCCCAAGAATAATCAAAGGATTCAAAACAAATATTGAACTGTTCATTTTACATTTTCTATTTTGGATATAGACATAATTGCAAAACATAGTAATTATATGTTTAAGGATAGCAAACGATTGAGCGGAAATTTACACCTGTGTATATGGCCCAGCACGGAGGACTATAGGCTATCTTTTTATGGCAACTAGGTTTGTATCTTCTCATAGTTCCTCACATAAAATCAACCGAATTCATAAATTCTTGGTAATTCATTTGTAAAAGTTAATGGTGAAGTCTAGAACCCTAATTTTTTTGTTACTTTACTAGAATTTGTTATATTGCTCAGTTATTTGTTTTATTTGCATTTTTTATTCATTTAAACCAAATGCTAAAAGTACTTTCTCTTGTAAAAATAATTAAAACACAGTTTTTTCTCATTTTCTCGTGGGATTGATACCTTACTCTCGCTTTACAATTGATACTCATATACTTACGAGTAGGAGACTAGGTTAATTAAATTTTAGTTAACTTAGTTCACACCGCACCCAAGCTAGCACATCCTAAAAATTTGCTCCATAAAGATCAAATTTAACTTTCAGACCATTCCTAGCACAAGGCTCATCTAGCTGAACCTGAAGAGCTAGCATTACCCCTCTTACTGGTTCCCGTTGAGCATCTTTAAAGTCCTACAAGAATTTATCAACAAAAGAAACCAATGACAAGGAGTCTTTCTCTAAATGATAGTCTCAAACACTTTTGAGTTCCTATTACCCCATTGAGCCAAGAAGATAAGGAGCTTCCTTATTTCTATCATTTTAGTTTTAGAATAACATCTAAAAGTAATAAAATGCCATAACTTTGCTTGAATTACATTACCTAGCCATGAAGGAAACTTGGTGCCCAAAGTTGGATTACATGCGAATACTTTAAAGACATATGGTAGATGTTCTCGATGTGTACTAGACAGCTATGATAGCTTTGATTCAGATGTACACCTTGTTACGTAAGCTAGAAATGGTTAGGAGAATATTCTTATAGACCCTCCAAGTGAAATGCCAACTTTTGGAGGGAACCCTAGCTTTTAGATTTTATTATGGCCCTTTTTACAAGAACCAACCATGGACAAATAATCCCTAGCAATATCTGACCCCATAGCCACATGATTGGTGCTCCTGACAAAGAATTTACCATGTTTATTATAGTGCCATACGCATCTTTCTTGAATAATGTAACTCCCTAAACGATAATCTGATTTAACTATTTTATACTTTATTGAATCGAACAAAATACTAATCTTTTACTTATCCCATTGCTATGTAAGAGAGTCAATAAGTTGATCCACAGTAGCATCCTCAAATAAGACCCGTGGAGATGAGTACAATTTAAAAGACTTAGGCATCAACAACCAAGGATCCTTCAAAGTTTTAATTATCACACCAGAGCCTACCCTTTTCCTATATCCCAACAACATTACACGTCTGCCGTATAGAATACGTTTCCATGTGAGAGATGCATTAGAGCCTTAGGGCCCATCTAAAAGATCTGAATTTAGGAAATACTTTGCTTTCAAAATTTTGTGCAACATAGAATGTTCCAGTTGCAAAATTCTCCGATCTTATTTGGCTAACATAGCTTAAACTCCTTGAAATCTCGCAAAACTTATGCCCCCTATTATTTTTCCTTACATACCTTTTTCCATCTAATCTAGTGAACTTAACTCTTGCCCTATTTCCTACCAAAATTTGCTTACCATATTCATAAGCTCCTTAATAACACCATCTAGCAGCAAAAACATGACATGGCATACGTTGGAGTGGACTAGACTACTACCTTCAATCGAATCTCTTTTCCAGCAATAGAGAGTTGCTACTCCTTCTACCCTTGAACCTTTTCCGTACCCCTTTTTTAATAGAAGTGAACACTTCATTTTTAGAATGTCCTACTATATATGGCAAACCTAAATATTTGGAATGGCTAGCAATCTCAAGAATGTTTTAAGTAACTACTCTCATACGGACCTCTGGCTTGGTTGATCTACTAAAAATATTCGTTGATTTTTCAAAATTAATCTTTTGACCTGATGTCTTTCCATAAATGTTGAGAATTTTTATGATCGTATTAGCTTCCTCCTTAGTATCCGATCCAAATAATAAAGTATCATTAGCAAATGGGAGATAGGAAATAGTTGGTCTATTGGTGCCACTATAACAATATGTAGCTTATTGCATCTGACCATTTCTGGCAAAGAGAAGCAATGGAATTGTGCATCCCAACAAATTAGAAATAAATATAGTGATGGTGAATCACTTGTAAGAGCAAATTGGAAACCAATTAAATAAAGGAAAACGAAACATGTGAAATACATTTATAAACGATAGAAACAAATTTAGGGTGGAAACTCAATGCCATCATAGCTTCGACAAGAAAATCCCACACCACACGATCATAAGTTTTGCTCATGTCCAATTCAACTGACATTATTCCTTCCTTTTCCAAAGATTTTGAACCTCTAATTTAACAGATATATTCCCTCCTTTCCATAGGATTTTGAACCAATAAATGATTCATCTCATAAGAAATTAATACATTATCTCTAATTAAACGACCCAAGATACATACAGATTAATTATTAGAGATAATAGAGGGAAGGACTGAGCTAAGACTTTAGAAGCCATTTCATAGGAGATATTACATAAGCTAATCGGTCTAAATTGAGAAATTAATTTGGGATTATTACATTTTGGAATAAGGACAATATGGGTATAATGAAGAGAATAGATAAAATTACCATTATCGAGAAAAATTAAGACTCATTAAGTAATGTCCTTACCAACTACACGCCATAGTTTTTGATAGAAACCTGGACTAAAACCAGCTAGACCCAGAGAAGTAAACGGGTCCATTTGAAAAATAGCATTGCGTACCTCTTGAAGATCAAAAGTTTGTAGCAGTTTTTTATTTGCCTCTGGAGTGACCTTGATCCTTAATTGCAACAAGTTTTCCAAGAGGTCATTTGAAGTATGAGACGATGAGAAGATCTTAGAAAAGTGGTCCACAATGATCCTTTCAATATTCGCTTCCTGCTCACACTATATTTCCTGATGATAAGATCCTTAATAGTGTTATTTTTGTGTCTTACAAAAGCCTTTGCATGGAAATATCTAGTATTTCGACCCTCCTCCTTAAATGAATGAGTTTTGTATCTTTGTCTCCAAACTACATCCTCCTGATCTAAGATAGATTCTAATTCCCGCTCTAACTTCTACCCATCTCAGCTAAGTTGATATCCATAACTATTGATTCTCAGAGCTATTGAAATTTCCCTCGCAAAATCTCTGCCTTCTTGTTAAAATCACCAAAAGATGCTAATAGCTCTACTCGGTAGTCTTCCATTTTTTGTGTGAAAGTATTCCAGTCACCATTCTCTAAATTATGTGCCCAAGCATCTTAGACTACCTACCGACATTCTTCTAAGCCACATATCCTCAAACTAGATACATTTACTCTTTTTCGAGAAGCATGTCTGGCCTTTATCTTTAATCTATAATAAAATATGCATATGATTAAATTTGTGAGAAAATAAATATTACACATCAAATAGCGAAAATAGATTGCTTTAATTACTCAAAGCACATGCCCTAACCAATCTTCTCCTGGATGCAAATTCTACTTTTAGACCCCTATTCCACATTTACTAGTAGACTGAGAAGCCCAGATTGAAGAGTCCATAATAATTAAAGCATTCCTAAAGAGATTCATTTGGCATGCAAGTCATACACCTTTTTTGGAAAATTCAGAGATCCTTAGTACTTGATTGAAATCCCCTGTATATAACCAAGGAAATGATGCATTTGGCTTTAAAGATTTGAGCTCATCCTACCATTTCTACATATAGATATTGCTTGTTCATTATACACACAAGTTAAACACCACATCACCGAAGAACCCGACACCAAATCATAATCACAAATGAATGTACTTGAGAACATAGTAATACTGATGTCACTCTCTTTCTTCCTTGGTAACGCAAGGCCTCTTACTTTACCAATAACGTTAACACCAATGTTGAACATGTTGAGTCTAGATATAAGCTTATCTAGTGTCTGATACGTGAAATATTTTAGTTATAAAATTTATAATTACCTAACTCTTTTATTAACTAAATAACACACCTTTAGTGTACGACATCAAATAATATATAGCAGAAGTAGGGGTCAAACCTATAATGATTGGTTTACAAAGTATCGGCTATTTGTTTAGAATGCATTTTGAAGAAACACCAATTGAAGAGATTCAATTAAAACTAACTACGGACTTAAACTATTGAAAGCAGTGGATTAGGGTTAAAACTAGCCAATTCTCAGCTATGATTAATTTATTCAATAAATTGGTCCAATTAGCCAATTAGAGGTCGATTCCATTCTTATTGACTCAATTACACAAAATGGAGAATCAATTCTCCAATTATCTTAACTCAATCCCGATCCCTCATAATGATGAGTTCTATCAATTTAATTGTTCTTTAGGGGAAATCACTCTTGGGCCTGGTCCCAAATAAAGCGAGTAGTTAAGTATAATTAAAAAACTATAATCATACCTTTTACTTTAATCTCAGAATTGGACTCAACCGCAATTTATTGAGTTGATTGTATGGAAATAGATAGAAAGAGAATTAGAAAAGGAGAGGAAGTAGAGGGAACCAAGTAAAGGAGAGGGAGAAAGAAAGGAATGAAAGTGAAAGAGGGGAGGGGCTATGTAGCCTTGCTTGCTTATGTACATGCCAGGTTGCATACACTGTACATGACCCAACGAGTCCGTAGTGTAAGCTATCTTTGGCTCTTTTTGCCAATTCGCTTTCCAGGTCATTTGTAGTGTAAGCAATCTGCCAATTTTAGAAGCCAATTAAATTCCTTCCTAGTTTGAGAAGAATTTTGGAATTCTTCCCAAACTAAGAAATTAGCCGAAAGTCACACTTAATTTATAAAAATTTTATACAAAAATCAAAAAGAAAATATAGGTAATGGAAATGAAAGAGGATATAAGGAATTAGTGGCTACTTAGTGGTACACATATAATAAAGGTAGTAATTGAAATTAATTATGAAAATAAAGGATAGTATAACAAAACAAATAATGATATCATACCAAATTTGATTCATTCTTTATATATACTATAGATAGATGATAGTTGTTCACTTCTTTTTAAAAAAATTACATTAGGGGGTCCGTATGGTTGAGCATAAAATGTTCTTACCTGGAGATGTTTTCTTGAAAAAGTCAAATGATGGTAGAATTTGGGTAGTCACTTTTAGGCAAATAGTTGAATATTATTTGGAAATATTATTGGTTGACTTTTGTAATGATGAGAAAGTGTCGGATTATTAGAATAATATTTAACAATTGTTGAATGGATAAATTGTTAAGAATAGTTATATATAAGTCGATAAGGCACACTTATGTGTGTGCAAAATTATACTTAAAATTGATTGAAGAATTTAAAAAAGAAAGAGGGTTATGGATAGATATAAGATACAAAAAGCTATAAGCATGGGCTGGTTTATATTATTTTCTTTTTTGTTTTCAAAATATTACAAAAAAAAAATTCAAAATTACACTAAAATGAACATCAATTATTTAATGTAGTAATATGTGTGTGTGTGTGTGTGATTATTTACACATATACTAGAATGGTTAAGTCACTTAAGTACATGTCAACCTCACTTTAGTATGGATTTTTGTCTTACTTTACCCTTTGTAAAAATTAAATTATTAACTTACCCCGTTGTATTAATGGTCAAAAAGAAATATAACCTTGATTGTAATGCCAATTGGGACTAGATAACTGATAACTAAATGATATCAGAATATAAGTTCATAGAGTATTTAACTTAAAGGGCAAAAAATTAGTTTTGGTTCATCAAAACCCAAGTAGTAGAATAAGAGTGACATATTATGATGAATGGATCATGAAAAAGAAAATGACAAAAAAGTTGTTTGCTATTGATAAGTTCATAATTGTACTATATTTTATGTGTCAAACACCACGTTTTTATGTGTTGTAAGCAAGATTTAAGTTATTATTGAGATTAATTCTTTATTCTCAGTTTTTGTAGGGTTACAGTGAAAAAGAGTTGAAAAAGATGGAAAATGATGAAAGAAAATGCTTAGTACGGGACATGCACGAGTACGAAGTTATTCTAGACACTGTTTTGTATTTCAAGCATAACTTTTGATCCCAAGCTCTGATTGAGGTCATTTAAGAAGCATTGGAAAGATAAGGGATAGATCTCTTCTTACAAATTTTGTTTTTTACACTTTACCAAATTAAGCAAGAATCAAGGTAAAAATCGAAGCCAAAGGTGGAGCACAGTTGAGGAAGCCAGCGCACATGCACTGTGCATCCAGAAGCAAAAATCTCAGAAGTTGCTCGCGCGCACATGCGTGCTAGGATCCCTGCACATGTGCGCGGAGGAAGAAATATGCCTAGAACTTACTGCCTCGCACGCACATGCATGCGAAGACCTCAGCGCATGTGCGCAGAGGGTAATAGGAAGCGTGAAGTTGATTTTTTGGCAGATTCTTCGGCCAGTTGAACTCTTTTTGACCTGATTTCACATTCTCATCTATAGCAATTATTTGTAACCCTAAGTACTCATTATAAATACCCCATTTAGGGTGAGAAAAAGGGATTGGCACTTTTATTTTCTTTTGGCTAGGGTTTTAGCAATAGAAATTCCTCTTTATTCTTTCATGGCACTTTGTGCCTAAACTCTTTTCTTGGTCGAGGGAATTGAAGCCATGGTCACATTCTACAAAGTTTTGAGACTTCTTGTGCTTGAATTATTCACTTTTATCTCAAGCATTGATTATTTTTCTGCAATTAATTTATGATTGTTCTTTTTAACTTGTTATTGCTGCAGAATACTAAGTTATTAGAAATAATCTATAGCTAAATTGTTTTAACCGTGTGTGCTTAATTCAATCTATGAAGCAACTGAATTTGATAATTGCTGGATTTGTGTTATTGAATTTAGGGAAATTAATCATCTAATTGGCATAACCGCGTGTGTTTATGTTTAATTAGTCTAATTATTCTTGTTGATCTTAAAGCTTCTATTAATTGATCGTTGGCACACGTCTGGGTTAAATTAATAGTTAGAATTAATTGGATCGCGTGTTGAAAATTAATCAACTTTAGAAAGAAATAAGAATCAACTTTAAATTGGTATTCGTTCGGGTTAATTCTTGAATTAGTGCTTGATATATAATTGAATTATTTTGTGTGTCCATGATCGACTAGTGAAATTGCTAGCATGGTGGATATGACTGAAACCAAGATTGTTCTTAATCGAATTCTCCCTAGTTATTTTACTGCTTTAGTTTTAGTTTAAAAGAATTCAAATGTGTATAAGAGACATTTAGCACGAAAATAAACTCCGTTCTCTGTGAGACGACCTGTACTTACCGCTACTACATATTGAGAGTTGTTAATTTTGGGTTGTTACGATAGCATTGCAACTCGACAGCATATTATTTGGTCACCAGCTATGTCAAAATGGAAAGAATAATAAAAAGGTTGAGCAATACATAAATTAAAATTGATCCAATTATTTTTGGGTCACACACCAATAATAAATTATCTATTCATCCTTTATAGATTATCACACACCAACAATGTAACCCATAAGTTTCCATAGGAAATAGCATATTACACAATTATCAATATCTTTGTCCTTGATAAGCATCCCACATTCCATGGGCCATTTCATTCCTCATTGCAATCCATTGCGCTACTATTGACTGTGGGATATTCAAGATATTGGATTTCGAGAAATGGCAATAGTCCAAGTACCTCTCAAGCATTTATCTCCTGCCTTTCCCCTAGCAAGAATCCATCATCTAAAATTTCATCTCTAATAAAACTGTGTAAGGTGCAACATGTCAATAACAATCTCTACTTGGGTACTCATTAAGTAATTCCGCATTAGGCCCTTGAAAATTTTGGATCGATTTTTCAACAAACTAAAACATCTTCCAATTACATTTTGAAATGATGAATGATGTTGATTATAACTCTTGAGAGGATTAGAAGCTCCCACAGTCCCTATGGTCACCACCTATTATGGGTGCAATGTTTCCTCGATATGGGGTTAGAACCTCGGGGATATTTCTATATGTTGAATAAACCAAATAGTATTTACCTAAGAAACAAATGTCAAATGTTATGAAGTCGTCTTTACATTGAGTACTAGAGATGGTAATTAGTGCAAGTAGGAAATGTTGAAATAGTTATTTGGTAGTGGCATCGGAAAATGATATGTAGACCAATTAAAGGAAACCAGGATGGACAAACACGAAGTGCATATCATGATCACAAGCTGTTAACACATTTTGTTGCTAGCCATGTCTATTTGTATAAGCCACTTACTCTAAGGGGATGCATGTGCCAAAAATATAAGTTTCAACTACATGCAGCCGCTTATCATTATGATTGTATATAAATTCAATTTAGTATAGTAATGTTTTAATAGACGAAAATCTATTGCTACAACATCAAATGATTGCATTATACAATGAAAGCAATTGAAACTCACCTAAAACCATGGCAAGAACCTGAGATCGTTAAGAATCTTTGGATGTATTTCATCTAACTATCTTGGCATTATAATGTGCTTGCCAAACCGACAGAGACTGATTATGACTTTTTTGATATTTCTTTAGATACTTTCAGTTGAATATTGAAATTGCTCTACCAATAAGCGCATGTGATGGTTGTGGCTTTATAGAATCGATATCATGACTAAATCCTTCTCAACTATGATATGTGTTTTGGTAGTTTTGCAGTAGAAAACCATAGCTTACTAGAATTTCACAAATCCTCATGAATATGTCAACTGTAATTATGTAATTTTCCACAATACAGGTATAATACCCATGTATGAGTTTATGAACCCATGCTCGACCATTCAAAGATGATATCCTTCAAGGTATTTTTAAATGTGGACTATCGTGCATCTCTGCTTACCAAACAACACTACTATGGCAACTTCCATAAGCTCCTCACGCTTATCGGATGAATCATACCGGTCATTGACATTGTTCCTACCATGTGAGGGGCATATCATTATGTTTCCAAAGAAGTAAAAAGTTCTTCAAACATGTTCATCAATGGAAATAAAAGTTATTCATGAAACCGAATATGATAAGTGCATATATAGCCTAAGGGATGGTTGTGTCAAGTTAACCAAACTATGTTTTAAAAAAACATATTAGGAATATAGACTTCAATACCATCTTTCAAGAAAAAGAAACACAGTATTTTAGGTTGTTGAGGATCAACCGCGTAATAAACACAACTAGTGAGAATCAAGAATACAACAATTTTACGAAAAACAAGATGTGTAACATGAAATATGAGCGACACATAAGATTTAACGTGATTCGGCTTAATTACCAAGCCTACGTCCACGGAGAGAAAACCCATTTTTTATTATGAGAGAAAACACACATACAAGAATACAACTTGAATCTCAAGCCCAACCCTTGTATAACCTCTCTCTCCCCCACGAACACTCTCACCACAAGTATAAGATTACATGGCTCCGAACTTGTATTTTTCCCTCTTGTGTTATATCTTTGTAGTTAGCCAATCCACCTATTTATAGGAAACATTACTTGGTCGCCACTCCAAGTAATAATAGGAAATAACTTGACTTACACCCTAAACCCTATACAAATAGGAAATTACTTGGCAACTACTCCAAGTAAGTAAACTATTAGAAAACTACTTACTCATTTCTACAAAAGAAAATTAGCCAATTTCCTAACAGAGGTAATTGAAAGAAAAGTCAAAAATAAAATGACACAAGATTAGAAATAGATAAAACAAATCGTATGTACAATAGATATGTAGGTTTGTGACACGAATCATATATTTTGACAATTGTGAAAGTTAACAAGCTAAGTAAAACACCTTCACAACTACTAACACAAACATTAAACTTAAAATAATGAAAGCTACATATGAGTACTAATTGTAAAATTACACATGATCTGTAGGTTTTTTGAAATGCACATAGATCCTCAACTCAAGCATCAATTACCATGTAGCACAACACTATTCAAAATGGGGAGGGAGAGGGGATTTTAAATGTTTTCTATTCAATTGTGTTAGAAGTGTTGGTCAAAATCTAAAACATGTAGCACCATTTGAGCGACATTAATTTTTGCAACAACCCGAATAATTCACATACGACAGCTTCTTTACAAGCACATAAGAGCTGCCATGGCTTTCTCATAAAAGTACTTTTCATCCAACTGACTTTGGGCTTGCCTCTCTTCATACAATACGCATCTCCGATAACCTATACATATTAGTTGCACAATTTGCAAAGGGATCCTTACTACTCTTAGCTGACTTACTGCTGCACGACCCTTCTTGGGAAGATGTTTCTAAGTTAGATGCAGCTCTTTTGGAGGGTTGTCTATGAATAAGGCCGAGATCCTTAACATAAGAGGAAGTGTAAGCCTTTTTATCCTCCAAATTCAAAGAAGTATGAGCTTTCCCCTTCCCTTTGCCATGTTATTTCCTAGAGCTCCCCCTATATATCTGTTGATTGGGTTGAGATGATTGCACAGATAAGTGAGCTCGAGGACTAGTACCTGTCTTGCTCTTGAATGTCTCATACGAGGTGATACACAACTTTTTCCTTTACTGAATTGTTTGAATTTTCTATTTTCTTGATTAAAAAAAAAACAATCAATGAAATCTCATTAAGGACCAGAAAGTATAGTTGGACGGGAATAGATCAGAAACTATTAGAGAAGTCCCTTGTGACATCAATTGGCTACCTAGTGTTGAATCCAGTGTTCAGCAAAGTCTTGGAAGCACTAGGGTTCCCAGTTGAATCCTAAACTGGTTATTATGTCTTTGGTCTATACTTGAAGGATAAAATATGCCTTCTGCTTATCCATGAGCTTATAGTATTTTAACACATACTACTTCCACTTCAAATTCACTCCATAAATCGAATTTAGTACCTTAGAAAGGTTTAGCCAATTGGATGTTGCTCTATGCTTTGGATCTCACAACCCATCCCTTTTCCACTTGACTAATGTGTTAATAAATGTAATTTCCAATATGGAATTACTTTTCCAAGTAGCATATTCTTGCGATGCATCACTCATCTAGTTTAATAATGTAAATGTTAGTTGCTATCACAACGTTGTAGATTTTGGTTCGAATGGACTTGTTAGTGAAGTTACCTTGTTGAATTAACTTTCCGGGCACTGCACATAGTCCTTAGAGTCTATACAGAATGGGTTGAAGATGAACAACCTACATTGAACCTTTTATGTATAGTTATATTCATCTAAATAACAAGTACGATAACACAAAAACCTAAAACTCTATCACAATACACTAAATGAAAGATATAATTTAATTTTCCAACTATGCACAAAACTTTTGAATATCCAATGTATGCAGTTGCGACAATAACTAGTCACAAAGCCAAATTAAAAGTAGTACCGATAACTACAAATGTGTGCACCTAAGGAATTTGTAATTAATTTCTGACATTTATATTGCATAGAAAAGTCCAAAAAACCTATGGCTACTGACTGTTTTGGATATGAACATTTCCTTTATGTAAAAGTGCCTTATAATGGACAAAGGAGCAAATATTGCCATTCGTAAGTTGAGAGAATTACCAAGTAAAAAAAATTTAAACAAGAATATGAACTACAGTACTCATTTACAATTGTACAAATATATAGCCAATCATATTAACAACATACATTAACGATTCTAGTAGCTATTTTATATTGTGAAAAGATGTATCCAAAATCAAGTATGTTCCTATATTTTACAATAAAAATAGACTAATATATATTGGTGTAATATAATATAACTAATAGTATATGTTATTATGATTATCAGTTTGGCAAATGAGAGTTTGATTCAACATTCTTTCTAACAATTTAAAAATGATACTCTCTCCGTCCCAATTTTTTGTCACAGTTTGACTTTTTTGGTCAAATAGCATAATTTTATAATTAATAATTTATATAACTTTATTCAATTTTTAATAAAATTTATTCAACAAAAGTAAAATTTATATCAAATATTATCATATAAAAATTTAAATTTTTAAAAAAAGTTAAAGAAATTTATATAAAATTAAGCTATGAAAACTTAATAGTTTACTAGAAAAGTCAAACAATGACAATTTCAATAGAACGGAGGTAGTATTTTTTAGTGTGTTTAAGAGAAACTGACCATGGTTATATACATATATATATAGTATATACACTTAACAACACACACACATACATACAAATAATTATAATTTCATTATAGAAAATGGACTCTGCAAAAAATTTCCAAAAAACTAAGACTTTATAAATTGTACAAACATTTAAATCTAGCACACCAAAGACAAATATAGTTTTAAAAACATCAAGCTTTATAACCATCCAAATGTCATACAGATGGAAACAAAGATTGCAAATTGAAATAAAAATATTTACTATGACAATCTAATAAGTAAGTGCAACAATTCATGTTGTCAATATATTGTTGGCATAACCTAAGCTATGACTTCTTTTAATTTTTTTGAACAAACTTTGGCTTTTCTTTGTATGTGATAGTTATAAAAGTCATAATCCGTACACCTCAAAGTCACCATATACATAATATATAAACAAAATATGGAAGAAAAATCGCCCATAAAATGCTTGTAAGAAATAAAAATTTAATTACGGCTTCCCTTTGTATGTTTCATTTGTCTCTACACTTCCCACACTTCACTTCCAATTCCTTTTTTAATGACAATTAAAATGTTGTAGTACAATCCTTAAAAGAAAGGGGAAAAGGTTCCATGTCAATCTTGAGAAATTTTTATAATTGTGATGAAAATAAAAATCCTTCTACAAGTGGGGGTGGATTTGACTATTGATTATGGCCAAGGGATAATCACATCCCTATAATGCAAGATGGGTCAAAGTTTTTTTTTTGATTTTTGTTTTTTAATTTTTCAGAACCTCACAACATGAAAATGTGAGGTAATTGAATTATGAGTTGTAGCAAATCAGAACTTATAAGTTTGACTAATTTTTACCGTTAATATTTCATACGCCAAAAAAAAAAATCAATTTTCCCATATCAAAAATCAAAAACTACCACCAAAAATCACAATCTCCATATAGTCAAAATTGTCTACTCCATAAGCCACCACTACCATAGTACCTGAAATTGCCCCATCCATAAAGAGCTATATACCGCCACTACCACTACACACCAGGGAGAACGAAAGGATACCAGAGCCACCACCTACCCAGTCCTCTCATCTTCTCCTCACATATCCATCCAACCTTACTTTTTTTCATATCAGATTTTTTTATTTTGATTCAACTAATTTTAGTCAGTTTTTTTTTAAAGTTATTTTAGACGCAGAGGGAACTGAAAAATGAAGTCAAAAAATTTTAACCAACTTCGCTTTTAGCTAATGCAAGCTCAACCTTCTTCGCAAAATCATCTTTCAAAATCAACCTATTTGTATAATATTTTTCATGTTCATCACAATTAAAGAAATTTCTTTCTCAATCACAGGGATCAATAAGTGCTCCTTAAATTTTGTAGTACGAATGAAGCTTTTAATTAAGGTAAAAACTTCATCCCTTGCACAGAAACAACACTAGATTTCATCCTGTTGACAAATTGTTGTATTATTTAGGCAAAGATTACAAATTTCAGCATTGAAATCTTATGATATCTATATGGTCAAAGATGTAAGCATATAAAGTTATACACATGAATGGTTGCAATTTTCCATCACAATTTCAAACTGAACAACCAAAAATTTAAGATACCATATGACCGACTGATCCAAAGGTTTCCAACGGTACTTCTAACATCCGATGAAACACTTTGATTGACAATGAAAATCCCTACATATTGTAAATCAATCAAAAGTTGATGGCATCTAGAAAACAAAAATGGTGAAATAATTTTTGATCTACTAATGAAATTCAGTAGATGCGATAAAGTTTGGGTAGTAGAAATATTAAAGCGTGGTCCATACCACCGTAAGAATATAGCATCCATTTGATCACCACCATGTCCATACTGGTTCCTTAAGATGGTTACCATTTTTAACTATTTTTACGTGAATTTATTGTATCATTATTTTATGTGTGTCTTGGATTAGATTAGTTTTGGTTAAACAGTGAAAAGTGGCAACTACTCTGACTGACATTTTGTAATAGAATATTATTCCATTATGATAAACACATATTATGAAATATTATTCAAAGTTTGAATAAAGGATCCGTCCAAACACCACCAGTTGTTTTCTCCATTATTTTCTGGTGTTTGGTTCCAAAACTAAGACTGCATGCGGTATCCTTCTCTACCACGACTCCTCGCTATAAACAATCCAACTGAAAAAATGATAAATGCAGCACAATAATCAACCTTGATCAACCTTCATCGAAAAAAATACTGTAGTATGCAATGAAGTCACTTCTCAATACAAAAAATTGTAATAATTTGGATAGAGAGAACAATTTCAAGAGAAAGATGAATTTTATTGCTAAATTGCAAAAGAAAGAAATGAAACAAGGAAAACATTAAACTTTCACAGAAAACATGAAACCTCAAATCTGGAAAATGTAAGTATATTTTTAAAGCTATTATTAGTGACTAAATATGGGTTCATAGACAATGCATGGACTATTATCTGTTTAAGTTGGTTCCAACATCTCGAAATTCAATTTTGATAGGCGGTAAATGACCCCTACAGGGGAGTTGAACTACGAAGCACAGGTGTATGAGGTGCCCATGGAGAAGAAAAGAAATTGGGTGAATAGATTGGTGGACAAAGATGATGATATCATTTCAATGGCATCGGACTGGTACCCAATTCTGTTGACAGCCATGAATCTTCTCATTTGGAGCTGATGGGTGTTGGGTAACCCTAGATAGTTCGAGAAATTTGTAGATTAGTTAGATTGTGTTCTTCCTCTATTATTTTTCTTCTAAAAATCTTTTAAATGGTAGGATACTAATAACCCCAAGAAATTCGGGTTATTCCTATCCTTTTTCATACTATTCTTTATTTAGTTTCGAACATTTTTGGTGTTTAAGTGTGTATTTCAGTTCATTTTTAATTTTATATGTTGTCATATTTTGAATGTAGTGTTTTAGTGTTTATTTGATGTTATTTAACTTATATTTATGTGTTTAGAATTGTGTTTAGGTTGTTTACCTAATTCCTACTAGAATTAGAGTTCTTTGAGTGTTCTTGTTTGTCTATTGTTTATATTTTTTGTAAATGTTTATGTGTTATTAAGTGCTAAATTTTATATATTGTCGTGTATCTTTGTTCTAGGGTCGGATGAAAAAAATTATATATCAGAATCGAAAGTCGGATGAGATTTTAGAGGCAAAATAGCGAAACTGCACAAAGCTATCTAGAGCACTTTGCCGTGGTGAACCAAAATGATCATGGGCAGAAGGTTTCTTCGAAGCAGCGAAGGAAGACTTCGTATGGGAGAATTCATAGTGGCAACAATGCACTGTCTTATTATTCTAATTGTTTTTATAGTTTCGGGTGTCCATTTTGGGCTAATTTTAGTGCATTTCAAAGACTATTTAGAGCCCTACATTTTCTAACTCTTAAAACCTATAAATAAGGGTCTCTAGGACCTCAAAAAACACATCTCTTTCAGCTTCCCTTCGAGAGGTACAAGATTAGAATAGGGTTTTCTTTATTTTTCAAGAAGAATTGAATAGGAGGTTCAAAATTCATAACCTTAGACTAAGAACATGCAATTCTTCATTAGAGAAGCATTCTTAAATCATTTTAGATCTTTATTGTGCTATTTATACTAGTTTTGTTGCTTTTTTATCATTTACCTTCAACTCGATCAATGCTTTGTTTATTTGCTTTCCTAGAATGATAGTTGGAGTAGTTTATTTGCTTTCATTAATTCCTTGTATTTATATTCTCATTTGTATTCTAATTTGTTATGGGTTAATATTGGATGATGCCAATTCCATTGAGTGATGATTAACTTGGTAAATTAAATGGTGAAATTGACGATTAGCCATTAATTAGATAATGACTTACACACCCAGTTATAAATTTATAAAATACTTAAATCCTACTATTAACTAGGTGATATCCCGCAAATATAAGGTTGTCTACTAGTAGTAAAGGGTAGTAGGAATCATTCCCACAAGGATTGGTCGATAATTATCGGTTATTTGGTAAGATTTCAAGTTGAAACGATTGATTAAGTGAAGAGATTTAATTAAAACTACAACCAATGGAACTAAAGAAGCAATTTAGAGTAATGATTTAATCACTAAGAAAGCAATTAAAAAGGAAGTATCTTTAGAAAGCAAATAAAGGGAACAATTAAAAGGTTTTGGGAAAAGCATATTAAGCAAGCAATTAGTTAATCTAAACTATTCATTATCCCTAAACAAGCACAATTAGAGAAAGCCCCGAATCTATTCTAAGAAAGCATGTAAAACGAAAGTATTTTTAAAAAGTAATTAACTAACCTAAACTACAAATTAACACTAAGAAAGCACAATTAAGGAAAAGCCATTAACTAATCTATCAATTAAACTAAGAAAGCAAATAAAGCCAGCAATTAAATGAAAAGCCCATTAACTAATTTATCCTAATTAACCAATATAAACTACAAATTATCACTAAAAAAGTATTTTTAAAGAAAACCCATAAACTAATCTAACAATTACTTTAAGAAAACAAGTAAAAGAAGCAATTAGATTAAAGCAATTAAACTAATTAACTAAAGGAACATGAAATTAAATCTTAACTAAAGGAGTTTTAACACAAACAAAGCACTTACAACTAAAAAGTTTCAATGTTTAGCTTGGATTTGATATCTACAAGAAAGAAAAATACCTATTCTACTCTAATCTAAGAAAACCCTCCCCAAATGGGGAGGATAAAAGAAAGAAAATTACCCTCTAATCTTATTACTTCTATAGCTAGTAGATTTAAATGAGATTTAAAAGGGGTATAAATAGTACTAGGGTAGTGGGATAATTGTGCAGCAAAAATCAGCCCTGATCAAGTCATTTTTTCTCCAGCCACCTCCAAATTGCAATCTGGAATTTGAGATCACGATTTGGACTGAAACTTCTGAAATGTAGCACTTCACAGTTTTGCTTCAAAAATCTTCATCCGACGTCCGATTAATGTGCCATTTTTTTCTTGTGACCCTAATACGTATATTTAGCTATATATAATAAACACTTAAAATAACACCTAAATATAATAATAAAATTCTCACAAAATAGGCCAAAAAATGAAGGACAAACAAAGATGAACGAAAACTTAACTCCCAACAAAGTTATATCAAAGGCACGATACAAGTCTATACACAAGAACCTAATAAAGTATGCTAATTAAGACCTAAACAAGTACTAAAACTCTTAATAAACACATTTTACCACATTCTAACACAAATGCAAAATAGGCAAAAACACACACGAAAATACTAAAAATGTTCGAAACTAGTAGCCTAACCTTCAAGTTTAGGGTATATATAAGTCTAGTTTTCTATTATTATCATTAGATCAATTGAATTTATGGATAATAATCTTCACAAATGAGACAATTCTAGGAGTAGCTAACTCTAGTTTGGGTAGATTTGTCGACGTAACACGGAGTCGACCCTCCATCATAGATCAGTGATAATTATTGGATTGGATAATTTATAGTCATGTTCGATATGAATTTCTAGTTGGTTCCTAATTTCTTAGTTATAGTCTTTGTAGCTATTTAGAACTTAATATACTTGTACTCTAGTATTGTGTCACCTTGATTTGATGCATTGAATTTTTTAAATTCGTGTGCAAGATGTATATACGTTAATTATTTGATCACATTGTCGCTATCTCTTCTTATTTGATCAAAAGAGTACTAACATGATATATTAATTCTTATTATGTTAAAAGGACAATTGATTGATATGATCTCAACGGAGACATAATGCCAAGGACATTGAGACTATCTCATTATTTTCAATAGGTATTCTATTTAGACTCATTTCCCCTTAGTAGGGTCTTCAGTGATCCTAAACTATGATAATCACCAATTTATGTTGATGAATCTTTTATTACTTTAATTCTTAATTCTTTTCAGTAATTTCCTCATTTACCTTGTTGACTCTATGTATGATCTTTAGAAATTTATTATTTACATTGGAATTGTAACTTGGTGTAAAATTTTGTTGGATTTAGCATTTAAATTCATGGCTTTTCATGGAAATATTTGGTAGTATCCATTAGAATTTTGGATATCATTCAGAATTTTCACAAGCACAATCTCTCTTTTCTTATTTTCAAGAGAGGTCCAAGTATTAAAATTGATAGTATCTTGAATCCTTTTTATCAGAATATACTTAGGCTCCCTATAATATATGTCGTCACACCTTATTGATATCACACTAGAGTTCTATAATAGGGTATGGTCAATCATATCTTGTAAACCTATTCGTGCCTTTGTATTTCTCTATCCAACATATAAAGTCACGTGAAAAATCTAAATTCTCAAGTAAAAAACATATTCACATCACAAGGTTTAGTTCCGACTTCATTTTTGTCCCTCTGAGATAAGATGAATATTTCTTTAGTTATAGTTAATAATTTAGAAATGCCACAGGTGGAATGCTTACTAGTGAGTTTCATATGGAAATGCATCATGGTTGTTATTTTGGATTTCTAAACAAAGAATTGACTCTTATTTGAAGTAGAGATAATATCTTCTCTATGGCTGATTATTATGGTTCAAGGGGATTCCGTTACATATAAAACTATTTTATCTAACTGGAAAATTGTGTTATCTGTTATTTATTTTTTTTCACCTTTTTAACATAATAGACTAAATGGGAAGAAGATTTGCCAAAAAATTTTGAGTAGTTGCTAGTCTTTGGTGGCCCTTAGTAGTCCATCTATCATGCTTTTCTCACGTGACTTCTTTTTCTTTATTCACCAACCAAAGAAAACCCTAGCAATTAGCTCCCCAAACCCAAAATTTTTTTGGTTGCCGCTCCCCTCCAATTTCCCTCGACCATTACTCTCCTACCCTCCAATCCTTCTTACTGTTTCACTTCTACCCCCTTCCGTTCATTGTTTCTCTTATGTCTCTCTCTCCTATTTCTTTTTTTTTTTAAATATTTGTCTGACTAATTTATTCTTTGATCTTTTATTTAGAGGTATGGATCAACAAGAGAAAAAGACGATAGGGTATCTTTTCTTTTCTGTAATTACTCCAATCTCTTTTTTTCTGTAGTTTCTTTAATTTAGTTTTGGGAGTTTCTTTTTTTTTTTTTTAGATGGAGGAATCATTCAAAAACGGGATTAAATAGGTAAAATTTGGAGGTTATCCAACCATGTCTCTTTTTTAAGCCTAGATTTGTCTCCTTTTTAAAAATTGGAATTCAAGGACTAAATAAACAGGTCTATTTAACTTATTTGCCTGATCTCCACATCCCATATTGAATGGGATGAGAAAAAAAGATTCACATTTTTTGTATAACTTTTGTAGTTTAAGTTTTCTGATTTACTCCTATATTTTTTGTTATGGCATGGGAAACATTTTGTTATATTAATTTTCTTAGAATTTTTCTAGCACACTTGGATATTTATTTTTATATATTATAAGAAACATTTAAGTGTTTATTGATATATAGCTAAATATGTTATTCTCTTCACAAGAAAAAAACATTACATTAATGTGAATATAAAGCTGGTAAAAGAAAAATGTTAGTCTACTTTTTTTTCTTTACATTTAGTTCCCAAATGTTGTCCCATTTTGGACAAAGAAGAAAATATTTTTCTGCGTGATTTTTCTAAAAATTTGAAAAAAAATTAAAAAACAATGTGGGTTCTATTTCTGGGTTTTTTCATTTTGAGGGATTTTCCTTTTGTGTTGGTCTGATTCAAAGCTGAAAGAGTAACTCCCTAGTTTTTTATGCCTACCCATACTGCTAAAATTGAATATTAAATCTTGATGGATTATCTAGAATTAGAAGCAATTCTAGGAGGTCAACTGCCAATTGGAAAACAATTAAGTTCAATAGTAGTCCATGGTATTATCTTCTTCTTTTTCTTTTTTTTTTTATTGGCTTCTTTATGAATCATGACTCAAAAATTTCTCATTTTCGTGTTTGTTGCATCTGATTTTTACATGATAATCACTAGAACTGATGGCTTGCTTCTTTAGTTTTTGTGCCTTAAAGCATTTTTTTGGCTCGTATGTTTGAATGTTTGCTTCCTAAGGCAAGTTTTAGTTGGCCTTAGTATTTATGTTATAACAACGAATAAGTTCAATATTCATTAGACATGACAATTATTGAGGCATCAAATGATTTTATTTAGATAAGATAAAAAAAATTGCCCCTTTATTTGTTGTTAAAATTTTCTATCCCTTGCACAAAAAGTTAAAACATATGTTTATGTTCTGAAGTGTTCCACAATACGGAAAAAAAAATAAAATGACCTTGGAATTAGGTCAAAAAATTTCCTTTTGATATCAACTTGAAATGCTAATGTTTTTTCCTTTTTTTTTACCTACTGATTTTTTGCCTTTTTTAATCAACACCCAAGGGTGGTAATTTGATTAGATAAAATCAATTTACAACGGCGAATATAAGGGTAGCTTAAGCATCCAAGAACAACAACCCTTTTATTGAAGAAGGGATTGTGTCTTGGTTATTCTTTAAATAGGAAGATTTCGTTATACCCTTATTTGATTGCTTAAGCAATCAGCTATTTGATTAGACTCTCTAAATACATGAGAAAAGGAATAAATTCTATTTTGTAAAAATGATTTGACATGCCTCCATTGATGGTCAATACTCCATGATGGGTTGATCATATGCACTAAAATTGATCTTAGAAGTTCCACTTCTACAGCTAAGAGTCTCAATTTGGCACAAAGATTTAAGCCATCAACCAAAACTATAGCCTTCAGGTAGCCTGCAAATTGGAGTATGGATTACAGTAAGCACCAATGAGATTTCCTTGTGAGTCTCTAACTACACCTCCACTAGCAGCTGGACCTGGATTCACTTTGGAAGCTCCATCAACGTTCAACTTGGCAAAACCGAATGGGGGAGGGATCCACTTGACCGCCAAGACCTTCCTTGGTCTAGTGTTGATCAAGTGATGACAAATACCTCGTGTTAATAAAAGATCATCAGCTACTCCGTGCCTAGTAAAAAGAAGAATGGTGGATATATTTTCCAAGTATGAACAAATGTCTCTGATAATAAGGAATGGTTTGATGTTAGCCCCCTCAAAAATCACCAAATTCCTTGCTTTCCATATAAACCAGTAAATTAAGCTAGGAATAATTTTATGAATTTCCCCTATAGTGCTCAAAGGGATGTCTTGCCACTACCATGAATTCATCTTTCCAAGAAACGTGAAAGAGAAGGGGAAAAATCATCTCAAGCCAGGATTTGAAATAGCACCAAACTTGTCGAGCAATTACACATCCAACAAATAGAGGATCTAAGGTCTCTTCATTCTCACAAAACCTACATCTAGAGCCTATCGCCACTCCAATTTTGGTTATAAGATCATCAAGAGGAAGTCGCTTGTTTAGCAGTCTCCACATGAAAATTGAGATTTTGAGTTGCAATCTATCATCCCAAATCATTCTCCTTTTAAAGCTTGTCATGCGGGAAAGGAACATTGAGGACATGGTAAACTTTCCAATAGATGATAAGGTCCACACTAATTTATCCGGTTCATTTGAAAGTAATAAGGGGCTCCCATTGATAATGTTTCTAATTTTAACCAAATCCCCAACCGAATATTGGGCATCTAAGGCCGATAGATTCCAGCCATTACAGTCCCATACTTGGCGACTGGTGAGGTTTATCATAAATCTAATCTATTTCGTTGAATAGGGGGCCTTGAAACAACCACGAGTCAAACCAAAAGAAAGAGCTTCCATCCCTGATTAGGAAGAGAAACTTTTCTTTTTCAGTGTCACTTTGGATTTGTAGCATCCATTTCAAAGTGAACTAGTCCCCAAGCGTCTCTACGACTAGGCGTGGGTGAGTTTTTCAATATTTTCCAAGAAGAAATTTGCACCAAAGAGAGTTCTTTTTCCTAAATTTCCTCCATAATTTCATTCTAAAACCCCTAACCAATCTGAGAAAGAAGGTACACCAAGTCCATTTAAAGTCATTGGCTTGCATATTGATTGCCAAGAGACCCAATGGTATTTGTGCCCTACTTTTGAAGAACCCCAAAAGAAATTTGCGAAGTGTCATTCTAACTTTTTGATGACCATTTTGGAGGTGGAAGAACTGCCAAAAGATATGGAATGCTTCTAAGAACATGCTTGATGAGAATTAGCCATCTATCTGGGGAGAGAAACTTTGCTTGCCATCCAGCAATCCTTCTTGTAATTTTCTCAATCATTGGCTAGAAAAGTGCTTTTCTTTTCTTCTCTTTTTGGATTGGGTACCCTAGATAGCTCTAGCATGAATGGAAGGGAATTTTTTTGAAACCCCGTTTTTGAATGAATCATCCGCACTCTAGAGATGGGAGCATTTTCAGGCATAGAGAAGTGGCTTCTGGACTTGTTTATAAGCTGTCCCGAGGAACCTTCAAAATGTGCCAGAAAATTCATGAGATTATTAATGGATCTCACCTCCCCTTTTGTGAATATAACAATGTCATCTATTTATGCAAGATAAGAGATGGTGGGCAGTGCCTTGGAATCGAATAGCTGGAGATTTCCCATAATGGAATTAGAGATTAAGTCTTCTTGCAAATGATTCCATCATAATTATGAAGAGATGTAGAAATAGGGGATCCCCTTGTCACACCCCTCTTGTTGATTAAAAAAACCTTTTGGAGCCCTATTTGTAAGTATTGTGAACCAGAAATTCTCTAGCACATTCTTTAGTAAGGCATTCCATCTATCGTTAAAGCCCAATTTCCTCACAGTGGCATAAAGCAAATGCCAAGAGACTCGATCAAACTCCTTTGTTAGATCAAGTTTGAAGAAGAAATTGCCGCTTCTCGTTTTCCTGTCAATAAATTCAATCAATTCCAGAGCAATTCAAGATGTATGTCTAATGATCTCTCTACCTTTAACATAAGCCACTTGCTCCTGCTCTGATTAACTTTGGCAGCATTGAGGATAACCTATTAGCCAATATCTTCATACATATTTTATTAAAAAAAGTATGAAAACTAAGCCTGGTCTAAAACATTAAAAGATGAGGTATTGGACGATTTAGGAATCAAAATAATAAGTGTACTCATGAATGCCCTGGGACCATTTAGGAAATCCTTCACTGCATTATGAAGATCACTTTGAATAATCTCCTAGCGAATGGTAAAAAATACTCCATTATAACTATCTATTCCTCCCGCATCTTCTAGATTAAGAGAAAAAATAGCTTCCTTTACCTCACTTATGGAAGGCTCTTTAAGTAAGACAATATTATCCTCTTGAGTGATAACTTCTGTGATGGTTCCCAAGCTTTCTCATCATCAAAATGTGAGATGTTTGTCTCGGTTAAGAGATTCTTGAAGAAGTTCACCCTTTCAAATTCAATGAGTTGCATGTTTTTTATCCAAGCACCATTCACCTTAATCTTTGAGATGCTCAACTTATGCTATTTCTCCATGAGGGAAGAGTGACAAAAACAAGAATTATGATCACCTTCTTTGAGCCATTTTATTCCAACTTTTTGCCTCCAAAAAATTTCTTCCTCCGCAAGGCACTTGGTATGGAAAGCATTTGCATGAGCCAATGCAAGTTGATTTTGTTGGTTCGACTGGATCAAGTAAGCTTTCTTTAGTTATTTGACTTGTAATTCATCTTCCCATACTTTATTGAACACATTGCCAAAGATTGAGTGATTTCACTTCCGTAGCTCAGCCTTTAGCCTTTTGAGTTTAGAAACTAAGACATAAAAAGGGAAGCTAGAACGACAATCCAGCTTCCAATTGTTCTTCACAACCTGCATGAAATTAGGGTGATTAATCCATATATTTAGAAATTTAAGTTGCTTTGGACCTATGGCAAGCCTATTGGATGATTTGAGTAGAAGAGGAGTTGGGCAGGTGTTCCACCACGATTTGCTGAAAAACTGAGAGGAATTCATTATTACAAACATATCTATCAAGTCTCTTCCATACAAGATTGCCAAATCTATTACCCCTCCATGTGAATTTGCAGCCATGAAATGCAATATCCAGTAAACTACAATCATGTAGGCAATCATTAAATTCCTTTAAAGCCTCCAAATCTAAGAAGGATGAGCCCTTGTATTCATCCAAAGTAGAGACTATATTGAAATTGCAACCCACCAACTATGGATTAGACGATTGAACTGCACGAAGGTCCTAACATAGAGGTCTTCTCTCTTGCTTTGTGCATTTAGCATATTAAAAGAGGTAATCAATTCTTTATGAAGAAGCTAGGATGAGATAGAAACATGAATGAGTTGTTCCGAGATCACAACTCCTTGATAATGAACACATTATTCCAAAATACCATAGCCAGATTTTACCATTAGTGTTGGACATACAGTTATCAAAATCTAAACGACGAGCCAAAAAAACCAGTCCTTCCTTTATCCGCCATAGGCTTTATCAAAGTAAGGATTTTTATTTTGTGGTCTTTTACCAACAACTTTATTCTTCAGAGGGAAGGCTTATTACTTATCCCCCTTATATTCCACACTAAAATACTATCCACATTAATTTGCAAGGAAAGAGGGTGGTATGGAGGATTTAGTAGAACACCTGGTTTGCATGGCACGTGGCATGTTACAGATTCTTTTTTGTCTACCTTTCCTTTTTGGAATGGTCTTATCCCCCAATTTTAGCGTGAATTTCTTTAGCTCATACAATGTGGGATATGCATTAGGATGAGGAGAATCATGCCCTAAAAAGTAGCAAGGGAGCTCTTCCATAATCCGGGCATGAGAAAAGGGCTAGGTCATCATTTGAATTTTGATTAGGCAATTCCTTGACCAGATTTTGAGGTTTAGGATTGTCCTTAGAACTGGTCAAATCATCATTTTTTGAAGTTGTTAGGCCTTGGCTTATCTCAACTGGATTCAAATTCTCAATCCTATCATCCAAGGGGTTTGAATTTTGAATGGCCAGATTTTGTGGAATTGAACTACTAGCTTCGACCGCCTGAGAAACTGGTAGTTCTACTACCGAAAAGTCTTCCACCACCACATTTTCCCCCTAATTAATAACCATTTTAGCTATAACATTCGAGTCTGGAAATGATTTATATGTGGATTTGAATGTGGCATCTTCTAGATTCTCCTTTGAGACACCTGAGGGTCCGACTTCCTGGTTTTTAACCGGTTGCCAATGAGTTGTGGACTTATGCAATGGTCGTGTAAAAGCTTTGGCTTTAGTTTATTGTTAATCTAGTTGCTTGGAGGGAATAGCTACCCCCATTCTACATTCAGCCAAGTGACTGACCAATTTTGTGGCATTTCATACAATTTTGTGGCATTTTTTTTGTTATTTGTGGGTTGAAAACAAAAAGATTGCGTGATTCAGCAATAGTTATATTTTTGGAAGGAATAGTGAAATGAAGGTACGTGATCATAGCTTTTCTTTCCATATTTTCTTTGTCGAGTTTTTTATATTAATTTTTCAATGAGACATTTTTTGTGTCTTTATGATGATTAATAAAACCTATTGAAACTTTTGATTTTATGTGGTTTTGTTATATCAACTAGAAATGCTTTTTTTTTTTTCCTTTTTTTCCTGTTCATTTTTTTTTTTTGGGTTTTTTTTGGGTAAAAAAAAAAAAAAGATTAGTGATTGTGCTAGTTATCCTTTTTGAAAGGATACTGAAACTTACGTGATTATTGTAAAATCTTTTCATGTTTTCTTTATTGAGTTTATTTTTTTTGAGAATTTTGTATCTATATGATAATTAATAAAAGCTATTAAACCTTAAATGTTGAATATATTTGACTATTATGTGGATTTGTTCTTATTCTTGTTCTTGGTTACTTCTAATCTGCTAATAATGGCATATTTTTAAAGATAAAACCTGTTTTTGAGGTGTTTGGTCTTGAGACTTGATTTCTAATTTTTGTTTATTCCAAGTTTAAAAATAATAATAATAACTAATGTTTTAGAAGTTACCCTGTTGATGCTCTAAAAATAGCATTTGGCTCTTCAAAATAGAGCTAATGCTTTGATGTTCTTGATTATAGCTGTCTATGCTTTCTCACATGAGATTTCAATCATGTTTGATGTTATTTAGCAATTTATTGTCTTCATAAGTGCTTCACTTTTGTTTAGCAGTTTATTGTGTTCATACGTACTGATGTTTCATCAAAACATTCATATATGGTGACTTTTTGGTTGTCATTTATATATAGTGAAATTTTGTTTCCTTTTGTATATGATGAGAGTGGCTAAATTATCTATTACGGTATACCAGATATAGATAGCAAAAAATCAAGCTTTGCACTAGAAAAAGAAAGTTTCTATAATTGTCATTGTTGGTAGCATTGTATGTATCATAAAGGAGACTTCAAGAACTTTCGTAAGACAATTCAAAAATTAATATTGTGGGACATAGCTCTGGAGTGGGAATTTCTTATTTGTGTTTTTCTTGCTGATTGTCTGTCGTAGTTCTTTATATATATCATTCTTTTGTAGCTTTTAGTTTCCTGGTTGTATTCATGTAGTGTGTTGTAATGTAATTGGAGTTTTCATCTCTTTGTTATTCATCAATACAAACAGAAATTATTATCTTTAAAAAAAGTTATCTAAAGATTTAGTTTTAGTTCTCTCTATTTACATGTGATCAAACTGTAAAAACAAACTAATCAAGGCAAATCCTTAGATATGCACGGTATAGGTCTCCTAATTGTTCTACTACATGGATAGCCCATCATCCTTTGGTTAGTGTAGCTGTAATGGTAGAAGTTTGCTAATACTACTACAACTTGTTGCTTGTCTTTATTCTATCGATTCTTTTTTGCAGAAAAGAAGATCAGGTTACTTTTGCAGTAGCCTATATATTCTTTAAGAAATACTCAAGTTCATAGGACAGAGTAGGATGTTTATGTTGTAATAAATAGCACAGAGCATATAAAACTTAAACTCTTTTATTTTTCTTCTGCTTTGTAGCAGCTACAAGTGGGCTAGTTCTCGGAGGATGTAGTATATTATAGTTTTCTTTGGTTAAATTTGGGTGGCTAAGAGTTGGAACAAAATTTGATCGAGATTATAGTATTAGCGTTTTGGCTTGCCCTTTGTTTTGTTTATCATCCCCCTTTTTCTTTTCTTCTAATAGTATGCCTTTTGCCCTTTTCATCCCTTTTGACAACAAAAAGTGTGAGAATGTATATATGTAAGGAAAGAAGATGTACTATAAAGATGTAATACAAATAATGATGATGATGGATAACAATAGGGGACAGGAATTTGGAAAAATGATTGGTCATTTTTTGTTCGGATTAATAATATTTACCTCTATTTGAGTGCATGATTTGATTGTAAAGTTTCTCATTTATATGAAGAAACATTTAAATTGAAATATGATTACCAAGTCAAGTTATTGATGTCAAATGCCCATCTGCAATTAAAGATATACCTTTTATCATTTTTTTTCGAGTAAAATGATTTTAGAACAAAAACAAAAACAAAAAAAAAAAAAAAAACACAAGTACTAGCCTATGAATCATTTTTATTTAATAGTATAACAACTAGAACTAGCTAGTTGAATAACAATGATTCTTCTTCTTTTTATTAGTCAATCTTTATTTTATATGTCCTACCAGAGAACACATCTATGATATGATTTGCTCTTTTCTTGACAAAGTGCTATGTGACTGTCATGGTTATGAGAGAACTAAAACAAACGGACTACATATTGCTAATACAATGAAATAGGATATAAGTTGATTGGTTGTAATTTGGCATGTACATTTTCTTTGTTTGCGGGTAGTGTACATAGTTTGCTTATAGAATAGAAAATCCTATACTTGAAATGTGCACTTTAAAAAATTCAGTGGTGTACCTTATTTTAAAACAAAAAATATTATCAGCATTTCAATGGAAACTTCTAAACAAAATTGTTGTTTTTTTATGAATATATATAGATTGGCTATTTTTTGGCTTTTATTTTCTCTTTTATATCTTTCTTAATCATTATTGTAAGTGGGATCATTTTTGTTGGCAACGAGTGCAGTATTATGCCATTGATTATCATGTGGACGCATCAAGGAGACAGTTTTGTCACATCAACATCCAAGGTAGGTCTTGTTAGATAGAAATATGGTTATTTTTGTGACACTTTTGTGGAGAGTACATATTTAGTACTCTATTTTACATGCTATTAGCACTATTGTACTTTTATGACGCTATTGGATGCTATTGGTGCAAATATGGTATCTTTAATTAATGTGGATATATTAATATTTTAAGACAATATTCATTTGCTACTTTTGTGGAAAATATTATTTGCTGTTGCATTAGATTATTTATTAAAATTTAAAAGTGGATTTATAGCTTATAATTGCATGGGAAAGAACAGGTAAACAGGTTTGTTGAAAAAGCTAGTAACAACAATACAGATTAAAACTCAACAATTGTCACTAGTTAAAAATCAAAAGAGTGACGAGGGATTATTACTAGCAACACCATTTGTGACAAAAAGTTGTTACTAGAAGCTTTGAATCTTAACTAGGTAGAAACTAACAAATGAGACCAATATTGTCACTATTGTTAAGATAATTTCATGACAAAAAATTATCATTAAAATACTTTGTCAGTGACAATATGTGTACCTACACACAAGAAGATGTTGTAAAAGAAAAACAAGAAATGAGCAAAATACTTTCCAAGCAACGGTTGTGATAACCCTTAGTTGTCATTAAGGGGTACTTAATTGTGATGAAATGAGGGGTTGTCACATGGTCTCATTTGTGACATAAAATTTGTGACAACCATATAACAACCCCAACGTCGCTAACAATAATTTATGACAACTTTTCGACTTTTTATGACAATATTGTGTTTACACTAAAGGCCTATTTTCTTGTAGTACTTGCACACATTTCTTGATCCATTATTTAGGATAACGTACTATACTTCTGCGTTTTTGGGGTAGCATAATAATTTGGTGTTTTTTGTTTCATAATACTATAGTATTTTTTAGGCAATATATAGGGTTATCATTTTCTCTGTTGTTTTAGGTGTTAGCTAGATATCCATCTCATTATGAAGCATCTCAAATGGTTAAGACGATTCTGTTAACAATCAATTACTCTTATTGGTTGCCATGATCTTTACTCTAATGCAATTTAAGCAAAATAAAGAGACCAATGCTCTGATACCAATTGTTGGCCCCAAAAGCAACCTAAGAAGGGGGTGAATTAGGTTGTTTAAAAAATAAACCTTTTTAATGTGCTTAATGGAAATGCAACAAATAAATACTTAAGCACAAAATGAATATAATAAATATTCAACAATTAAAGCTTAAAGAACAAATATAAAGATAGAGATAGAGAGTTATCAAACCAAACTCCCAAGCTTCTCAAGCTTGGAGTATTTCCACTAGTAGTGCCTCCTCAAAGAGAGTGAGGCAATAATTTTGTTCCTTCTTGTACACAAAATAGGCTCACCCTTGCACCAACTAAATCCCTCTAATTGAGCCAAAGGGTTTTACACAACGACCTCACTTTTGTACATTGTTATCCCTCCACTCTTACACTTGAAGGTCACTCACTAGTCTACTCTTCCTCACACTAATTCCCTCTAGTTGAGCCAAGAGAACTATACTACTCAAACCAATACAACACACAATATTTTAGCCTATTTCTTCCCAAATAGCTCTTACAAGTGTTTGTATTGAATGCAGTAGTTCTACTCTCTATTTTTTACATTTACAAACTTGGGGGTATTTATAGAAGCCCAAAAATTGCTTCCATCAGCTCTCTAACTGCTATTTTCTATTTCCTAAGAAACTAGCCGTTTGATCTTTCAGACGGCCGATTCTGTGAGTATGCGTCCGAACGAACTAGCCGTTGGACCTTTCGGACGTCTGATGCATGGCCTCTGCGTCCGGTCTCTGAGGTTATTCGTTCGGATGTCCGAGAATGCGTCTCGAACGAACTAGCCGTTGGACCTTTCGGACGTCTGATGCATGGCCTCTGCGTCCGGTCTCTGAGGTTATTCGTTCGGATGTCCGAGAATGCGTCCGAACCTGCGTCCGGTCCAAGCAATGTCTTCTGAAAGTATGATCGGACGCTATTCTTCTTCCGAGGCTTCAGGTCATTTGTGTCGGACGATAATTGTCTTCCTTTCGGACAATCATCAATGTCTGTAGAGTTTTACTGGTTGTTTTCTTGATAATCATTTACGTCCGAAACTCCCTAATTTTCTGTACACTTGCTTTCAAACTGTTAGTGTGATTTGGTCATCATCTAAACATGATTATCATAACTAGGGTTCAACACTTGTGATATTAGTATCCTCAAATCAATGAGCTTCTTTAATTTTCAGTGGTGGACTGAAAAATCAAACCAATTGCTAGAATTTTATTGGTTCGGTGATACCACATCATATGCCACTTGGTAAGATGTTCTCATAATAAAGTTTCTCCCATATCTACAATATGGATTACCACAAAAACCCTAAACCAACCTAACCTTTCTTATTTTCTTTTTAACTTTTAATATTCGAGTTGTAAAGTGACCTATGACGTTTATAGCTATAGCTTTCCTAGGTCACTATATAGTATTGTGACTTGGCTACTTTCAGAAAAAAAAAATGAATAAATAAATAAAATAAAACTTCACAAAAAATGAATTTTTTTTTTTTTTAGGTTTCTTCCCAAACAAAGAAATTAGTCGTGACTTTCTCACTAGTTACACTAAACCCATGGTTGGTGTACTAGAATGGCTTAGAATGGAAAGATCATTCTAGACAGAATAAGCTTCTACCCAAAATAGGCAATAATGTTTATTATTATTTCATTGTTTGGTAATCTAAGTCAAAATGGAATATGTGTGTACACACTTTTTTCCCAATTTGAATACTACTTTTTTATATGTTAAAATAGAATGAATTTTAAATATATACAAAAAAACTTTGCTCTTTTTATTTTTATTTATATTATGTAATATTTCATCTTACAATTAAGAAAAACTTCATGTGTTTTTCATTAAAAATAAAAAATTATAAAATTATATTAAATTTTTATTTAGATTCAAATAATTGAATTGTATTTGAATGTAAACAAAAATTTATTATATATAATTTTATAATTTTTAACATTATATTGTACAATTAAACTAATTTACCTCAATGGTAAAAAATTACAAAAAATATATGTATATTGTACAATTTATCTATAATGAAAAAACTTACAAAATTGAATGTTAAGTGCTTTTTTTTAATCTTAGATGATCTAGAATGTAACTTTCAATATCCTAACAATTCAAACTCATGGCACAAGATGTAGAAAAAGTGTAGTCTTACCATTTGTGCTATACTTCATTGTTGCATATTAAGTTTTTTTACATTCAAATAATTAAATTGTATAATTTAACTAATTAGATAATATCTTATTTATTTTTAAATCAATAAGAAAGAACCATGCAAAAAGCAATTGAATAAAATTAAAAAAATTTGACATCCCATAACTTTTTCTTACAAATTAAAGTATGGAAAGGATTTAGATCAAGATTTCTTTTTTTTTTTTTTTTTTTTGAGTTTCTTGGATATCATGAGAATGAGATTTGCTTGTTGAATGGCCTTTCCAAATTAAACTTCTCATTCCAATTAAATATGAAATGGAAAGAATGAGTTGAAAAGGCCTTTCCATTCTTGATCATTCCTACGTATAAAAGGTGGGAAGTAGTATTACCCTCGCCCCAAGTTTAGTACGCAGGAATGGAATCTTAGCCCGCCTCACTTTCTTTACTCCTTAAGGACATAAGTGAAATCAAGGGATTTCCGTCTAACTAGTAGCTGAAAATAAGCAAGCTACCTCCAAGCAGAATATGTTTCAATACGGGTTAGGCATGGATGCTTATTCCTATTTTATGTCTGGCGACTAAAGGTAGAATAGAATGGGTATTCTTTTTTATTGTTTGGTATAATGGTTTTTAGATATTAGAATGGAAAGGATTTTATATGTAATTTAACTTACATACCTCTAATTTTTTAAGAAATATAACAATTTTTTTTTTTTAATTTCATGTTATTAACATTTCTATGGGTATGAAAACTTTAAATATTTTATGTTAAGGATACAAAATTTAAAAAATTACTGTTGCATTCAAATACATATTAAAAATTAAAATATAATTAATTTTATAATACTATATTTATTTAAAAAGGTTTATATTCATTACAATGAGATAATTATGCAAAATAATAATAATAATAATAATAATAATAATAATAATAAGAGTCTGTCTCTTATACACATCTAAATTGTATAATTTATTTATTTATTTCACATGTAATTATATTTTCTGGTAGACACTATACTTGGATTCAAATTTCAAAATGAGGAGATAACACTGATATCCCACAATTTTATCTTTCTAAATTGGAGTTGGAATGAACTTTCCTCAACTTTTTTTTAGGAATGAGATTTCTAAAATTTAGTTGGAATGACTTTGCCTAGTAGCATAGAGGGCTTTCCAACTTAGAAGTAGTATCTTTATACCCAGACCGAACTGACCTGTTATACCATGAACCGGACATGACAAGAGTAGGGTTCAGTGTTAAAGCCGAGAGATTTCACTGATATATCCAAAACAACCTGTAAATCATTTGAACCGGTCAAGTTCGGTTTTGATTTTTACAAAGAATTCGACAAAAATCAAGAAATTTCCCCAAAATTACCATCAATCCATTGTAATCTCATGAAATCCAACACTAATCTGACTAGATTTGAGACAAATTTCACTCAAAAAAATCCAAAGAGTCTAAAAATCAAATCCATTCATTACAAATAGGAAGGGATGGAGAACTCGTGGGAAAGAATAACAGAGACAGTAAAGAAGGGAGAGGAAAAAGGGGACGGGGGAAGGAGATAGGCATTGAAGGGAAAAGGAATGAAACTGAGATAGGAGGGGGAGGCGGATAGGAGGAAGGGATAACTAGTGAAGATGAGGAATTGGCATGGCAGGAGGAGTTGTGGTGGTGAAAAGTGTATAAGCTTAAGTGTGTTAACTATGGTCAGAAGAAACGCCAGTCAGATATATATATATATATATATATATATATATATATATATTGTAATATGTCAAAATGGAAGGATGGAAAACTTATAGAGTTCTATATAAAGACCACCCTGATTTCTATACATCGCTTTCATGATTTTTTTTATTTTTTTTATTTATAAACAATTGTCCAAGGAAAAAAGAAAAAGGAAAAAAATTAAAAAATTGGGTGACCTAAGAGTTGAACCGGTTGAACCGGTTGAACTGGTTAACTTGCGAACCCTACACTACACCCAATCACCTTTCGGTCCGTATTTAAAACATTATTTAAATGTGTCATACTAAACAGAAAATAGAAAAATAATTTAGAAAGGTCTTTCTATTTCAAACCATTCTCGTGTACCAAATGTGTGGTAGGAGTAAATCTTTCGTGAACAGTGAAATTTTTTTTACCATCGATGCAGATGCATAGCACTGTGTGTTATTGGAAAAAAACCATATATTGTGCACTGTAGTACACATCCACACTTCATGATGTAATAAAAAAAAAATCTTATCTAACACCCGAAGTAGAGCCCAATACATAACCCAAATCATTCCTCCGCTCAACCGTGGCCCAGTTTAGACATCAAATGAGCCCGTTGAAAACCCGAATAACAATTTAGGGTTTTTATTTGTTCTGCTGCGTTTGAAACAGTATAAATTTGTAGCTTACAAATCCTCTCTTCAACATATCCATCTTCAAATCTCTATACAACATCTCATGGTATAAGAGGAACAAAAAACATTTGTTGTGTGTGAGAAGTGAGTATCGATACTTCCACGGCCAGAAGAGCCGTTGCGGTTCCTGTGGTTATCCTGCCGCTCGTCTTCGGAAATGTATATTCACTCATCTTTAACTATTTCTTTTCTCAGAATCTGCCTTTGTTTGATTATTTATGGATTATTGCGTATGGGATTTGATTTCTTTTCTCAGACTTTTTTTTTTTTGACAAATTTGTGAATGCTAGTGTTTGTTAAATTTGATTATGTACGTCTAATTTGAGATTAATTGTCTGTGTATCTTGGTAACATGGTTTTTTGTATGTGTCTTATAAGTGGTGAAATATCTTGTGAATTGGTTTCTAATTAGTATGTGTTATCTGTATGATTAAATTGGGATTTTTGAGTTGTTGGATTGTTATGTTTTTCCCGTTACTGCCTCTTTGTATAACCGTATGAATGAGTTAGGAGTTTCATCAGAAGTATGCAATGATGTGGTTCCCAATCCAGATTTGTCTTAATCTGTGTTCCTTGCTATTTTTGTATCAGTCAACATATATATCTACAGAACATGGGTTGCCTCTTGAATAACCGGAAGGTGCAGCTATTGTGCACACACCATTCGGTTCAGACAGAGGCACATAAGAAGAGTGACTGACTTCAGTCTTTTTCTTGAATCGGTTTGAGGGTAAGGAACATTCTTTCCCCTGTTCCTTTCCTAGATAGATTCAAACATATATATCCACCATGTCTGCCTCATCTATGTACTAGATAGTGTGGTTAGTATTTTAAGTATCCATCCTTCTCACCTGGAGTACATCTGATCATGATTTATGCTTTTGACTTCTCTTTTTTTCTTTGAGGGTGTAAAACTGCTCCGAGATAAGAATGTCAATTATGCTGATAATAAAGCTTAGGTGTTTGTAAGGCTTCGCTATCTGGTTGGCAGAATAAATTTGTTTCTGACCAACTCGTTCCCTTGAAGCAAAATTGGTTGTGCTGCTCTTTCATATCGCTTCCTTAGCAATTTTGATGTTGTCTATGGAGAACAATGGGGCAGCTACATCTGTATTTTATATAATACATAATAGTTTTGTAGTATCTCAAGGGAAGCAGGAATAAACGGGACAGCGATGATGAGCTCTATACAGACCTGTAATGACTTGCGAATATGATCGCAATTCTTTTTGAACATCTAAGGGACTGAGTTTGTTTTGTTTTTCCTGCTTTAACTTTATATTTCACTTCCATCCCTAATATTTTCATTTTTATCTCATGGCTTTGCTTAATTTTTATTGGTTTGCACTGCCCTATTGTTAGCGTTATACCATCTAAAGTGAAGCCAGATAAATGTTTCTCTCGCTATCCAACGCTTCAATCATGGAGCATTTGGACGTTGGGAAACTATATTTTTTATATTATTGGTGTGAATTTTTTAACTTTTATATTTTATGAGATATAAGTGATTAAACAGGGTAAGTACTTGACCATTGAGGATCAATCATGAACAAACAAACAAATCAAGCTTTATTCCCACTAAGTAGGGTCGACTGTATGAATCTTGCCACACCATTACACTGTCATGGACTATATCCTTCTCAATTCCTAAAAGGGCTATATCTTTTTTACAAGTTATCCCCCAAGTCTTTTTTGGTCTCTCCCTACCCGTCTTATGTTGATCTATTCTCTCTAAAATCTACTCGTCTGACTGGCGTTTCTTCTGACCATCTTAACACATGACCTAACTACGTTAAGCGTGTTTTCCTAATCTTTTCATCAATAGGTGCTACTCCAATTTTATCACGAATATGCCCATGATTGAGGATCAATCATGAAAAGCAACAAAATGTTCTTCTATCCTTGTGGAAGTATCTTTTCTGTTGAACCACTGAAGTACTTCACGGCATTAATTATTCGCTTTAATGTTGATTTTCCTTTGGTAAAAACATTTATGGATTTTAAACATGTAAGTTATTTTCCAACTACTTGGAAGGTGAATGGATGTGGGGATTAAGTTTACAGTTTGAATGTTTGATTTGTGATATTTGGATAATTGAGTTAAGCTGGACTTCTCCCACATTTTAGGCTTTTTGCATGGCTTTCAGATAATTGGAGCATAAGGCAATACGAAGAAAAACCACTGGAACTGGTGATATGAGGTACCTCGGTCATGTTGCTGTTAGGTTCAAGAGTAACTTCAGAGAAGGTAAACTCCTATTACATAGATTTTTTAGTATCGCGTCATCAATCTTTCATCTGGAGTTCTGTCTGGTATATCTGGTGGTCTGATGGGTGTATTTTTCAACTGCGCTTAGGTACTGAAGCAACACCAAGGTAGAAGGGGGCTGCTGCAGCTGCTGCAGCATCATAAATCTGACCGGCAGTTTTAGTTTTCTTTAGTTTCACTTGTTAGTATAGTTGTAGGTTTTTTGAATCTTGTATCATGAGCAAGTAGTTTGTTGTGTATATAAAATTTTTTATAGTGATGACTTTTGCAATAATATACATAGAATAATAGAAGAAATTTGCTTCTAATTTCTTTTGATTGTATAAGAGTTTGTTGCAATACTTAGACACATTGATGGACCTCTGCTCCCCATGCTCTTGAATGAATGGTCCATTTTGTGCCTATCCATTTGATAATTTTTATATGGACCAAGGTGAATCGTCTCACCACACGCCTTGTAATCCATAATTGTCCATTTCACCTAATTTGTGGATGAAGTGTATTTCATCTAGAGTGTATTTAACAAATTATGGATAATAAGGTGTAATTTAAGTTGTCCATTTCATCTAATTTGTGGATAAAGTGTATTTCATCTAGAGTGTATTTAACAAATTATGGATAATAAGGTGTAAAGTTAGATTATATGCCTCAATTCATATAAGAATTTTTTATCCATTTGACAGAAATGAAACAAACTACACTCTCGAACAAAGTGATGCAAACAAAAAATTGTAAAAAGTGATGCAAACAAAAAAAATTGTAAAGTTTCGTTTGGTTGGCAAGAAAGTAAAATTAATAAGGAATGTGCTTTCTCTTAATGTTATTCTATGGAATTTTATTTTATTTTATTTATTTATTTTTTATGTTTAGATACTCTCAAGAATCTTACAAAAATATTATATAAATTTTTGTACTTGTGTTTGATTAGCAAAGAATATATTTTACAGTTTCATCATATTTCTGAAAATATCCCTCTTAAATATCTATATGTTTTTTTTTTTTTTTTTTTTTTTTTTTTTGCATCACAATGCAACCAAAACTAAAACCAAATTAATAACGTTATCTCTTATGTGACCTTTTTTTTTTTTTTTGAGTTAGATTTACCTTTTAATTGGTTGTATCTATAGTAGTAGATGATGATGAGAACAACAACAATAACAACAATAATAACATCACAACAGCAGTAGTAATAATAATAATATGATGGTAGATGTTGAGTTACAGTAGAATGGGAGGAGAGTGAAGAGTGTTAGGATGTCTATCTCTTTTTTTAGATTAAAATCATAAAGAAAATAAAAAGAATACTAACAGGATATTAGTATTTAGGATCCAGGTATTATGCAACAACTTTCCTTGTTTTGAGGAAAGATTTTATTTTTTCGATAAGTTACAAATTGAATCAAACATTAGAATTTAAATTTTAGAAAAAAAAAAAAAAAAATTCCCTGACAAAAATGCTTGCCAACCAAACAAGACCTAAAAGGAAAAGCAAGAAATGTACTAATTACAGCTACATACGGTCAAATTGATAAATTTTATTCCAACAATAATCTTTTCGTTTTGACGAGAGTTCTTAGCTCCTGTATCTACTAAATAGCAACCGCACCAAACGTAATATTCAAAAGCCAGCACAATTTGGTAAGAAAAATATTTAGATAGACCTGATTTTTTATTCATTTAAAGATCATCTGTAGTCAATTAGAATTTTAAAATGTTCTTGCTTATATCAGTGGATATCATAATTTTTTTAATCTATTTTGTATAATATGGATAAAATTTATAAATGGTGTCAAAAACCTAAATATTTGCCTTTGGTCAATGACCAATAACAAAATAACGAGTAGAAGTCTTGAAAAATAGATAATTTTAGAAGTAAAAAGAACGTCGCATTCAAAAGTCGGCACAATTTGGTCAATGACCAATAAGAAAATGACGAGTAGAAGTCTTGACAAATAAGTGATTAGAGAAGTCAAAAGAGAGTGGTTTCTTTGTAGATTTTCATTGAAAAACCACAGAAATGTTATTTTGAATGGTCCCTACGGGATTTAAATATAATAAATGTGAGTGTTAAATACAAAAAAAACTCTTGAACTTTCATACATTCCATTGCAGTTCACTCCCATCCAATTATTAAAAAATTTAAGCCTCTTATTCATATTTTGGAAGAAAATTACTTTTAACAATTTTTATAATTTTGTTTTCTTTTTCTTCTACTTTTTTCTTTTATTTCTTTCCTTTCAGTCGGCTTTCCTTTTATTTTTCCATTTAATCTTATCAAATACTAAACAATTTTATTAATTTTAATAATTAAATTGTTACAAGTTCTAACTATCATTTGTTTCTAAATTAAATATTATCAATGAGACAAGTGACTTATATTTTGTTGTAATGTAGGGAATTGTGAATAATTACTAAATATAAAATAACAAATAAAAGAATTAGTCGACAAAAGTAAAAGTTTGTATTATCAATTTTATTGGGAAGAGAATGGAAAGTAAATAAAATTATTAATAAAATTTTTTGTTTTATTAATTGGACAAATATGAAGTAAGTTGTGATATATAAAATAAATGGAGATACGTTCATTATGAAAAAGGAAATTTTAAAGTTTAAATATTACATCTTTTGAAAATATGAGAAACAAATAAAATTAAAAATTAAGTAAAATAAGTATATTACAAATTTAAGATGTACATAAACACAATCAGGTTATGCACCAATGCCAAATAATTAGTGATAAAATATTTTATACTAATTGGTAAACTTTACAACAAAATTATCACGATAAGTAGTTGTAGTAAACAACTTATAACGATAAGTATAAAAGTAGATGAACAGTAGAAAATATAACAGAACTTCACTAATGGAATTTTAAATAGACATGGAGTTGGTATAGATTATGTACACTTTATTTATGATAGGTGATAAAAAGTAAACATAGTCTATACCTGTTATTGTAAAAGTGAGTAGATGTAGATATGAAATTAATTAATAAATTTACGAATAACAATTTAATTAGATATTTGTTCTGACACATTAACAAATATTTTCATCAATAACATAGGAATTTGAAAGATGGATCTAGTTATAATATGAAGATTAGGAAAAAGGCAACGATTAATTAAAATAAAAAATTACATATGGGGAAGATATGAAAAAAAAGAGTAAAACTTAAAATTAAGTAAAATAAGTGTACTAGAAGTTTAAGATGTATATAAACACAATCAATTATACACCAATGATAAATAATTAGAAATAAAATATTTTATATCAATTGGTAAACTTTACAACAAAATTATCACGATAGGTAGTTATAGTAAACAACTATTAACAAAGAAAAAAAAAAAACCAAGTCTTAATCCCAATAAGTAGGGTCGGTTGCATGAATTCTGTTACACCATTGCACTCTATAGATGAATATACAAAAATAAGCACAAAAATAGATGAATAGTTGTTGAAAATGTGACAGAACTTTACTAACAGAATTTTAAATAGACATAAAGGTTCGATTGGTATGCATTATGTTCACTTTATCATGACAAACATAAAAATTAGACATGATGTTTCACTTTGTTATTATAAAAGTGAGTTTTAAAATATGATAAAACTAATTAATAAATATAAGAAGTTAGCAATTTAATTAGATAATTGTTCTAATATTTCTTTAACAAAAATTTTCATCAATGACATAGAATTTTGTAAGATGGATCTAGTTAAAATATAAATAAGTGGTTACAAATATAACATGAAAAGAATGATAGAAAAATTCGATTCACATAAATAATAAACCAAGTACTAATGATCCACAAAAATAAAATAGTTAGAATAAAGATCTATAAAGAGATAAATGATCAATTAAGCATGTCAGTTTAGATAATAGTTGAAATGGTCATACTAGAAATGTTTAGAAATTGGTCAACTCCAATTCTTTGAAGGGGTTTTGGGGTTTGCCCCACTCTCCCATGTAGGCCAAAGGAATTTACCACAAAGGTCAGAAAATCCCTGACGGAAATTAAAACTATGACTAGAATTGACCTGACGGGGATTGTGAATTTTATAGTAGTATTTTTTATTCGTATGTATTTGTTCCGTTATTATATTAGACGTATAAAATAGTTATTGAAACATAAATTATCATAAGAGTTAATTTCAAACATTAATAAAACTATCTTATTTTACAAATTAAGCTAAATGTATCAAAATTGTATGAAGATTAAGCAATAAGTATAAATTATTATGTCTAGACATACAAAAATTTATGATCGGTAATTTAGACTACGACAACGATATTTAACAAATACTCTATATCAATTATGAAATAAATGAAACTATTGATGACGATAGCTATAAATAATTAACTATATATATCGATTGATATGACAAAATAATATTAACTTAAACCCGTATAGGAAAAGAAAAACTTCAGTTGAAAAAATTTCGAGAATAAAATGCACATAGTATCTCACATATGACATTTTCACATTTTCGATTAAAATGTTGTACAGATTGCTCCATAATTATGACAGCATAATGTTCTTAAATGTGTATTTACAGAAATATGAATAGAATAAGAAACTATTGGATGAATAGACAAAGATGGAATTAATCACAACAATAGATTATACACATTTTAAGTGTTGATGCGTATAAAATATTAGCACAAAGGTTTAAAACCAAAGTCTCTAATTCTAAGTCCAAAATAGTCCAACTAACAAATCTACTCCCATGCAAAGATAATGTGGCGCGCCACACTCATGTTCGAATACATGAGACAGAGAACAAGAGCGGTGGGACTTTGTCCCCTGAAATAAACTCCAACGCTCAAATTAGTTACTTAGACAAGAAGAAAATATAGAGACATGAGATCACAGAATGAAAAATGAGAGTCATTATGAGAATGTAAATTGTAAGTATTAACCATGTAATTTGTTTATTTGTAGTAGTAGTTAATGAGTTTGGATAATTAACAGATCATAAACCCAATAATCGGCCCATAATGATCTTTAATATCTTAGCTTGATATTTAGCTTAAGTGTAGGTTGACAGGACCAAACACCCTCATTAATATTTGACCATTTTAACTAACATGCCACGCGCGTCAGTGGGCTATTAAGTGATAATTTATGTATCATCAATAATTGTTTAATTATCGTTAAATTTTTTAGGTAACACGTGTCATGCTCCATTTTTTGATTTCTAAACTAATTAAGGAAAAGAAAATAAATCAATAAAGAATTAATCAATGTATCACAATTAACTTATATAATAAGGGAAAATTTAAGCAAACTGTGTATCACAATTGGTAGGAAGAGACCATAAATACCAATTACAATATATAGTGAAGGAAAAATAACAATTGGTAAAACTAATAATGAGTATAAGATTATCAGTCTAATTAATTTTTATTGTGATACTTCTTTAATAATTTTTTAATCAATAAAATAGGAAGTAGGATGATGGATATAATTAAAATATGAAATAAGTAGTGATATACATATTAGAAAAAAGGAAATATTAAAGAAATATTACATATGGTGAAAATATGAAAAAAATAAATTTAAAAATTAAGTAATAAATGTAGTAGAAGTTTAAGATGAACATAAATACGGTTATGTACCAATATTAAATAGGCTTTAAATTTAAAGTATTATAGAACAACAAATAAGAATATGAAGTAGTTAATGGATCACAATTTGAATGAAAAGGAATCAATATATAATAATTGTATAGTAAATTAGAATTACGTGTGAAGTATGAACACAATAACAATGTTCACCATATTTGACAATCATGATGTTGAAAATAAATCAAAATATTGAATAAATTTTTATATACAATTGGGATATAATTTAAACAATTATGATTTTTTTAAATATTGGGAGTACCACTCAATATTAAGTTTTAGGTGCGTCAAAAAACAAAAGAAAACTTATACGATCATTTTTTTTATGACCAAAACACTTTACCTAGATGACTTGTAGTATTTGAAAATAAGATATTTAAATTCGGGAGTTCAACATAAAGATAGAATTTAAAACTTGCATGTTTAACACATAGTCATGAAATAAATTACTTAATCTTGAACTACCCTATTTGGATAATTATGCATATACACGAAAATAAAGTATTCTATCAACATGACTGAAGTACATGGTTTAAGTGGTAAGACTTTTTTATAACCTATTAATCAGTTTTCAAGTCACTAAGGGATAGGGGAGAAGTGTTTTTTTTAAAAAAAAAAAAAAAGATATAAAAGATATAGAAGATAAAAAACAAAACTAAATATTCCTATCTTCTATAAGAGCTTATATAAGTTAAAAGTAATAAAAACTAATTAAAGTAAATTAAACTAACGAATTTGGCTACTCTTGGCTTCATTAATGCGGTATTAAAGTCTGACAAATGGCTAATGAAACCTTAATTTAATATGATTTAAACTCATTTTTAACTCTATAAACCTTAGGGTCTAATTGAAAACTTTGAAATAAACTACATGGACCAAAATAAAAGAATACTAAAAACTAGTAAAGGGGTCAAAAGAGAAAACAAGAAAAAAGTAAAGGATTAAAGCTGCGATACTAAAAACTTGTAAAGGAGTAAATAGAGAAAGCAAAGAAAAAGTAAAGGATTAAAAGTACAATTTTCTTGGAAAATTAAGTCAGAGACTTTTATAAACTCATACATTAAGTCTCCCATTTTAAATCTTTTATTGTCATTTTCAGCTTACGTGTATTGCTGATTCAATTCATTGACGCAGGGAGCGTCGATGATTTGGTAGACGCACTGAAGTAGCGTTGAATAGGGTAAATTTGTTTCGTTCATTACTTCAAGACCGTGATTTTGGTAACGGAGTTGCAAATGAGTAAGCTGTTTCTATATGTATATTAGGGCGAGTGTATAAAGTAGTACATTGCGTGGAAGTTTAACAGCATTTAGCTGCAGCTCTGTTCTGCTGCTTGAACCTATAAGCAGGTTGCTTACTCTATAACTGAGGTATGGGTTCAAGGGTTCAAGGGACAGGGAAGGGGCCATTTTCTGCTGCGACAAGCCAGCTACGTGCCTTGAAAATCATTTCAAAACATTCAATAAGGGAAATGATAATGGAAGAGCTAAACTTGTTAGCCACATAGCATTTTTAAGTTAAATGACAAAATTATCCTATCTTAGATATTTCAACCACAATATCTCCTACTCCTTCCGTCTCATTTTAGCAGTCACTATTTCTATTTTTATTTGTCTTAAATTATTTATTATTTCTTAAAAAACAATTAAAGAAAAGTTAATTTATCTATTTTACCTTCCGTACAAATCTCTAAAAATGACATTAAAGTCATGCTAAAACATTAATTATTTTCATAAATCATTTCAAAGTTTGAAACTCCAATACCAACTAACAAAATTTGAATTGAATATGGGGACAATAATAAAAAAATTGTGTTATTAGCTGGGTAAATATCAACATCTCTTAAATTATGTGTCAAATTGACCATATCAAATAAAATGAGACCAATGGAGCACTAATTTTTTGTGGGACCCATCTGCAATTTCAGTGTCTTTTAAAACAACGTTGCTAATCGCTTCTACGACCTCCATCTCATCCCACATCTAATAATGATAATAATGAATAGCTGTCTTTGACTGATTCATCTTATGATGATGATCTAATTTCTGGATCAACCAAATGTAAGTTTGTAACTAGCAAAAAGCTTCATCAAATAAGCAACAGTAAACAATAACATTTGTTCAAATCTTGGTGTTTTCCATTTATGGATCAAATAAACCCACATCTAATTTCTTTTATTTTGCTATTTGGGTCTGATTAGTATTTTTGTGGTGAATCCAATAGCTTTATTAAGGGTCTGATTAGTATTAGTATTTGTTGATTCTTGTGATTTGGTTGAAAGATTGAAGGATTCGATCCATGGAGGCCACCTGGTTACGACAGATGCAGATGTGGTTTAAGAATGAACGTTAGTTGTCGATTACCGGCATTATGTGGCTTTATTGTTAAAAGACTTCGTGTTCATGTGTAAAATGGTGGGTTTTGATGGGGAAAAATAGGGGAGTTGGTGGAAAGGGAGAGGAAGAAGGTGATGCTGGAAGTAACAAGTGGGGTGGCCGGTGGATCATCGGGGGAGGGAGAGTATTGAAATGGCTGTGAATAGCCAAGGAGGAAAGAGAAAGACGTAGACATGAAATTTTTTACTTTATTTGTAAATTTTATAATGTAAATTAAATATTATGAAATCTATGATATAAGTTAATGTAAGTAAAATTTTATAAGATTTAATTTTGATCGCAGGGTACAGGTGAAGGTCAAAGACCGAATTTATATACATTTTTTGGAGGAAAAAACGTGGAATGGAGGTGCGTGGGTCCCAAAATCTGTAATACTTATGCTAGAAGGGCAACTTTGGAATTTTGTAAAAATTGTTCTGTGGTTAACAATTTTAGCTCTGGCATTATCGCCAGCCAATGAAAATAGTATACAATAAAACAGTGGCCATTTTAATGACATTCTTCCACTTTACATTCTTGTTAAGAAAGAGATTACTAAGAATATTTTTACATTACAACATCAACTGAAATCATTTAGCTTTTATTAGATCAGGAACCAGGAGAGACAGGTCATTGAGTCAACCACTGTAAATATGCAGAACATTTACAGCTATCTACACTCTTCTCGTGTATAGACGAATTACTGCCATTAACTTCTCTTCACCAAGATTTTGCACTTGCAAGCGTCTGCTGACTCTGTTTGCTTGCAATGAGAGGTGAATGACTGTTGCAGATTTCACAGGGATACCACATCAAAACAAAGCAGCTACAAACTTGAACTGAATCCAAAATTTTCAAATCCACTCCCTAAATAGAAGAACGGGATAAAATTAGTTACAAGTCACAAGAAGTGCTAAAAGGAATTAGAAAAATGCTTTCAAACACTTTCATTGGAGAGGAAGGAGGTTGATTTGAACCTCAATGCTTGAGCCAGTAGTTTCGTAGCTGAGACATGTGCAACAGTATCTCATCTCGACCTTGATTGGTTACACTGCTGGTCATAATCCAAGGAGGGGCAGTTTGGAAGAAGTCACGTATTAACTCCTGAAAATCTTGAACATTTTCTTCCGGTCTTCTCCCTCCATTCTTTTTCTTTTTTCGCTTATCACACTTGGTAAAAACTAAAGTCATAGGAACATTCTGAAACCTAAGCCAAAAATTACTCAACAAAACCAACACAAACAAGGCATAATGAAGAGACAAATGAAGTAATGTGTTATGAAGCTCTTAACTAGTTCCCGACCATACAAGACAAATAACCACAAGAATCAAGGATATTGACCACTTTCAGTTTTAACAGGACATATGAACTGAGGATGACAATCAAGCAGAGCTACTCGTCAATGAAACCAATATGTAATCCTAGATTCCCAAGGATCTTTCGTTACAAAGAATTTATCAGGGGAAAACCGAAAAAGAGATCCAATAAATGCAACTAAATGAAGCAGGTAATTCAAGAGAAGGCCATCTTGACTACTTTGTCTCACAAAGAAGGAGGAATAGATAAAAGAAGTCCCTTCTCTAGTTGTCATTTATGGCCCCTTCCCTATCCATTGAACCCTTGAACCCTGTCTCTTATACACATCTAGCTCTTCCATTATCAAGATGTTGCGAAGAGAAATAGTCCTTAGTGAACTTATCCCAGTCTGTTCGCAATTCCTGTGGTGCAGCCGCATACCTATTGAATTTACCAGAAAAAACAAATGATGTTATATTGTTATTTGTTGATCATAAAAGAAGGCCGACTGGAGTTGATACAGCAGTAAAATTAGGAAATGTAGCCGACTACACAACACATTATTGTTTGGTCATTTTTCCTACACAGAGCATCACAAGTGCTTTTCACTTTCAAACTCTGGGGGTGGGAGATTTGAAGCATGACAACAATATTCAATAATCCGTCAATTACTAGGTTAGTGTTTGTCTCAACTTTCAAGTACTCTTTTGATGTGCATCACAGAACCCACCAACAACAAAAAGAATAAATAAAATCTATTTCCTAACTTTTCATGGGCTGGAGCTTCTGCTTCTGCGCTCAGAAGAGTGAAGACAAAAATGCCCCAATGCAAACCAGCACGCAACTGGAATGCAAATGTCAAGGACTACTAGCAGAATTGCAGACGGTGAGTAAAATGTTGTGGAAGTTTATTTCTCCTTTCTTGATTAGTTTCCAAACTCTTGCCCCAAATACTTTTTGATTTGGACAGAATTATTTTACAGCAATGGGTAAACTTTGAACTTATTTTCTGGACTCTTCTTTAATACAATTGAGGCCATTTACCAACATTTATAAAAGGAACCTCAAAATGGCAGAGGCAGCAAGGAAGAATTACAGCTAATTGAGACATCATATCATGAAAATGATGTTTGATAGAATCTAGTTCATTGATAAGTCACAAAATGCCTGAGCCATATTCGCTTGAAAACAAACATCACTAAGACTTCCTGACAGCCTTAGCTTACCCAATTACATGTGAATCAGACCATCAGTGATGCCTTGCGGATGTGATTATTTGATTTCTGTCTCATGAATACACATCTCATGTCTTTGACAATTCCTCTTTTGCATGGAGAATGGGTTATGATACTATTACCGTAGCTCCTTCTGGGATTTAGTTGTGACGACAATATTCTTACTGTTACCCACAAACACATGTATAGTATTAGTAACGACACCTTCTTACAGAAGTTTGGTGACAAAATTAGGTTTCCGAATAAATGTTTGACAGTGTCCAAGAGAAAAGCAACAGAGAAGTATACACTAGCAGTCTTATCAACAGAAATACACAACAGCAATCCAGTAAAGCAACCATGTGAAATCTGATCATAGGCCATTTGTAAATTCATTGCAAAATCTGCTTTTAGTAGTGAATGTAATTCTAACGATTACCACTTCTTGCAAGCATGCACTTGTATTAATGTGATGTCAATGAACTCATTATGCCAATAAGTCATCAAGTCCATTGACAAGGCAAATAATTAAAGAAAGTTCTACAATTTTCATCCAAACTTATGAGTAAAACTCAACAGCAGTTTCAAGAATATTGAGACGCGACAATGGTAAGATAACATGGTTTTCCATCCTTCTGGTTTTGTCGTTCTTAACAAATGCAGAACTGATTAATCTGAAAGGCATTGATGCATTTGCACTACAAATTACTGTACAAGTCAAATTCCCTGAGGCATAATTTGCTAATTACCAACAATTGCCTAGGACAAGCTGGAAGAAGGAAAAAGAGAGAGGTAGAAGCTTGTTTTCACACAGAAAGGGAAGTAATAGGAGCAGTTATGGGGCACTCAATGCGCCTAACTTCAATTTTAGCTTCCTTTATTTCTATTGCAATAAATGTAAGTTGTTAGTTATCAAGTGGGGCCCATAGAGGTATTTCTGTCTGCTTGCCACTTATCTAATGTCTATTAAAACTTTGATGTAATATTGGTGATAACACCAGGTTTATACTTGTACAACTTTGAATTTAAAGGTAGTTTTTTATAAGGACAGCTGCACAAGACTTCATTCCAGAAAAATTATGCTTAGCTTGTAATATGTTTTTATTTTATTTCTGATAGACAAAAGATGAGACTTGCTACCTGTCAATGTAGAACTCCCATCTTATCCAAAAACTTAAGCCGCAAGAATGAGGGAAATTATATGTGACTTCCAATAAAATGTCAATTAGGCGAAAATTATGGTATTATCATGTCAATTTCATTTAGACTATTTCATTAAGCGAAAATCCTAACCAATTCCAATTGACATTTCAGTTTATTATGTCAGATTCCACTCATTTCAAGATTTGTCGGTCTCTTGGCATTCACGCAAAAATTGAAACACTAATTTTCTACAGAAAGTTGGGGAAGTGGATTTTCAATTTCCAGCCCCTGATAGCCTTGGAGAGATTAGCTAGTGCTCTATCAGAAAACCAGTGCTTAAGCTCTTAATGTTTCTGATTGAGGTTTACCTTTACATTCACTGTCAGCACAAAGTTTTCTTTAAAATGGTCGGTCTCTTTTCCACCACAATCATCACTAAATTTTTTGGAGATACTCGGATGCATCTCAAATAACTTAAGATCCTCTAATCTAAAGAGAGCTTGACATATGACAGTACATATAAAAGTAAATTATTTGACTATCCAAAAGTTGGCGTTTAAGTTGCTCTTCTGTTATTTACGAGTGAAATGATAAAGTGCATAACAAATTAAATTCCAGCTTTCCATTGAATTAAAATGAGTGTATTCTAAAACTCAATAACAAATGGAAAGAAAGTTTTAGTAGTAAAGTCCATACCCATAACCAGGCAAATCTACAAGGTACCAGTTATTATTGATCTTGAAATGGTTGATACATTGTGTTTTTCCTGCCAAAAATAATGTATAACTATGTTACTCATCAGCTAAGCTCTTGCATAAATGAGAAAGCAAACAAGTCCTTTGAACAAGTTCTGAACAAACAGATATCCATGATAAACCAAAAGTAAATGGAATTTGAATCAGATTGCTGTCATGACACGTTCTTTTGCTGATTTTATTACCTGTATCAGTATTAAGTCATTCATAGTATTAGTATACCTTCCCTAATCATTGCGGGTTGGCAATTCGACATTTGCACTGGTTTAGCTAATGATGTGTTTGGAAGCCCTTAGCCAAATAGGTATTTCTCATAAACAATTAGTCCATCGACTCCAAAACCTTGAACACAATATATCAAACGTGCTAACCAATCTCAACAAAATTTGCCACAGGTTCATCTTATTTCAACAATTTGTAACATTAACAATCAAGAATGTATCATTCTGAATTTCGCGTCATTGTAGGATAACCTTCTAAATGGACTCCATTTCCATATTAAAATCCTTCTTGAAGATCCACTAGCATCTGCTTTCAGTCAACTGATCCATACTCCATTTCAGCTATTCGGAAAAGCTCTACCTCATCTTCACATGATTTTCCTGAAAGTTTAACATCTTAATGAAGCATGTCTTTCAGGAACAACCAACAGTACACAGTTGTTCTGCTTACCATTACCAGTTTAGTTAACTACACTAGTTTGACTCTTCCGAATTTTGTTATTCTTACAATCTGGTGTAAGTTACCATTTGAATTGGCAGAACTAGTTATTTCATGGTTCATATCATGTAATGTTGAATTTTGAAAAGGCTTGAGATACTGAACAAATCAATCAACCTTTTAATTGGGGAGATATGTTTACCTCATTAATTACATTCAACACAACTAAAAAAATATAAGTTGTATTGGTTAGTTTAATATTATCGCTGTCATTCTTCACCACTGGCTTTCATTTTCAAATGTATACACATCACTCCGTTTGAGTAGAATAAAAACCAGACATATCAAGAAATATGTCAGATTCCTTCATCAACTACATAACCATGTTCAAAATCACATAAGGGAGTATTTGCGAACTACATGTTCAAGATACTAAAATTCAAGTTTGTACCTCAAATCAAGAGTAATAACTTGAAATGTGGAAACTCTCCTGAATCATTACTTTTATACTTTCTTTTCCATAAAATTTGATTATTCAAGAGACTTTCAAACATTTCAAGTTAGTAAAGACTCACTCCAAAAGTCACCAATGCTTAGGGGTGTAAATAAATATTCAAATACTCTAATGTTCAAACTTGTTTCATTATTTTAATGAGCCTATAAATCCGTTCAAATTTAGCTTGTTTATCTTTCAATGCGAAGTCAAATGAGTTTTTTATTGAGCCGAGCTCAAATCGAGTACTTTGAATCTTTTACATATAAAATTTAAAGTTTCAAACTTTTCTAGCTAAATTCGAGCCGGACTCAAAAAGTTGAAGACCGATAAATCTTATTTGAACTTAGTTTGATTATTGACGAACTAAATCGAGATCTTAATTCGACTTAGCCTGATTTGCATTTCAACCCTACCAATGCTAACTCTAAAACCGAACTCACCTTCTCCAAAATTTATCACAAAGAATACCATTGCAGCCTATCACTATCAACCAAGTCATAATTAATAGCATATCGAATTATATCATGACACCATTAAAAACACACACACATACCAGGCTTCTTGGAGGTGAGAGCAAGGCGTTTTCGCCGAACAAGAGAATTAAGAAGTGAAGACTTCCCCCGCCACATTGGACCTCCCAACAAGAGCAAATTCAGGCAATCCATCAGAAGGGCAGTCCTCAGTCTTAACACTGCTCTTTATAAACTCAGCACAGTCCACTTGAGCATCAGTAGCATACTTGCTCAGCACAATGTTAGAGCCCTTCAAAACTCTGCTACTCAAAGGGCTTGTCAGAGTGGAAACATCAGTATCTGGGGGCAAAAATAGCTTTTCAAGAGAGAGTTCAATGTGGGGTGGCTCAATTTTTTCTTGGTTTCTTGATTCGTGGAGTGTGGGGGGGTTTTTCTCTTGGGTTTTTGAGAAAAGGGTTGTTGATAAATTCTTGGATAAGAGTGTAGACTTGATGAAAAGTTGTTTCTTGGGTCCTCGGGAGATGAAGAATTGGGTTAGATGTGAAGTGAAGATGGAGAAGGAGCGAGATTGGAGTCTAGGAAGATTAGTGATAATCATTTGTTCCCTTTGGTAGGAAAAAACTGTGTTTTCTGGGTGTAAATAAAAACCATATAATGAGGGCGAGATATAGAAAAGAAGGATATTCATATCGCCACTTGGGTTAAGGGAAATTAATATAGAAGTCCTCAAACCTTTAGTAAATGTCCTACTCAGACCTTCGATTTTTTAGTTTCTTCCATTTAGTCGTTATCAATACGTGTAATCTTGTCACAAATTATTTGGCCAAAAAACAATTTAGTAATTTTCTGATAAAAGAGATTGCATATCTAATAAGTGCATTTTAAAGGAAACACAAAAATTAACATTGCATCAAATGAATATCTACTTTATAGATATTAAAGAAAAATGTCTAAAACGATAATTTCTGTAAGGCAACAAATATTAGAATGTAACTAAATTTTTTATATTGCTATCTTAGAGTGGTATCTTAATTAAATTGCACCATGTCATAGATAGTACACCTTAATATTTATCTATTTATGTCATTTGAAGAGATAATATTTCAGAGAATAATTTTTTTTCAATTTTTATCTCTTTGAAGTGATAAAGAGATAGTACATATGTAGTTTAATTGTTCTACACCTCATAATTCTTTAGAGAAGAGTTAAGACTAAAATTATGTCAAACCACTCCAAATTTCCTTATGCATACGACACACATATATTCTTGGAATCTCTATAAAATTTGCAAGAGCTCTCTAAATTTTTTATCAAATTCCTTAAGTCATAAGTCATGATGTGAAGAAGACAAGAATCAATTCGAAATCAAGTTGTCAAACTCTCGAGTCAAAGTTTGAGATCAAACTATCAAATCCTCCATCAAATTAAATTTCGAAATCAAGCTGTGAAACCCTCAAATTAAGAATTGAAGAGAAGAATCGGTTGAAGTTTTGGATATTATAACTCGTTCTTTTCTAATATAAAATTAAGTTATATTTATCATTATTTTTCTTATCTTGTTAAATTACAGACTCAAACTTTTGCTGAGCATAATTTTAGCATCTGTATGGGACAATCTCTCCCTCTTATCTCTTATCTTCATCAAATATAGATTCAAATTTTAATGAACAAGAAGCTTCAAAAAGCGACAATTCAAAGGCCGTTCACTTAAAGATTGATGATCACAAATATGTTGCCCTCAAAATTGTCTCAAATCTTGGTCATCAAGAATTGAAGGCACAATTTGAAAATATTATTGGTTGTTCTGCACAAGAAAGCACATCTTATTCTTCAATGGGGACAAAAAAAATATTCAATGTACCATTGGAGGCAAAGTAAGACAACACTTCCATGATTGAACAAGTGTTCATGCACCCAATTATATATGTTCAAGTCATCTATTACAATTATTCAGATGAATCAAATGGTGACACAATCTTCCCAAATTTAACAAATTTTTTCAATGACTACGACATTGGAGAATTCATGATGACTCAATCACCATCTCTTGAAGGACAAGTTGCTACGTTAACTAAATTTGTTAGAGAACTTACAAAGCATATTCTAAATCAAGATGTTAAAATTGATCAACTTATCAATTAGAATGATGATAACAAAGAAATAAGTAGAGTGGATCTTACAAACAACACATGGGCCACAGTGAAAGAGGAGAGTCTTCAAAATAACAAACAAAGACGACAAAAATTCAAATTTCTTATGATGGAATGATTAATGTTGATCAATTAACGGAGTTCATTGAAGGCGGGATGAAAGAGAAGTATGAAGGGGCAACAAATTTCATTTGGTTTAAGGTAAATTATTATAGAAGTCCTCAAACTTTTAGTAAATTTCCTATTTCTTTCCATTTTTAATTTCTTCCATTTAGTTGTTATTAGTACTTGTACTTATGTTAATTAAAAGAAGGAAAGCAGATTACAAAGTTTTTATTTAAGTAATGAAATTTCTTGGATTGTAGAAAAGAGGATTTGTAAGTTTGATGTGTATTGATTGTAAATCATTCGAATAGGAATTTCTTATTCAAAGATGATCATTTGTACATATATCATTTTTCAATTTTTTTCTTTCCATGTCAATAATTTTTTGTTTAAATTTTGTATGTGTATTTTATATAACAAGACTGCTGTAATAAGAAAAGGGCATTTTGTTCTCCTATAACTAAACTCTACTCAATCTTTTACTAAAAGGGTTAAGCCAAATACAAAGATTATGTTGAATGTATTTTATATAAATACATACTTAGCATAATCTTGTCATACCTTAAGTGTGTCATCTTTAAAATAAATTTATTTGGTAAAAATTTAAAAAGAATAGATGAATTAGTTAATGTAGAATAATTGATAAAGAAGTAACAGCTGCAATTTAGAGAAAACATAAAAATTGACATTATACCAGATGATATGTGCATTATAGATACTTAGATTTGAAAGGGGTGTTACTTCAACCCACTGATGTAGTCTATTTTGAGCAATAAAAATAGGGTACTCAAATCGGTTAGTATTTGAGGATCGGGAATATGTAATTTGACGGGTACCCAACTCGATTCACATACAGGACTAATTGTATAATTTTACATATTTTGACCAAATATGAATGAATTTTTTCTCATTCTCTTCCTCTTCGCATGGGTTGATGTTGTGTAAATTGTCAATATGGTTTAGAAAAATTCTATATGGTCCCTATGGGGTAACGACTCATACAATACAAGTATTAAATCACAATAGTATAGTACTTTAATGGAACCATAAAATTTCTTATGGTCTATACTTTAATTTAAACACGATCATAAACATTAATTTGAACTAAATCTTTTTTAACAATTCTTAAAAAGAAATTTTTAAAAAAATATTAATTTTATACATAAAAATTTCAAATTCATAAAAATAATATCAATATTCAGATTCAAATCGGGACCCAATAAATTTTGATGGATCCAAATAAGATATCCTTTTATAGACTCGTCAAATATTTGAATTTGAATTCAAATTCAATAACATTAAACGGATCTATTGTATCATTTATTTTGTAACAATTGACTTTTCTCTCTAGGACTGTCAATTGGGCTGGGCCGACTCGAGTTCGGCCTGCCTGGCCCAAAAAATAATGGGTTGAGCCTATATTAAAGTGAGTTGGACTGAGTTTGGCCCAAACTAATTAGCCTAAATATTAGGTTCGATTAAATTGTGAGCCGAGTTTGGGCTTTATTAGGCTTGGCCCAATTAAAATCCTGCCCATATATAGATATAATACTAATTTCATCCTACATTAAATAGTACTACTTAATTTTATGTGGATAATGGTTAATAATTCTAGTATTCTATTAACTTACCTAAGCTCGGGTAATTAAAAATAATAACCTAACATCATTAGTCAATTTAGTTGAAATATTGTGACTCAATGATATAGTTAATAGTTATTTATTGACATAAGTAGTACATATTATTCCATATTGTATTGATCGGTAGCAAAAAATAAAATTCTAACAAAAAAACTATAAAAAATTTTATTGGATAATGTGAGTTTGGGCTAGCCCAATTAAAACCCGAAACCCGAATAATTTTGTGAGTTGAGTATGAGATTCACCTTTGTGAGTTTGGTCCGACCCAATTAAAGACCGAAACCCAAATAAATTTGTGAGTCGAGCTTGGGTTTTGCAAAACCGGTTGATTGTCACAAAACCCAATTAACAGTCCTATTTCTTGCCGACTTGTAAAAATTTTGAAATAGTCAATCTTATTTGATTTCCTAATTTATGCTTAAATTTTAACTTATCAAGAAATTTCTTCTTTTAATACTAAAAAAATTTGAAGTCAAAAACAAAAGTCAAGGTCTAATTGAACCAAGTGCCCAATCTGCTACTGCTTTGATAAGCCAGCCGATCTTGCCTACATCAGCACTGGAGAGATTTGAACAACTGTTGTCCGCACCTAGTCACAAGACCAAGGTCATGGTGTATGCGGGCACCGGATTGCACTTAGAACTATGCAAATCCCTCGACTTTGATGCCCCCACTCGGGTTACAAGCCCACATCACTGGGCTCAGCAATTGGAGAGTTTGAAGAAGATTATATAAAAAGGTATTTTAGTTGCTAGTTTAGTCCATATGGGACATTGGGAATAGTAGTAATAGGCGGGGCGGATCATAGGGGTGACTTGGCGGCTGCCTCCAATCAATTTTTAAAATTATATTTTTTTTCTCTTTAAATTTTTTAAAAATATTCTTATACTATTATAAAAATTAGACTTTATTTCTGCAAAAATTTTAAAAAATATAAAAAAGTGTTACCTATTAATGTATTTATATAGTGTTATTCCTTAAAAGTTTCCAAAATATATTATTTTTATTGGTATTTTTTTTAAATTTCAATAACTTCCTTTAAAAAAAATTTAGACTTTATCACATAAAATTTTACAAAAATTATATAACTGTTTCTCTAAATATATGTATATATAGTTTTTGCCCCTTAAACCTCAACTCCTGGGTTCGCCCCTGGTAATAGGCCAATATCCACTTTTTTTTTTCATAGTAGGGGTGGGGGCGGTACTCGCCCCTTAAGCCTTTTGGGTGGTCCGCCCCACATCTTGCAAATCAATAATTTTTTGACCCTAATTCGCCCCTCATGTCTGCGGGTACTCAACATTCGAATACCCGCTAAGTGAAGGTCGAAACATGCGGATACCCATCCCTAAAACAAAACCATCAACTACACCTGTTTCATTCAGGCATGAAAGATCAGCAAATATTTGACATTACTCCTCACAAATTTGAAACCAATCCATCTTTTTAATGAACAAATAGGATATAAACCAAAAACATATCACTATTCCATATGTCATGATACTACAATCCATTAAAAACATACAAGCAAACCATAAAAAAATGGCTTCTCAAGTACATTAGACAAATGTCACCAAACAAATACAGTTCAATATAATCACTTAAACTGATACATTCAACTTCAAAAAGTCATTACACTAGTACACAAATACAATCAACTTCCAAAGGCTTCAAATTGTGCGATCCTTAATCTTCAATGTTCACAAGAGGCTGTTCTTCAATTAAGTTTGAAGTTTCTACAAAACAGAAGAAGAAAAGGAAAATCAACTGCATTTTTAGTTATTTAAATAATAAAAAAATGCAGAATTAAAAAAAGAAAAACTTTACTTGATTCCGTTTGTTCTAAATTAGCTAAGATCTCATTTATTTGGAACCAAATCTATAGAGTCTCTTCCCCTACGGCGCCAATCCTGTGCACAGATTAAAGACTCCACCATCCTTGGAGTTAAAAAATTACGGAAGGAATCAAGTATACACCCTCCCATACTAAAAGCCAATTCTGAAGCAACTATAGAAATTGGAATGGCTAAAACACCTCTAGCAATTGAAGCAAGAACAAGAATTCTAGGAGAATTCTTTTTCCACCAGTCCAATATACTAAATGTTGTACAATTACGATCTACCTTCATTTCCATCAAGTAAACATCTAGCTCTGTTTTGTTCTCAGTGTTGTTAAATGAATCAGATTCCTTGGAGTACCTTGCATAATGATACTTGTTGCCCCTGTAACTCTATTTTTTTCAAAATCTTTCTTACCCAATTCCACAGGCAGAGTTACAACTTCTTTCGGACGTGATTTTGTTACAAAATAAGAATCAAATAAAGCATTCAAAACTTGTAGCACTTTATCTTTTAAAATTTCAGCCTTATCAATATCACTGTAGTAGTGATCTTCAATTGCCTATATAACATACCCTAATTTATATCAAGAATCAAGAACAATGGCAATTAAAATCAAAATGTTAACTTTTTCAATATTGCCCCAATATTTGTCATACTTTTTCTTCATATTAACAACCATTCTTGATATACCAATGTCATCACTTCCAATTAATTCATAAAGCATAATCCCAATACCATAAATTTCTTTCATATATTCATTACCAGTCACATATAATGAGCCTGATATTTTAATGGTAGAATCATAGAAAATATGAAGAAAAAGCAACAGATTTTTAGCATGTTCCGAATTTGATTCAGTTGGGACATCCCTGATTCTAGAGCCATGTTCCCCCTCCCCATTATCAATGTTTCTTTTTGGAGTTAATTCTTCTACATGCTTGTTATCCACAGAATCTCATAACTCAAATGCCTTTTGGAATTTTAAAGCAGCCTTCAACATTAAATATGTAGAGTTGCACCTAGTCTCAACATCAAGGCATACAAAACTTTTGCACTTTATTATTTCTTTTTCAATATAGAACTTGAATCTTTGAAATCTAGCAGGTGAAGACCTAACATATTTTATAACAGACCGGATTCGAATAATAAAGTCTTCCAAATCTTTTAACCCCTCCCTAACAGTTAAATTTAAGACATGTGTAGCACATCTCATATGCAAGTAAGCCTTATTTAAACTAGTACCTTTCCAATTATTAAACAATCTTTTCAAGTATAAAATCCCATTATCATTTGAACTAGCATTATCCACAGTAACAGTAAGAACTCTACTGATTCCCCATTCAATCAAGCATTTCTCTATAGTCCTACCAATTAATTCACCAGCATTACTTGTGATAGGACAAAAATTCAAAATTCTTTTGTGCTAATTCCATTCATGATCAATAAAGTTAGCCGTGAGATACATATAACTGAGATTTTGTATAGATGTCCAAGCATCCATACTAAGACAAATCCGTAAAGGTAGATTTTTAAAATGTTCTTTCATTTTTTTCTTCTCATCCAAAAAATAGACTATGGCAATCTCTAGTCACAATTCTACGTGAAGAAACGATGAATCTTGGCTGTATTACTTCACAAAAATCTAAACCCTCCTTTTCCACATGAGCAAAAGGTAGTTCATCGATAATAATCATCCTAGCGAAGGCTTTTCTACAGGTGTCATGATCAAATATGTAGGGTTTTATTGTCTTCCCTGCCCATCCCTCGTGAAATTTGAACTCCAAAGTCTTTTGCTTCTTATCTGTGTTACTATAAGGATATTTTTTATGCCTATGAAGGTGATTACTCAAAGATGAAGTACCATGTCTACTTGGACAAGAAATAAGACTACTACAATATTTACATGTATCCTTTTTTTTTCTGTTTTATCTAGACCTTCAACAACATCTCATAATGATCCCATACCCAAGAATTGTTTTGAGTTTTTTTTTTTACTAGCTTCACTTACCTTGGACTTCTTGGATGGGGGAGGTTCAGATGCACTATCAACAGTTGTAGCAATTCCATTTTAGGAGGCGGCATTGAGGAAGATTGATCATCAACACTGATGCTAACATCTGCACGTTTGGTATTATCTCCCATGCTTGACATCTACACGACTACAACCTGAAAAGATTAAAAAAATATTTTGGCAATCATTAATAGTAAATTGGCTTTTCTAATTCACGATCATCCTAATTTGAGAAGTATAATTTGTACAAATATGCCTTTAGTTCTAACTGTTACCTTTTTCATAGCCTGCTCTAGTTCTAAATTACCAAGATTATGGAATCACACTTTACAACAATGAACATGGGAATACAAAAGAATATGTTCCAATAGAACCCATCCAAAAATCGCACACAAGAAACACGTAGTGATAGAAAGGTAGAACATTCTATGTGGAACTAACTCTATACCATAATTATAATCAAGAAAATATTGTTAGACACTTATCAGAGACCACAAAATAGATTAAAAAATGCTAAATTATACAAATCAACCAATAAATTTCATCTTCTTTCGTTTGAGAAAAAAAAAACAAATAAATTTTGACATCTTAAAAAAATAAAGAAGAAAAAAAACCAAGAAATATTGTCCAGTTCTTGATTAGGCCACAACCTGATTTGTTGTCCATGGTTCCCAAACACATAGACAACACTTTCCAAAATCTGCAATATTGCACAATGAAACCTAAAATTATTAAGACCAAATTGACAAATTGTCCCCTGAGCAGACCAAAATAATTCTAGAAATACAGCTGTTACATACTAATTACTACTATATTAATCAAGAAAATTGTCTAGAAAAAGAAAATCCAAGCTAAGAACCACACGAACAGTAACTTTGGAGATCCTATAAATTCAAAAAGGCCTTAATTTTGGAGAGAAAGGGCAGTCACTAGTGTTTCGAACAAACAAGAGAGTACGGAAATTTCATCCTATAAAGTTCATAAGGAATAAATATATTTAAAAATCTAGAAACAAAATCAATTATCTTACCTTGATAATATGAAAACTTGGAGATGCAAAGATGATTTGCCTTGAATTTGCTCAATGCTTGATCTACCCTTATTTGGCTGGATTTTTTTGGTTGAGTATTAAGGTTCAAAGATTGATAAGAAAGGGAGAATAGAGAAGATAATTTTAGAGCAAAATTAGGAAGAGAAGAAGGATGAAGAATCTGAAAAGTGAAAAGAAATGTAGTAGAGATGAACAAAAAAAGGAGAGAGAAAAACGTAGTAGAGAAACGAGTCTGAAAAGAAAAGTAAAAGGAAAAAGTAGCGGGGTAAAGACTGTCTGAAGAGTGAAGATTAAGGAGTGAGAAGTGTACCTCATATTAGGGTTATTTTGGAATGGGCGGTAGAATTACAATTTTACCCCTAATATGCGGGATGGAGAGGCGTAGGCAGATAATCGGATCTCTGGATTTTTTTACCCATCCCTAAAGGATAGGCCAATATCCCTTCAAAAAACACAAACGAATTCCAAAGTTCATCTTTGATTTGTAGTGGGATTTTGAGAACTACTAATCTAGAGGTGTTAAGATTCTTATTCAGTAATGATGACTATTAGATTATCTATAAAATTAAGTAATACAATCACAGATATATTTAAATGGAAAATAGGTAAATTAAGTACATATCAAGTCCAGTTCCAGCCTAGCTAACTGCCCTATTGTATAGTTTGCAACTTTCATGATATGTTCTTTAGGATACTAATTTGCTCAAGTAACTTTCTATGGATGTATTTAGTGTAAAACATATTGTTGGTAAATTAAGAGTTGAGAATAATTTCTTAGACAACAAAGTGATATCGGTCGTGAGTTAAAGTTACTAAAGAGTTGGAAGAGATGTGGTTTAAAAAGGAAAAAGACCAATTTCGTTCCTTAGATTTCGACCAATTTGGTCCCTTATCTATTACAAAGACTAATTTAATTCTCAATCCTTGAAAAAATTAATTAATCTTAAACTTATAACGGAAATTATAGACAAATAAATGAAGCCGTCAACAATACATTTAATGTAAGTTAATGGCCACAAATAGTTATCACGTGTCTTGGTTTGTTGGTTTGTCCATAATTTATGTCATAGGTTCTAGATTGGTTAATTTTTCTAAAGATGAGGGATCAAATTTCATACCTTCATAGAAGATTGAATCAAAGATTCAACATAAAAGATTTCAAACTTTCTATTACAAATCTGTTGCAACTAGTATTTGGGTGTTTTTGCTTGAGCTGTACGAGATGAAAGTCTCATATACGGTTCTCAGAGGGGGAGCTCCCTATCTCAATAAAGTCTATGATTGGTTCAAAGAACGTCTTGAGATTCAGGCGATTGCAGATGATATAACTAGTAAATATGTTCCTCCACACATCAATATATTTTATTGTTTGTTGTGTTAGATAAGGGAATAGACTAGTTAATATCCTATAGATAAATGACTAAATTGATCTTTTTCTCTTTACAAAATAAGGCTTGATTATATTTGCCTCCCTTGAGATTTGAGCATATTACCAATTAAATCATGTATTTGAAAAAATTATAATTAACACTCCATTTTAATGGTCAAACATTTAACAAACACCTTCTTACTGTTAACCACCGATAGGAGAATGATGATGTTAGAAAAAAATAAATTTTTAATTCCCAAAATACCCTTCTCGATCCCTATTTATTTTTCTTCAACCAAAATGACGTAGTTTCATTATAATTTTTCAAATCCAGTCCAAGTTAATATCCAAACCCAAACCCAAACCCAATAGTCAAACCCTTTCATTCTCTTAGACTCGAACCCACAACTCAAACCAATACCTAAACCAAAACTCTAAACCCTCCCACTTTCCTCCAGCACCCTCACTAGCCCTCTTCCTCCTCTTCCACCACCAATCAGGCCCACCTTCACTCCCACCTTCTTCTTTTCCTCCTCATTTTCTTCCTCTTCTTTCATCTTCTTTCATTGCCTTTTCTCCTTCCTCGATTCAAGCCCTTCCTAGTCTTCCTCCTCCTTCTCTTCCAAACACCACAACTTCTGGCTACCAAATCCCTTTTCTCCTAATCCCGTTGCTTTTGTTCATCATACGGTGAGTTTTCTTCAACCAAACTCGAAATCACCACCTCTCTTCCTTCAATATGACCCTTCCCTAAGAGTTACTACTACCATTATAGTCTCTTGCTTCTTGAAATACCATCCCTAAAATGCTCTCCCCTAATCGATCGGCCTCATTCTCTCTCATTTCGTCTGTAATATCTTTTGTTTCATTTTTCATTTTTTGTGTAATTGTGAATATATTTTTGGGATTGGTTGGTGGTGGTGGAAGAGGAGGAGATGATGTTTTGTGAAATATAAATGAGTTTAGGACAAAATTGATAAAATAAAAAAGTTTGAGAACTATTTTTTGTATTGAAAAAATTAAGGAACTAATTAAACAATATGTGAAGAGGGTAATTTAACCTTTTTACAAGCTTCATTAACGTATTTTAATGAGAGGGAGAATTTGTAATTTTTTCAAACTACAGGGTTTGATTAATAATATGGCCAAATCGCAGAGAAGGTATTTGTAATAAATTTAGAAACCCAAAAAATAAAAAATAAAATTGATTTCTCAACATAGTTTTTTTCGTTAGAACAATATAAATCTCATAGAACAAGTAGATAATTTTCTATTTGAACTGTTAATTTATGGGTCAATCCTCCTGAGCTTTTATGTTTTTACACATTTAACCATAGAATTATTAAAGGTATCAATTTGATGACTCAATTATTGTAAATATTTTATATTCTGGGCTGCATTGCCATTTAGGGACCAAACTAGACACAACTATTTAGTTAAAGGAATAATTAGTCTAAAATTTAAGTTGGAAAACTATTTCAATTTTAGTAAAATAATTTAAGGACTAATTAAGTAATTTGCTTGAAAAGTCTAATTTGTCATAAAAGTTTAACAAAATTTTAGAAATGGAAAACAATATGAATTTACATTTGTTGGAGAAGACTATGTAGACATATATTTGTAGAAATATATAGCTTTTATAAATTTTTATGGGCAAAGTCTAATTTTTATAACAATATAATTGTAAATTTAGGGAGAATAAATATAATATTATAAACTTTAAATTTCAATGGGAAGAAATATAATATTAAAACTTGTGGAAATGGTTGCCCCTCCCTGCCTTGGTTTATTCGCCAGTACTTGTTGTATATACATAATTACTAATAAAGTTGCACACCTTTCTACAAGAGAAATAGAACAAAAAATATAGTTCATAAATAAAATTTAGTTCATACATAGGATATGAATGTAGATATGTACCCCTACATGTAACTACAGTGATTGATAAGGAAATTGCCTCAATGCATCTCTTGAAATGTCATCATTTGTCATCACTACATTTGGTACTTAATTAAGATGAAAACTAAACCAAAGTGGAGTAAGATATTCATTTGTCATCACTACATACAACTCTCATGACAATATTCATTTTCTAGCAAAAGATAACACTAAGAAATCGTATCCACTTTCCTAATACTTATTAAATCAATCAAACGATTCTTCATTATCTAGAACATTTATAGTGAAACCAATTGCATCTTCTTCATTCAAGAGTATAGTAAATTTGCCATCACCTATCCTACAATGGCCATTATTTCTTTCAAAAACTAAGCAGATTTCTTTCAATTGCATCATCTTCGCATTTAATGTCTTTAAAGTTATCAAATATCAATCAAATCAAAATATCTATTTGGAGGAAACACATGAAAACATCATCATGGCATAAAAGTTGTTAATACGAAACTAATCTTTTTAAAAGAAAATAGGGAGGAATAAAGGATGAGTGAGGATAGATGAGAGGGGCATAAATTCGGTAATGTCGTTGGCTATATATGTGTATTTGATGTGTAACATATCGTGATCTTGAGATACATAAAAATACATACATCAAATTAATCATACATTGAGCCTTGAGTATTGGGAATGAAGAGAACACAATAATTTCTTTACTTTCCCAAGTTGCTAAATTGGATGGAACTTGAGTTTTATGAAGAGAAGATATAATGAAGCATAGAGAAGAGAAAAGGGAACAAATCAAGAGAAGAGTGGCGAAGGAACCAATACCTTAGATTTAAACCAAAACTTACAAACTCAACCAATATGACAAACTGGGGAGACGGAGGAACCAATAACTTAGATCCTAAGAGGGTTGGGGGTCGGGAGTGGAATTAAAAGAGAGAGCGAGTGATGGGAGAAGAATTGGTGAGGCAGCATTAGTTTGAAGGTAAGGAATTGGGTTGATTAGTTTGTTTCTATTTTGCTTTTGAGAAAATCTGGTGATTATTGAAAGAGCACACACACTGAAATAGAAAGGAAAGCAAATCGGCAATGAAGAAGATGAGGATGAGGTGATGACTTTTGAGTTTGAGTGATAATTTGACAAAAACGCAAGCCTTTTGTAGTCTGGATGGAGGAAATATAATACTCCCATTTTAATTTTAATTTTTACATTCTTTGTTTGCTTATTTTATTAGGTACATAAATTCTACATAGTTATTTATTTTTTACTAAATTTATCATTTGAATACAAATCACAACCTGATTATGTAATAATAAAAGATAATATTCTTATGTGTATAATAGAACACAACATATGACGGGATGAAATGTTAAAATATTAGTTTTGTTATTTTTTATTAGTTACAATTAGAAATGGTTACATATTTATCTAAAACTATTAAAATAGAATAATTTTGCATAATTTTTAAGCTTGGGAGTGTCAAACTAACGATAGACCAAACTTTTATGAATCAAAGTAAAAATTAGCACATTTGAATTTAATATTGAAGAACCACTTAGAACCAAATTTTAAATTTTAAAGATTTAATAGACATTTTTAAAAGTTAAGAACTAAACAAAAATATTGCTAAAAATTTAGGAACTATTTGAACTTATTTATCAAAACTCGAATCTGATAAGCTTCGATATAAAATATGTAGAGTGTAAACGTGTATGTAACATATCCAAACTTGGAATAGAGGATGCTAATAGAATTTGGGTTTGAAACAACTAAATTCAACATGAATCCGACTCTTATACAGTTTGAATTGATGCTACCCGTCTCCCTATATGGAGGTGATAAAAAGTTTCCCATAACTCAAAATCATTAACTATTTTCCTTGTTTCGAAGCAAATTTTACTTTTCCAACTAGTCAAAAAAATGAACCAAATCTAGATTTTAAATTTTGGAAAAAAGATTACTTTCCTGCCACAATTCTTGCCAACCAAATAATGCCCAAAAGTGTTCTTCTTGTTATAAAGTTAAACATAATATATGAAGATATAAGAAAATGTACAGAATTGAGAGAAAGAGAGAAAGAAATATAGAACATTAGATTGTCTATTCTATTATTTCTGATATAGTACATGTATTTATAAGAGTACAATGGCCCTCATAAGTTACGTAATGTATATAACGTAACTTGTATCTACAGTTATCAGATACTTAGATATAGATAGACTTCTACGTGGACTTATCAAAACTAAAATACATGTGTAGACATCCACCACTAATAAAATTTGTAACACTCCTCCTTAGATGTCTAAATGACTAAATCACGTGTCTCGTTAAAACCTTACTAAGAAAAATCCTGTGGGACAAAAACCTAGTGAAGGAAAAAGAGTAAACAATATTTGTAGTACACTTTTGAATGCTGCCTCATTAAAAACCTTGCCTGAAAAACCATTGGGATAAAACCATGGTCAAGGGAAAAAGAGTACAACGTGTACTATTACTCCCCCTTATGAAAACATCACTTAATATCCTTGAGACGGTGCAATCCGATATTGTAAACTATATTCTCGAATGTTGATGTTGGTAGGCCTTTGTGAAAAAATCAGTTAGATTATCACATATACAATCTGTTGGATATTAATATCACCATTCTTCTGAAGGTCTTGAGTGTAGAAAAACTTTGAAGAAATATGCTTCTTTATATCTCCTTTGATATAACCTCCATTTAACTGGGCTATGTATGCTGCATTATCTTCATATAATATTGTTGGCAACTTCTGTTCTAATGTTAAACCACATATCTTCTGGATATGTTAAGTTAATGACTTTAGCCAAATGTATTTTCTACTTGCCTAATGTATAGCGATTAATTCTGCATGATTTGAAGAAGTAGCGGCTAAAGTTTGTTTTGTTGAACGCCATGATATAGCTGTATCTCCACATGTGAATAAATAACCCGTTTGAGATCGAGATTTATCACTATCAGATAAATATCCGGTATCTGCTTAGCCAATTAATTCTAATTTAGATTCACTTGAATAAAGTAAACCCATATCAATAGTTCCTCGGGGGTATCTAAATATATGCTTAACACCATTCCAGTGTTTTAGTGTTCGAGAAGAGTTAAATCTTGCTAACAAACTTACAACAAATGCTATATCAGGCCATGTATTATTAGCAAGATACATTAAAGCTCCTATAGCACTTTGATATGGTACTTCGGGACCAAGAAGTTCTTCATCATTCTTCCGAGGACGGAAATGATCTTTTCTCACATCAAGCGATCTTACAACCATTGGGGTACTCAATGGATGTGCTTTTTTCCATATAAAATCACTTTAATACCTTTTCTGTATAAATTGATTGATGAATGAAAATTTCATGCGTTAAGTGCTCAAATTGTAGACCTATACAAAAGTTTGTTTTACCTAGGTCTTTCATCTCAAATTCTTTCTTTAAACAATTCATTGCATTTTGAAGCTCTTTAGGAGTTCCAATAATATTTATATCATCAACATATACAGTAATTATTACAAATTTTGACCCAATTCTTTTTATGAAAAAACACACGGGCAAATTGGATCATTTTATAACCCTCTTTCAAGAGATACTCATTGAGTCGATTATACCACATACGTCTTGATTGCTTTAATCCATATAAGGATAAGGATTTACGTAGTTTTATTGAACAATTTTCTCGAGAAACTTTATATGCATGGGGCATATTAAATCCTTCAGGGATTTTCATATAGATATCTGTAGCAAGCGAGCCGTATAAATAGGCTGTCACAACATTCATTAGAAGCATTTCAAGTTTTTCATGATATGTTACTGCCAAACTAATAAGATATCTAAAGGTGATTGCATCCACCACAGGAGAATATGTTTCTTCATAATCAATGCTGGGTCTTTGTGAAAATCCTTGTGCGACAAGGAGTGCTTTGTATCGCACAATTTCATTTTTCTCATTTCATTTTCGCACAAATACCCATTTGTACCCCACCGGCTTTACACCTTTAGGTGTTTGGACTACAGATCCAAAAATTTCACGTTTTAATCGTGAATTTTGTCCTTCTAAAATTGCGTCTTTTACTTTGGTCAATCATTTCTATGTCAATACTTTTCGATAAATTTAAATTCAAAATCCTTGTTTTTCATTCAAAACATCAGCTGATATTTATAAATAATAATATTGTCAACAATAATATTCATTCAGTTTCATCTTTTTCTAATATAGACATAACTTATCGAGATCTCTTCATTTTAATTTTATTCAAGTACCTGATCCACTTTTGGGGTTCTATAATTTGTTATGTCTAGGGTCTTTTCAAGAGCACCCACCTCCATTGTATGACCATTTTGAATATTTGCTCCTTTCTTTATAAGCATTTTTATTTTTGGAACCAATTGTCAACCACACCTTATGCATGGCTAACTATCATTTGTATTAACAAGCTATTTTACTGGGACACTAATTCAAATTGGAGTATTTAAGCTGGTATATGAGATTTCATAACTCATATTAGGTTAGTAAATGAATCTAGCAGTTGATTCGTAATGAATTAAATTTTAAATTTTTAGTTCACATTACTGCATACGAGGATCAAAAAGTGATAATTCATTTAATTTAATTTTCTATCCAGCTACTTCTCTTTTCCCCCTAATGTTGAGAAAATATTTTTCATCAAAATGACAATCGACAAATCATGCTCCCCTAGTAATATTTTAAAACATTTATTATAGAGGGTGAGTCATATCTAATATGTATTCTCAACATTCTTTTATGGATCCATCTTTGTGTGTTGTGGTGGAGCAATTGAAACATATACCGCACAACCAAAAATTTTTAGATGGGATATATTAGACTCCTGACCAAAAGTCAATTACAATGGGGAGAACTTCAAATATATCTTGGTCGGATGCCTGTAACATTGCATGTCCTTATAAAAAATTACTAATTTTGTTCTCATGAAAAATGATCCAGCTATTAATTAGAGGCATTTAATAAATCATTCTGCTAGACCATTTTGACTATGAACATATACTTCAGGATATTCAATATTTACATCAATTGACATATATATATCATTAGATGTATGGGATATAAATTCACCAGTATTATCAAGATAAATTTTCTTGATTGCATAATTTAAAAATCATGCTTTTAATCAAATTAATTTATTTAGCAATCTTGCAAACTCCAGGTTGCAATTTGATAATAAGCACATTTGTGACCATCTAGTAGATGCATCTATTGAAATTATAAAAGATCTAGTTGGTCCATAACACAAGTGATTGGGCCCATAATATATATCACATTGAATTATTTCAGAAATGTAGGAAATTCAATTCCTTATTTTTTACTAGTGATTATTTAAATTAATTTCCGTTGAGAACAATCAGCACATGAAAGTTACTGAATTAAAGAATTTTTAGGTTTTTCAATAAATGTCTATGTAAATTTTTCGTGATTTTACGTATCATAATTGACTCGGGATTGTCTAATCGGTCTTGCCAAACAATAAAATTCTTTGATCTATAAACTTCTGGTTTACTATAGCATATATTTCAATTGTATAGTACAAATCAAAAGAAAAGTAATTTGCTAATACTATTCTGTGATATAAGATATTCAATACTTTTCTCATTTACCGCTTCAATATGATATCTATTTTGACAGATATCCTTGAAATTTAATAGATTTTATTTTTGAAACTCTACAGGTAATAATATGGTGTAATAAATTCATGCAAAAGAATAAGATATACAGAATTTTAAAACTATAATAAATATATGCAAGATAAAATATCACAATAATTTTTTTCTTAATTATTTTTACCACGAACTAACAGTCGATACTTCCTTCAGGGAAGAAATCATCAATACTATAACCATGGCTAAAATAATTATAAATAAAATTTATTTATATAACTTTAGCGTACGACAGGTACGTAAAGTCACTTTGTCCGTATTTTGGCGTACGACAGATACGTGAGCAATGCATTTTTTTTTTAGTATTGTCTGGTGAGATTCTTTTAGTTACCATTTTTCACTTTTCTTCTTTAAAATTAATCCACTTCTGGTTGTATGAGTAATTATTATGGTCTGGTTTACGACCACTGTCACATCTACAATCATAACCATAATTATTTTTATAAATTATTATACATAATCACATTCACGTCAAGGAATAAAATAAATACAGACATGAAAGCATTCACTTCAGGGAATGAAATAAATTCAGTAGTATAACTTTCAAAATTTGTTGTTCACAATTCATTATTTAACTCAGCCACAATATGACATGAATTAATTCAAATAGTTTCCTAAAAGATATTGCTGCTGTAGGAACATATCTTCGGATTTATAAGAAAATTAGAGAATATTTTCTCGAACATATTTTTAATTTTCTAAAGATCTACTAGATCTTTTAAATAAGATATTATTTTTTTCATAAATCTACATGATCTTTTACAGTAAATACTCATTTTTTAATCCTTTATAGATATATTGACGAAGGAAAATTATTAATTTTGTCATGTCCTAATTGGATGCAATATTTTCCTTTTTGATGGAGTCTTTAGGACCCATAGAATATTTTGTTTATTGACAGTGTCTTCAAGATCCATATATTCCAAATACATTTCAACATTCAAATCTTGCTCGTTACATCAAGATCTATAAATTCAATTTTGGTAAAGATATAATCTAAACTAATTTAAATAATAATAAACAATTATACTAAGGTAGTACAATTAAATCAAAGGTATATAAAAATTAAACATAATAATAGAAAATATCCGATATCAAATCATACCTTGATTGTGATAATTTAAATTTCTACCTCATATTCTACCAGTTATACGTCACAATTGATTAGAGTTTCGTGCTGATAACGTGTTATAAAAGTTAAACATAATACATGAAGGCTTAAGAAAATGTACTGAATTGAGAGAAAGAGAGAAAGAAATATGGAAGACTAGATTGTCTATTCTATTATTTCTCATATAGTGCATGTATTTATAATGGTACAATAACCCCCATAAGTTACGTAATGTAAATAATGTAACTAGTATTTACAGTTAGCAGATTCTTAGATATAAATAGATTTCTCCTATAACTTATCAAAACTAAAATATATGTGTAGACATCCACCACTAATAGAATTTGTAACACTTCTCATCATTTTCTTTTACTTCCCCTAAAACAAACACTACAAATCATCCCTTAGCTTTCTAACAATTTCACTTAGCACTAGTGGCTTTTTAGTTTCACTAAAGCTTTTCCATAATTAATTCGAAATCATAAAAATAGGGTGTTCGAATCAAATAGTATTAGAGGGTCATGTATTAAGATTTTCGATTCAGGTAGCAATTATTTCGATAATTTGTGATCGAAAGTTACCCAACCCAGTCTATATACAGGATTAATTGTTTAATTTTACTTATTATAACTTAATATAATGGATTTTTTCTACCCTTCTATTTACAGGAGTATTTGTGCAATTACTAGTCAATTTTTTTTTTTAACATTTTTTAATTGAAGAATGTCATAATAGAACCATGTTGGTTACAAAGTGGATTTTTTCTTTTTAAACCTCTGATAATAACTAACTAGTAATTAGTGCACACCCTATGCGTGTTCTTTAAAAAAATGTCTATGTTGAATAAGAAAAAGGGTTAAATGCAAAAAATTTTCCTGAACTTACACTTTAGTTGCACTTTGCCCCCCTCAACTTATTTAGTAAGCACTTTACACCCTCTTTTATGTTTTGAGGCAAAATTACCCCTATTATTTTAATTATTATTAGTTTTCTTTTTTTCTTCTTTTTTTCCTTTTATTTATTTTCTCTATCTTGTTTTTCTTTTTTCTTTTCATTATTCCCTCTTGCTATCTACTACTAAATAGTTACTTTACTTTTAATAATTAATTAATTAAAGTTCTAAATTTTCACATGTGTCTAAATAATTTAATATATAGATTAATCATCCTTTAATGTAATAAATATAATATAATAAATATTTTGTTGTAATATAAAATCTGTGATTAACTATTAATAGTAAGATTAATAAATAAAAAATAAAAATTTTGAGATAGAGGAAATTAAAAAATTTATAGTAAATAAAATTATAGAATGAAAAAAATATGTACAACATTTTATTTACGGTGTAATATCGAAAAAAATATAGTAAGAAAATATTATGGTTGCCTAATATAAGGGATTTTGGAGTTACGGTGAATTCAACCAAAGTATGACCCGTGAATTATATGGCACCAAAAAAAAAAATTTGTTTGAACTTAGAATATATATTTTAATTTTTTTTGAAAAATTAATTATATTTTATCTTAGAATATATATTTTATGTTTTTATAGTTTGTTTATTTGGTAATTATAGCATTTGTAAAATTCATAAAATCTATATTATACTATTTAATGTATGTTGCTGGTATTAAAAAAATTTATTTAATTTATAAATTATTAATAAATATGTAAAATAAAGAAACTTTTAACTAACCAATTACTTTTAGCATAATAATTTAACTGTAGCAAGAAAGAATGGGTAAAAAGATAAAAGAAAAAATATAAAAAAGGTGTTAAATAAATTGATAAAAAGAAAATAAATAAATTGATAAAAAAAATATATATTAAAATAATAAAAATAATTTTATCTCAAAATATAAAATAATAAATTTTTAAATGAACACCTATTATGTAGTCAAATTTTAACCGAGGGGTGCACTTCACTTTACAGTGAGTCCAGCATCTAAGAATGGTCCAGTAAGAACAATAATGAATAATCAAAAGGTTTACATCGAATAAATGAAATCCCCAATTTGTGCTTTCTGAAAGTTGAATGAATTGACAGGAAAACAAACAATAAAGAGAGAGAGATGGCACGGCCTCTTGTCTCGTGGTATTGTATGTTTAGCAAAGATGAAAGAGTGTTTAATCATCCCTTCAAGTTGTCAGCAAGAGCTCATCATCATCAAATACTATTAGAACATTTAGAGCAGCAAAATTGACTCTTGAAGTGAAGATTAACCACTCAAGATCAAAGAAACACTGGATTTTGAGGCGGAGAAGAATCGGTATTCCACTCTCGAAACCCAAGACTTTTCATGGGATGCTCTTGTTACTGCTTTCATGTCTTATTCTTCTCCCAAGAAGGCCAATTTGGTGATTATTCTCACACTCTCCCATCCCAAGTATTTCAATATGATACAAGAATGTTGAAATACTTGTAAAGTTTGTATTTTTTGTGGGTTTTTTTTTTCCAGATTCTTTAAATGTTAAATCTGTCTAATAACTGGTAAACTATTTGTTTCCCTTGTTTAAGGCCGTTGTACATTTTATTAACTTTGCAAATATTAACTCAAAAATTGGGTGTAGGTGGATTTCTGCATATAAAAAACGACACCTGACTTTTTATTGGAAGAGTCTGTAAATGGTCATTCCCTAACTCTGGATTTTAAGATAATTCTTAAAGATTTAAGTGAATTCAAATTGATATATATCTTGTTGCTTGGTATATCTAGGTTGTGGAGTGGAGATTGGAGAAATCTGTTAACGAAAAGGACAAGAATCGCGAATTCTTCAAAGGGTTAATTGTGTTATGTGGAAAGGCTCAAAATGTTGAAACTGCATTGCGTGTATTTTCTGCTATGGAGGCTCAAGGACTCAAGCCAACATCTTCAGTCTTCAATGCCCTCGTATCTGCATGCTTGTCCTCAGATAATTTGGTGACAGCATTAAGCTTATCATATGAATTGATGGAGATTTCTGAGGACTACAAACCTGATTCTGACACCTACATTGCTTTTATTTCGGCATATGCAAATTTAGGAAACAAGAAGGCAATGCAAGCTTGGTATTCGGCGAGAATGGCTGCTGGATTTTCCCCCACAGTTCAAACATATGATGCTCTCATATTGGGTTGTGTCAAGTCCAAAAACTTAGTTGATGCCATGAGATTTTATGAAGAAATGACGTTAGCAGGTTTCTTACCAAATTTATCTATTTTGCAGAATATGCTTATAGTGTACTGTGAACAGAGAAATTTTCATAAAATTAAAGAGTTTATGATGTTTGTATTAGATGGTTCATGCATTATTAATGGACACGTAGCAGAGAAGGTTGTAGCATTGTATTACGAAATGGCAAGGGTGGAAGAGATGGAGGAGCTACTAGTTGCTTTCTCTACTTCAGATCAGGCTACAGAAATTCTTTCCTTGGTTCACAATGTGATTATAAGAATGCACGTTATGGGCAGATGGATTGGACAATGTGGAATACTCTGTAGGTAGGATGTTGAAACAAGGTATTTCATTCAGGTGCCCTGATGACATTGAGAAGGTAATTTGTTTGTATTTCCGGAAGGCAGCTTATGAAAGGCTAGACCTGTTTTTGGAATGCATAAAAGATTATTGTGAGCTCAGAAGATCAACTTATGATCTCTTGGTTGCTGGGTATCGACGAGCTGGATTGCAGGAAAAGCTGGATTTGGTGATAAATGACATGAAGCAAAATGGCTTTATAAATTCTTGAATGATTTTTATGTAGTTTTTTCATTCTAAGTGAATTTTTTGGCTGGATTGAGGCAACATTGCTGTTGTATAGGCATTGAACTTTAAGGTTCACATTAAATCAATTAAAGGATAGGCACTTGAGGTCCTTCCTTCATAATCATAAATGGTCTTGTAGGAAGGGCTAGGGGGAAGAGTGATGGGAACTCTCACACTCTCTGTGCAATAAATTGTGATAGGAACTCATTATGATTACTGGAGTTTTTGTGCCTTTGACTATGTAAATTTTTTTGAACGGAGTGAATAATCTCAGTAATAACTGTGACTCTTTGAGAAACTAGTAACTCTAAAGAATTTAAGGTGCTTGGAAATTGGTAATTTTAGGAAGTTATCGAGCACTTGGTATTAGAACTTTCTAAAGAATCTGAGGCACTGGATGAATGGAAGAAACACAACTGATCAGTTGGCAGATGTGGTTTTGTAATTGCTGCAAATGCATTGCTTGTTTCGTCGCTGAAGAATCAAGTGGTCATATCCTTTGAGCTATTGTAGATACAAAATCTTGTACTTGGAAGTTTAATCTGTATCAGTCATCTTTTATAGGGTTGAAAAGATGGACAGGAAAAGCTAGGAGTAAGAGATCTGGCTGATTATCAAATGTGTGCTACTGATGTGGTTTGTTGAGAAGTTCTTATACACCATGTTGTGGGCTGAAAATCTTTTATTTCCTGCGGACATAAATTTGATGCTTAGAAGTTTGGAGTTGCAAGTTCGGACAACGAATGTATTCTAGTGGACTAACACTCAAACCACATTTTTTGTATGCTACAAGATGAAAGGAATCCTAAGTTTCTGATTATACCAAGATTAGCTAGAAGAACTGGGCAATAGCCCACTGCACCTGGAGGAAGTTGACAATCACAATGGTTGGTTGCCTCGACGTGTTACCTTCATATTCCTAGAAGGATAAATGCTTGCTGTAATCTGCTATCTCATCGGCATTATGCTACCTCTGAAGTTAGTAAATAAGCTTCACAGTTTCCAATTTGATCTCTTCACCGTTCTAATGTTGTTTCATCTTATAATAGAATTGATTGTTTTTTGCCATAATACGGACATGTGGCATTAGAATTAACTTATTTGAGTGCAAAACCTCCCATTAGCACGGTCTGATTTAGTTTCATTGGTTCCTTTGGTTCCTTCAGTTATTATAGCTTTTGGTTTTGGGTAAATGATGATATTCTTAGACTTGATACTGTCTTGAATGTGGCTTATTGTTCCTTTGCACTGATTTGTTTTCCATAAATTCAATTAAAAAAAATGCTCTTTAAAGCTAAGAGATTGGTAGACGTATGGGAAACTGTGTCAAGGACAGAAAAAGTTTACGAGCGCCAGGTGCTTTTGCCGGGAGAGTTGCGTTTTGCTGTGTTTTAAAGAGTCTAGTATTTGATGGTGTTTAGCAATCAACTGCAAACTTAAAATTGCTATCCTTTTGAACATCTTGGCAAAATATATAATAGCCGCTGTTGATCAGCTTTTGCCAAAACATAATTTATGAGGTGTTTGGTTTATGGTTATAACTTATGAAAGGTAGGAATGAGATTAAAGTTAATAATATTTATAGTCGTTGTTTGGTTGAACATTATGTGAATCATCTATAGGAATAAAAACGTTAGAAAATATAAATTTTTATTTTGCACTTGTTGCTTGAGTTTTAAATTATAAATTTTTATTTTGCACTTGTTGCTTGCAAGAAGTTTTAAATTGATAAAATTTTTTATCGTAACGGAATCATTTAAGTTCAAACCAAACAAATTAGAGGAATGATACACACTCATAAGCATAGTGGCAATGGGGTGTATGATTTTAATTCGGATTTTCATTCTTGAATGCAAATCAAACATCCCCTTAACAATACTACGTATTTCTTTTTCATGGTGAGTTTGAGTTACTTTTCCACAATCAATAATTCAAGATCACTTTTTTTTCTCCATCAAAATTTTGAGTGGAGGTATGTTGCAATAGACTAATACATAACATAATTTATATGGAAAAGCTCAATATTCATTTTTTTTTTAAAGCCTAATCATTACCTTGAAGTAATAATTTACTGGTATATTTACAAGTTTTCTAATGAATATATCATAAAACATCTTGATAACGGGGATAGTTATCAACAGGATCGCTCTTTGGCTCCCCCTCTAAAATAGTTTCTAGATGGGAAAGATCATCCCCCTCTAAAATAGTTTCTAGATGGGAAAGATCTAATTTAGATAGATCTGGTCTTTGGCCCCACTTGTAGACTTTATGGTGTGAATTAAATGTTATGGAATCTATGACATAAGCTAATGTAAGTAAGATTTTATAAGATTTAATCTTGACAAGTGGGGTCAAAAACTGAATTTTTGAAAGCTTTTTCCATTGTCTCGATTACAATGGACTGATGACACACAAACTCTGTCAATCACTTCCTGTAACCTATAGAACACACACCTAGATTTAATAACCAAACTCTTTCTCCTCCAGGCCAAGCATCCATTTCAATGGTTATCCCATCAAGAATCATGACTGATCACATATTCAGTCTCACAATCTCATCATGATTTCTGAGCAAAATCCTGTTGTATGTGAAATATCAGACACAAAAAAAGGACCAAGAGACAGACATCATCATCATCATTATAAATGAAGAACCACCATCTCCTTCAGTAGATGTTGAATCCTTTGTTCCATCAACATTACCACAAAATGCTTACGGACCTCATTCTTTCCAGGGGCCACCACCACCTCCACCAACAGGATTTGTTTCGCCACTGCCTTCGGATACGGGTACTCAAGTGAGTTTGCCACCTTCAATGTTAATAAATGGAAGTTCACTGCCAAGTCCTAATGTGCTTTCACTGCCGGCACCACCAAAATCAGACTCCAATGTGCCTCCGCAGACACTGGTTGGCCTGGTTGTGAGAGCATCCATGCTCTTACTCCAGCTTTCCCATGGATGCTTTCAACCCTATAACCAGTGTTTGTCATATGAAGAAGAATTAAGTATAGACATTACAAGGACTGTCATTCCTGTCCATCAAGAGGTAACTGTTGAACCCCAGTTATGTTAATCATGTTTTGATGATGACCAAATCATACAAATGGTTTGATAACAAGTGTGCAGAAAAACAGGTAGGTTCGGACGCGTGAATGATCGTCCGAACAAAACAACCACAAGACTTCACGGACGCAAATGACTGTCCGAGTCACAGAGCTTCGGACGATGGTAATCGTCCGACACAAAAAATTTGAAGCAAGTCTCGGACGAAGAACAACGTCCGATCATATTTCCAGAAGACTTTGCTTCGATCGGACGCATCCTCGGACGTCCGAACTAATACCCTCAGAGAACGGACGCAGTGTCGGACGCAAGGTTTAGCAGCGGCCTTCCGAACGGTCCAAAGGCTAGTTTGTTCGGACGCACTCTTGCTGCATCGGCCGTCCGAAAGGTCCAACATCTAGTTATTCAGTAAACAAAAAATAGCCGTTGGAAAGTTGTTGGAAGCAGATTTTTGGCAACTATAAATACCCCTAGGTCTGAATTAACAAAGTGAGACTTCTGCATTGATTACAAATAACTCTTGAGCTATTTGGGAAAAATAGTGGGAACAAGTGTTGTAATAGTGTAGGTAGTTTTGTGAAAAGAGCTTAGAAGTGTATAGAGAGTTCTTCAAGTGTAAAAGTGGAGAGATAACGATTGTAACAAAGGGAGGTTGTGAGTGTAAAACTCTTGGCTCAACTAAAGGTAATTAGTGTGAGCAAGAATGATCCTCATTTGTGTACAAGAGGTTATTGTCTCACATACTTTGAAGAGACTTTTAGTGGCTAAACTTCAAGTTGTAAACTTGGTAGTTGCCTTGTAAGAAACTCTTTGTAGTTGAAAGCTCCAAGTTTGAGAAGTTTGGGAGTTTGGTTTGATTCTCTTAATCTCAATATTCTTATTTGTTCTTTAAGTTTAAATTGTTGAATATCTATTGTATTCATTTGTGCTTAAATTTTCATTTGGTGCATAAAGTTTGTATTTTTATTAAGCACTTAAAAAGGTTTGTTTTTAGATACAACCTAATTCACTCCCCCTCTTAGGTTGCTTTTGGGGCCAACAATTGGTATCAGAGCATTGGTCTTTTTATTTTGCTTAAATTGCATTAGAGTAAAGATCATGGCAACTGCTTCCAATAATGCTTTATTTTTAGAGGGGGCATTCTATCACTAGACCTCCCATGTTTAATGGCATTAATTTTATTTTTTGGAGGGATAGAATGAAAATTTTTGTTCAATCTAATGATATTGATTTATGGTATATTATTTGTGAAGGTCCTTTAGAAGCTAATATTTTTGATGAAAATACTCATAGATTAAGGCCTAAAACTATATATGAGTTAAATGCACAAGATAAAATAAATTTATCTTTAAATGCTAAAGCCATTAATATTTTGTATAATACTTTGGATGCAGATGAGTTTTCTAAAGTAAAAGGGTGCATATCGGCCAAGGAGATATGAGACAAATTGAAAGAAATCCATGAAAGAAGTGAAGATATTAGAGAGCAAAAGAAGTCACTTCTTGTGACTAAATATGAATCCTTCAAAATGGAAGCTCATGAGAACATTGACAAGATGTATTTTAGGTTCAATGATATGGTAAAGGATTTGGAAGGTTTGGGTAAAGAATATTCCCTTGGGTGAAAAGAATAGAAAAATTTTGAATGCTTTACCTAAGGAATGAGAACCTAAATTCATTGCCATAGAAGAGTCTAAAATTTAAATTCTATGCCTATTGATTCATTGATCAATTCTCTAAGCTCATTTGAATTGAAGTTGAAATACAAGCTACAAGATGAGGAGGCACAGGGAGATGTCTATAAGCATTTAAAGAAGTCATCAAAAAGGAGAAAAGACTCAAGGAAGTCTCACTTCAACAACTTCCCAATCACTTGGGATGATTGCAATTCGGATGGAGAGGTTGAAGAAGAATATGAGGAGGCTCAAATGGCTTTTATGACACTTGGCGATAATGAGGTAACTTCTAGTTGTGATTCTTGTGATGATTCATGTGATAATGATGATGATGATGTTGAATCATTCATTTTTAAAATGCATGAATGTTTGAAAGAATCATATGCTAAGAACAAAGAGTTAAAAATTAAAATTAATACTTTATTGAGTGCCAACTCAAAACTTGCGCATAAAAATAATTATTTGACAAAAGAAAATGATGTTTTGAAAGAAAAATTTGTTGAAAAAACCAAGATCATGGAAGAACAAGCTTCATTGAAGAAGAGATTAGATGATCTTGATGTTACTTTAAAAACAAAGAAAGAAAATATTTTTGAAAAGAAAAGAACTAGAAATATGTTTTTGAACAAAAAATTTATCACCTTTAGAAAAAATGATTTGTGCTTTGTTAAATCTAAATCTTCTTTTTATGGCAATAAGAATATTATTTGTAATTATTGTCATCAACATGGCCATATAAAGAAAAATTGTTATGTTAAAAGAAATGAAAAATTGGGAATAAACTCTATTTGGGTGATTAAGCATGCTACTAATCCAATTGAACCCAAGAAAGTTTGGGTACCAAAAGTTGTTACTTAACTTTGCATGTAGGTATGCTTGAAGAGCACTAAGGAATTCAAGATAGATTATCTTTGAAGGGTGTTCAAGGCATACGAGCTAAAATACTGATATTGAAATGGGTAACATCTAAAATTTTGTGTGTTTTCATTTATCAAGTTGAACTATGTTGTGTTTGAATCATTTTAGCATGCTAGGAAATTTGTATCCCCATTTTTTTTCTATAATAAGTCACAACTTGTAAAAGAAAGGGGGAGCATTCAATTTTTTTTTATTATTTTGCAAAAATTGCATCACACATGCTTCATTGTTTTGATGATGCTTTTGGTAAGGAATGAGCGAAAATGGTTTGGGTCCTTATTCTTTGCATAAATTCTCTCATTTCTTATGGAATACATATTCTTGAACGGAAGAATTGTTTTGTATAACTTGACTCATTCTCCATGCACTCATTATATTCATCTTTCAAGGGAGAGAATAAACTTAGGGGGAGCTTAAATTGCATTATTTATCTTATGTTTTGATAATGCCAAAAGGGGAAGAAATAATGGACAAATTCTCATTTGTTGTACTTCATATTTTATGGTTGTTTTTTGAATTGTCCAATTCATTTGTCACTAGATCATCAAAAAGGGGGAGATTGTTGAACCCCAGTTATGTTAGTCATGTTTTATGATAACCAAATCATACTAATGGTTTGATAACAAGTGTGCAGAAAAACAGGTAGGTTCGGACGCAAATGATCGTCCGAACAAAACAACCACAAGACTTCACGGACGCAAATGACTGTCCGAGTCACAGAGTTTCGGACGATGGTAATTGTTCGACACAAAGAATTTGAAGCATTTCTCGGACGAAGAACAACGTCCGATCATATTGTCAGAAGACTTTGCTTCGATCGGACGCATCCTCGGACGTCTGAACTAATACCCTCAGAGAACGGACGCAGTGTCGGACGCAAGGTTTAGCAGCGGCCGTCCGAACGGTCCAACGGCTAGTTTGTTCGGACGCACTCTTGCTGCATCGGCAGTCCGAAAGGTCCAACGTCTAGTTTTTCAGTAAACAAAAAATAGCCTTTGGGAAGTTGTTGGAAGCAGATTTTTGGCAACTATAAATACCCTAGGTCTGAATCTCTAACAAAGTGAGACTTCACATTGATTACAAATTACTCTTGAGCTTTACAGAGAAATAGTGGGAACAAGTGTTGTAATAGTGTAGCTAGTTTTGTGAAAAGAGCTTAGAAGTGTAAGAGTTCTTCAAGTGTAAAAGTGGAGAGATAACGATTGTAACAAAGGGAGGTTGTGAGTGTAAAACTCTTGGCTCAACTAAAGGTAATTAGTGTGAGCAAGAATGATCCTCATTTGTGTACAAGAGGTTATTGTCTCACATACTTTGAAGAGACTTTTAGTGGCTAAACTTCAAGTTGTAAACTTGGTAGTTGCCTTGTAAGAAACTCTTTGTAGTTGAAAGCTCCAAGTTTGAGAAGTTTGGGAGTTTGGTTTGATTCTCTTAATCTCAATATTCTTATTTGTTCTTTAAGTTTAAATTGTTGAATATCTATTGTATTCATTTGTGCTTAAGTTTTCATTTGGTGCATTTTTATTAAGCACTTAAAAAGGTTTGTTTTTAGATACCAACCTAATTCACCCCCCTCTTAGGTTGCTTTTGGGGCCAACAGTAACAATTCTTCTTAAGAGACTGCGAGTATTGGATAGAATGTTTCTTTGACAATTGGATTTGTTGTTGAATATTTAATATGTCTTTCATATATAAACTATAAGATGCATAAAATGAACTGAGGTTGTTGGGGTTGTACTTGGTATTCCTACTTTCCCTTAAAAATATTCAACAAAAGCATAATGTACAAGTACATTTTGAGTCTGTTTTAATATTGCAAAAGAAATCAAAGAACGTAATCAATTCATGTGCTTTCTTGGTTAGTAGGTAAAGTTTTGTTTGTGAAGAGAATTAATCTTGAATTTATTAGACTCCAACAACTGTCTTGAAAAAATTAGTTTCAACATGTTATTAACACAAATAATGGCTTGTCCTCAATAGCTTTTTGAAAGCCACTTCAAGCTTTTTTTGAAATTAAAAAGATCACTTTTTTAAAGAATTTGTGGACAAAAATTGGAGAAATGTCTTTTGTTTTTCATGTTTAGATTAGTTAAAAGCTATTTTCAAAAGCAGCTCTGTTTTTCTAAATGTGTTTTTTTAGTATCTTATAGCTTTTCATAAGCAGCTGAGAACAAGCCCTTCACTTGTTATTTAGTTCAGATGATCTGTGCTGTATAGATTGACAGCACATTTGATAAAACTAAATTCATTTAAAAGCTTTAATGAGATGGCTAACAAGCTATCTTCTTAGGCTTGAAAGGAGCTTCAGATAGTTTCTACACTAAGGTACCTGATAAATTGAATCAGAAGATTCCTGCAATAGGAGTTCATGTTATCCCAACATCTGGAGAGATCTTTTCTCCACCACCTACAAATAGCAATGATGGGAGTCCTTCTTCCATCTTCTCAGATTCTGAAAGTCACTTTTCACCACAAGGCCATGTTGCAGGCTTCAGCTTCTCTGGTGGAAATTTTACTTATACAGAGTTGGTAAGGGCAACTAATGGTTTTGCACCAGCCAACCTGAATCCTTGGACAGGGCGGGTTTGGGTATGTCCACAAAGGTGTCCTTCCTACTGGAAGGGAAATTGCGGTTAAACAGTTGAAGAGAGGAAGTCAACAAGGAGAGCGCGAATTCCAAGCTGAGGTCGAAACCACAAGCCGAGTGCACCATAAGCATCTTGTCTCCTTGGTTGGTTATTGTATCACGGGGTCTGAGAGGCTGCTTGTTTATGAGTTTGTTTGCAATGGTACCCTGGAGTTTCATCTGCATGGTACTATTTTACTGCTTCCATTTGTTCAATTCTGTTTCTGATCTCAATAAGTTCCTTGATTGTTTTAATTCTGTTTCTGGTCTCAAAATGTTGCTTTGTTCCTAGTTTCCTTGATCATTAGTCCACATTGTCTAGGAGTATCTCACAGGAAATAATGTTTTTCAGGAGAACAGCAACGTGTTATGGACTGGGCTACGAGAATGAAAATTGCAATTGGATCTGCAAAAGGACTAGCATATCTTCATGAGGATTGTAAGTAAAAGCCTCTTTATTCCATCCATCTCCTCCTCTTTTCCTCCCTGGTTTTCTCTGTGTGAGTGCGTGTATATTTGTCTGCATGTTTCAAGCATGTCGTTTTTTTTTTTCTGGAACCTGCTGATAAATTTATTAAACTAATTAAAGAGGGGAAGAAAAGCTTCCCTAATAATTTTGACCAGTTATGATCATGCTCATATCGTCAGCCTGTGCCTACAGGTCATCCTACAATCATTCATCGTGACATCAAGGCAGGCGACATTCTTCTTGATTCAAACTATGAACCAAAGGTAATATCAGTCATATTAATATTCTGAGAGAACAAAAGGCATTTTTTATCACTTAAAACTGCCATATCCTACTTGCTATAGATTTGTTCCCTAGTGTCAATGCTCCGATGGGAAGATGTTTTTCCTTTTTGCTAAATATGTTCCTCAGTGTAGTACTCTGTGAGACCTATTCATAGAATGTATTATCTATTGAATATTTTGCTTGTCAATATGCAAAATCAGAAATAATAAAAGGGAATCGTTCAGTTAGTAAGTCACTTGTGAGTATTTTGAAGTTTCTTTTTGATATGTGCTATACATTTACTCTTTAAATTTTCTTGAGCGCGTATCTTTCCTGATTACTTCTTTCATGTGCTCATCAATATTGAATTCTTTATCAGGTTTCTGATTTTGGACTTGCCAAGGTTTTCTGTGTTAGCAATCAACATATTACTCATGTCTCTACCAGAGTGGTGGGAACTTTTGGGTAAGATTCTGTTCTTCAGGGTGTTTGGTTGAAATCACTCTCTCTTTCTGCATTTTATGAAAGATTTGAAAGCAGTATCTGCTTTTTTCTGAGATTTAGCTTGGTTAGTCCATATATTTAAGTGACTTTTTGAAAAATGGATGCTTCAAGTCCCTGTACACTTCCGCCTGTTTAGCTTCAAGGAAAATCAGACATGCTTAGTAGATATTCTGAGCCAATTGAAACTATTTTGAGTGCACAGATGGTTCACCTGATTTAAAACATGAGTTTCAAACAAGAAATGCATGGATGTTAGGGTGAATCCACTCTTAGTGATTTTTGCTGTTTCATCCACATTCTCACGTTCATGAATTCGTGCACCATCTAAAGGGCCTCATTAATCATTTTTAACATTTTTCATTCACAACATGCATACTTTTTTCTTGCAGATATCTTGCTCCTGAGCATGCACAAAGTGGAAAGGCCTCAGATAAATCAGATGTCTACTCATTTGGTGTCATGCTTTTGGAGCTTATTACTGGATGTGAATCAATTATTGAAAGGGAAACCATGAACTTGGCGTCTTGGGTTTGTTCTCTTTGCTTCTGTTCCAACTTTTTCCCTTTCGCTTACATTTTGTGGTAGCACATAGAGATTAAACTTTGAAGGGCTTATCATGCATTTATCTGAGATTACATTATTCAAGACCATGTATATTATGAAGCCATACTTTGTATCCGAAAATTTACTATTGAGTTGAATTTTTGGCCATCATAGTGTACTTTGGGGAATGACAATGTGTCAGGACAGACTGCTTAGCTTGTCAAAAGACGGCCGCAAATTGACCTTGGACAATGATTTCACGTTTTACACTTGATACCCACTTAAACTTGTAGTGCTTTAGAAATGCAGTTATGCTTTCTCCCTTTATACTAATTCGATTTCTAGTATAAGAAACTTGAACAAAGGAATCAAATTCTTTTCTTCTAAATTCCCCATCTGAGACCGCATCTCATGAATAATCAAATGCCACATCTGATATGTTGCTTCCTTTGCATGGGGTTGTCTTGCCTGTTTCCATATTTGTTTCATCTCTTGTTGACATTTACATGGATGGAGCAGCAGGCCTTTAGTTATAGAACTTTTGAAACCAGTGCTAAGTTTAAAGTACTATATGTAAACTCATTACCAGATGATGATTATTAGCTTAGCATAATGGCTATGTTTGATGGTGCAAACCTTGATGCCTTCTCTTGTTTCTTTAATTTTTATTTTTTCCTCTGGGATTCTTTAAAATGAAGTTTATTCTGCTGTTGAAAAGGAGGAAAGATATTTCTGATTAAGATATTGAATTTACAGGCTAGGCCTTATCTTAGAAAAGCATTGGAAAATCGAAATTATTCTACTCTTGTTGATCCCCATCTGCAAGGAAATTACAATGATCAAGAGATGGCTAACATGGTTTCCAGTACCGCTGCTTGTGTGCACCGTGCATCATGGCGTCGACCACGAATGAGTCAGGTAATCAAATGATTGAGGCTTTACATGACTTTGACTGCAAATTTTTTGTTACGGTGATTGGGCTGGCGGTGCATAACTGCTGCATCTGTGTGCAAGAGCGCCAAAATTGTTGTCATCCATAATTTCAAATACTAAATGTGTTCCTGATGTCATTCTTACTGTATTCTGTTATATTTTTGGTTGGGTGGGGTCATAGATAGTATAGCATTTTTCTGATGCTTGAGCATAATGAGCAAATACTTCAAACTTTGTTATGCAGCCAAAACTGGTTTTTAGATGGTTGGCTAAGTCTGTGTTAGCCTAAACAGTCATGTCATTCTTTCTGATTGTCATATGCGATCTCTAGAAAAAATGCTGAGATGTTTATGCTAATGCAATGCAGATAGTTCCTGCTTTGGAAGGTGATGCTCCTCTTATGGATTTTGATGAGGGAATCACACCAGGACAGACTAGTCACTTTTTGATTATCACACTCTTGTTCACTCTTGTAAGTTCTGTTTGATGTTTGCCGGTGGACAAAATGGTGTTGATAATCAACTGATAAGGCTAGTATATACAATCTTCATCTGTCAGGTCCCAATATGAATATTGGTGAGAAATTTTACTCATTGAAATTTAGAGGGGAAGCATGAGGGAAAACAGACAGGAAAATTTTGCATTTAGTTTCAAATTTCACAGATGGATATAGAGGCTTTTTAAAGTGTTTCTTCACTTTGGTTTTGCATGTTCTTTACAAATGAACAGCAGAAGTTAGTCACTGCTTCAGATGATTCAAATATGGCTTAGGCTTCAATTTTTCTGTGTTATACTACTGGTCTTTGTTTCCTATAAAACAGGCTTGATATGCATTATAGGGAATAGTGTAGCCACGCTACATGCATGTTGCTTTCTTCCCTAGTTTGATTGGTGAAGCCTGTTGTATTCTTCGTTTTCTACATAGACAATCCGTAACTTCAGTTTTGCACGAAATGGAACTGCCAAATTGAGGAACAATGAGGTGATTCTAGACAGACACTCAGCTGAAGTTCTGCATTGTTAGGAGGAATTCTTCAATTATAATTACACATTACCAACCAATTCAACTAGTTTCAGCCAGACCTATCCCTAGTGAATATATGTCATATCAACCCTCAGCGCTTGAAACTAACCAATTGAATACTATCATGTGTATGAAACTATGTGTGAATCATCATTAGGAACAAGTCACACACTAAGGTTGTGTTTGGATCGATAATTTTGGGGAAGGATTTAAAATCTACTCATTTGTTGGAAGGATTTATAAAGTTAAAATAGATGAATTTCAAAATAATTCAAATTAGAAAGTTATTTAAAATCTTTCATTTTATATATATATTTTTTAGTTTGGTAGATTTGAAATTCATCTATTTTAGCCTTATAAATCTATTCAACAAATGGGTGTATTTCAAATCTTTTTCCAAATTTATCGATCCAAACAAAACTTAAAAAAATTTGAATAAAAAATCTCAAGAAAAGTGTCTACTTATTTTCAGAAGGACCATAATGTAAATTGGACCGTCTTTTACTTGGATTCTAAGAAGCTCATAAACAGCTGGAGTTAGGCTGAAAGTTTAGCTCTGAGGTGTAATCTATCTAGACAAAATAGAATAAAAATAAAATTGCAAGCTGCAGGGCACTGGCTAATCAAATATAGCCTCCTAGTCAGAGGCTTTTATTCCCCATCTTGTCGTCTTTCAATTATTTGGGCAAGTGGAGAGGTCATTTTCAGTGCCACAGGTGCCATGAATGATTGGCAACTACTGATATGAAGTCAACTAAGATAAGTAGTCACTGGAAACTACATATACAACCACAGGAATTAGATATAGAGCCCAAGTTAGAGCTTTGTCCCCTAAACAACATGGAAAAAGTAGAGCTGCTATTCATCCCTGGTCCTGGAATGGGCCATCTTGTCTCAGCAGTAGAGCTTGGAAAGCTTCTCATCAATCGCGATGAGAATCTTTCTGTTGTTTTCCTCATCATCAACCTTCCATTCAACACAGGTGTTGATGCCTTCATAGACTGTCATTTAACAGATGCTAATTCGCGCATACAATTCGTGAACACACCTTGTAACATAAGTTCAACAAATGATCAGCAACAGAAATCCAAGACCAGAAATGTTATCGCCTTTGAGATGATCAACAATTTCAAGCCACTTGTGAGAGATGCAGTTTTTGACATGATTTCAAAGTCTAATAATTCTGCTAAAATTGCAGGTATTGTTGTCGACATGTTTTGTGTAGGCATGATTGATGTAGCCAATGAATTTGCAGCTCCCTAGCTACGTATTCTTCACATCCGGTGCCGGCTTCCTTGGACTTCTGTTGCACGTCCAGACATTACATGATGACTATAACACAGACATAACTAACTACAAAGACTCAGATGCTGAATTACCTGTGCCGAGTTTTATCAATCCCATTCCAGCTAAAGTGTTGCCTACCACAATGCTGGACAAAAACGGAGGTTCTTCCACCACTTTTACCACTGCCCGAAGGATCAGGGAAACTAAGGGAATCATAGTTAACACATTCCAGGAGCTGGAGCTTTATGCAATCAAGTCTTTATCGGACCATGATGTAAAAATCCCACGAATCTACCCGATAGGACCGATAATCAACTGGAATTCCAAAGAAGATGATTGCACCATGAGCTGGTTGGACAAACAACCTTCTTGTTCTGTTCTTTTCCTATGCTTTGGGAGCTATGGAAGCTTCAGCATCAGCCAGGTGAAGGAGATTGCTCTGGCCCTCGAGCATTGTGGATGTCGAGTTCTTGTGGTCCTTAAGGCAGCCTCCATCAAAGGGAGAGATTGATGCTCCATCAGCATATGCAAATCATGAGGAAATCCTGCCAGAAGGTTTCTTGGAAAGAACTTCAGGAATTGGAAAGGTGATTGGTTGGGCACCTCAAGTGGCAGTCTTATCCCACCCTGCAGTTCGAGGCTTTGTTTCTCATTGTGGTTGGAATTCTATACTTGAGAGTTTGTGGGCTGGAGTTCCAATAGCTGCTTGGCCTATGCATGCTGAACAACAGATAAATGCATTTCAGATGGTTGTTGAATTGGGAGTTGCTGTTGAAATTAAAATGGATTATAGAAATGATGCTAACATGGAGAGCAAGATTATTGTAACTGCTGATGAGATAGAGAATGGGATAAAGAGAATTTTGATGGATGAAAACAATAATGGAATTAGAGAGAGGGTGAAGGATATGAAAGAAAAATGCAGAAAGGCTATCATGAAGGAAGAAGGTTCATCCTATATTTCTTTGGGCTCATCTAATTGAAAATTTAAATAACTCAAATACCTAAGGAATCTGATGTAATTTGAAGTTCCACTCTCTATAGTTTGATATCGTATATAATTACTAGACAAATTTCATTATCACATCTAGATGTGTATAAGAGACATTTTTTTTCTATTTTCCTGATTTGACATTGAGAAATTGTAGCCCCACAAAAAAAAAGAGCAAACAATAATCATTTGGTCCACATTGATGCATAATAAATTGTGGTACTAAAATTTGATTGTTTCCTCGTTGTTAAATAACATACATTTTCATTTCAAAATTATTGATCATGAATGGGGTTACTTCTGAATTTTTTAATTAGTGTAGGATTCTTTGAACAATTGATGTAGAACAGTTTTTCCTTAAATATTTCATTTCACATATGACTTGGGTTAATTGAAAATCCATGACTTAGATTGGTTGTGGTTGAGAGTAGGGATGTACAAGTATTCGGTTAATTGAATTATGTAATTGATTTCAAATTTAGTGTCACCGATTAATATATTCGGTTAATTTTGAATTTAGTTATTGATTAATCAATTCATGAATACGGTTAATGAATTCAAAAATGATAGAGAGGTGTTTTGAATTCGGTTAAGACTACCGAATTCACTAATTAAAAATAAAATTTATTAAAATATTTTGATATATAAATAGCACATCACTGAAAATATAAATTTAGTTATTTGACTATAAATATATTTATTGATAATTATTATAATTAGCTATATTTTTAACTTAATCATACAATTGTTATATCTTGTATTATTAAATTAGTATCCATAAATCACATTAAATAGTCTTGTGATAAATATTTTATTAATACTTTCAAATTACATGATATTATAGTAAAGTACGTAATTATATTGCTTATTATTTAATTAAGTTATATGTTATAGTTTTTTTTATTATTTATTTTTCTAAATCTTTTATCAATAAAAATTTTCACAACATATCAAATTCAGTGACTAAAATAAAGTTAGAAAAATATAGGATTTACTTAAAAAATAGGTTTTGGTATAGAATTTTGGTCGATGTTAATGGTCTAACTAACTCAAGTTGAATTTGGTTAATCGAATTTAAAATCAAGTATTGAATTCGAATTTGGTTATCCGAATTTTCTGTTGAATTGAATTTGAAATCGAAATTGATTAAAGTTTTAAACCCCATTTCTGAATTTCGACCAATTTTATTAAGTAATTAACTGATGCACATCCCTAGTTGAGAGTCAATAGATTATATAAAGCCAAATCTTAGGGATCTAGAGATATGTGTGAAATTGTGGAGTTTTTATGAGGTTAAAATCAATACATATCTCTAATGCCATGTTAAATGAAATTATATTGAAGTACGTAACTCATGTATACAATAAGAGAAATATAGGCTTTGGGTAAGGCTGGCGTTATTGCCAGAGTAGAAAATTTTCTGCTAGAGTAATTTTGTCCTAAAATTCGATAGTACTCTTCACAAGTCAACCGCAAATTGAAAACTCTCATCAATCTTAAATAATTTTGATGGGTCTCACCAAAATCTAATTTCCTTCCTCATCCGGATACTCACCTTCTCTCTCAACTCTTCGCCACTCTGATATCTCCTTCTGTTAAATCCCACAGACCGAATCTGGATTTCTTACCTATCTCCCTTCTAATATTAGTTTCCTGTATTTTTAAAACCTTTTGCATCATAAAAAATAATAAAAGTGAAAGATAGAAACTTTATCTCTATTTCTATTTTGGGATTTTAGATTTATAGGGTTGTAACAATTCAGTCTACACAAGGAACATTATAATGACTAGATTTGGGATATATCCATCACTCTGAGTTCAAAGCGAATTGGGAAAGAAGGTGGGTTTAAACGTTTTTTTTTTCCTTCTGTGAATAGGTTTAAAGCTTTTTCACCATTGGATTTTTAATTTCTCTAAAGCTTCTCCATATTTCATTCGAAACCCTAAAAATAAGGTGTTCGAATCATATAGTATTAGAGGATCATGTATTTAGATTCCGACTGTCAGGTAGCGATTCGATAATTTGTGATCCAAAGATAGAGGTGTTCAGAAATCAGTCAAGTCAAACTGTCGAGTAGAGTCATACTACATAACTTAATAATGTAACATTTTTGCTATCAACAAATTTATTAAATGTATTACTAACTTACTATTAGTATAGATAGATTTAGGTAATCATATATATATATTCATATATACTTATAGGATATAAATTAACAAGGGTTGGTAAGTCAATAAAATTTTTCTATAGGAATTGATTTTGATAAGTGATTCTGAATTTGTGACTTTGAAAATCAATTTTAATATCTATATGTAATATATACACTAATACACAATCATATATTAAGATTTGTAAGTTGTGTGTGTGTCTCTATATTAAAGTGTTACATTAATAAGTTGTACACTTATAAATTTAGTACACTTTTGTGGAATAATCTGAAATTTATAGGATAATATACTAAATTTTAGAATTAGAATATGGAATGAAAGAAGATTAAATGTTCGACTTGTTATTCAATTTACCAATCAAGCAAATCGTATTTAAATGACTCGACTTTAATCAATTTTGGGTTTATATAACTTGACTTTGACTTTGAGATTTTCAAGTCGAAAGTCAAACAAGTTAAGTCAAATAACTCGAAAAGTAGAACATCGGTCGAATGAACACCCCTACTTATCAGGTTGCTACCTTCGTATCATTATGTTGTCTTGGTTGGATGATAAACAGAAGACTTTTGACTTAGAGAAGTCAATAGAGAAGATGAATAGTTAAAGGGCTAATCAGATAGAGGAAATGAGATTGGCCAAGCAGAAAAAGCATGCTAATGCTTTAGCCAAACTGGAAGAGAGGTTAAATAAAAAATATAGAGAACTTCAATCCTTTTACTCTATCGAGATGGCAAAAATGAAAGATGAGTACGGACAAGTCTCTCAAAACCTTTCTTCCAAATTTACTGAGTTAGGAGCTGCTCAGGAAGAGGTGCAAAAACTTCAATCAGAGCTATCTCAGAGTCAAGCTTTAGTTCATAATCTGAGAGAACAGGTTTCTTTTCAAGGCATCAATTCTTTTTTGGCATCCAAAGCCCTGACTGAAGACTTGGGGAAGTTTTACAAGATGGGTGCCAAGGCTGGGTTTAGCAAAGCTTGAATGATATCCGAGCCCAGTTTTGCACTTTGGATTTTGAAAATAGCAGTTTCTCTTATTTTAGTGCAACTCTTAGTTTCGCTCGAATGACCGAGCTGGGTATAGAATTTAGAAAATCTAGATCAACTTCTTATCTTACTCAAAGTGTTCTTTCTAAAGAAGTAATTGAGGTGATTGAAGAAGTAGAGGAGGAAGAGAATGCAAAGGTCGATGCTCCCAAGCAATAAGTAAACATTTCATAATTATTGGCTTCTATGGTTAGCCGACCCTATTTTTCTTTTGATGTAGATCTTTTTTATGTAAAACAGGGTCCTCTAACTTATTTTAATTTTGATAATCAATATATAGCAAGAATCCTACTTCGGTTGAGAACCCTTCAAGTAGAGCAAGTTGAAAGAGATCAACAAGAGTAGATTAGAAACTTGTATTCCTTTTTGCTAAATTTGTAATGAAATGATTGATTTCGATATTTCCATTATTTGTATTTTTATTTATTTGTTGAATAAAGCTTGTATCTTTCTTGTAATATTTCTATAACATCTTTGTAGATAGTCACTGTGGAATAAAAAGTCTGATTGTGTTTGATCTTATTTGTATAAAAACTTGTATTTTGATTTTCTTCTGACCTGACTTGATCTGGAGGTCATGTGATCTTCTTCTAAATAATTAATCTTCTTCTGAATGACAATCATCCATCGTGATTGAGAACTCCGCCTGTGTTGATTTTTTCTTAACATAGTCATTCTCAAACCCGAGTAAAGGAGGAGGATTGCGTTAAATCGACAACCAACATAAAACTTTGTAAATCTTATGAGATGAATCTACTACGATATTGATCGAAAAAGACTTGATGGGTAACTTGTAAGAAAGATATGGCCTATCTAGTAATAGAATTGAAGAGGATATGGTCTATGATAGAGCGCAATGGCATAGAAAGATTCATGCAGCCGATCCTACTTAGTAGGAATAAGGGTTAGTTTGTTTATCCATCGTGATCGAGCATGTTTGTATTATAAATGCCTACTTGAATACGTTGGCGAGTCTGATACTTAATTGGTGTTATCAATTTAGAGATTTAAAGCCACTTAAAACATTTCAGAAAGCCTGCCCTTATTCGGTCGAACCATTTGAGGCACTTTGGTAGGTCAACCTTTACTCTTTTGATCACGAGGAGCCCAATAGATGTAGTTCAGATAGGGAGTAAACTATTGCTAGTTTATGGAAAGTTATAACCCCTCCCTTTTTATAAAAAGACATGCTTACTTTCTAGGCACATTTATTACTGGGGTAGTTATTGCCAGGACATGACGTTTTATTTTTCAAGAATTTGAAAAGTCAATCCGTTTCAAACTAACTTGTAAATATCCTTTTATCAAAAATTCAAAATTTTTCTTGCCATCTTCCTTTCAAGACTCTTGAACTTCCATGGCAGTTTCTTACACTTTTTTCTACAATCTTTAAACTTTCTTTTTGTTCTTCAATAATTTCTTCCAATGGCTTCCTCATTGAACGTTTCTAAAACTTTTGATGTTCTTCCCATCAGTGTCGTACCTATAATAAAAGAGGAACCTGGTCAGATTTCTTCTTCGTCTCCTTCACCAAAGCAAACCTTGGCTACTGTAGTTATCAAATCTACACTTCAAGTAGGGGACATTCGTCGGCTAAGGGCTACATATCGTATTCCTGATACAATGGCCATCTAAATCCCAGATGAAGAGGACCGAGCCCATAACCCTCCTACGAGTTCTGCGACTGTTTTCGAAGACCAACTTCGAGCAGATCTTTGATTTCCTATTTGTGAAATTCTGCTTTCCTTGTGCTATTTTTTTGGCATACGTTTCTCTCAGTTGATGCCAAATTCTCTTCGATCTTCATTGCATATGCTTTAATAGGCAAATACGTCAAATGTGAAAGGCCTCTGCACACAGATTTAGATGCTTTTACATGTTAGTACAGTGCAAGGAGTTTGACTTTTATTATTTCACATGCCAAACTAAAAGAGCATGGATTGTTGCTAATATGCCGAGCTCAATCAAGAACTGGAAGTCCAACTTCTTCTTTGCAACTCAGGATATCATGGAGAAGATCAAGTCAAAATGGTCCTTTTCTGATCGTGTTCTGATTCTAAACTTTGACCCTTTGGGAGAGTTGGACCAAGAATCATTTAAAGGGATCAACATGCCAAATCAATCAAGTTCAGCCATTCACTTCGGAGGCAAAAAATCCATTGTTGACCATGATCTGCTGATATGGGCTGACTTGGTTGAAGGAGCTTCTCTTCTGGAAAATTTTAATGGAGATAAGTGTCTTTAATTATTGTAAATGTTTTTGATCTTTTTTTTCTTTTCTCTGACTTCTTTTTGTTTTTACAAACAGGAACCTTGATAAAGTCAATGCTTTTTGGCTTTCTAGTTGTGTGAAGGATCCGGTTTAGATAGTGGATCAATTTGCACCAAGCAACCAAGCAATGGGAAGCACCTATAGCTCAAGATAGTTACTCAGAACCCCTTGCACCTGTCGCCGAGGCTCTCTATAGGAAGAGGACCCTGACTTCAATAGAGGAATCTGAAGAGCAACTATTACAATTCCTCCCCTGGTAGTTCGACAACGTAAGAAAAGGGGTTCTCCAACTTCTTCCTTTATTCCTATTGCAATCCCACTAATCCAAACTCCTTATTCTATTTTGATAGTTCTAGGTAGGTCTTTCTGTCATTGGTCATATAAATCTAGGGCTTTTTGCATTCCAGAGAATAATGAACTAATTGCTTGGTATGGAGCTCTAGGGGCTCGTGATTGGACTCCCGAGAAAGAATGGGTACTAAGTCTTTCTTGGATAGCTAAATCGGCTCAACCGATTAGGGATAGAAAAGGAGATTTGGATAGGACTCTTTTCAGTCCCTTATGGTCTTTCACCATAAATGAGCCGCGGGCAGCATGATCGAGTGGCGAACAACTAGCTCGATACTACTTTCACTTATCGAGATTAGACATACGCAACCAATCTTCCAATTGCTCAACTTCAAACCAAAGTAGCTCAATCACTTTATGCGATAAGACTCTTTTTTTATAATATTATTGACATTTTTCTTTATGGTTCAGCTCGACAATGCTATGAATGAAGGGCACTGATGTTTCCTAAAGGTCGAGAAGCAGGTTGATGCATTAAAAGAACAACTACAAAAGTCAACTACTAATGAAGAGACTTTAAGGCAACAATTGGAAGAAAAAGAAACAGCTCTCGCCAAGATAGTGAAGAACTTCAATGATCGGCCTTTTTCTATTGTTGAGTTAGAAAGCAAACATGAGGAAGAGCTATGACATCTACGGGAGCAAGTGCAACAAATTTTGAGAATCTGAGCTTATAAATCTAGAAATGTAAAAGATACAAGTCTGAGCTCAAGCAGATGAAGTCCAGCTACTCTTCTACTCTTTTTAGCCCTGGTCTATTTTGTCAATCAGTACCTAGATTCTCTAGATCTGAAGAGAGATCTCATGACCTTCTATCAGTAGGTTAGTGCCTTAGGTTTTAAAGAAGCCTTGGAAGAAGTGAAAAGAAGATTTCCTGATTTACTCTTAGATTTTAGCTGTCTCTTATACACATCTCCTGGCACTGTCTCTTAATGTCCCCTCTAGTTCAAGTATAAGATATCTCGAATGTGAACCTCTTATAGAGAAAAATGTACTTAAAAGAAGTTTTAGTAGAGGATAATGAAGATAATGTAAATAATTCTTCTAGATAGAATTTATGTATATCAAGAATTTTCACAAGGAATAGATTGATGCTTTTATATTCCTTTATAATATTTCTTTAAATTAATATATTCCACATTCGAGAGAGTACTTGTCTAAACTAATCAGCTAATTTGTAATATCCTAATGAATGGGCTTCGACTATCTGATAAGGATTATGACTTCCATCTGTTCGGTTAAATTCATTTTTTCAGTTGGACAAGGTCCCCAGGTCAGAAATATGTTAACTGAATAGCAGAATCACAATACTTTTTAATGCGCTGCTTACAAGTTACTTCTCGGATAGTAGCAGATAATTTTTGTTCTTCTAATAGGTCCAAATCAATTTTTTTTTGATTTCCTCATTATCAGTTTGGCACGAATTTGCAATCCTTCCAGAACAAACTCCTATTTCAACTGGAATAATAGCTGTAGATCTGTAAACCAAACTGAAAGGCATTTCTCCATGAGGTATACGAGAATTGTTCGATGAGACCACAATACACTCGGCAGCTTTTCTACCCATGCTCCTTTTGCTCAGTTGAGGCGAGTTTTCAATCCGATCAATAATGTTCAATTGGAAAGTTTAGCCTAACCATTGGCTTGAGGATGAGCAACTGAAGTTGTATGCTTTTGTATCTCCAGTTCTTCATAGAATGGTCGAAAGGGTTTTCCAACTAACTGAGTTCCTTTATTCGTGATTATGTCTCGAGGTATTCCATAATCTACAAATAATGTTCTTTCAAAACTTTTTGACATTTGTGCCAATGAAGAGGTTCGATTTCAATCCATTTAAAAAAGTAGTCCATGGCCATGATCAGGAACTTTAAATTTCCAAATCCTTTTAGAAATGGTGCCAATATGTCAAGTCTCCATTGTTGGAGGGCCAGGATCCGAGGATAAAAGTCATTCTTGTCATTCTTATAACTGGTTTACAGATAATAGGAGCATGTATCTAGCACTTATGATAATGTTTTACCATCTGGTAGGCATCATTGTGCATTGTGGGCCAGTAATATCCCATAAGAATTGCCTTCCAAGTGACACCCCAAGTTAATTCACAGATCCCTTCATGTATCTCTTGTAGAACATAAATCACCTCTTCTGGTGATAAACATCTTAGCAATAGAGTCAGGTATGAGCGACGGTATAATATTATATGATGCATTTTATACCGCATTGCTCAAATACACAATCTTTTGAGAGTGTTTCTTGAGTTATCAATATGACATGGGTGTCATCCAGTTCGGGTCACTATAGATTTGAGTAATTTCTGTCTCGTCTATAGCTCGCTTGGTCTTTATTTCGACCAATACTTCTTTTGTGAGATGATCATAAAGAGCAAAAGTAAGCTTTGACAAGGCATTGGCATGAATGTTTTTTGCTCGAATAATTTTGATGAATTCTATCTCTTTGAAGAACTGCTTAAGTTGCTTGATCTTCTTGAGATATTTTTGTAATAGTATTCCTCAAGCTTCAAAATTCTTGAGAATTTGATTTACAAGTAATAAGGATTCACTGTTGATACGAAGGCCTCTAGTCCCCAAACTCCGAGCAAGCTTTAATCCAGTGATAATGGCTTCATATTCAACCTCATTGTTGGTTGCTTGGAACTCAAATTCATGGATTCCATAAATTAGGCGATCTCCTTACTAGAGACCTGGATGACAATTCCAGCTCTATAAGAGATCATTGGACGACCTACACATGTATTTCCCAAATGGGATACCCTTTTCCTCAACTTTCTCTTTTATGTTTAGAATTGTATTTTCTGGAAAACTACTTTCAATATGAAAGTCAGCAAGAGCTTGAGTTTTAATGACTCAACAAGGTTGGAATTTGAGATCATATTCGAGCAACTGGACAGTCCATTTAAGCATGTGACTTGACACATGAGATTTGGCCAAAACCGTTTTAAGATGGAAATTTGTGTTGACCAAAATTGTGTGGCTCTAAAAATAAGGTTTTATTTCCAAGCAGCAACCACAAGTGCAAAAGCTACTTTCTCTATATCTGTATAATTCTGTTTGGGTCCTTACAGAACTTTGCTGACGAAGTAGATCAGACGTTGTACTTTGTTTCGCTTAGACACAAGAACCTCACTAACAATAGAGTGGGTTGTTGATAGATACAATGATAGGACTTCATTTTCAATCGGAGTAATCAGACAAGGAATATTAGCCAAGTATCATTTTAATTCTTCAAAGGACTATTGGCATTGATCAGTCTATTCAAAAGTTCTTGGCTTTCTTGATTGCCTGAAAGAAGGAAAGTCCTCACTCAGCAGATTTGGATAGAAATAGATTGAATGCAACCATTTGCCTAGTCAGACATTGTACCTCTTTTATTGAATGAGGAGGTTTCAAGTCTACAATGGCTTGGACTGTGGATTTGAGACAATTCCTCATTGAGAAACAATGAATTCGAGAAATTTTCCTGAAGAAACTCTAAAGGTGCATTTTAGAGGATTCAGCTAAAAAAATAAGAGATCTCACTATTAAAAGGCTTCTCGGAGATCATATAGGGTATTTTTATAAGTTGTTTAACAACCATGTCATCAACGTAGACCTCTATATTTCGTCCGATCTGATGCTTGAACAACTTATTGACAAGATACTGATAAGTTGCTTCAACATTTTTAAAGCCGAAGGATATGGTTTGATAACAGTAGGTGCCTTTGTCAGCGATAAAAGCTTTTTTTTCTTCATCCTCTTTGCTAAGATATATCTGGTGATACCCTTTATAAATGCATCTAGGAAGTGTTCTATTTTAAACCCAACTAAAGAATCTACTACTGTATCGATCTGAGGCAAAAGGGTAACTTTTCTTAGGACAGGGTTTATTTAGGTCTGTATAATCGATACACATTCGCCACTTAATATCTGGCTTTGGGACAAGAACTGGGTTTGAAAGCCAGGTTGGGTAGAACACTTCTCGGATAATTCGAGCTACAAGCAATTTATCAGCCTCAGTCTCTATAACCTTGCTACGTTCTAGTCTAAAAAGTTTTTTCTTATGTTTAGCAGGTTTTTGAAACGGCTCAATTCCTAACTTGTGCTCTATGATCTCCCGAGGAATTCTTGGTGTATCCTCGGGTGACCAAGCAAAAATATCCCTAAACTCGTACAAGAGTTTCAGCATATCTGTTTTCAGAGTGGTCGGTAAGGCAGAGTAAACACTCAATTTCCTTTCCGGATAGGCTGGATCAATAGAAATTTCTTTTATCGGGAGCTCATCCTAAGTTTCTGAAGTCTCTGCTGCTTCATTGGATGTCTAGATTGTGTATTTCTTATCTGTACTGTGGCCTTAGATAGGTGATTTCGCCAAAGTTCTCCTTTTGAGAGACATCATATAGCATTCCCTAGCTTTTTGTTGGTCTCTCCATACTTGCCCTTCAATTTCATCTCTGAGGGCAAATTTTGTCCCCAAGTCGTAGACGGATGGACGAATTACAAACGTGTACAAGAAAGGTCGGCCTAAAATCATAATGTAGGCTGATGCTTTATTGACCAACATAAAGTTTATTATTTTCGTCCTGAAATATGGTTCCTCTCTCAGAGTTAAGGGTAATGTGATTGACCTTTCAACATTAATTGAATCACCTCTAAATCCAATTAAGGATGTTTTAACCGGTCGAATATGTTCTTCATCAATCCCCATTTTCTCCCATGCATGCCAATAGATGACATCTACCGAGCTTTTGCTGTCGATGAAGACCTTGTATACTTATTAGTCCCTTACTTTAACATGTATGACTATTGGATCAGCGTGGGGCATCTAGTCTGGTACAAGATCTCGATGAGTAAAACTGATGTTCAGATGTGAATGAAGCTTTTTTGGGATATTTTCTCCCCAAGGAGCAAGTCATGCATGTCTCTTTCTGGTATTTGAAGAATCTCCACCAGTCTTTTCTCCAGCTATAGTTTTTGTGACTCCTGCCATATTATTGTTGTCACGAGAAGGTTCTCGCTGATCATTTGGTTGAGCATTCGCAGATCGATTATTCGGTCGTGGAGACAATCAGTCATCTCTTGCAGGTCATTTATCATTACATCGAAATTGATCAGTAGCATGAAGAATGTATTCCTGCAGTTATCCATTTTTTATTGCTATTTCGATCTAGATTTTGAGATCGTCACATTCTTCAGTATCGTGCTAGTATTTGGATCGATCTCTTTCATGTAACTCTGATTGAATTGGAACTGGTGATTGTATAATTCTTATATACAAGATCTCCATTCATGAGGTGTTGAGAGGGGTGACATCTCCGTCGGGTCACAAGACGTTAGTTCGTCTGAAATAAGGTACTTCAATTACCCGACTTGTTGAAGCCATAGATTGAGTATTTTGAGAACTAGAGCCACTGGATTCATTTTTTCTTATTTGGCTTAGCTGACTTATCAAAAAAATTTCGATTCTTGTCACTTGACTCATTCAGTTCTCTTTTTGCTATTAGACTCTTCCCCTTTTATGTAGTCATCAACTTTCTGAAGAAGTTCTCCAAATGTTTTTGGAACAGAAGAGGTAAGATTGGCATTGAACTTTCCTGGTCAAATTCCACTCATGAAAGCAGCTATGAGCAAGGTTTCATCTGCATTGCGAATATTCACAATTTCATCATTAAAACAGCCATTATATTGCTTTAATATCTCATCTTGTCACTGTCGGATGTTTAATAGATATTACGCCTCTCTTTGGATAGTCTTTCTACTCATGAAATGGTCGTAAGAATTCTTTTACAAGATTAGTGAAAGAATCCACTAAACAAGGTGGTAATTCTTTGAATCAAAGCCATTTTTGAGCTAATTCTCCCAAAGTTGTGAATAACTTACAGGTTATCGCATTAGAGTATCCAAAGAGTCTGGCCACAGAAGAGACATGAGCAACATGATCTGTGGGGTCAGTTGTGCCTTTGTAAGTGTCCAAATCTAGTTGTTTGAAATGAAGAGTATTTGTTCAGCTTGGATAGTTGAAGTAATTGGATCCTTGTCAGCAGTAAGAAACTCAAGGGTTGGAGTAGTTTTTTTTCCCAAGAGTTCTTGCACTCTTTGATCAACTTTTGCCATCAAATCATCCTCTTTTTTGTTTAAATCATCACTAGAATACCAAGTAGAATCTCCTTTCTTTTTCGAGTATGGACCAATTCGATAAAAAACAAATCCCTCACGCCATGGAACAGTGGCTAAGACTATTTGGTAACGAAGGGAACTTCTGTAAGTCTGTCTCTTACTAGAAAATCTTTGATTATGTTGATTTTCAACAAAATCTTTTATGGCCTGAAAGTTACTGGCTAGAAATTCAAGCAGTTTCTTCCCTTGGAGGCATGGACAGTTGAGGACGATTTCCTATTTCAGGACTACCTGCTAACCATAGTGGTTCAAATTCTCCTTTAGAATTTAACTTTTTCAAAGATTTATCGTAATATCTTCTCTTATACACATCTAATTGTATTATTGTTTCAAGAACTAGAGCAACAAATAGACTTTTTGTATCAACTTTATACACATCTAGCCAATTGACGTTACATAAATTTTTGTAGATAGGAAAATATGTTAACAAAGATGTGATATGGGAAAAATTTCAATTATCGTATTGATTGTGACAGTTTAAGTTACAACTTGGTTGTGTTTAATTTGCCAAAATTTGGCTTGTTGTTACTTGATGCCTCTTGGCTTACAAATGAATAAGCAACTAGTATTTATAGTAGTTTTTAGGACATGTTTGCCGAGTAGCTAATCGGCTTAGCTATTTAAGTAGCTCGGTGAGTGAGCTGATCTATTCTTCCCAATCTACTCACTAGTTCGAGTTATTGTTGAGGTTCGGCAACTGAGCATCCGAGCTGCCTAATGATCATTCTAGTCTATTCAATTAATTTTGTAAGAAGGAAGTCGGTAAAAGTTGACACGTATCTTCTGGTCGTACTCGATTATTTTTGGTATCATCTGTATGAAAAGGTGCTTTAAATGTTGGGAGTCAAAAGAAAAATACTCAACACCTCAATGTATATTTGCAGACACTGGTGGATATAGAGGGCAGAAGGGGCATTCGCCTCCGAAAAATTTCGAAATTCTTGTCTTGCCCCTTAAAATATTTTAACATTTATTATACTCTAATAAAAATTAGATTTTGTCACTCCAATAATTTTTATTATATATAAATTATCCCTCCAAATATATATATATATATATACATATATATATATATATATAGAGAGAGTCTGTTAGACAGAGAGAGGTGTATAGTATTATTCTCCAAAATTTTTAAAATTATATCATATCCATTGATTTTTTTTTAAATTTCAATAACACTTGTATAAAAATTAATTTACTCCTCTAAATAGTTTACAAAAATTACGAAACATGTTTCCCCAAATATATGCTACATAACTCTCCCATCTCTCCTCCTCCTCATGTCCCCATAAACAAGACATATAATTAATAACCATGACAAGACAAAACAAAAATTGAAAAACTCCAAGTGTCACACTTAGATCACGGACATCGGACACAAATGGGCTAACTAAAAAATGAATTGAAAAATAGGATAATGATTTTACAAAAAAAAAAAAAAAAAGGCACTTTTTGTGAGAGTAGTCAACTGTAACAATAACATTGGGAGGAATAAAGTGTATTACTACTACTACTAGTTAACTTGTATTTTGCTCAAATCCAATTAGTCCTGATGGCTCCTATTCAAAAGGATCTACTTTTGCTCGCATGTGACATTGGTCGTAGTTTATATGATAGAGCACTGTTTTATTAGAGTGGTAATGTAATTTTGAACTTTTTGCTTTTTTGTAAAATTCATAGTCGATAATTTAAGAAAAAGATGGGATTTTATCCTTGCCAATTTTCTACGACAATTAAGAATTGTCACACATTTGGATATCGAGGTTATATAGATGCCCATATGCTATTTTCTTTTTGCTACCTCTTTGGCTTCGATAATTTTTGGATCTCTTTAATTTATGTTGAAGGATTTTCATGCAATCATACAAGCCAATTCTTTTGTTTGCATGAGATCAATTATATGCCTTAAGAAAGGATTTTGTAGAAGTAAAAAGGAAACCAAAAAAGATTATGCAAGAGAAGAAAACAAATAAACAAATAAACAATAAACTAAACAAGAAAGAAAAATTTGAAGTGAAATCGAAACACTAAAAAGTAGGGATTTTTTTTTACATAATACAACAATACGACACGATCCAAATCTTATCGATTTATTATAAGGTCAACTAATTTATGACACGAAAGTTAACAAGTTAGGAAAACGCTTGAGTTGATACGATATCCTTAAGTTGCTAAATGAAAAGATTTTATTAAAATATTACATCGATTAGTTAATTTAGTATAACATATTATACTATTATGAATAATAATTTTAATATAAGATTATTATATCAAACCTAAAAATTATTTTAAATATTATTTAAAGAATTTTAATAATTTACTCTAAATAATAAAGTTAATATTAATAATTAATTAAATTATTAAAAAATTAAAATTAAAAATTTTAATTCATTATAAATCTTAACATTAACCTGTAAGTTATTCACAACTTTGGGAGGGGTAGTTATAAACAACTAGTTTCCAATATGTCGAATGCCCCTACTGCCCCGCCCTGCCTCGCCGCCCTGACAATCCAGCCAGACTTACCAACAAGTATTGTTGGGTTGCTTTCGGGCCAGGTTGGTGCGTCATCTTAAGCATCAGGCATCTAGCTGTTTCCCAAACCCACAATACAGAACTCGAGCTGCTCTAAAGGTCAACAAGTAGTGGGCCCACGGCCCATTTGTGTGCACAACTAGTGTTTTTTCACTAAGGCAAAGTACTCAAAATCTACACCGGGATTAAGAATTGCACTTGGATTAACGAGTTCATTCCTTGACTTTAATGTTTTAAAAAATCACAACATCTTATTCTAACCTACCTTATAAAGGTGATCCAAAGATATTATTAAGGAATTGAAAGGAGAGAGAACCTTTCAAACCAGATAAAAATATTCTAATACTTACATAAATTTTTGTAAGATTTGATATTTGAACGCCGGTGAAGGATGCCTTATCTCGTATAAGGTGGCATTTGATCTATTTCGATGTGGGAACTAAAGAGTAGTAATAGACCCCCAATAGTCCTTAAAAAGAACATAAAAACGGTAATGAGCTTATGAATAGGATTTTACCACACGTCGGTTCCAGATTTATACACACTAGCCTTTGGTATAAATTTCATCACCTGTCTCTTAATACAATAGACTTGTATATTTTCTTCTTATAAATCCTGTCGTTCATTATCAAATACAGATTCTTTTAACTCCGAAACTATTCTTAAATGGCCATTATCTATTTTGAATTAGATTTTATTTATAAATTCTTTCTAAAATTGCACACATAGAGTGTGCAAATTTTACTAGTGATTATTACTATTCAGTCTTTTTTCTATAATTTTCATTTTTGATGTAATTCTTATAAAAAAAGCATAAATAATGGAGTAGTGGTCTATTGAATGCTCATCTAATTATTAACTTCCAATGTTCCATTACCTACAGATGGAGCAGCAAGGGCTTGAAATACGCTATGTACATGGCAAAAAGTCGAGAAAAAAAAACCACGTAAAAATAGCGATCATAAGTTTCATTTTTAACTAAATTTATTTGAGTTAATGATGCTATTGGTATCTAAATTTTTGACTGAGTTGTACTTTGATACCCCGTCTTTTAATTTTGTCATTTTGGTGTCTCATCTTTATAAATAGTATTTAATTAGTACAATTATCCAATTTCAGTTGCCGAAAGGTATCGGGAATCTTCACATACATAGCACAAGAGATTAATAGGGAAAATTTCAAAACATTATACAAATGGGAAAATTGATATAATTTAATTATTACAACTATAAACAACAAAAAAAAGTAAAAATCTTCATTTAATCGTTGAAAATTCCCAAATACTTTTTATTTTTATTTTTTTGTAAAATTTTGTGTTAGTAAAACTATACCATTTTGTTTTATTTGTGTTCCAAATCACCCCTAGTAATCTCTTGTGTGACACAGTGATGATTTCGGTACCTTCTAGCCATTGGAATTGTACAATTAAATTAATTAGATACTATTTATAAAGATGGAGTACAAAAATAACACAGCTAAAAGATAAGCTACCAAAATGTCATTCAGTTAAAAATTTAAGTACCAATACCGCCATTACTCAATTTTAGTTGTGCATAGGGTGCACTTTTATGTTCTAATTTTTTTTTTTCTTAACAAAAGAGGATCTGCTTGATCTAGAGAGTACTTAATTGATAATTGATTAGATTATCTATAAAATTATATCATGGATATTATTTAAATATTGTCGAACATAGGTACCCTTTCTCATTGCTACACATCAACTCCAGCATAACTACAATTATTTAATTTGTGTAATTTACATGATATGGTTTTCTCAACTTGCTTACGTTATAATTTTTTCTGTGTGTAAAACTATATTTTGATGAAATTAAGTGTTAAGAACAATTTTATGACACACCAATTGTTTTTTGTTAGACAAATAGTATAAATATAATAGACCAAGGACATAATTTACTATCCAAACCTTTGATTTATTTGGAGCTATCTGATGTCTTCTGACATAAGTGGTTATGAGAAACAAAAATTAAAGTGTATTTCACAAGAGGGTACTGGGGCTAGGAGAAAAACTCAACAATACTTCCATCACGTTACATTCAGTATACTTGCCTATTGGAAAGTCTTAAAATTTTTGACAAGTATCTAAAAATTGAGAGTTTTGCAGATACGTCACCATAAACTTTTGGGGAATTTTACAGTCCCGTTGAAGGAACTATTCTCCTGGTTTTAAAAATTTGTACAATATAAATTTTTAAAGCACATAATATTGTATTATACAAGCCCTTAAAACACAAGAGAATAGTTCCCTAAAAGAAATTGTAAAATTTCCCTAAACTTTTTACTATGATGACTTTCTCCATTAAAAAATGGGTACAACGGTGACACTAAAATTTTTCTCCCATACCCATAGAAGCCAAGAGGAAGAGGCACGCATGGAGATATATGGGTGAGAAAGAGGTAGGCTGAATTTATTAGACTGGTGGGCGACGAGGAGAGCAGGGTCTTGAATACTTCCTAGTCTAAGGTGGTACTTAATTACTAACCATTAACTACCAAGTAATGAATTTTTACACTCAGACAGAATCTTCGTCAGTAGATAAATACTTCAATGAACAGTAAAAAATTAATTTGATCTCTTATATTTAGAATATCAATTAATTAGTTTCTTATATATTAAAAAGACTAATTGGTCCCTCATTCTCATAAAAATTAACTAATTAAGATTTGTGATGAAAAATTATGGACAACTTAGGAGTTTTTGATTATCTGCAATAGGTTAATAGTCATGTGATTACCACGTGTCTTGATACATTAATTTGTTCATAATTTTCTATTACAGATCTTTGGATTGGTTGATGTTTATAAAGATAAGGGACCAAATTAGTCTATTATGATAGATAAAGGACTAAATTGGTTAATATTCCAAAGATAGGGGATTGAATTGGTCTTTTTCCCTTGCATGAATCAAGGTGTTTGTGTATAGTGTGTACATCAAGAGAGTATATTCATGGTCCTCCTATGGGTCTTACTTAGAGGTGTTCAATCATTCGACAGGTATTCGATTTTTTAACTTGTTTGAATTGACTTGTTTAATTTTTGATTTAAAAATCCAGATGTCAAGGTCAAGATTAAGTCTTATAAATCTAAAATCAATTAAAGTCGAATCGATTAAATTCGATTATTTCGACCGGTAAATCAAATAAGTTGAACATAAATTCTCTTTCATTCTATATTCAAATTTCAAAATTTAGTACATATTTCACAAATAATTCCATATAATTCCACAAATTCAAAAAACGACATAGTAGAAATACAAGATAATACAAGTTCATAGGTAGTACAAGAAAAATACACAATCAAATTATAATCATAGTATTTTTCAATACACATACACATATGAGTGTATTAAATTATAATCACAACATTTTTCAATATATGTACACGCACACATATACATATGTGTATCTCTTATATACACACAGATATATATAAGATATATATATATATATATATATATATATATTGTGTAGCTGCTCAACCCCAAACTTATATCAGGGTTGTCCAAAAATTCTATGAAGATGGCTCTCGTTATCGACACTATCTCCTTCAATTCTCTTTTAAATTTGAAATCCAAAATCAAATGCTATTCGACTTAACTCATTCTAGCAATTCCATAATTTGTCACCCTAATATTCAAGGGGTCAGATATGCTACAATTATGAAGGATTATATATCAAAATACGTCGATTACGGTAAAGAAGTGCACTTGCATTGGCAACAAACACAAGGGGAATAAGGAATTATACGTAGTTGCTCCTAATAGCAGTGATAAACAAGAAGCCTTAGATATCATTAAAAATCATGATCTTAAATCTTTTGTTTTAAATTACGAAAAGATTATTTATCATTTTGATCTTCTTTTCGAACCCCATCCAGTCCAATACAAAAACCCGTTTCCTGTAGCATATCAAATTCTGGCTAAATTATACAAAATACAAATCTTAATATATGAATATGTATTAATGTGTGTGTGTGTGTTTGTGTATAAGAAATGATTAACAAAGTAATAAATTCAGAATTACTTACCAAAGCCAATTCAAATAGAAAAATCTTATTGAATCACAACCCCTATTAAGTGATTTCTTATAAATAAATAAATATATACACTTAATAGGGATTGGTGATTTAATAAGATTTTGCTATTTGAATTGGTTTTGGTAAGTGATTATGAATTTGTGACTTTTTAATTCATTTATAATATATGTATGTATGTGCTGTATATATATATATATGATTACCTAACTATATCTATATTAAAAGTAAGTTAGTAATACATTTAATATACTTGTAGATAATAAAAGTGTTGCAATTATAAGTTATATAGTATAAGTATATAAATTAAATGTTATGTAAAATATATTTGTATTATAACTATAAGTTATACGAATTTTAATATATGAACATGATAACATGTATGTATAGATATACTATATATAGATATTTAAATAAATATTAAAGTACATATAATTATTTAGTTCTAGTATCTTTATGTATTAAAAGGAAATTAGTAATTCATTTAAAAAGTTATTGAAACAAAAGTGTTGCATTAATAAGTTGTACACTTATATCAATGTATAAATACATAAATTATATATAATGTGAAGTATTACATTGATAACTCCAATAATTATATAAAGAAAAGATATTTAAGTATTAAAAAAAAAATATCAATTATTAACATATATAATTATTAAATTAAGAATATAATAACTAAAATAGTTATGTACACAAATACATTAATATATATGATTATAATATATGCTAAAATATTATTATTTTTGAGGGAGGCTAACTTCTGATAATATTATTATTAATATACGTTAAAATATTGCTATTACCTAGGAAATCATTCACTCTTTGCATCAAAAAAGAGGAAAGATTGGTTATATGATTCTTAAAATTGATTTAGAAAAAACTTATGGTAAAATTGAGTGGCCTTTTCTTTTGAGCACTTTAAAGGACTTTAACTTTCCCATCCATTCCATATAATTTATTTATGAATGTCTCAGGAATAATTAATGTATAATTCTTGGAATGGCTCTACACTTCCCTCATTCACTCTTAAAAGAGGTTTGAGACAAGGTGATCCTCTCTCACGCTGTTTCTTTGTTTGGAGAAGTTATATCAGTTAAATTTAGAAAAAGTCCACAAGCAGTGGACAGGGATTAAAGCTTCTAAAGATGGTCCCTCATTTTCACATTTATTTTTTGTGGATGACCTTGTCCTCCCTCTTGTTTGCCAAGGCGGATAATCAACATTGCTAAGTTATAAAAGATGCATTTCCTAAGTTGTGTGATATTTCTGGTCAAATAGTTAATTTCAACAAGTCCAAGATCTGTCTCCCCTAATATCTGTCCTCAATGTGCTAGAGTTTTTAGTCATAATATTGGAATGTCTCTTACTACTGATTTTGGGAAATATATGATTGTTCCTCTTATTCATGGAAGGAAAAAGAAAGAGCATTTTAAGAGTATTATTGATAAGATCACTACCAGACTTGTTGGCTGGAAAGCTAAGTTTTTGTCCTTTATGGGTAGAGCAACTCTTATCTAAAGTATCACAGCTTCCATCCCAAATTATACCATGCAAATTAACTTGTTACCTGCATCTATTTATAAAGAGATTGATAGGCTGAACAGAAATTTTATGGGGGAGTGTGGATGAAATAAAGAAGGTTCATTTGGTGAATTGGGACACAGTCGCACAAGTAAGGAATCTGGTTGGATTGAGGGTCTTAGGAAAAGTAGCATGAATAATATGGCAATGCCTTCTAAACTTGGCTGGAGAGTGAGTACTAAAAATAATCCTCGTTGGGTTCAAACTCTCAAAGCTAAATATTTGAAGAATCAGCCTTTTGATGATTATAATTCCCAAAAACCTGGTTTGCATATCTGGAAGGCTATTATTAAGACAAAAAATTTCATTGCTTGTAATACTAAATGGATCATTGGGGAAGGTAATCATATCTCTTTTTGGTACCATTGGTGGGTTTTAAATGAACCTTTGAATTGTTGTAAGCTTAGAGAACTCACTGAACAAGATAAGGACCTTAAAATCTTTAGAGTTCTCTCTGAAGAAGGTCATTAGGATGTTGAGCAGCTTAATTATATGCTTCCAACTGATGTAGTCCAAGCTATTCTTGCTATACCATTCCAAAGACTACTTTAATTGACATATAAGGTCCTTATATAAATAATTCTTGAATTCTCCATCAAATATGCCTATCTTTGAAAATTTGTCTTATATTATTCCTACCAGTGTATGAGAAGTGAATCTGGCAGTTGGATTTATCACAGAAATTGAAGGGCTTTTTGTGGCCTCTAAAGCATGGGAAGTTGCTCACTAATCAGATGAGAGTTAGAAGAAACTTCACTGCTGATGCCTCTTGTCAAAGATGTGATTGTGGACAGGAGGAACTTGTTTATTTGTTTTGGGACTGCCCCAACGCCAAACAAGTTTGAAAGTTTTTCCTACTCCAAAATGAAGTACTACAGGATATTTATCTTGATTTTTTTTTGATTGGACTGAATATAATATTAAATGGAGACATTCTGTGGAGCTATTTATTTTTTGCTATACTTTGGCATGTGTGGAAGGACAGGAACTTGGATTGCTTTCAAATTCTCCTAGGACACCAGAGATTACTGCCAGACTAGCAATTGCTTATGCTTATACAAGAAATTCACTGTGCATTCAAAGCAGGTAAGACTACTGTATTACATAAAGAGCCCAAACAAACACTTAGCTGGAAATTTAAGATATGTACTTTGTTTCACCGAACGCGGATGGTGCTGCAAAAGGGATTCCAGGAATACTGGCTTTGGTGGAATTTTTAGGGATGATCAAGGCAAATGGATTTCTGGTTACTATGAAAGGATTGGTACCTCTACATGTCTAGTTACAAAGCTCTGAAGCATCAGGGTTGAGCTGCAGATTGCAAAAGAGAAAATGGCTCAACAAATTAATTCTCTAGTCAGGCTCAAAAGTTGCAATAGATTTGCTTAACAACAATTGTGAAGTACCTCCTCATGTGCGGGCATTGATAGCTGACCGTAGGTCTTACTCCCATGGAATTCAAGTTCGGTTCCAACATTAGTATAGAGAAGGAAACAATTGCACTGATTTCTTAGCAAATATTGGTGTTAAGTCAAAGACACCTCTTAACCTCTGTAATCAACCACGAGTTGGATTAAGTTCTCTATTAGCTATTGATATTAGAGGGGTTAACTGGGAAAAACTGCATTATGTTAACCTTTGTTTTTGTTTCATGTAAATATATCTTCTTTTCACCCCCCAAAAAAAGGAAAAAAGAACCTAGTAGGAGTAGAATTCAGGAGGCTTTTAAGTTTTAAGCATCGTACGCACCACTTCATTTTTAAAGGCGGAAACTCACCACTATCACCAAATCTTTTGTTTGCGTGAAGATCAATTATATGCCTTGGGATTTCGTAGAATAAGTACAAAATATGTGAAAGAAAAAGACACCTAAAAAGATTATGCAAGAGAAAAAGCAAATTAACAATTTAACAAATTAATAATATACTAGTAGGGGTGTTCATGGATCGGGTACCCGATCCATTAGCAAGCACCCGACCCGATTAGGCCAAATTAAGAAAAAATCAATCCAATATTTGATCCATACGCATAGGATACTGAGTTACTCGCTTAAAGCCGATTGGATAATTGAGTACCCGACCTAGTCCAATTATAATATTTTTTTAGTTTAAAAAATTTTAAAAAGTAACAAAAAAAAACTAAAAATGACTATAAATTACACAAAACCCCTATAAATGGGAAGGGGAAGAAAAAAAATTATTAATACTAAGCCATAAAGAGTAAAATTACAAAATTAACCATGTAATGGACAGATCGGGTACCCGCCAGGTAACAAATTCTTGACCCGCTAATCTTAATAACTGACTTATCACTACCTTGTCCTTTAATATTAATCGATCCACGTACTCTATTTTTACAAGTCGAAATGAACTACATTAGTAAATTTTTCGAATCAATAGATTAAGATAAACACCCCTATATATTGATACAAGAAAAAAATTAACACTAAAAAGTTCAAAATCTGGTGGTTGAACCAGCTAGACTTTGCAAAATTTAGATTATTACCTGGCGAGTACCTGATCCGCTAATCTTAATACCCAACTCACTGCTTGGCTCTTTAATATCAATTGATTCAAGTAATCTACTTTTTCCAATCAAAATGAAATAGGTCAGTAAATTTTTAGGATTGATTAAGGGAAGATAAACACACCATATACTAGTACAAGAAAAAAAAAAAAACAATAAAAAAGCTTACGGTCTAGAAGTTGAATCTACTAAGTTTCGCATCCCCCTGTGCTACTGGACTTCAGTGTTGTTGGGTTGCTTTCAAAGCCAGGACGGTGGGGCATAGCATCCTCGGCCTTAAACCCAAACCCGGTATTCGTATCCTTATACTTTAGTGTCCCCACCTGGGTCACAAGACTTACTACCCTCGTACTGAGCTCGGCATTGCTTGCGTTGAAAAGACTGTCATATAAAGTGGAATTTGGTTACTAAATTTTCCGAAGTTGAGTAGTAATATGCCGCCAATAGCCCTTAAAAAACCATGAAAATGGGAATGAGCAAATATGAATAGGATTTTACCACACCAAATTTCCTTGTGATTCTCTGTATTTAATTGTGATGACTGATTAGCTTATAATAATATCATGGATATATTTAAACAGAACATAGGTATATTTAGGGGTATTCATGGGTTGAATTTTCCAGTTGACGAGTTTTACTGAAATATTTGGTTAAGAAATTAAAATCTAACCCAACTAATATAGCAAGTCAAATAAACCCAATCTAAATATTAGTCGGACAGGTTATTTAAGTTATTGGGTGATTTGGGTTAAAAATTCGAACAAATAAAAAATTAAAATTTTATGATTATAAGATCATTCATTAAAAATATATGTTTTGTAAAAATATTAAATAGTTATGTGAAAATAAAAAGATACAAATATATAATATGGTAAATAAGATGTTGTTTAAAGAATGAAGAGGGAGAAAAGTTATAAGTTAGATAAATGAAATAATTAGGACAAGAATGAAAAAATAAAAAAAAAATATAAGTAAACTTTATAAGGTTGGGTTGGGTTTTAAAAAATAAAATTCAACTCAGCCCAAGTAATCCGAAACTCAATAACCCAATTCATTTAATTCCAAATTCATTTAAGTTGCATTGGATTTTCGGATTGGATTAAATTTGAATACCCCTAAATACATTCGGTACATATCAAGTCGAGCCTAACCTAACTTATACCAAATTATTTAATTTGTGTAACTTGCATGATATGCCACGCAAATAAATAAATAAACCTTGCATTATACGTTTTACTCAACTTGTTCACGTTATAATTTTCTCTGAATGTATTTAGTGTAAAGCTCTATACTATTTGATAATTAAGAGTTGAGAACAATTTATGTCATACTAAATCTTTTTGTTATAAATAAATATCATAGAAGAAGTAGATAATAATTTCCTACCCAAAATCTTTGATTTATTTGGAGCTGTCTAATATCTTCTGAACATAAAAGTGGTTATGAGAGACAAAAATTAAAATGTGTTTCAAATGTTCAGAATTAGTATTGCAATTTTATAGTTGAAGCACTATATTTTTACTTTAAGTTTACATTTGCAGAATTGTGCAAAAGTGAGTACCAGGGTAGGAGAAATGCTCAACTGTATTTTCATCACATTAGATTTATTATACTCGCCTATTAAAATTTTTTTAATATTTTTACAAGTATGTAAAATTTAAGAATTTCATAGATACATCACCGTAACCATTTTACTATAATGACTTGAACTCATTAAAAACGAGGGTATTGTTAGAATTATATACTATCAAAATTAATTATAGATTATTTGATTAATAAAATTATTTTTCATGCACATAATATTCATTTGGGTATATTTTAATCAAATTTATATACGACAACAATATATAAACTTTACTTATGTATTATTAAATTATTCTTTTAGTTAATGAACCAATAATGGGCAATAATAATTAATAATTGATATCTAAGTTTGTTCTAGGCCATAAAAATATAAATTTTACACTTGTTGTGTTGCTATGCTACACGATCGAATAAAATATTCCGTCATTGAGGTAGTGACATTAAGAAATAAGTGAATGTGATGTAAGTTTTACACATATTGAATAAGATCTGTTTTAAAATATAATTATAAATGTTACTGTCAAATTATAATTTATCGCAAAATCTTTTTATCCTGAGACCCTAAGAGGTATATATATAGGAGAATTCTATAGTATCTTTAAGGTATGATACCCTTAGTTTAAAATCAATCGCTAGATATGAAAATCAATACTTAATCATTAGATTATATTAAGTTGAAATAGTTTGAGAGAATTCTACAATCTCTTTTAGGAAATCATTCTCGTGGCTTTAAAAGGTTGTATAGTATAAGTTTTTAAAGCACATGATGTTGTACAATACAAACATTTAAAGTACAAAGGAATAGTTTCCTAATAGAAAATGTAGAATTTTTCAAGGGTTTAATATGTAATCTTCTGCATACAAACTCTTTCATATTAACTTGGAACCAATTGGTAATGGGAAGAACATAGCAACAATCATGAAAGGTGCAAGTATGAGAGTATCGTGGGGGAGCAAGACTGTGGGAAAAGTTATATATCTATAGGAGTTACACCCAAAAAATTATTATTTTTTATTTTCTTTTCAACAATTTAAACTTTAAAATTGCATATATGCCTTGTATAGTTTTGATAAAAATAACTAGGATGTTAAAAGAGTTGTATAAAATTGTTTATAATTATTTCAGATAATATTTTATATTTAAATGTAGTAAGTTGTTTTATTTACCTTACCTAGTACTATTTTTTTTTTTTTTTGCCACAGTTGATGCCTTATAGACCTAGTTATAAATTAATAAAACACTTAAATTCTACTACTAACTAGGTGGCATCCCGCAAGTATACGGTTGTCAACTAGTAGTAAAGGGAAGTAGGGATTGTTCCCACAAGGATTGTTGGAAGGCAATTACCAAGATTTATGGATATTTGTGTAGTTAAGCGAAATCAAGCAATGGATGATGGAACTATTCTAATCAAAACCATAATTAAATGAAAGCGACAAAAACTTAAATTAAATCTAGATTAACTAAAAAGTAAGTAAGTGAAAATAACTAATTACGAAATTAAGAAACTAGTTAATCTATTCTAGTAAAAGAAAGTAAGGAAAAGCACTTAATTCTAACCTAAATTATACCAAATTAAGACTAAAATTAAAAGTAAGGAAATTACCCAATTAAAAGGACTACAAATAAGAAACCTTGAATACTAAAAGCAACCATTTCTAAACTAGAAATTGGAAAGAGTGAAACTAGAAATCTAAATATTTTTGGATTTTTGATAGAAATAAAGAAAGCCCACTAATAATTAACTAGAAATTAAAGCAAGAAATAGAGTATTTCTAAATAGAAAGCTAGAAATTAACAAGAACCCTAATTTTCCTAAGAAACCCTAAATTGCGAGTAAACTTGGAGTTCAACCTATCCTAAACTATCCTAGGAAACCTAACTAGACTATTGTACTTACTCTTACTAATTTTCTAAGTAATTTTATCTCAAATCTTCAAGACAATCTAGATGTTACTGGTTGCAGTTTACAATGGGATTGCGCTTACAACTTAGTTCTCAGCGAGTCGAGATCGCGGTTTGGAACATTTGAGATCGCAATCTCGACTCTTATACAGTAAAACAATTTCCAGAGTCGAGATCGCGGTCTGGAACAGTCGAGATTGCGACCTCGACTCTCCTCCCAGCATTCTTCATTTCATCCATTTTTGCAATCTGGTCCCTTGAGCTTTGTTCCTTCCAGTTTCCAACCTTTAATTTTTAACCTGCATAATATTAACATCATTAATCACTTAATTAAACTAAAAATTTAACAAAAACTTGTCATAATTAATTCAAGAACGAAAATACAAATACATATGAAAGAAATTAACTAAAATCCTCAATTACTTATCCAACTTCGGAATTTAAACTATCAAAATGCTATAATTTAGAGAGAAATAACTCTAGTTTACTATAGTTATCACACTGCCAAACTTAGTGTTTTGCTAGTCCCGAGCAAAACAAAGATTAACATTAAACGAAACCTACTAACATTCAAATGTAAAAACACCTCCAAAGTTGACGTGACACTTGATGAATCATGGATGTACTTAGAACAATTAAGCAATCTCTCAGGAAATATTCAACACTACGTGATATGTGAAGTATATGAGTAAATCAATTCTAAATTGAAATTTTGTTTTACATAGAAGCACACATTCATTCATTGCACAAGATTTCACTTCACCAAGCATTACCATTCTCAAAAAGAGTTACAAAAGTTTTAGTTCTTTCCATTTGAAACATCATTACTTCTCAAATCACAAATATTATGAAGTTAATCAACTCTCTCGACGAGGCATCATGAAAATAGAAGTTCAATTAGGAATCAACTTAAATGCAATTGTCACACATTTCAGGAATAAACCTCTAACAAGGAATAAGTAATATGAGATTAATGATAAGTATTACAAACATTTACTCCTTAACTTATTGGTATATTAAAACGCAATTTCTTATGGCTTAATTCGGAGAAACAACATGGGTACATGTCAGAATCCCATACTCGCCTTATTACTACTCCAATGGCTTATTTTGGAGAAACAACATGGGTAAAAAAGGAATCCCGTACTCGCCTTAAAGATATTTTTTTTCGGCCCTAAACCAAGGAAAATGAGTGAAATTTACCAACAATTAATCTCGAATATCAATTATTCACAAGTTAGAAGAACATTCCCTATGCAAACACACGAAATGTCCCAAAATTCCTTCTACTTCATTTAACTCATTTCTTTCCAAAAGATGGTTCATCAACCACATAATATAAGTGATTTGATAAGAAACAACATTTCAAATAAATTTTCCTAAAATTTCAGCACTTCTTTTTGAAAAATATTAATGCTAAATTTATGAATTCTTTATGTTGCAAATGAACTACTCACTCACACAAAAATTCTTGAAATGAATCAATCATATACTTCAATCACAAAGTTTTGAACATCAAAATTTATCCTCATTGAGTACCTAATTAATCAATTTTCCATCCATTAAACATCAAGTGGCAATGATATGTATAAAATAACCATTCCCAACACAAAGAAATAGACACCCCAAAACTTGTCTCTTTTATTCTAATTGATGAATAAATCATCCTTCCACGACATTTTTATCACCCAAAATTAAACACAAAGACAAACCCAAAAATAACAAAAACTACTCAAATCATGATATAACTATAAACTAAGAACTAAAATTGGGTAGAAATGCTAAGAGTGATAAACTGTGCCATGCATTTCACCATTCAAGCTTCAAACAAAATCAGCACTCAATTCAACTCATCAACTAATGCAAAGATGGCATCAGCTTAGGGTCCTTAGCCACTCTACTTTTATTAAGCAATAACCAAACTGCACCTAGTGTCAAACTTGAGAATCCAAAAGAAATTCCATCCATAAAGTATCAAAATGTATCAATTTGGCATCAGCTTAAGGCCATTAGCCAAACTACTTAAAAAGAAAAACTAAAATACTTCAATTCCAAAGACTGAAAGTAAAACAAAAGTAATCCAAAGTAATCAAAATTTATGGTGTTCAATAAAAACAGAGAGAATTATCATCATCCATGAAATCAATCCAGTGATCAGGGTTGGTCTTCATCCATGCTCAAGCAAATTGGTGGCTTCATCTCTTCATTCCATCTCTTCTTAACCCTCCTCAGCGTCACTAGGTTGGGCCTCTTCATGATCATCACCCATGTCCCCTCCAGTCGCACCCGCGTAGCTAGATCCCTCAGGATGTGTGGTAGTTGCCGGTGGTGTGTAGTACTGTCCACGAGGTGGACCAAAGTGCCATGCCGGAGGTAATGGTGGCTAGACCCAAGTGCCTAATGAAGTAATCTTTAAAGCTTCTCCAATGACAGTCAAAGTTTTTGTGCATCACCATTTGACTATACGACCAGTACCCTTGTAGATCATTCCTTTCTTTTTCATTTTCCAGAGCATTAAAAACCAAACCTAAGGGTATCTGAATCATTGAAGTTCTCTGAGGTGGTGGTGGCTATGGCTGTGGCTGTGGCTGTAGCTGGGTAGGGTGCTCCTCCTGATGGTGCTTTTCATATTCTCTCACCATCCCATAGACATATTCCCGATTGATCCTTCCTCTAGGATGTGTCAATGGTTCCCTAGAATGACCAATCGGCAACCCGCTATGGTGCAAAGATGGTGAATTAGACTAGGCGCATAAAATATGGGTCATCCAGATCTACCACTCTCTAAAAATCTCTGTCTAATAAGATGACCAACATTTACCGAGACCCCAGTTATTATGGCATAAACTAAGAGTACTTTGTCCCTTTGGATAAAGCTCACAGCATTGGACCCCCAAATGCGGTTACTGATAAAATAAAACCATAACTTAGCCAGTAATGAGAGTCCTTGACGAGCAAATTTTAACTCAGTGGAAGACGAAGTACTCTTAATCCACTCTACCCTTCTATCACAAATGGCAACTTTGATTGCATTCATATCCTTATTTTTATTGTTCAAAAATGCCAAATATTGACTAGAAGGTACGGGATGCAATATGTTGAAATACACATTAATCACATCAGCACTAAAATCTACCAAACCCTCCCATTGTAATGTCCGTATGTTATCTTCTAACTCACATAAATTACAATGAAACTCTTTGACTAACTGGGTAGCCCCGGGGTCAACCTCAGAGTGTTAAATCCTCCCAATGCCTTGACCTAATTTGTTCTTCTATCGTTCGCCTAGCATCTTCATATATTCCCCAATTCATGGATAGGTCAAATTTCCTTTCTGTAATCACCTCATGCTTCTTGTTATTCTTGAATAATTGCTGAGGCCTATCACTCAAGAACTGAGGTTCAATTTTCTCACCACCCTCAAATGGTTGTTCTGAACCCCCGTCTACGCTCGTACCCTCTATGGATTTCCCTTTTCTAGAACTAGTTCCTTTCCCTCTTATTCTAACTCTTCTTTCAGCACTGCCATATACCCTTCTCATCATTTTCTTTATGCAAATGGAATTTAATCACCAATTTAAAAATCCAACCTTCAATCAAGAACCAACACCACAAAATCACAATCACAAATTCCCAAAAATTTTCCGAATATTTCAATTCAACTCAATTCACAAATCAAATCCATAATTCCAACAATTGGAAAATTGAAATGAGGCCATCACAATTCTTCTAAAACAAATTAGCACCAATTACTTGTCCACAATTAAATAATTAAATACCACAAATTTGCGACAATTTAATCCACAAAACTCCACAAATGTCTTCAAAAATTTCCAATTACAACTAATATTCCAAGGAAGGATATTACCCGTTCTTTTTCGGATTGAAATTTTTCCAAGAATTGCTTGTGTGTCAATCCTCCTTGTGCCAAATTTCTCCAAAATTCCTAAAAAAGATGCTTGCTTTGATGTTCCTAGAGAAAAACAAAATGATATTAGAGATGCGCCTGGAGTTTTAATTGATTTTTGGTAAAGATGAGGGAAGAATTTGAGGAGTTGGGGTTAATCTAATTCGGATGAGAGAAGAAGAATAGGGAAAATTTGTGAAAAGAAAAGAAAGTGTCGAAGAGACAAAAAAATTTCAGTCATTCGAGATCGCGGTCTCAGTTTTGAGATCGCGATCTGACCTGATGTCGAGAACGCCGTCTCGACTTTGGTATCGCGATCTCTTTGAAAGATTTGAGATTGCGATCTCAGATTTGAGACCATAATCTCGACTCTGTGTAAAAATAACCTTTGCAGAAGTTTGCAGTAGAGACCGCAATAGATCACGATCTCAACCCAAATGACCATTCTACCCCCAAAAGTTTGAGTTTGAGACCGCAATCTCAAATTTGAGATCGCGGTCTCAAGCTCAATTTCGGCAAAGTGAATTTTCACACTTAGCCGAAATTGCTTCCCTCTTGACCATTTTTCTCCATATGCAAGGACAACTTACAAACAAAAATTCATAAGTTAGGATGACAATTATCACTCATTCTTTAGCACCATTTATTCAACTCAAAAACTCATTTTTTTTTAAAAAAATAAAAATTCTAAACTAATTCAAACCAATTTACTCAAAATCAAGCCAATTAAAAATCACACCAAAAGAAAACAATAACAACTAAATTAAAGACTTGGGTTGCCTCCCAAGAAGCACTCTTTTATGGTCACTAGCTTGACTATGGCATGGATTTCATTCCAAGTAATTGAGGTGATTTATCCTCCTTTCCCTTTCGGTTTCCACGAAAAAAGTTTGATCCCCTTTTGCTTCATGATTAAAGCTTGATTTTTGGGTTTTCCATGCACAAGTCCTTTCTTTCTAGCCTTAGCCATCGCTAGTGCCCCAATTAACATCTCCAATTGTTTCTCAAACCATTTTCTTTTCTTTTTGTTACTTCTCAATTTCTTGATATCACCATTTTGCTTATTTTTTGCAAAACTCTCTTCATCCTTCATCAACACACATCCCTTATCGGGTGTTTTTTCCTTCAATTCATTTCCCGGATCCTCCTTTATTTCCAACGCTTGCTTGAGCGAATTGCCTTGGTTAACTTCATTTTGCTCTTTGTTTGACCTAGCAAGGATAGAATTAAGAGATTGATTAGCACATTTCTCTTCAACAATGGGAATTTCGTCATTAGATTCAAACACATCAAATTCAATTGATTTATTTTCAACTCGTAAGATCAACTTCCCTTTTATTCACATCAATTAATGCATGAGCGGTCGACCAGAAGGGCGTCCCTAGAATCAATGGAATCTCACTCTCTTCACCCGTATCTAGCACAAGGAAATCAACGGGAAATACCAAATTTTCAACTTGTACAAGCACATCTTCCAACAAGCCATATGGTTTCCTCTCTAATAAATCCGCCAATTGGAGTGTGATATTAGTTGGCTTGACATTGTTGATCCCTAACTTGTCATAGATGGCCTTTGGCATGATATTTATGCTTGCCCACAAATCACAAAGTGATCGATGCCACGCTTTTCCTCTAACATTCACTGGTATCATGAAACTATCGGAATCCTTAAGTTTAGGGGGCAACCGCCTTTGAACAATGGCACTACATTGGGTATCAAGGCATACTTTCTCATCATCATCCCACTTTCGCTTCCTTGCCAAAAGATCCTTCATGAAACGAGCATAGTCGGGCATCTTGGTGAGAACATCAATCAAAGGAATGTTAACGTTAATCTTTTCTCAACATATCCAAGAAACGAGTGAATTGCTTCTCTTTTTCGTCCTTTCTTGGATCAATCAGTCTTTGAGGGTATGGCACTTTTATTGATGGATCTATCTTCAAAGGTTCCTCCACATGCTTCTTCTTGGATACCTTGATCTCATTCTTTTGTTCTGTCTTGGCTTCAATATCAACCACTTCCCTTTCATTCTCAACTACCTTGAACTTTTGTTCCTTGCTTCCTTCCTCCACATTTTTCTTCTCCTTAGATTCAACCAATTCTTTTCCACTCCTTAGGGTTATGGCATTGCATTGCTCCTTGGGGTTTGTAATAGTATCACTCAAAATTGCCCCAATAGGTGTGTCATTATTCAACCTTTCCCATTGCCCCAATTGAATCTCCAAATTTCTTGTCGAAACCTTCAAATTCTCATAATCTTTTTTATGCTCTTCCACTTTCCTCTCCAATTCTCTTGTGAAATACCCAGCTTCTTTTTTCCAACCTTCTTCACCCCAATTATCTATTAGAATTAGGAGCATATTGATCATGATTCATGGGTTGGGAAGAATTTGCATAATGGAGAGGAGGTCTTTGTTGTTGGTTTTGAAATGAAGGGTTGGGAAAGGTTGATATGAGTTGGGTTGGGAAATTTTTTGATGTGGCGGTTGATAAGGTCTAGATGAGGAATTCGAGACTTGAGTGTAGTTGGGCATTTTGGGGTGGGGGATTTGGTTGGTAAGGAGGATTGGATTGGTTGTTGGTGTTACTCCATGAGAAATTTGGGTGATTTCTCCAAGAAGGATTGTAAGTGTTCTCGTAAGCTCCGGATTGGTTTCTTGTAAATGAAGATTAATTAGCCACATAATTGATTTGCTCATTAGCTCCATATGGCATCTCACAATTCCCATTGGCATGGCCGCCTCCACAAAAATCACATGCCATGCTTGGTTGAGTTGGAGAAGAAGTCATAGCATTTACATTACTAGGTTTCCCTAGATTCTCCAATGCTTTTGCCATGTTGTTCATCACATTCATGAACATGCTTTGTTGAGCCAAAAGGGCATCTTGCATGTTTAGATTCAATGCTCCACTATTTGCATTGGCTTGATTAGCTTGGTGTTGAACCACCGGTGGAGTTATCGGTCCTTGATGGTAGTGGTTGTATGCCATCCTGTTCAACAACTCTTGAGCTTCTTCCGGAGTCTTATATGAGATAGAGCCGTCGGCGGAGGCATCTACGATGGATTTCGTCTCTTGAAGTAAACCATTATAAAAGGTTTGGACTTGAAGCCACAAAGGAATGGCGTGATGAGGGCATTTTCTTAGCAACTCTTTGAATCTTTCCCATGCTTCTCCTAGACTTTCACCAACATCTTGTTTGAACGATGTAATCTCATTCCTTAATTTAGCGGTTCTTGCGGGTGGAAAGTACTTCGCCAAGAACTCTTGAGCAAGTTGGTTCCAAGTGGTGAATGTTCCTTGGGCGTGGGATTGCAACCATGACTTTGCCCTATTACAAAGAGAAAAAGGAAACACCAGTCTGTCTCAGTGCTTGAATTTTCTAGATGGGTGTACTCCATTAAATTTAAATGTGTCCACGACTTCTTCAAAATTCATGAGGTATGTGTAGGGGTCCTTATTTGGTCCACCTTCGAACATGGCATGAGCTTGGAGCATTTGGATTAGGGCGGGCTTGATTTCAAAATTGTTGGCTTGCACGGACATTCGTGTAATGCTTGAGTTGGCCCCATCAAAATTAGGTAAAGCATGCTTGAGTTCTCCCCATCAAAATTAGGTAAAGCATACTTACTCAATGGCTTCCATTCCCATTCATGCCATTTCCATTCCTATAGCCACTGATTCCATTAATTCCAACTACCTCTTCTTCTTCATTCCATGTTCACATTCCCTTGATGAGCATTAACATTTGTCATTTCTATAATTTCTTACTCTTGTTGTACCCTTCTCAATCTTCTAAGTTCTCTTAGCCCTTTCTCTCTTTCCTTGTCTAAGAAAATGAATGGCTCTTGAACTTCTCTTTCCATGCACTACCACAACCAAGGCAAATAGTCAATTGAAATTCCTAGTCAATTCCACAAGATATCCAACAAACATAAAAATTCACAAAATTAACAACTAAACTAAACTAAACTAAAGAGCTTAATCTACTCGACCCATAAAGTGCTTGATATTGCCAAAAACCGAAGACAATCCCTGACAATGACGCCAAAAACTTGATGCCTTACACACCTAGTTATAAATTAATAAAACACACAAATCCTACTACTAACTAGGTGGCATCCCGCAAGTATACGGTTGTCAACTAGTAGTAAAGGGAAGTAGGGATCGTTCCCACAAGGATTGTTGGAAGGCAATTACCAAGATTTATGGATATTTGTGTAGTTAAGCGAAATCAAGCAATGGATGATGGAACTATTCTAATCAAAACCATAATTAAATGAAAGCGACAAAAACTTAAATTAAATATAGAATAACTAAAAAGTAAGTAAGTGAAAATAACTAATTACGAAATTAAGAAACTAGTTAATCTATACTCTAGTAAAAGCAAGTAAGGAAAAGCACTTAATTCTAACCTAAATTAACCAAATTAAGACTAAAATTAAAAGTAAGGAAATTACCCAATTAAAAGGACTACAAATAAGAAACCTTGAATACTAAAAGCAACCATTTCTAAACTAGAAATTGGAAAGAGTTAAACTAGAAATCTAAATATTTTTGGATTTTTGATAGAATCTAGAAAGCCTACTAAGAATTAACTAGAAATTAAAGTCTTAATAGAGTATTTTTAAATAGAAAGCTAGAAATTAACAAGAACCCTAATTTTCCTAAGAAACCCTAAATTGCAAGGAAAGAAATTCTAGCTAAAATTAGACAAGAAAGCGAATAAAAATTATATCTACGCGAAGTTTGCGATTAACCCACTATGATTATCTAATCAAAATTCGAACTTGACAAGAAATTAAAAGAAGATCTAAGAGAAAATTAAAGAGAAATTTCTATTTGCGAGTAAACTTGGAGTTCAACCTATCCTACAACTATCCTAAAACCTAACTAAAACTATCTACTACTTGCTCTTACTAATTTTTAAGTAGCTTAAATAGTCTAATATTACACTAGGCAAAAAATCAGGAGTTACTGGCTGAAAGTTTACAAAATTGCGCTTACAATTTAACTCTCCGTGAGTCGAGATCGCGGTTTGGAACATTTGAAATCGCAATCTCGACTCTTATACAGTAAGACAATTTCCAGAGTCGAGATCGCGATTTGGAACAGTCGAGATCGCGACCTCGACTCTTCTTCCAGCATTCTTCATTTCATCCATTTTTGCAGAAGGTCCCTTGAGCTTTGTTCCTTCGCGCTTCGAACCTGGAAATTGTCTTACTGCATAAGATTAACACCATTAAGCACTTAATTAAACTAAAAATTTAGCAAAAAACTTATCATAATTAATTCAAGAACGAAAATACAAATACATATGAAAGAAATTAACTAAAATCCTCAATTAATTATCCAGATTTTATAATTAATACAGATGAATTTTGGAAAACATATCTTTATAGGAATTCAGACTAATAGATATTTAGAAATGATCTGTAATAATTTATTAGTTTGTATAGGATTTTTAGGAAAACTTACGGAAAAAGTAATACTAGATTTAAGGTAAAAATTGAAAATGTAGTAGAATTATGGGGAATAAAGGGATAAAGTTATTAGAACCAATAATTATAAGTCAATTAGAATATGCAAGTTTAGAATGGAATTTAGAATAAATTTAGAAAAGATAAACAAAATTTTCGGCCAAATCAGAGTTTAATGTATACAAACAATAAAGGAGAAGTTTCAATTATTCTTTAATGAATATAAAAATGAATTATAAGTTAGAAGATGTTAATGAAGAAAATGATGAGAATTTAGAACTATGTGAAATTGAAGAAATTGAAGATAAAGAATTTATGATAAAAGAAGATTTAGATAAAAATCAATATAGGATAATTTATCCAGCAGAATTAGGTATGAATTTAAGTAAAAGAGAATTGTCAGTTTTAGTTATGAGATCATTTATATTTACAAAAACAAATAGAGGATTATGAAGTTTTAATTTATGATAATAATAAAAATATTATTGCAATATCAGAAGATTTAATAGAGAAAAAAATTAGAATATTATGGATTAATAAATTAAAAAAGAAAAATAAAATTGAAGAAGAATTAGAAAGTAATATTTCTGATTTACTAGAAGAACAATCATTTAAAGAATACATGGAATCATGAAAAGTGGCAATATAAAATCCAAAATCTAATACACTATCCAAATAGAAGTCAAAGTTAGACTCCACCAATTAATCCAAGATATGAAGATAGTAAAAGAACTTATAGTTATGGTAATTATCCTAGACAACCTATACCTTTACAACAAATTCCGATTGATTCAGAACAAATTAGACCAAGAGGAAAAAGATTACCAATAGAACAGAATATACAATTTCAAGAAGCAGGTAAAGGAATGATACTTAATATAGCAGCACATGATCCTCAAAATTGGAATAATGTTATAGATAGTTTGGAAAAATCTAGTAGCAGCAGATTTTATAAAAAAACTTTTCAGATTCCAGTGTAGAAGAAATGTATAAATATTTAGAAACATTTTTAGGACCAAGTACTAGAGCTTTATGGGAAAATTGGAAAATGAATATTCCAGAAGATTTTCAAAAAATGGTAGATATGGGAACTAATCCATTTAATTTTGGAAATAGAATACAAATGATAATTACAGGAAATGATCCTAATTCAGGAACATTAGGAATACAAAGAGATGCAGTAATACAGTTAGAACAACTTAGTATATTTAATTGGAATTTTAATAAAACCATTTTTAACAGATTATTCTCTATTTAACATTGTATATCAGGTAATGCTTATGATGAAGCAATAGGAGAAAAATTATTTAGAAAATTACCAGGAGCTTTAGGAAGAGAAATAGAAAAACATTGGGAATTATATAATAATAAAATTATAAAATATTCGATAGGACATAGAATTCAGTTTATTATGGAAAAATTAAAAGAAAAATGTACAAACATTCAGATTCAAAATCAGCTAAAAAAAAGGAGATTATGATTTCTGTAAGAAAATTATTTATACTCCACAAAGATATGAAGAAAGAAAGCAGTATAAAAGAAAAATAAATTAGTAGCTAATAATAATATAATAAAGAAAAATTATTTTTTAAGAAGATCACCGCTAAAAAACGTTATATTTAATTTAAAAAACTTCCTACTCGTTACTAACCTAAAAGAAATTATAGAGCACGATTAGAATGTTTTACTTGTGGAAATACAGATCATTTAGCAAGAACTTGTCCAAAAAGAATTAATAATAGAGATAGAAATTCTTTATTAGTAGAAATGACACAATAAGACTTAATAAATTCGCTTTCTAATATATTTTAGCTAGAATTTCTTTCCTTTCTATTGTTAGTATAGAAAATGATATTTTAATAAAACAAGAATCAGATAGTGATAGTGAAGAAAATACTATTATTAATAATTTAGTAAAAATAGATTTATCTTATAATAGATGCTGTATTATGAACAATTAGAACTAATTGAAAAAGATTTTAAAAATATAGAATTAATGAATATTGTAGAAAATATAGAATGTAATCATAATTGGAAAATTAATACAGGATCAGAAAATAAATCTTGTTATATTTGTAATTGGTATCCAGCTACAAGAAAAAGAGCAAAATGTTTAGAATGTTTTAAAGAAGCATGTATAAAATGCATAGAATTAAAATATAATATTTTTATCATTAATTATTATATTTTTTCTTCATTCTTTTTCTTCTGAATTCCAAAATTTTAGAAAGGAAAGTATTAAATTTAGACTTAAAATAATTAATTATTAGAAGATAGAATAAATAATTTAGAAAAATTAAAACAAAATATAATAATTAATGATAAAAATCAAGATTTATTAAATTATGAAAAAGATTACTTATGTAATGAAGATAAAACTATAACAAGTATACAAGTAGTATAAGAGACAGATGCTAAACACTCTACTTCATATTCATTATTAACATCTAGATCTCTTATACAGAGACAGCTAATTCAATAAAATTTGATGTATGATCTTTTTCAAATAATCCTATAAAAGCGACTCGAGATGGATGGTACGACTTTTACCTATGATACTTATCTAGAAAATAGTAAGATTTGTTTTTACAAATTTGTAATACATATAGTAATAATTATAATTTACCTCGTGTTTCTGTCTCTTATACACATCTAAGATCAGATATAAGAGACAGAAATAAATTTTCTATTCCATTCATAAAGGAGGAGTATTCTTCTTGACTTGTTTTTATTATATTTAATAGAACAAATTATTAAGAGACAGTACAATTTGTCTTTTAAACTACAGTTTTAAGAAGTTTAAAAAAAGATAAGGATGGTTGGGTAGATCCTAATTTCGTAAAACAGACATTAAAAAAGCTAGAAAAAATAAATAATAAATGTTGTGAAAAATGTATAGACAGTAATAATTGTTGTAAGAAATATATTTCTTCTTTACAAGAAGAGGTAAATTTTTGAAATGGAGGAATACATAGACCCTTATTTAGTAAATTTTGATTTAGAACAAAATAATATTGAAACATATATGGAAGAATATATATATATAGAAAAAGAGCAAGAAATAGACTATGAGTTTATAAATTTAAACAAAGCTTATTTAAATATAGGATTAATTAAGAATCAAAAAGATATAGATGAAATTCTTTTAAAACTTGATAAATTAGATATAATGGGTGATAATCCTTTAAAATATTGGGAAAATAATAAAATCTATGCTTACTTAGACATTAAAAATCTAGAATATATAATTAAAACTGCAAATATAGAAGCTTCAAATCAAGATATAGAAGATTTTCAAATGCATATAAAAGAGTTATTAAAATTAGGAGTTATTAGAAAATCAGATTCAGAACATAGATCAGCAGACTTTTAAAGTAAGAAGTCATAATGAAATAGTTAGAGGAAAATCAAGAATGGTTATAAACTATAAAAGGTTAAATGATAATACTAGAACAGATGCATATAATATTCCTAATAAAAATGAATTAATAAATAGAATTCAAGGAAAAAGAATTTATAGTAAATTTGATTGTAAATCTGGCACTAGATCTTCAGTCTCTTATCCAGATAGTAGATTTATAGGAGAGTCTGGACTTGTCAAGAAGGTCATTTCGAATGGTTGGTTATGCCATTTGGAATAAAAAATGCTCCATCTATTTTTCAAAGAAAAATGGATGATATATTTTTAAAATATAAAAATTTTGTTATTGTATATATAGATGATATTTTAGTTTTTAGTTTAACTATACAAGAACATTTAGGATATTTAAAGATTGTATTTTTAGAATTCATAAAAAATGGAATAATAATTAGTAAGAAAAAGATGGAATTATGTAAAGGATATATAAATTTTTTCGGAATAAGACTAAGTTGTTCTAACTGTATTACTGCATCTCTTTGTATCTGTCTCTTATACACATGCCTGATAAATTAGAAGGTATAAAAGAAATTCAAAATTTTTTAGGATTAGTAAATTATGCTAGACCTTTTATTAAAGATCTAGGTAAAATAGCAGGACCTCTATATTCAAAAACGGGAAAAAATGGTCAGAAGTTTTTTAATCAAGAAGATATAAAAATAGTTCAAAAGATTAAAGAATTAGTTAAAAAATACCAGATTTAAATTTACCCATAGATTACTGATTACAAGAATAATAGAAACAGATGGATGTGAAAAGGTTGGGAGAGTTGTTCTAAAAGCTAAACCCAATAAATATTTAGATAAAAAGAAGAAGTAATTTGTGGTTATTCAAGTGGAAAATTTAGAGAAAAGGAAAAATTTCTACAATAGATGCAGAAATGTTAGCAGTAATTTATGGATTAAATTCATTTAAGTTATCAATAATCTCTAAGAAAGAATTTATGAAGAACGGATTGTGAAGCAATAGTAAGATTTTATAATAAATTAAAAGATAAAAGTTGTAATAGAAGAAGATGGTTAAACTTTTTAGATCTCTATAAGTAGTTATAATTGAGAGCTCAAATGAGGCCTTTTAGACCTCAAGGTTCTTCTAGTCAAGGTAATAATCCAAGTAGTTCAGGTAATAATTATATAGAACAAATGTATTCGTCCTCTTTTAGAACTAATTTTCAAGAAGAAAAGATAAAATTTGGTAACATAGAACTTATTTCTTTTCCAAGTTTTAATATATCTTTTAAAATTTTGCCGCATATTTCAGTAGATAAAGAACAGAAGTGTCTTTTAGATAATCTTTGGATTGCATTTAATAAACCCCAGAAAGATCAAAAATATTTTTTAGCAAGTATGAACGCTCTTTCAGAATATTTTAATAATGTTAAAAAATATTTTAAATTTTATGTTGTTTTAAAAGGCTTAACTATAGGTGTTTTTCACAATTGAGGCTGAAGTTTTAGAGTCCATTAACCAAGTTAAAAATCCAATTTTTAAAGGTTTTAATAATTTGAGTGAAGCTTATGATTTTGCAAGAAAAAATATTGGGCCAAATTATTTTGTAAGCCCAAGCCTTAGAACAGCTCATCTGACATTCAGACCCAGTACAAAGTTGTCCATGATTCAGACAAAATCCTTTTTTGTGATCATTGTCAAATTCTAGCCCAAACCATAAAAAAAACTAATGAGCATTGTAGTATAGTTGAGGGAGAAAAAAGTGTTTTAATAGAAAAAATCTCTGAGTTAGAAAAAGAAATACAAAAATTAATATTGAAACAGATTCTTATAAGTAATACTTATAATAAGCATTCTTATAAGCAAGTAAAAATTTGGGTGAGATGAGTGGAAATTCCTCTCGAATTTCAAGAAACCTTCAAGTAGGAGAAACTTCACTAGTCCAGTTCAAGCGGCATTGGTAAAGACAAATCAAGTCCGTTAAAGGTGGGAGTTTGCCAAAAATTCCAATAGAACCAGATTATTCCAGACTTTGATGAATATATTAGACTTTTAGATTTGATCGAAAAGGAAATTAAAGCAAGAAGAACAGTCTTTAATAGATTTAGATTCTCCAAGACCTCAAAGACAAAGGAAAGGAGTAAAATTAGACAAGAAAAAGAAAAAGAAAAATTTGAAAAAGAATCAAAATAGAAGAGATGTTGAAATTTTTTGAAAGAATACTTTGAAAAGAATAATATAAAAGAAGAAAGCAAAGAAAGTAGTAGTGAAGAAGGTCCAAATAACATAATTTCAGTAAATTCAGACAGTGGAATGTCATTTGACTCCATAGCCAGACATAATTTGGATACCTAAGCAGAAAGGATAAAGATTTTCAGAATATTGAAGATTTTTTTTTGAAGATAAGGCTCTGTCAGAAAAAATAAATAGACCTGAAGAAAGAAGATAAGACATCATAGCACTCAAGAAGATTTAGAAAAAGAAAGTGGAGTAATCAGATGATAAAGTCAAGTCTAAAGAGGCCGACAATTCAAGATAAATCTTTGAATCTGATAAATGTCTAAGGCTGATCTCTTAAGTGGATCTATGTCCCACTGTCTCTTATACACATCTAGATGTGTATAAAGATACTATAAGATATCTAAAAGTATGTATCTTATACACATCTAGATGTGTATAAGAGATCTTTATCCTTTCTGCTTAAATATCTTATAAAACATCTACTATGTGTATAAGAGACAGCCTCATATTCTTGATTTTTTAGAAGTTAACAAAAATCACGTGAAGATAAAGTAAAGATTCCTTCAGAAGTTTTGAAGTCCGGATTTTGAAGTCCAGACTCTCCTATAAATAGAGTAGTTCAGCTCATTATAGATTTTAAATTGGTTTAAACATCTTCGGTTATAAAAAAATGTCTCTCTTTCCTCTCTTTGAATAAACATCCTTTGTAAAATATTTTAAAGTTTCTTTTTGTAAAAATCCAAGAAGCCTTTGGGCATAGCGGTTTAGACCTCTTCGGGGTTTCCGAAAGGGGAACACCCCAAACTCTTGTTCACATATGTAAGTTTCTTATAATTATGTAATCTCTTTAGTTCAATAATATATGTAAATTTTCCACTCTATGGTTAATATTTATAAGTATTATGCTTTAGTAACTAAATACTTTTAAAGCTGTTATAAAACCCAGACGCTTGTTATTCTTGTATGAGTGACCCTATAGGTAGTCCGTTTATGGCATATGAAGCCTGTTGAGGACAAAAACCAGAAGGGGAAAATACAGTAAAAGGAATAACAGGAGACTTTAGGTGTCGTAACAGTCTTTAATGTAAAAATATGTATTTAATTATTATTGAGTAATCTGAAGACCTGTCCTTCTATAAATAAAAACCATAGTTGATGTTTGATAAAATTATTATATGTTAATGAACTGAAAAGATTATTAAATTTATTTGAAATTTTTAAATGAATAATTGTTTGTGGGTTAGTACCGAGTAGGAATTATTTAAATTAAAGGTTTAACGTTTTTATTTTTATGAGTGAATAATTATAATACTTTAGAAGAAATATTTTTATTACTTCCTTTAGAAGACTTAGAAGATTTAAATAATTTAAAACAAGTCTTATTAATATAAGAGCAAATAGTAGATTAAATATAAGAAATTTGTTAAGCTGTCTCTTATACACATTAGAAGTGTATAAGTAAAAGAAATTACTAAATTGGATCTTGTTTTCTTCTTCTTTTCTACTTTTCTTTTGTTTGTTCTTATACACATTTTCCAATTTTTACAGCTATATCAAATATAAATAATACAGATAGATTAGAATTAAGAATAGATTTAAACAATCCAGACTAAGAAGTGATCTAGTATATCAGCTGGAATACCCTCAAGCGCCAGTATTCTAGATCTAATCTAGTTGGCCCGAGGTCCTCAATTAATTATCCAACTTCAGAATTTAAACTATCAAAATGGTATAATTTAGAGGGAAATAACTTTTGTTTACTAGATTATCAACAACACTATTCGTTATATGTTATATTGTGTTTGGTTTATAATTACAATGAATAATGTGTGATGCTATTTTTCATTTATTATATATATATTGTTTTTGATTTTTCCATAGTACTATTTTTATAATTATTTCTAAAAATATTATATTTATATCGGGTAAGTAGGTTTGTTTGTCTTGCGTAGTACTATATTTTTTTATAGTACTATTTTGTTATGTGTTATAATTTGGTTTGTGTCACAATTAATAATGTGTGATGCTTTTTTCCATTTATTTTTAATATATTTTTATATTGATTTTTCATTGATTCAATTATTTAGATGATAAAATGAATCATCTAGAGTATTTTGTTTAAACTTTAGTAGTACTTCCTTTAATATTCCACTCTACTATATTTATCACTGTTATTATCATCACATTATTTTGTAGATATACCAATAGTACCTTTAATTTGATATCTCATACTATATGAATCTTATAATATTTCCTTTCATTTTAAATATTACTATTAAAGTAGTTGTTTCATAATCGAAAAATCAATACTTTTGATGTTTCCATTTTTATTTGTTTTTAAGTTTGGGGTTCAGTTTCATATTAAAGTAATTATTTTATTAAGAATTTTATATTCTTTATTAGATATTTCTATACAATTACACTTTCGATAAGAATTTTGCACACACATAACTAAAATTGGTAACATTATATGTTGATTTTATATTATTTATCTAAATATTGAACACAGATCATTTACTGTTTTGGTAGATAAATTATTTGTTTTTATTTATTAATGAAACACTAGGGTAGTGGTTTTAAATATATTTGATGCTTCTACTAACTAAACAACACGTAGTAGGTTTTACAATAATTGATAGTACTTATTAATGTCTCTTTCAATACTTTTGTTAGTATTTGAAAGTACTACTACACCAACTGAATAACTTTCTATACTTTCCATATTTGACATTTTTGTTCTACTTTTTCCTTGTAAAAATTTTGTTTTACGAGTATTTTAGGATTATACATATAGATAATGATTAAATTCTTGAAATCATATTTAAATTACAAATAATACATTATAGTTATACTAAATAGTACTATTTAACATATTGGTACTACGTGTCTTTTTATTACATAGTACTATTTCATTATCTATTATAATTTGACTGATAATGTCATGATAAGTAATGTATCATGTAATTTTTCTCTATTTAGTGTTTTTTGACCTTTTTTAGTTTTGTGTTGATGTAATTGTTTAGTTAGTATAATAGATCAGGTGGTACCTTTATTATATAAAATATATAGTACTTCTTTTAGTATTCCACAATACTATCAGTAAAAGGATTCTACATTGTCCTTCGAGGGTAATATTATATTAAATGAGATGTTCATTATAGTATGTTGAATAGAATACATGACGGTTGCTATGGACAAAATTGGAATGTAATACTTAATAGGACAAAATTTCAAAATACTTTTTAGATGAGGAAAATGTATACCATAGTTATTTTGAAAGTACTATATAAGGATGTTTTTTTACCTTGCATAGCACTATATTTTGTTACATATTATAATTTTTTTGATGTCATGATTGACAACGGATGATTCAACTTTTTCTATTTATAGTTTTTTAAATATTTTCTTATTTAACATATTTATTCTCTTATTTACCTAATATAATGAACTAAGTAATACATTTTACTATGCAAGAGTATTTAAATATAGATCTTGCATAGTACTTTATTTCATATTCCATAGTACTATCTGCTATCATCACAAAATTATTTTGTAGATAAAATATAGTACATTTAAACATCCTTATTTCTCATATTATATTATATAGATACTTCCTCTTACCTTGAAAAATATTATTTTCGTAATTACCTCATAATCGAAAAATGTAATCTTAGTTTTTTATTTTTTATTTCTCTTTTAATTTTGAGACTAAATTTCATATTATGTAATAATTTTACAAAAGAAATTGCTTTTTTATTTGGTATTCTTATAAAATTATACTTTTGATACAAATTTGCTTATGCATAATATATCCTTTAATGATGTTATACAGTATTATCTTAATACTTTGTTTGATGACCAAAAATTATTTTGTATAGATATGTCTCTTATTAGATTACTTGTAATTAGGATGTCACATATTCTATATGAAACTTCACAATACTTCTCTTAATTTCAGTAGTTACTATTGTAATCATTTTTTAATATTAGAAAAAAAAAACATTTTCACAAATTTCTACTTTTTTTTTTTTGCAATTTATGGTAATAATTGCTCATAGCTAATGTTATTGAATTTATGAATAATAACTAATGTGACTTTTACACATAGAAAGTATTTTTGTTAATTTTTGCATATTTCTTTGACAAGCAATTGAACATTTAATAGGTTGTGTAATTTGTTTTTTTTTTCTTTTGTTTTAGATTTGAGGTTTTTAGGGAAAAAATATACAAAATTGAGCAGAAACCTATTATAAATTTAAAATAGGTTACCAACCGTGTGATGAAAATGTTTTAGTGTAGTAATCCATATCTTTGTTGGATGATGTGGCAACTTCCCATTATTGAATATCTTTCGAGGGAATGGTTCCCTCAAAAAAACTAAAAGAACTTTCAAATTTCCAAAAGTTGATGCTGAATTTATATGTATATATATATATGTGTGTGTGTGTGTGTGTGTGTGTGTGTGTATAATTTTGATTTGCGAAAAGTTGATGCTAAAATAGAAAATGTATATAGGCAATAACGGATTAAGTATGTATTAATTAAATTATATAAATGTTTAGTAAAAAATATACCATTCTCAAATAATGACAAAGTATATTCAATTGATTTCATCATAATTGGACTCAAAAGAACCTGTTGGTGCTATTTTAAATAATTTTCATATTTATATTTTTTAATATAAATATTTTATAAATGATTTTTTTAGTCCAATTAGCATACAAAGCTCAAGATACATGAAAAATAATATTTTGACAAAAGGTCATATGCAATATAGTATAGTGGAAGGTGCAAGTTGCTATTTTGTATGTAAAGGGATTATGCTCTATATTTATATTTTTAAATAAATAACGATGTTTTAATAGATATTATTGATATTGGTTGGATACTGATGAAATCAGAAATGCAACAAATGATATACTAATGAGTTCGTTTTAGAGTTTAAATTTAATAAAACTGGTTGAAGTTAGTAGATACTGTCTCAAGGGCTTATCCCGTGTCTCAGTTTAAATCCGTATGAAATTAACCATTAATGTTATCAAATTAAATTAGTTAAAACTAATTTATCTTGTATATTTTGAACAAAAATCTATATTTCAAGTACATCTTTCTAACAGAAAAGTCTATAAATAATTTTGGCTATTGTTTTTGTTTGCCATTAGAATCAAATGATAATTTATCTAAAAAAAGAAAATTAGGAGAATACAGAGAAAGTAATGACATTTAGGAGGCAAGTTGATAAGAAAGAGAAGAGGGTAATTTTGTTTGCTATATGGATGATACAAACACCTTTTAGTTTGCAAATACAAATTATTTTTGTAATTGATGTGATTGTTGGTGCAAAGTATAAACTAATAAGTATAACAGTCGCATTACTTTTTTCCAGTAGCAATAGAAGCGAAGAAGGGAGAGGCAGGCATGTATAAGGGTGTTCATGCTTATGATTATCCAAAAAATTGACCTAACTAAAAGTAGTTTGGTTCAATAATTAATATTTGGTTAAATCGACTACAAACCAAACAACAAAATTTGGTTATACAGTTCGGATTAAAAATTAGTAACTGAATAACTGACCAATAACCAAAGTTTTTGTTTTATTGGTTTTATCTTTAGTTTTTAGTAACCACCCCTATTTCATACTTATCGATCATTTATAGCTCTTAGCTTGTTATTTTTAACTTTACGTAAAATATCTAACTATAAAATTTATAATATCCTAATCCAACTGTTAACTAGATAACGCATAGCAAGTGTAATCAATAGTATATAGTGGAAGTAGGGGTCGAATCCACAATGATTGGCTTAGCAATTACCGGTTATTTGACTCAAACACTATTTGAAGAAATCATTCGATGGAACAGATTTGACTAAATTAATCTAAAAACTAAAATTATAATTAATCTACAAAAGTAAATAAACTAATCTAACCATTAATCTATGAAAGCAAGAAAAGAAAGCATTAAATTTGAAAGTAAGAAAAAATATGTAACCCTAGAAAGTATTAAAAGATAAAAGAACCATAAAACGAGAATTAAATAACGTAAGAAAAGGTTTAAGAATGCTTCTCTAATAATGAATCGGTATACTTGTTCTATGGTTACAAGAGAACCTCTTCTTCAATTCTTACTGAAAACATATTTTAAAACCCTAGTCTAATCTAATGAATTCTTTTCTAATGTCTAATTTAACTAATGGCTGATATCTCTCCTTCAACTCCCCTCATAATGGGGATTTATAGGTGTTTTTAGGGTTTTGGGGATTTGGGATGATAAGTATACAATTTCCCACGCAGACGGTCCACGAGAGGACTTTTCTTGCAAAATAAGCAAGTTCATGCAATCATCCCGTGACCTAAATCCACCTGGGCGCTGCACTTTTGTCTCGCCTGGGCATGCTATCCAGAATGTGAATTCAACTTACTAGAATTGGTGCCTGCGCCTGGGCACTGATTCCAGCACCTACTCCTGGGTGCTGATTCCAGCTCCTGCTCCAATTTTCTCCTCGATTTTGACCTACTACAGGATGAATTTGGGAAAAGTCAAAACATGAAAGTTGTAGATCTATATCTTAACTTTTCAAAACATCTTGAATAACCTCAATTAGAGTATGGACAAGAAAGTTATGTTCAATATACCAAACTGTGTTAGATCACTCCTTACCAGTGCACGTAACTTCTTATTTTGTAATTTTTGCGATCAATTTGGACTCTTTCTTCACTCAAACCCTATAAAAATCAAAGTAAACCATTTAAACTCATAATTACTCAATTCTTGCACAAATTACATTAAAAAAGAGGTAAACGATAAATAATCAACTATCCCACACTTAGTTTTTGATTATCCTCAAGAAAAATATAGAAATAAATCACACAAACATACTCAACACATCTCATCAATCATCCATATAAATAACTCAACACATCTCATTAATCATCCACATAAATAACCAAGAACCAAACCATCATAAGGAAAATAGTCAAATGATATACATGAATTCCAGTATAGGTGTGTGCATAGCCTTACAAAAATAACTTTTAAAACACTCAGGTCAAATCATGCAAACCCTTTGAATTTTTATAAGCACTCCATAGCTTACTCTTCTTACATTTCTCCATTAATGTCGACAACTGACCCAACTTAAATTAGGTAGGACTTTTAGCTTGTAACGTAAGGTTAGGGTCTTGGCTAACAAAGAAGGGATAAGGATATTACAAATACGAAAGAAAGAGCTTTAAATCAATGTTGGCCACACATCAAAATAAAACTTTTTCTCCAATACATTAAATCACATATCTTTATAGATGAATAACCCTACGCTTAATCAACAAACACCCTAAAATTTTCATTCCACAAACCAAAAAGTTTTCTTATTTTTCAATTCCAACCCAACACGCCAATGTTTTGTTAAAATATCTCCTTCTTTTTATTTTCTTTTTCTTCTTTTTCTTTTCTCCAAAATGGGTACAAGTGGTAGGTACTACCCAAAAAGCTATCTATGCAGGTACCAGTGATAGGCACTACTTGCTAACACTTCAATGCAGGTGCCAGTGATGGGCACCACCTACAATAGTCAACAAATTTTTTTTCTAATACCCCTGCACCTTAATGTACACCAATCATTCAAATATTGTCATACAATTACCTTCCGTCCTTATATCACCTTAACAATTTATGTGGCATTAAAGCTCTTAAAGAAAATTTAGGATAACTGAAGAAGGTAGATAAAAAATGAGGAAAAAAAAATGAATGGTGCTTCTGTCCATTCAGAACAAATTAAGGTTCAAATAGGGTTTTAGGAATCAATTTTATAGTAACTGTTGGCTTGAAAGGCTCAAACGTCCAAAGAAATGCCTACCCTCATCTTTAAATCAAATCAAATTATCGTAAAATTTATCCTAAAAAATGTAATAAAGCAAGTTTTCTGAAGTGCAATATAAATGAATCTACACAATTATCTCTTAGTGCCAAAAATAAAATAATTTATGGCTATGTGCTCAAGAATTCTTATAGTTCATGCAAGGAAATTATTAATATTGACTACCCACTAATAATGGTTTAGCTCAAAATTATCACGCAGAAAATCAAAGAGACATGCTAAGCGATTGCAAAATTTTTGAAAATTTCAAATATTTCCACTAATTAGCACAAAAAAATTAAATTTTTTAAAAAAACTCTCAGATCAAAAGAAAAGCTAAAATATTGAAGCAAACTACACCAAACTACACCAAACAAATTTAAATCCATATAACTCTTTCTTACCTTACACTTAAAAATAAACATTGTCTCCAATGTTATAGAAAATAAAGCATAAAGAGGGAAAGGGAAAGCTTCTCTGGCAATGAAAAATGGTTGGTGCAGAATATCCCATCATAAATATCTACGAGACGAGTTGAAATTTGTGAACTGCTAATAACTATACTTGATTAATCTGCCATCACTATCACCAGCTACACAAATATAACTAAAAGCAATTCACAATATTAAAACACATAAACTTAACTAATCACGAGGCTTAAAACTTTATTACCCCACTGGAATCTTAAACTAAAGAACATAATAAATTAAAGCGTAAATAAACAAAATAGAATTAAAAGAAATACCCCCTAGTAAAGCCAAGGAGGCTACCCAAGGATGTTGTAATCCATAGTAAATGTGCTCCACTGCTTAGTGCATCTGAAGTCCCTAAGGAATTGAGCTTTGGCATAAGTGGATTGTGTTTTCCCAAGCTCCTCTAGAATGTATCCTTCTTCTTTTACTCTTTCTAAAACCGGCTCTTTTTCTAGGAAGACCCCAAATAAAACCTCCTTTGGTGTAATCGGGATAAACTCACACTCACATAATGGAAAAGTTGGTGATTACTCTACATAAGCATTGAGTGTCTCGGTTGTTGTAGAAACTTCAACTTCATGAGGCTATTGGGAATTGGTTTCTTGCAAGACATTTTCAATTTGTTTTTCTTGAACCGGTTCTTCACCCATTGGTAGAGAGGCTGGAGTCCAATGTTCTTCACCATTTACCACTCTTGGAATCTTGAAAAGTTGGTCTTGTAACCGATTGTTGGTTGCGACTTGCTCTTCACAGAATCTAGATATCTTTTCTTGAAGTTGAGCTTGTTCTTGTTGGAATTTAGCACTCTCTTCTCGAAGTTCTTGAATTCCAATCCACAAGTCCATTAATCCTGCCTCATCATACTCTTGGATTGATGTATGAAAGAATTTAGGCTCCATTGATTCACATAAAAACTCCGTGGGTGTAGGGAAAGAATAGGGATAATCCTGGTAACTTTAAAAAGAATTTGGACATTTTGACCATCCCATTTGATAATCATAAGAGTAGGGAGGATAATCATAAGAAACATGCCAATTGGTCATGCCTCCATAATCATAAGGATAATAAATATCCTTGGCATGAATTCATTCCTTGCATGTTCTTATAAAATTGACACAATAACAAAACACAAAAATAAGTACTAACACAAAAGCACACAAATAAGAAAAATGGGAGAATTTAGACTAGTAGCTAATAGTTTCTATCCATTAAAATAGATTTTCTTTTGGTTTTTTTTTCTTCAAAATATTGAAAACACATAACGAAACTAAAACTTAAAGCCAATTTACTCTTCAAAATAGTATTCTTGTCAAATTATACCGATATTGCCAAAGACTCAATTCCCGGCAACAGCACCAAAAACTTGACACGTAAAATATCTAGTTATAAAACTTATAACATCCTAATCCAACTATTAGCTAGATAATGCACCGCAAGTATACAGGATCAATAGTAATAGCAGGAGTAAGGGTCGAATCCACAAGGATTAGTTTAGCAATTATCGGTTATTTGACTCAAACGCTATTTGAAGAAATCATTATGGAAGAGATTTAACTAAATTAATCTAAAAACGCTAAAATTATAATTAATCTACAAAAGTAAATAAACTAGTCTAATAATTAATCTATGAAAGCAAGTAAAGAAAGCATTAAATTTGAAAGTAGGGAAAAATATGTAACCCTAGAAAGCATTAAACGATAAAAGAACCATAAAACGAGAACTAAATAACATAAGAAAATGTTTAAGAATGTTTCTCGAATGAAGAATCACAAATCCTTGGTCCAAAGTTGCTAATCTAGAACCTCTTTTTCAATCCTTCCTAATCTAATCTAATGAATTTCTATTCTAATGCCTAATTTAACTAATGGCTGATATCTCTTCTTCAACTCCCCAGTGGGGTATTTATAGGTGTTTTTACGATTTTGGGGCTCCAGGATGATAAGTACACAATTTCTCACGCAAACGGGCCCACGAGGACTTTTCTTGCAAAATAAGCAAGCCCATGCAACCTATCTGGCTACCGGTGCCTAGGCGTTGAACTTTTATCGTGCTTGGGCACGTTGTCCAGAATGTGAATTGATTAACTTACTGGAATTGGCGCTTGGGTGCTGATTCCAGCACATGTTCCAACTTTTTCCTCATATTTTGACTATGCTGCAAGCCGAATTTAGAAACACTCAAAACATGAAAGTTGTATCTCTATATCTTAGCTTTCCAAAATGTCTTGAATCACCTCAATTGGACCCTGGAAAAGAAAGTTATGCTCAATCTACCATACTATGTTGGATCACTCTTTGCCTGTGCTTATAACTTCAAATTTTGCAATTCTCCACTTTTGCGATCACTTTGGACTCTTTCTTCACTCAGACCCTACAAAAATCAAAATAAATTATTTTAGCTTATAATTACTCAATTCATGCTCAAATTACATTAAAACGGAGGAAAACGATGCATAAAATATTCAATATTTATGAACTTATCAGTTTTATTAATGTTAGGTTTAATTTTATTAGTTTTAGTTTGTTTTAATTAATCAATAATTTTTTGGTTAAATTGAAAACCAAAAGTAGAGAAAAAGGCGATTAGAACTAACCGACCAAATAAAAATTTGATTTTGGATAGCTTGCAACAAAAAATTTGAGGAAAAAGTTTATCCTGAGTAATCGAACCGAACATTAAATGTCCTAGGAGCTATATTGGTGAGAAAGAGTTAGGATAAATTTCTTAGACAGGATCAGGTTGGGCGATGAGGTGAGAAAAGTATTGAATACTTACTAGTCTTGGGTGGGACTAAAATGACTCCATTGTAAATTTAATTTTTTTTGTATAGTGCACGAACAAACATTTGAATTATACATTCTAACACTATGACATAGTAAGCAACTAAAATATACATCAATAGTCTATCCTGACCTTAAAGAAATAAGGTAAGCCCCCCTTCTATAATTTTTATTGCCAAAAAAGAAGAATCTACACTCCAACACTATCTTATCGATATCAAATTAGTAATAAAGTACTCGATTGTAGAGGAAAAAGATTAGGGTTGTGTTATTGTCGAGCACATTATATCCTCTGAGAATAATTTTGCTCTTATTTGGACTAAAATGCTCGTCTCTCATCGACTACCGTATATGTTACACCTGTTGATCATCTCCTTGTTTTCTTCCTCACTTCAATTTGATTTCTATTACCTAAGTGTAGGCCTTAGCCATGGCAACAATCCAAGGATACACATACCTTGATCACTCTACATCTTCTCACATTCCCATCTCGGAAATCCTTAACTTTCTCTTTATAGAGAGATCTCTTTGTTCTAACCTTTCTTCTATCTTTCCTCAATTATCCTTCTAATCTTGACATTCCTCTCTCAGCTAATCGTCAACTTGATTGAAATATAAGGATATCTACTGAGCATCCCATTTCATCAAAATCAATTCCTGAGGACAAACCCAGTGAGAATTTTACCATTTTTATGGTTAAAACCAAAACTCAACTTGATAAGAATTGATAATCAAATCAAAATTTGGGTTCTTCTCCTTGATTAAATTCAAATCTTGAAAGTCAAATCCTTGAAAATTTCAACTGCTATTGATGCCAATGTGACATCTTTTGAGCATCCCATTTCATCAAAGTCTAGTTTCCACCCTTGACCTGAAAATTATACACAACTAGATCAAATTACAGAGGACCTATTTCATTAATTTCTCAAACGATGATGGTGATGAATCTATGAAGAACGAAAAAAAAAGGATCAGTTTTTGAAATTGATAGTGAGTAGAGAAAAGTTATTTTGATCATTGAGAAACTATTAGGATGCCTAGTAGTTGCTCAAGAATAAATAGAAAAACTCCCATTTGGACAAAATATGGCCTCCCTTATTTGTAGTAAAATGGGCCACTCAATCCAAATGGGCTCCTTCGATTAGTCATTGCGTAACTACTAGAATGCCACTAGTTACTCAATGACTACTAGAAACCTTCTCTAGTGAATACCTAACAAAGGAAAAAGTTGTGATTTTTTCTTGGGAAAATGGGTGAAAGAGGACGTAATATTGGAACCGGTGGTTGAGGAAGGGGTATTTTTGTCTTAATGAGTAAAATTCATTCTAACAGGATATAATTTACTCTAGCAATAATACTACCCAAAAGATTATTTTGATCCTTCATCTTTGGAGTGTCCCCTAGTTTAGTCTCATATGTATCAAAACAAGCAAATTTTGTCATTCATCTTTCAAAATATTAGCTAATATAGGGTTTTTTTTATGGAAAAGTTGGAAGAATTAGGGTGTGTTCGTTTGGAATGAAAATATTTTCTAGTGAAAAATATTTCCTTTGGAAAACATTTTACACTAAAAAGTCCTTTTTATATACAATTAGATGGTGTTCGGTTGACAAAATGAAAATATTTTGAAATAAAAATTTTTAACAGTTTCATCTTTAATTTTTTGGACACAGAAGTTAAAAAAACCTATAAAAAATGGTCCCTAATACCTTACATATAATTGTGTCTAAACTTCTATCTAGATTTAAATAATATTACATGTGTATTTACTACACATTCTAGATGTGTATTATACAGTATAGGACCCGTGATTAAGAGAAAAACGAATGGAATCAAGAATTGAAAATGAAAATAGGTTTAGCAAATGAAATTATAAAAGTAAGTATTTGAGATTTAATGTCACTCTTGAGTTATCCGGAATATAAATTGCGCTCAAAAATTTTGTAAGTTATTTTCAGCCAAAGGAAGATGTGTATAAGAAAATATTTTATGGCATTTGGTACCAAAAAAGTTTCTAGAAAATATTTTCAAGAAAATGTTTTCAGTCCAAATGAACACACCCTTAACAGTGTTCACATGACCGTCAAAGCACAAAAATCAGATGTTAAAAACATCAATTTTCTTCTTGTACCTAAATCTTTTTTTTTTCTTCTTTTCACTCATCTTCCCAAAATTAAATTGTTCCCATTTTCTTCAGAAATCTTAAATTAGAAAAAATAATGAAACAAATTTTATCATTTTCACTTTCAGGTTTAACCTCCATTTGTGTTTTAAATACTATACGATGTTCACATGACTTCCGCCATTAATTTGTCCAACTTTCGTATAAAAATCTACATTTGCTGTTAACATTTTGAAATATAAGAGAATGAAGTGGCTTGTCCTAACACATAAGAGACTAAATTAGATCATACCATAAAGATAAATTGGCATTTTTTCCTTTACTAAATTGGAGCACACCACCAATCTAATGAATATCTTTTAAAAATATTTCCATTCTTCGGATTTTACACAACTTGATATCTCAAAATTCTATCAATTATGAACAGTGCAAATTAAGTGACGAGACTGAGGAACTATGACTATAGCACAACTTTGATTAGCGTAAAAGAAAATTGATAAAATAAGAATAATTGCGAGAAATGAAGAAATGAATAGTAAAAAGAATAGAGGATGTAAATATGAATAGCACAAATATAGTATAGTGTCAACAATGAATAGAAAAAAACATGAATCATATTATTTTGTGAAAAATAACTACATGGTCAAACAGAAATTTATGTCGTCCAAAAAATATTCTTCGACTCCTGGATAATAGTACTTGTTACCTAAATAGAACCACTAATTTCCAAATTAAAGTAAAAACTAAATGACAACATCATAAATCTTAATATATATATATATATATATATATATATATATAAATATATATAATGTATTAAATAAAAACATACGTAGAACAATATATTACTACTAGTTAACTTGTATTTTACGCGAATCCAACTAAGCATGAGGGATCGAAGTGCAAATATGAGACGTCTCCAATTCAAAAGGATCTAGGATCGCTCTTATGTGATACTTGTCCCGAGGGTTTTCATGAGTTTGTAACAATCATATAAAGCAGTCTCTTTTATGAAAGTGGTAATGCAATTTGGTACTTTTAGTTTATTTATAAAAGGTTAATTGCACTCTTATAAACTTATAATGTCTTGACTTGTCCTCGAAAAAAATTTATATACATTTAACCCCATCTAATTAACAGTTAGCGACAACGGTTAGTCAAAAAGTTAGTAAGTAGTGCAAAATTACTGAAGTGCCCTCATATAGTTTTAGGGATAATTGCATTTTATACACCTCTATAATCAAATAAAATTACACTTTACCTCTAATTTAATAAAACTACTGAATTAATAGTAAATGATGGTTTTGCATGGAGCTTATCATGTGGTTTCAATGGCAAATTCTGCTGGAGGGCCTTCTTGCAATAGAAGAAAAATTTTTCTAGTAACCTCGGACTCGAATTTTCTCCAGGATTATAACTATAATAACAAATTAGTCGAAAATGACTGATCCTAGCCGTCAAATGAGGGAGACCCATGACATGCTCTCTCCTTATACATGCTTATTGCATATATAAATCCTGCACAAATTTTCATTATTTTGATACCTTGTATTTTTGTACAAAAATAAAGTAATAATATCACCAAACAATAAAAGAACATACGTGAATAAGACCAAGTTTACCTACACTAAAACCCTAATTATGTTAATTTTAGTCCTAAAATTCATAAACAGTTGATCATTAATCATCATAAGAATGATGACAAATAAGTTAATATGTCAATTAATTAACCAGCAAAATTGTAAAGACCTATCGACGGAAAAAATATTTCTCGTCCCAGTGTTTTATCTAACTTTGCATAAAGTAAAGTGGAAATCTATGACCTTATAAGAGATACAATACAATTTTATACCTAAAATTCTATGAGGGCAATTAGTAATTTTTCACTACTCTATGACGTTTTGACTAACTGTTCAATTTGACTAAAGGTTAGATGGAGCTAAATGTATATAAAATTTGTGGACTAATTTCATTTTGTACGCTTCAACTTATACTCGTTTCTCACTTTGCACTCCAAACTATATTTTGGACACTTTGCACCCAAACTCTAAAATTTGTTCCATTTCAACCCCTTTTTTTAACACAGTCTAAAAATTTAATGGAAGTTTTCTATGTGTACGACAAATTCAGAAGGATGTACAACAAATTTTTTGCTTGGAAAAATAAAGATTCCGCTAACTTTTTTGATGGCGTTAAAAAAAGGGCTAAAGTAGGACAAATTTGAGAGTTAGAGGTGCGAAGTATTCAAAACTAAAATTCTGGACACAAAGTGAGAAATGGCATAAGTGGAGGGGTAGAAAATAAAATTAGTCCATAATTTTTTCAGGAGACAAACCGAGACGCGGTCAAATTTATAAGCAGCAAAATGTAACTAATCCTTTACAAGATTCATAGTCGATAATTTTCTTTTTTTTTCAACAAAGGAACTTATCTTTGGCAATTTTATACAACAATTGAGAATAGTTACGTACTGGATCTCGATAATATAATTTAAGTATACCCAAAAGAAAAAAAGCGCATTTGGATCTCGAGTTCATACAGATGCTCATATAATATTTTCTTCTTCCTACTGCCTTTGGCTTTGGTAATTTTTGGATCTCTTGATTTTGATGGATTTTCATGCAATCATATAAAGCACTTTTTTGGTAGTTGGAAGCATAATTATTTTTGTGTAGCTACATGTTTTTATGGTACTCTGCATTTTGAAGAAACTTTTTGTGATACTGATAATTGAAAATTACTAAAAATGAAAAAAAAAAAGTTCAAACATAAGTTAATGGAATTTGGAAGTATGAAAACCAGCGCCGGCTAATCTGAAATCCGACTGAAGGCGTGGAATTCATGTGTCTAGGCATCAATAATTTATCAGGTGTTAACGACAGTAAGCATAACATTGAATGTAGTAGTAAAAGCACGACTTCAAGAGGCTTTAAGTTTTAAGTATCGAAGGCGCGATGTCAATCCCTTTGTGGGATGGGTCATTGGGTCCAGATGGACGAACTCGACGTTCATGTTTAAAGGCGTAAACTCACGATTCTCAACAAATCTTTTGTTTATGATATCAATTATATGCCTTGAGAGAGGACTTCACATTAGAAAAAGTACAAATTTTGTGAAAGTTAGGTCAAATGTTTAAGGATTAATAATCTTGCCTCCTGAATTAGGAGTGTGATTATACTTCGCCACTGTTTACTATAGAAATATAGAAATATTATACTAAGGGTATCATTTATCACTAATATTAGAATCGAAATTATATAATCTAATATAAATGATAAATGACCCTTAGTATTATATTTTGATTTTTTATATATTTAAATTTTGATAGTGATGTGCTAATTAGTTAAAAATAAGCAAAAATAAACTATATAATATTTCCATATAATCTATATCAATATATTTCTTGGTCAAATATTTAATATTTTTGGATTTTATTTTATATTATTTCGAATTTGAATGTCTAACTATAGTAGTAGGACATTTCCTAAATGGACTTATTTTAATTGAATTTTTTTTTAAATGTATTGTATGAAAATATATTTTCTATAAATTTTTGTGATTTTTTTTTTTTACGTCTCGTAATATTTTACAATTTTTAATACTTGGATTAACTTGTGCAAATTGCGATGTTGGATATAATATAATTCAACATTTTCTCACATTGTTACTGCCTAAAGTCAAAGATATCAATGTGTTATTATATTTTATTTTTTTCCTAATTCTTTTATAACTATTGAAAATCAATTAAAAACATGTTAATGCATAAAATTTGAAATATAACAATAAGGTTATTTTAGTCATTTAACTAGCTTTTCTTGAGATTTTAAAATTTTTAAAGAATGAATAATCTGAATGGGGGCAAAGTGCATATTTTTATAGTTTAAGTGGGTAAAGTGTAATTACCTATCTAGTTTAGTATAACATTTAAAGTGTTATTAAACCATGTTATAATTATCTTAATCTTTTTAATCAATTGCACTTAACACACTGAAATTGGTGGGTTGCACTTTGGTACCTTAACTTTATTTTAGGCTTAATTACATCTTGTCCTGTAAATAGGAGACATTTGCAAATTACCCCTATGTTTATTTTATCAACAAATTACCCGCAAGGTTTAATGAAGTTAAAATTTTAATCTAAAGGGAGTAGTAAAATATTATAATTGCCCTTAATCTTTTAATGTCCTTAACCAATATAAAATTAAGGTGAGTTGTGCTTTGGTATCTATTTTATTTTATAAATAATTTATCATTCAAAAGTAACGATTTTTTTTATAGTCCAATATTATTGAAATTTTTTAATCCTTCAAGGTTAATTGAAAAATGAATCTTCTATTGCAAGACTGTCTAAATACACATCTAAATGTGTATAACTAATCACATACTATTCCGTCATTATTATTTTGTTTCTAGAATAAATTAAAATGAAAATTTAATCATATTATTTTAGTTTAATCTTAATTCTACTTTATTTTCTCTATTATCAGTAATTAATTCATTATTTTGTATTTGAAAAATCACATTTTTGAGTAAATATACTACTTTGAGATATAATCAATATATATTTTAAATAAATTTTAGTTGATCAACTAACTCACTTCCTCATGCAACCTAGATAAAAAAATTAGAAGAAAAAACTTAGAATAATTAATTTAATTTACATTCATTTCCAAGTTTAAGAGAAAATTTTAGTAAATAAATTCAGAAAGTCTAACTAAAAATATTGAGGGCAATTATGATATTTTACTACTCTCTTTAGATGAAAATTTCAATTTTATAAATTGTCTTGGGCGATAATTAGATTCTCTATAAACATGCAATTTACAATACAAGAGTACATAAATCTCCTATTTACATCTAGTAAACTGTAATTAAACCTTTATTTTATAACAATATATTTCGAAACTAGTTTCCTGCAGTTTCTTACAGTTTCTGGGGGGTGAATTAGGTTTCTTAAAAATTACTTTGCAAATATGCAGCCCTTTTATCACTGTGTGAGTATCAGATCTAGAAAAAATTATCTTTTACAAAGGTCGTTATCTGATACTAACTGATTATAAATAGAAAAAAATCAATTTAATAATGCATTATTAATCTGATGAACTATTCTTTATTTCTTCTTTTGTAGAAATATTGTCGTACCGCCACTTTCTTCTTAAGGGACAATTATTATTTTATATAGTCATATTGTTATTAATATACAGAAAATACGGATTATCATTATAGTTTAATAAAATTTATCCATTAAATACATTAGTATTTTGTCTTTAATCAATATTATCAAATTTGAATTAAAAATTTAAAAGTGACTGATGCTTGTAGTTCATAATTGTGATTTTCTTTACTAAAATCTTATCTTAAAACTTGAAAGGGAAATAAAATAAATTTAAGTTTTTAAAATTTTGTCTTGCTAATAATATTTTTTCTTTTTGGAGAGAGCATGAATGAATCCGTAATACCCGTCTTTTATACTCATTTCACATACTTTCATACTTGATCTTATCCCTTTAAATATTTATTAATATTCCTTTCAAATATTAAATAATTGTTTTACCCTTTTTAAACATTTTTCTAAAATTTTCGGGTAAAAGTATAATTTTACAAAACTTAAGGAACTAAAGTAAAATTTTAAAAACTTTACCAAGACTTCTTAACGAAGTCATTAATCCCAACTGTCCTTACATTATTTTGCTCAAACTCAAGATAAGAAAATGTACAGAGAATAAGTCTCCAAACCCTTTAGCCAAATTCTCGAATTCGATCATCAGTTAAGAAAAGTTTCATTCTAATCAAATTCAATGTGATTTGCGAACACTCTTAAACCTTTAGTCCAACTTCACAAGTAAGTTTTATTTCAAATTTTCTATGATTTTCTTATAAATTTCAAGTTCTTGAAGAAATTAATTTGTTTAATTTAAAAATAAAATGGATCATTTTATTATTTATATGTTTATGAATTATTGGGATGTGATTTGTGATTTGAAATGACTTTTTAACTATTATTTTTAGTGAGATTTGATTGAGGGTTTTGACAGTTCTTAACCTGGTGATATATTTAAAATTATGAACCCTAATTTTTAGACTTTTATCTTATTTTAGCGAATATAAGTCACACTCTTAATTCAGGAGGCAATGTGATTATTGCCTAAAATTTAAATAGAATTTGGGTGATGTTTAAAAGTGACCCCTACCTTGATTTTTATCCTAATGGTATAACACTTTTATAATTTTTTTAGGTGATTCGGAGCTAGAGTTTTAAGTCGTCGAAATTAGGATACGTCTACAAAATTGATTTTTGAGTTAAGTAACACACATTTATGCCTTTTTATCGATACCTTGTATATGGTTGGTTTTACAGCCTTTGAATAATTGATGTTAAGGTAAATATATTTATTTTGGGTAATGTTTATAAGGTAAGTATGTTTATAATTTATGTGCTCGTTATATAATATTTTATTTGCTCATTATTCCACAATGTGTTAATGAATGATTATTGTATAAGAGCTCAATGGATCACTTAAGTGGACTTGGCTATGAGTGAGTGAATGGAATGATACATTGAGTACTCCACTTTGTAAATGTTATACCCAATCTATCGGGGAGACAAGTGATAGACACTCCGCTGTGCCTTGTCTCTACTCGGGCGGATAATAGGTAAACTTGGATCCAGAGTTGGGAAGACTTTTGTGGACCATGAGCCTCCTTGGTTGACATTTGTATTTTATTTATTTAAAATGTCTTTTATATTGTTCCCTGCACTGATTGTATACGTGTTATCTATAATTGGGTTTAAATGTTATTTACTAAATGCTTACTCCATTATTGTTTTTTCCCTTTGTTTGCAGTCGATGACCAATAGGATACGTAAACAGGTCCTGAGTCGAGTGCTGACTTGGGAGGGGATTACAGTATGGACCCTAGTTACTGGAGTTAGAGTTTTTTCGTCCATCATCTTAGTATGAGGTTTGTGATTGTGTTTAGGCTTGTGTGCCCAATGACTTATTAGAATTTCTGATTATCGTTTTGTTTATGGTTTAATGCTTGTATATAAGTGTGATTTGGTTATCGTGGATTATTATAGACATGGTTGTTGAATATATAGATGTAGTTTTGTTTTGGTTGATCTTGAACTCTAATGACAAGTATTATGGTTTGTTTATTACTCTTGTATTGTAACTTGCATGTTTGGAGTAATCCCGAGGGGTGGCGTGTCATTATCCCATTTTGGGAGCGTGACTGAATCAGTTGATCAAGCTAATTTTATAATTATATTGATTATAATCAAAGCAATATATTTACTCAAATAATGTAATGTTTTAAATATAACCAAGTCATGCATTAATTATTAATAATAGAAAAAGTAAAAATTAAGAAAAATAAAAGATTTTGACGAATTAAATAAAATACTTTGCTTTGGATACTCAAATAACAATAATAACATCACAAGTATGTAATGGTATTTCAAAAAGATATGAACAAGAAAAAACAAAATAGCAAGATAATTTATTCACTAAATACTGGCTAAATATTACTTTAATGTGTATAAGAGATGCTAAAAAATCATTAACATCTTAATTTGAAGGACAAATCTGCTATTAAGATAATGAATATTTAATTGATTAGTAAACTAAAAGATAGTGTTACTAATATTTTAATCCCTAACATTATCTTTTGAGCGCTAAAGTTCTGTTATGCCAACTACATATAGTTAACCATTTTGCCTAGGGTGAGCATTGGTTAACCATTCGGTCAATCAGTCAAATAATTTAATTGAAATTTGGAAATGAGTCCAAAAATTATTAACCAATTTCAATTTCGAATTGAATTTAGAAAAATTCTGTTATACCAAATTTGAATTCGGTAATCGGTTTCAAATTCGATTAAGCACATTCATCAATTAGACCCATTGACATTGGACTAAAATTCTTTATACAAAAACTGAAAAATCCATCTAATACAAAACCCACCTAGCTATTAAATAATTCATATTTTCATATCATTAAAGTTATATTATACTTGAATGGATGCAATATTTTCTTAATATATATATATATATGTATATATATATATAAAGAGTATATAATAGGGCTGGAAATACATAAATTCTATACATACGTGTGTTTTTGTACTCGTATGATTATGACTTTATAAAAATATATTGTATAAATATGTGTGTTTGTATTCATACGTACATATATAATATTATTTATGTGACTATATATGTATTTTATAAGTAAAATTATAGTATTAATTTGTAAAACTATATTATATGAAAAGTATACTTACTTAAAAATAAGTTGTAAATTGTAAGCTAAATACTAAATATTTTTTTTTGAAAGGTTTTGATGGCTCTTATATCGTCAAATACTGAATTAAATTTAGAAATTAGTTTATTCTGAATTCAGAACTTAAATCCGATTTTGTACCGATTTTTAATTTCAGAATTCAGTTGAAGTTAATAATTTATTAACTGAATTCTGAATAAGCAATCTCAAAATTTCAATTGAAAAGTGAAAATTGTCACGAATTCGATTAACTGGGTTCGTTCTCACCCCGAATTTGACCCACATTTTATTCTAATATTTATTTGTTTGTTTGTTTTTGTTTGATGAATCAAATTTTCATTAATATTAGATTTAATTAATGCAGAATAGATGTGAAGAGATTATAACAATGAAGCATATTTTAAGTGATAAGACACTTCCTCTATGACCTATTAATCATGGGTTCGAATCATTAGAGGGCAGGGAAGAGAGGTGGGTTTTTATTTAACAAAAATAAAAAAAAAAATATGAAGAGATGATTAGAAGTAGAATTTTTATGACTTTTTGGCCAAGATAAATTGAAGATGACAAAATCTGCGTACCTAACGGGATCAATTATAATAGTTTCATGTCTCTTATTTAGGATGAGATCTTTAACTTGAAATTTTGATTAAATAAAAAGATTTATATCATTCTAAAAATCCAAATTGATTTTTATTCTCATAAAATATTTGCTGTCTCTTAAGAACATTTCCAAATGGAAATTAAAGAAGAAAAAAGAAAAAGTTTTTTTTTTTTGGTTGTTATTGTTGGTGGTGCTAGTAGTTAATACAGGGATAAAGAACAAATAGAGGTAAAATAAACAAATAAATAAAATAGAAATAAAATGGTCAAAACACTAAGTTGACATAACAGAAGTGTTAAGTCCTCAAAACATAATTTTTGGAATTAAAGTATTAGAGACACAAAAGTTTAAGGTGGTAAAGTATAATTAATCAATTATATTTGTTTATTACCCAAAATTATGATGTTGTTAGAGGTGACCGTTAGTCTAAGGCTTTTAGTGCTCAAAATATAATGTTAGAGATTAAAGTGTTAGTGATACTAGTTTAAGGAGGTCCAAAGAATAATTAACCTTTAAATGAATTCAGGATAACCTAACTTTCTTTTGAACCCCTTCCTATTAAGCTTTTTGGTTTTGAATCTCGTATCACCTAAAGCCATCCAACTCGTAAGCCAAGGAGATCTTCTCTACAACAGAAAGTTCTTTAACAAAAGCCCTTTTCCTCAAAAATGATTTTAGGGATAATCAAACTCATTTTTTGAGTTAATGAGAATTTTTTAGAAAAAGTGACAAATCTCTCCTTCAAACTACAACTTACCGTAATTTTAAGGTGGCAAATTGTAGCTAAAGAATTGAGGATAATTTTGACATTTTACCACAACCTTTGAGTGGAAAATTTTAATTCTGTTAAACCTTCGGGTGACATGTAGAAAAGATTAAGGCTTAATTACACTATTTTTCTATGAATGAGATTTAGTTGCAAATTATTTCTTGTATTTATTTTATCTACACATTATTCCCCATAATTTATTGGAGTTAAATTTCCATCCGAAGATAGTGGATAAAAGATCATATCTGCCCTCATATTTTTAGTTATAGTTTTCCGCCCTGAAATTAAGGTGATTGCACTTTAGAAACCCTACATTATTTTATAAGTAATTACCCTTTTAAGGTTATTGGTGGTTAATTCTTCATCCAACATTATTAAGTGCATGAATTTTTTTCTTTTTTCATATTTTCTCTTTCTTCATGCAATTTTGTCATGTCACTACTTTCCCCTCCTTTCCTTCTCTCCTATATTTTAGATATTTACTATAACTCTATTTTTTAATTTTTAATAATGTATTCATAATATGCATTGAACTTTTCCAATTTAATTAATATTGTCAAATTTTGGTTAAAAATATGCTCTTTCAAAAATAATGATCCTAGTAGTTAATAATGGTAAATTTCTTTTGCTAGAATTTTCTCTTAAACCTGATGAAGATAAACTATAAATATTTTTCTGAATTTTTTTCTTATTTTTAAATAGCATGAGCGAGTGAGTTGATTAACTTAAGTTTTCTTTAATTAATCAACTTAAGTTTGTATAAAATATATATTGACTATAATTCAACGTAGCACATTTATTCAAACAATGCGATTTTCTAAATACAAAGTGATGAATAAATTATTAATAATAGAGAAAATAAAGTAAAAATTAAGAAAAATAAAAGATTATGATGAAGTAAATAAGATACTTTATTTTAGATATAGCAACAACAACAACAAATATGTGATAGCATGTCAAAACTGTATATGGACAAAACAAATTGACTCATGCACTTAACATAAAAAGGGTAAAAAAAGACTAGTGTAAAAACAGTTTTTAATAATATTAGATGAAAATACTTTATTTTAGATATACCAACTGTCAACAACAAATATTTGATAGCATGTCAAATTTGTATATGGACAAAACAAATTGACTCATGCACTTAACATAAAAAGGGTAAAAAAAGTAAAAAACTCTTTTTAATAATGTTAGATGAAAAGAAACATTGTTAGTTTTTAATGACAAATTGTTTAAAAAATAAAATCAAGAGATACCAAAGTACAACACATTTTAATTTTAAGGTAGTAAAGCAAATTAAAAAATTGAGAATAATTACGATATTTAATTACTCCATTTGAATGAAAATTTGACTTTCCAAAACCAATATCTGTGCCATTGCCGCTTGGATTTTTGCCCTCCTATGGAGAGGTTAGGCTCTCAGTTGTGCAACGGGCACTGGAACTCTCGATCAACCATCCCGCAGGCCATCGTAACAGGGCTCGTAGGATGTCTCATTCAGAACACCATAATATAGGGATGTAATCGATTATTAAAATTTTCGATGTGGGACAATTTGGAGTTAATAGGCCACCAAATAACACTTGAGAAAGTATATAATATAACCGATCGGTATTTGCACTATGAATAAGAGAGTTGATTCAATGATTTGTAATGGGAGTTTGAGAATGGATAAGAGTGATATCATTCTTAAATCTTAGTATTTAATTGAGATGACCCATTAAAAATATCATGGATATACTCTCGGAAAATTAATGTATTCTATTGTGTCAGGTATTATATTGTTACATTTTAAAACTTATAATGTATAAATATAATTCATAGAATTGGAATTATATGTAAGATCGATTTAAAATTGTTAGAATCAGTTTGTCGAATCGTAAAATTTTACTAAAAGAGTTTAAAATGGTTAAATTAATAACTTTTAAGTTAATAAAACATAAAAATTGTGATAAAAGCAATAATACATGTGAATTCAGCATAAAATGTATAATAATTTGACATATTTCATAACATGTAAATATATTGGCTACGGCATGAAGGAAGCATTTCCAATAATAATGTTCAAATTTATTAGTTTACGCAATTTTTCTACCAAAATAAGTATTTTAGCACACACAAAAAATATCTATATAATTTTGGTAGGTTAGACACAGCAATGTGATAGGATTCAAATTAAAAATAGATTTAAAGTGTTTCTCAAATAATTAATCTGGTTATTATACATACTCTTTGGAAAATCAAACCTCTCATCCAAAAAGTACCCAACATATTTCAAAATTTCAACTTCATCATTGTTCATAATTTTCATGAAGTAAATTTTGTTACAAACTCGTTAGATAAATTAGGTAGTTTAAATTATTGTTGTAGTTATCTGTCAATTTAATTTATTTCAGTTCCAAGTCCTATCGACCAAAGAGTTCATTTTTACCCCAATATTTATTCTTAAGAAAAGTACTTTTAACAATACTTTAATAATTTTTAAATAAAATTACTATATATGAATTCAAAAGTTTAAGAACTAAAATAAATGTAAATAAAAACGTATAAGAGACTCCATTATACAATTAATCAAATTACAGTGTCATATATTACCAACAACTTTTAGATTCTTTTTATTTTTTTCTATTTTGACTTTTGGGTTCTTCTATTCATTTTTAAATGCATTCTAAATTTGAAAAGATTTGATGATATGGATTAATTTTATAAAAAGTTTATACGTTTTGCATAATAGAAATAAAGTCTTGAGATTTGAGGTGAAAAATATATAAATGTTTATGAACTAATATTGACATCAATAAATTGATTTGCATCATAGACAAACCAAACAATTGATTTAGAAGTTTTAAAAAATTTTACAAACAAAATTCGAAAGGCATAAAAATTCTTTGTGTATAAGAGACAGATCGGATAGGATTGTAATATTTTAAAATTCCACCGATTGATTCTATGATCTTACTTGATCCTACCTAATTTTAGATTATATGTGGGATACGAGTCCTTTAGGTCACCTAGGATCATAGGATTGTAAAATCCAAAAATTCAAGGTAAAGATTTTAATATCCTTGTGTGTAAGCATTCAAAATATATGCTATTATATTATACAAATTTTTAAAATATAATAGTATTGATGATGCCAAAATATTATACCCAATGACAATATTACACGTGTCTCCGAGACCGGGTCTACTAAGGGTATTTTAGTAATTATACCCATGTGGCTCAAATAGGCCCGAATGGATCAGATATTATATATTCGACCCACGGATCGATCCAATCTGCATTGATTTCGGGTATAAATATCAAAGTGACAGGTTAGATTCAAAAAATTACTTCCTAATTATAAAATCTCTGCTTTCTTATACAATTTTACTCTCTGGTCTAAGTACTGACTTGAGCGTCGGAGCCTAGGGGGACAAAGCCCTGCCCTTTTTATTTCAGGTGATCCAGATGTGAGTACTACGCACGGTGTCCAACTTTCACTTTGGACGATAATGCACACGGGCTAACCCTAGCCCAAAATTTTTGTATCAACATTTGGCGCCGTCTGTGGGAAAACTGAACTAAAAGTCAATACTAGGACATGGGACCTAGCACACGTAACACTCATAGGAATAATGCCGACAAAGGCAAAGAAATTTCAACTCAACATTACTCCGATCGATCCCACAGGGAGATGGATCGGCAGGGGGAACACGAAGGGGATTCCGGTCCCCAGTTTGTGGACAAGGACGAAGAGATTCACACGACTCTTATAGCAAAATGCTCAGTTAAAGGAAATGCACATCATATCTAGGCAGCAATTGGAGCAATACCTCTCTCAGGGCGAACAACACCTTTGCCAGTCGGGTAGTAATCCCCAGATTGTCCATCCCTAACTTCATGCTGGCAAGCGAGAAAAGAGAACTCAAGGAGAGGGGAACATAGAGGAACAGAGGACCAGGGAACTAACTCCGGTAGGGTTCGCCTGGCAGGAGCACCCTCATCAGTCTGTCAGGTAAGAACGAACGGGCCAAACTGCCAGGCTAGAATCCAGAAGAGCGGCCTCATCAAGGCCGAGTGGTACTAGGGAAAGGAGCCATTTCCAGTATCTGTAGCTCATGAGAGAAGAAGACGCCAAGAGAGGGACCGTACTATGTTGGTAGTCCCCGAAAGGGAAGAGAACCTAAGGAAGAGGTTGGAAGAGTTGCAAGTTAGAGTGGACAGAATGGACGATAGAGAAGGAAGGAGTACTAGATACAAGTATTCACTTCCCTTCACTAACGATATCATACAAGAACCTCTTCCTAGAAGATGGCAGACAGTCCCCACTTTGACTCTTATGATGGGAGCACTGATCCATGGGAGCACCTGGATGCTTACCGCTCAAAAAATGTGCCTCCAAGAAGCGTCTGATGCTATCCTCTGCCGAGGGTTTTCCGGAACCCTCAAGGGCGCTGCCTCAAACTGGTTTGGAGGGTATAAGAAGGGCGACATAAAAAATTTTGATCAATTGGTAGACTTGTTTTTAAATAAGTTTGCGAATCAAAAGAGGATTCCAAAGACGAGAACACACTTGCTTACACTTAAGCAAAAACCCGATGAATTGCTCATGGATTATGTGGATAGGTTCAAAAAAGAGACTATTGGAATCCAAGGAGCTACAGAAGTTATTCAAATCATGGCCTTCCAAATTGGAGTGAGACCAGGAAAATTCTCGTTCGACCTCAACTTCAAACCTCCGACTACTCTCAGTGATCTTTTTCTTAGGGCTGAAAAGTTTGCCCAAGCAGATGAAGGTGAGAAGAAAAAAAGAGAGACTGGAGCAGGTAGAGCCGATCGAAGTTAAGAAAAGGAAGGCCAATGGTGTAGCTAATGCAGCAGGGTCTTCAAAGAAAAGTAATGTGAGGGGCCAACTATCTATAGCCGTGCCCCATAGGAGGAGTCCCGAACCTCCTAAGGCCTACACTTCATTTAATACCACGCCTACACGAATTCTAGCAGTGATTGAGAAGGAGCCCTATGTGAAGTGGCCAGGAGCAATGAGGAGCGACCCAGAGCGTCGCAACAAAAACAAGTGGTGTTACTTCCACAAAGACCACGGCCATGATACTAATGATTGCATATCCTTAAAAAATGTAATCGAGGACTTGATCCGAAGAGGTTACTTGAAACAGTTTATCCATGATTAAGAACGAAGTAGGTAGTCCCCAACTGAACACCTAGAGAAGGTGTTACCAGCTAAGCCTTAAAGAATAGTACACCTAATATCTTGTATAACTTTTCATGTACTTTCTTAGGCCATGCTACACCCTGTTTGAGGTGAAATTTGCTTGTACACCTTACAGGTGTGCAAACATCTTATTTTCAATAAATGAAAGTTTTCTAAGTCTTTTTATCCTTTGAATATTGTAATTAACTCTCTACAATAAATAGTTCAATACAAAAGACGTTGAGCAAGAAGGATCCCACATACTCAAGTTTTTCAAAGGCATTTGTTCTTCAGGACTCAAGTACCTTCCAGGGTCACATCACATCTCTAAAAGCGTTTGCTAAGTCTCACTCCAAGAGTGAGATCACCCTTCCGAACCCTTCCGCGGGCAAGTTTAAATCTTTCCAACTGAAAGCTCCTACAAGCTAAGTCTCACCCCAAGAGTGAGACTCACCCTTCCACCCTCAGCCGGATATCTTACTCCTTCCAGGGTAATTCCATAGACTTCCAAAGTATTGGAACCTATTACATACCAATTCTTCGGAGTAGGACTTAACATTCCCGAGGACAATTCCATAGACTTCCAAAATGAAGTACCTATGTCATACCTACTTTTCAGAGTAGAACTTACCCCTCCAGGGCAATTCCTTATCGACTTCCAAAATGAAGAACCTATTACATACGTACTTTCCAGAGTATGACTTATCCCTCCGGGGGCAATTCCATAGACTTTAAAAGTGAAGTACCTATGTCATACCTACTTCAATGAGGAGGACTTGCTCTTTCGAGTGTCATCAATGCAACCTTCTGAGGGGCCGAAAGTTTGGGGTAAATATCATTAAGGTCCTTGGCTCACCCCGAATCCATTGTAATTTTTCCCTGGAAAGACGGAGAAGTCTTACCCCTACTTGATTCACCCCTGCACTACTTCGCTCTCAACTATGTGTTAAAATTACGGCGTGGCTATTCCCTACCTTGGCTAGAGTATGGGGGCAAAGAAGGTATGCCAGCACATGAGGTAATGGTATTGGACAAGTTCACTCTAGATCTACGTGGTGAAAAACTACACTCTTTGGATGTATACGGGAGAAAATCACGTCTCCTATATCTATATGGTGGAAGACCTCAGACATCATTAAGTATGGGTTGCTGAGTTGTGTCTGACTCAGGGACACCTCCTACATCATTTATGTCTTTATTGCTATCCCAACCGGTTCTGTCGTTGAAGTAGAAAAAAAAAATCTAAACTATTGATAGTTTCCGGAGCAAGATTATTGTTAATATCCTAGTCATCATAAAAGTTTTGGTCGTTGACAATTTTCACATGGTCGTCCTTGACGTCATTATTGGAACATAATTGGGAAAATAGAGGTACCCATGTCTGAGGAAGAACTACGGCCGACCGAGGAGAAGGGTGCAACATTGTCACAAAGAAATTCGTGGTTTACTTTGGATGTCATGGAGTTGGGTTTGCCATTCTAAAATTTTTCACTTTGTTGTTCTTTTCCGTCGTGGATTTTAAGCCTAAGGGTTAAATCTGTGGAGTGAAATTCTATCTGGCTGTGGATTAATTATTTGAAGTTTAGTCCCGGGTTGATATTATTGTTAGCCATGGGATTAATTGCATTAAAGGATTTGATAATTAAAATACATATATTTGATGGTAACTTGGGATAGTCACATTGACGGCTGCAATATGATTAAGAAGAAATTGATCCTAAGGCATATTTGATTAAGAACACACGGCAATGAGTTAAAAAAATAATAATAATAATAAATAAATAAAGAGTTTGGAGACTTATTTTGAAGTCAGGTAGGTGACTTGGGAATAGTCCTAATGGTACTGCAATACTTTGTTGTGGATAAATAGTAATAGTACAGCTGTTCCCTAGCCGTGGAATTGTCGTACTACTGACGCAATCCAAAATCCTAAAATTATGGGATATTCAAGTAAGGAGTTCTACAGTACTAGGGAGTTTCACAGCAATAAGGAGTTCCACAGCAGTAGGGAGTTCCACAGTAGTAGGGAGTTCTACAGCCGTAAGGAACTCCACAGCAGCAGGGAGTTCTACAGCTGTAAGGAACTCCACAGCAGTAGGGAGTTCCACAGTAGTAAGGAATTCCGCAGCAGTAGGGAGTTCCATAGCAGTAAGGAACTCCGCAGCAATAGGATTCAAATTCGCTTAAACCTATTTGGAAACACTTTGTCAAATAATTAATGGGTTATTATACATGCTCTTTGGAAAATCAAACCTCTCATCCAAAAAGTACCCAACATATTTCAAAATTTCAACTTCATCATTGTTCATAATTTTAATGAAGTAATTTTGTTACAAACTCGTTAGCTAAATTAGGTAGTTCAAATTATTGTTGTAGTTATCTGTCAATTTAATTTATTTCAGTTCCAAGTTCTATCGACCAAAGAGTTCATTTTTACCCCGATATTTATTCTTAAGAAAAGTACTTTTAACAATACTTTAATACTTTGTAAATAAAATTACTATATATGAATTCAAAAGTTTAAGAACTAAAATAAATGTAAATAAAAACGTTCAAAAACTCCAATACAATTAATCAAATTACAGTGTCATATATTACCAACAACTTTTAGATTCTTTTTATTTTTTTCTATTTTGACCTTTGGGTTCTTCTATTCATTTTAAATGCATTCCAAATTTGAAAAGATGATTGATGATATGGATTAATTTTATAAAAAGTTTATACGTTTTAATAATAAAAATAAAGTCTTGAGATTTGAGGTGAAAATATATAAATTGAACTAATATTGACATCAATAAATTGATTTGCATCATAGACAAACCAAACAATTGATTTAGAAGTTTTAAAAAATTTTACAAACAAAATTCGAAAGGTATAAAAATTCTTTTTTGTAGGATCGTTGGATCGGATAGGATTGTAATATTTTAAAATTCCACCGATTGATTCTATGATCTTACTTGATCCTACCTAATTTTAGATTATATGTGGGATACGAGTCCTTTAGGTCACCTAGGATCATAGGATTGTAAAATCCAAAAATTCAAGGTAAAGATTTTAATATCCGTGTGTGTAAGTATTCAAAATATATGCTATTATATTATACAAGTTTTTAAAATATAATAGTATTGATGATGCCAAAATATTATACCCAATGACAATATTACACGTGTCTCCGAGCCCGGGTCTACTATAGTGTATTTTAGTAATTATACCCATATGGCTCAAATAGGCCCGAATGGATCAGATATTATATATTCGACCCACGGATCGATCCAATCCATTGATTTCGGGTATAAATATCAAAGTGACAGGTTAGATTCAAAAAGTTTACTTTCCTAATTATAAAAGCTCTGATTTGTTATTGAATTTTACTCTCTGGTCTAAGTACTGACTTGAGCGTCGGAGCCTACCCCGGGGGACAAAGCCCTGCCCTTTTTATTTCAGGTGATCCGGACATGACTATTACGCACGGTGTCCAACTTTCACTTTAGACGATAATGCACACGGACTAACCTAGCCCAAAATTTTTGAATCAACAAGTATGATACCATAAAAGGACTATAAAATTTTCGTATATTTAAACAAAACAAACATAAGTATATTTGCTACATATCAAGTCCAGCCTAACAGCCCAATTATTTAATTTGTGTAACTTGCATGATACTATGTTTTACTCAACTTGTTTACAATATAATTTTCATATCTTGTAAAGATTAAGAGTTTCATAGATACATCAACCATAACTTTGTTAATATGATGACTTGTTTTGTGGCAAATTTCTACGTGTACCCAGGTTTATGCTCATACATGAGCCCACATTAGGATCTATAATAGGGTTCACATATAAGGGTGGAGCTACCCTTATGTGCCCACACTGGCCGAATGAAAACATCAATTTAATTATAGAATTTTTAAACATAATTATTTTTTATCTCATTAACGCCCTCACTAAGTTAAGAAAAATATTCGTTTTAGGTGTTTTATTTTATGAAAATTTTGATTTCTCCCACTAATTTGTAGAAAACAATATCTGAACCTCTAACTAATTTGATAAAAATATGAAAACAAACAAGTAACAACATAATCCTAACACTTGAATGACAGTTACAAAGTATAAGCTCGTTGCTCCAATGAATTATAATCCCATAGGAGAACTTTTGTAAAAATAAAAAAATAAAAATTCGTATTTCATTCAATTGTTAGGCGAACAATTAAAGACTGTGTATTGACCTGTTACATTATTTGTTAAACACATATTTTTACTTGTTAATTTTTTCTCAATATTGAACATTTTCTATCAGTTATGATTTACACAATGAAAAATAAGGAGGTGTTTGGTTAGTATTAGGGAATCAGAATTGGAATGGAATCATAAACCTTATTATCGTTATGGATTTATGTCATTTCTCCTTGTTCGGTTTGAATAAGAAATAGGTTTCATTATATTGATAAGTTAATCAATTTGAAATCTAAATCACAAATAAGGAATGAAATTGGATATTTTCTAACACTTTCATTCCCATAGAATGATTCTCATAGTAATTAACCAAACAATATCTATGGATATCATTAACCTTGATTCTCATTCTTTTCCAGCATATCTATAAACCGAACACCTCCTAAATTTAAATATTTGATAGCGATAATAATGGAAAATTAAAAGATGACGGACACCAAAAACCTTCAAGCTTTACATATAGTGTTGATATTGTGCTGTGATCATTAAATTTTAACAACTGATATTTTTGAGTAAAAGAATGCATTAAATAAAAATGAGCTTATATATTAAAGAATGATACCTAGTTAATATTTTTATTTATCAAAACTAGTACATATTTTATTGTTTCGTCTTTATTATGACTCTTTTAAGTTTCTATCTCTCTTTTGATCTTTCACATGAATTTGAAGATTGGAACAAAATAATATTTAATTCATAGATCAATTATTATACTATTTAGACGTACATCCTCCGTCCTATTTTATTTGTTTTCCATTCTATTTTAGTTTGCCCCAAATTATTTAAGACTCCTTAAAAAGATAAATAAATAAATGTCAATTTACCTAATTTACCCTTCATGCAAGTTCCTAAAAACGAGCATTAATGTCATGTTTCAACATTAATTACTCTCGTAAACAATTTAAAATTTTGGGCAACCAAAAATCAACTAACAAATTTTGAATTTTAATTAAGGGACAATAATGAAAAAATAATTCTAATAATTTGTGTTTCAAATATCAATTATTATTAAATTGTGTGCAAAATTGACCATGTCAAATAAAATGAGATGGAGGAAGTACTTGTTATACATTGATTGTTCATTAGTGCTTGTTGAAAAGTGAATTCTTTGATTAATAATTTAATATAGTCTAATTTAAGATAGTAAATAATAGTTTTAATATAAAATTATTAAATATTATTTTAAATACTATGTGCAAATTTCAATAAATATTAAGATATGTTTTAAGTAGTTATTAGGATGAGGTTGGTATTAATAATTGTTTAATCTATTAAACAATTAAAATTTGAGATTTTAATTTAAATAATTCGCAAGTCATGTTAATTTGTCAATTACGCTATACGTTTTTATTGAAAGTAAACAGGTTAAATAGGTTAAACACGAATACGACATAATAATAAATGAGTCAAATACAAACACAGTACGATAATAAACGAATCTAACATGACACAACAGGATTAAGACACGACATGACCCATTGCCACTTGATTTTCTCAATAATGATGGCTGATTAAATTATCTACAAAATTATATCGTGGATATATTTTAGGGTTAATGGCATTTTACAACCCTTAACTATGTATGTTTAGTATTTTATAAGAGACCAAACTATTAATTTTTGCAATTCTTTCTACAATAAACCTCAACTTTTAGCACTTTATTGCAATCAGCTTACCCCAGTCAATCTGAAGCAACAAATGATAAATATAACCTTTCAATATTTTGTGCACTTTCTAAAATACTCACATATGGTGGGATTTAACTTGTGTAAAAGGGTCTTTTCACTAATAAAATATTGATCAAATCAGACAATTTTCACTTGAGTAAAGGTGATTGTACTAAAACAACAAAGTGTAGCACAAATGGTAAGACTATACTTTCCCTGTCATGGGCTTGAATCACCAAGGAGGTAGGTAGAGATCCAGTGTAGATCCTCTTTTAAAAATAAAGTGATTGTATTACAAATTCTATATCTAGTGGATGTTTATCCATGTATTTGAATTTGATGAAAAGTTGTAGTGGAAGTTTATCTACATCCAAATATTTGATAAGTATATATGTTCGGTAGAATATTAATTAGGGTTTCGCAAACAATGAACAAGTAATAAAAACCTTAATTATCCTAATCAACTCTCACACACTTGCAAGTATACGAGGTGAGTTTGTATTTATGATGAGTAAGAATCGTTCCCACAACAACTATTGGAACAATTACTAGGTTCACTAGTCTATTTACTAGTTAGACGAAATAATCAAGGGTTTTTGACAAAATTTAACTAAATTTATTCATAAGAAATTGAAATAAAGACAATAACATAAAATACTAACCCTATGGAAAGCAGTTGATTATAATTAATGAAAACCATACTTTAATCTACCCTACTTATAAGAATTTAATCAAAACCAAGTATTTAAATTAATCTATTCTATGAAAGCGATCAAAAGTAAGAATTTAAAAGCAATAAAACAAGAACGATAATTAAAGAACAAGAAAGAAATAAGAACAAACTGCTTAAATTGCATAAAAATAAATCAAACTCAGTAATTGCAAAAACAACAAATGTTGATGATCGTCAAATCTTGAATCCTTGACAAAAGAATGAAATTCTAACTCGAACAATTGAGAAAATCAACTCTACGGCTAAATTATCGTTCTAACTATTGAAAATCTAAAAACTAATTATGATTGATGATTATTGATTATTTCCTCTCCTTCTCTTGGTGTATTTATAGATATTTTCAAGATTTTGGGGTTCCGGGATGAGAAGTATTCGATTTCCCATACAACCGGACCCACGGGAGAATGTTTCTTGCAAAATAATTCAAGTTTCGTAAGCCACCCATCGATCGGAGCCTGGGCACTACACTTTTGTAGCCCCTATGCGCCAGAGGCAAAACCACACTGGTGTTGGCGCCTTGGCGCCACTGGCAGCATTAATTTCAACTCATCCTCGATTTTGACCATGATGAAAACCGAATTTGAGAACACTCTAAACATAAAAGTTGTAGATCTATATCTGAGTTTGGTAGATTTTCAAAATATCTTGAATCATTTCAATAGAAACTCGGGTAAGAAAGTTATGCTCAATCTACCAAACTGTGTCAGATCACTCATTGCTGGTGCACGAAATTCCAATTTTGCACTTTTCCTCCACTTTTGCGATCAATTTGGACTCTTTCTTCACTCAAACCCTACAAAACTCAAAATATACCATTTTAGTGTATAAGACTCATTTTTTGCTCAAATTACATTAAAACAAAGGTAAACGAGACATAAAATATACACATTTAGAGCTTACTATTAGATACAAGTTACGTTATTTACATGTACTACATGAGGGATAAAATAACAAATTAAATATCTAGTCTTCCATATTTCTTCTCTTTTTCTCTCCAACTCTATAGATTTTTGTTTAAATTTTTATAACACGTTATCAGCACGATACTCTGACTAACTGATGTACACTTGCACAAGGCACGACGAACTGGGATAGAACTTTAAATCACCACAATGAAGATACAACTTTAAATCATCACAAATATGGTATGATTTAAGATATTAAATATTATCTATTGTCATTTTTTTATACTTTCAATGGTGTAATTCCGCTTGTGTTGAGGTTTTCTTAGCATAGCCAATCCCAAACCCAGGTAAAGGAGGAGGGTTGTGTTAGGTTGACATCCAGCATAAAACTTTGTCAATCTTATGAGATGATTCCACTGCAATATTTCACTAATGCTAGGGCATTCCCCGTAAGCGACGCATCGCATTGCCTGAATGCGGTGAATAGTGGGCAAGCTCTGCTACATCTCCATGGGGGTCTGGGTGTAGTGAAAAATATGCAAAGGTCCTCACAAAATAAGGGGAGGGTTACGGAGAAGAAAAATGTTCTAGACAATAGGATTAGAATAGGAACTTGAAATATTGAAACTCTTACTGGTAAAACAAAGAAGGTGGTGGATACAATGATTAGGAGAAGAATTAATATTTTGTGTTTACAAGAGAGAAAATGGGTAGGAGAAAAGGCTAAACTATTAAGATAAATCAGAATTTAAACTTTGGTATTCAACAGTAAACATGAGGTATTATTGTAGATGGGTCGTTGAAGAACGTAGTAGTGTAGGTGACTAGGAAAAGAGATAGGATTATGTCTTTCAAACTTATTGTAGGATGTGATAATATTAATATCTTTAGTATCTATGCATTGCTTCAAGTAGGCCTAGATGAATCTATTAAGGCTAAGTTTTGGAAGGATTTAGATGACATGATAGGTAGCATCCTCCCAGGTGATCAAATTTTTATAGGAGGTGATCTAAATGGACATGTGGAAAGAGATAATGAGGATTATGAAGAGGTACATGGTGGATATGGTTATTGGAAAAGAAACGAAGAAGGAAAATCAATCTTGGAGTTTGGAATGACATTCGACCTTTGTATTATCAATATTTTTTTTCAAAAAAAGGGAAGAACATAGTTACCTTCAAAGTAGTGCGAGTCACAGATTGACTTTCTCCTAAAATACTTGAGAGATATTTGGATCATGTAGACTAGATTATAAAATCATACTTGGAGAAAGTTTAACGTCACAACATTGGCTTTTGATGGTGGACTTGAGGCTTAAACATCACATTAGGCGAAGGAACCTACCTAGATCACCTGTAATTAAGTGAAGGAATTTAAAGAAGGATAAAGAAGAAATTTTTAGGAAAAAGTTGTTAAGGCAAAGTATTTATACACTTAAAAAGGGAATCTGACACTTTATGCAATGACATGGCAACTAGAGTGAGAACAATGGCTAAGAAGATACTTGAATAGTCAAGAGGTTATGCCTCTATGAATAAGGAATCTTGGTGGTGGGATGAAGGTGTACAAGATACAATCAAAGTTAAGAGAGTTAACTATAAGGCTCTATATAGTTGTAGAAGTGACAAAAATATTGAGAAATATAAACTTGCTAAAAATGAGGCAAAAAGGCTATAAGTGACACGAGGGATAGAGTTTGTGAAGATTTTTACCAAAAATTAGAATCTGAGGAGGGGGGAGTGAGATATTAGTATAAAATTGCTAAAACAAGAGTCCATAGGACGAAAGACTTAACCCAAATCAGTACATCAAGGATAAAAATAATAAGGTGCTAATAAGAGATGAGGAAATTAAAGAAAGGTAGGAAGGATACTTCCATCAACTATTCAATGAAGGCAATGGAGACGATATCATTTTGTGAAGGTTAGATAAGTCTGAGGTGTATAGAAACGTAATGGATTATCGAAGGATTCAGGAATCAGAAATGAAGAAGGCTTTAAAGAAGAAAGGAAAAACAGTTGGCCCGAATGATATTCCAATTGAGGTATGAAAATACTTAGGAAAGAAGGGCATAAGTTGGGCTACCAATCTTTTCAATAAAATATTAAAGAGTAAAGAGATACCTGACTAATGGCAGAAGAGTACTCTTATACCCATATTCAAGAACGAAGATGATATACAACACTGTGCGAATTACAGAGGTATTAAACTAATGAGCCATACGATTAAACTTTGGAAAAAGGTAATAAAAAGAAAGTTAAGAAACTAGATAAGGTGTCAAATAATCAGTTTGGTTTCATACCAGGGAGATCGACTACTGATGTCGTACATCTCTTAAGAAGACTTACCGAGAGATATCATGATAAGAAAAAGGATCTACATATGATTTTTTTTATCTTGAATAGGCATATGATAGAGTCCCTAGAAAAATTATGTGAGAGTTTTAGAAAAAAGAGAACTTAGAGTAGCATGTATAGAATCAATAAAAGAGATGTACAGGGAAGTAGTTACAAGTGTGAGAACACCAGGAGGGTTGACACGAGAATTTCCTATAAGTATAGGTTTACACCAAGATTCAACTCTAAATCCTTATCTATTTGCATTGGTCATATATGAACTTACAAGGCACATATAGGAGGAAATACCATGGTGTATGCTATTTACGGATGACATTATTTTAGTAGATGAAACAAAAGACGAGGTTAATGCTAAACTCAAAGTTTGGAAAGAAACACTTAAGGCAAAAGGATTTATAAATAGTCGTACAGATCAAAAAAAGAATACATAGAATTTAAATTTAGCAAGAGTGAATGTAGGAATAGAATAGGGGTTAGTATCGGAGATCAAGAGATATCCACAAGTAAAAATTTTAAGTATTTAGTGTTAGTTCTTTAGAGTGATGGTGTTATAGATCGAGATGATACACATCGGATACAAGTAGGTTGGACTAAATAGAGAAGGGCACCGGAAATATTATGCGAATGTAAAATTCCTTTACGACTTAAGTGTAAATTTTATAGAATAGAAATTAGGTCAGCGATGTTTTATAGGTCTGAATGTTGGACAGTAAATTATACACATAAGTAAAATATGAGAGTAGTAGAAATGCGATTGTTAAGATAGATTTGTGGGTACACTAAGATTGACAAGATACGCAATAAGCATATTCGTGAGAAGATTGGAGTAGAACCTATTTATAAGAAGATGAGAGAAACACGCTTAAAGTGGTTAGGTCATGTGTTAAGACGTCCAATAGAAGCGCCTATCACAGGTGAGTAGATTTTAGAGAGTAATCAACATAAGAGGAGCAGGGAAAGATTGAAAAAGACTTGGTGAGTAACTTGTAAGAAAGATAGAGCCCATCAAGGAATTGAGGAGCATATGGCCCATGACAGAGCACAATGACATAGTAGGATTCATGATACCGACCAAACTTATTGGGATTAAGCCTTTGTTTGTTTGTTTGTCTACTTTCAATGGTGTCATCATAATACTATTGAAATTTATTTTGATTATTGTTTGAATCATATCAGATATTACGAGAATCGAATTTATACCCTTAATATAATGTGTAAGAACTATCTATTTTGAATTTTAGATGTTAAAAATACGCAAACTCCCATCGTGTCCTAGATCACATTCCGTGAATCGAAAAGGGAAGCCTACTCATCTATCAGTTCCTCTCGGAGATCGATACGGTATTTTTTTGATCTGTGGATCCTAAAGACACAAAATAAGATAATGAATTTAATCAAAACAAGACAAAATCAATGAGGATTTTCCTTCCTCGTTATATCCTAAAGGATTAAAAAGTGATATTTCACTGTAAAAGATCATGTAGATATATGAGAAAAAGTAATTATCTTATTTAAAGGATCCAGTGGATCTACAGAAATTTATAAAGATCATTAATGAATATATATTATAGAAAATATTCTCAACTTTTCTTGCTGAAAGTATGCTCCTGCAGCAACAATACTCTAAAAGGGTTTTAAAAAACAACCCAAATTAATTTCACTTCATATTGTGGTTGAGTTAAATAATGAATCATGAAACTCGTCCCATTATATCTATTTCATTCCCTGAAATGAATGCAACCATGCATGAATATGCCCCATTCTCTTAAGTGAATGCGATCATGTCTATATCTGTCTCTTATATTTTGAAATGAATGTACTCATATATCATAATTCTAAAAATAATTATGCTTATGATCCCCCTTGACTATACTATAGTAATTACGCATACCATCAGAAGTGGATTAATTCTAAGGAAAAAAATGGAAGAAAAATAGTGGCCAAAACAATCTTACCAAAAAATATTGAAAAAATGCGTGTTATCATTGCAACATGAAAATCCATTGGTCATGTATTCGAACTCCCAAGTTATAGAAGCAAATTTTATCTGTAATGATTTTAATCGTGGTCATAGTATTGATGATTTCTTTCTTGAAGGAAGTATTGCCAGTTTGATTGATGATAAAAACATCTAAAAAAAGAAAATATTGTGATATTTTATTTCACATATCTTTATTTATAAAAGTATGTATGTCTTATTCTTTTGTATTAATTTGTTATCTTATATTATTATATTTATCTTGTTTAACAAGAAATATATGTATATACATTTCTATGTATCGGAGATATTAGGATATATGTTTCGTTGTAGTACAACAACACATATGATACTCTAAAAAATACATGAAATATTTTCTCATTTAATAAGAAGTAATGCCAATGTTAATACAATATCAGGTAGTACTAAATTAGATGATAGTACAGGAAGAGCAACCATATTATTAATCTAAAAGTCTCAAAGAATTCTATTAAATTTCAAGTATATCTATCAAAATGGATATCATATTGAGACGGTAAATGAAAAAAATATTGAGTATCTTTATATCACAAAAATAATATCAGTAAAGAAATGTAGTTTAAAAAAGTTGCTTACTTTTCTTTAGTTTGCACTATACAATTAAAATATATGTTAATGTAAACTAGAAGTTTACTAATTCAAATATTTTTGTCGATTGACACGACCGGTTAGACCATCTCTGGTCAATTTTGATTGTGTGGTATATATTTCAATTTCTCTACTACACACAAAGATGGGTCCTTAAACAAAAAGTTGGGAATATATGTTGGATATGAGTTTTCTTCTATAGAAAATATATTGAAATATTAATAGGGGACATATTTGTGGCAAGATTTTTTTATTGTAATTAAAATATTTTCCTAGCATTAAGGTGAAAAGATAAGCAAGTGGAAAGGAAAAAAATGAATAAAATGAATCTATATCACATTTGAATCCTCATAAAAAGTAATGTGAACTAGAAGTTCAAAAGATAACTCATTATAAATCAACCTCCATATTCATTTATTGACCTAAAATGAGTTATGAAATTCCATATACCACCTTAAATGCTCCAATTTGAATTGGTGTCCGAATAGGATATCCTATCAGTACAGATGATAGTTAGCTATGCATAAGGCATGGTAATTGACTGATTGGTTTCAAACATAAAAATGGTTTTAAAAGAAAAGGAGCTAATTTTCAAGATGGTCATATAATAGAGGCATGTGCTCCTAAAAAGTCTCTAAACTTCTTAATCATACAAATTTAAAAACTTTAGATCAGGTGTTTCTAAATCTAATCTTATGAATAGATCTCGAAAAGTTATGTATCTAATCATAAATGGAATCGAAAGGATATTATTGTTGACAATATTATTATATATAATATCAGCTGATATTTTAAATGAAAAACTAGAGTCTTGAATGTAAATTTGTCAAAGAATGTCGATCATGAAAAATGACTGGCCAAATTGGAAAGACATAATAAAAGTATAATTAAATTTACATTGAAATCATGAAGTTTTTAGACTTGTAATCCAACCTCCTAAAGGTGTAAAATCGGTAGGGTACAATGGGTGTTTATGTGACAACAAAATGAGAAAAATAAAATTGTGTAATATAAAACATGCCTTGTAAAACAAGGATTTTTGTGAAGACCCAACATTCATTATGAAGAGACATATTTTCCTGTGGTGGATGCAACCACTTTTAGATACCTTATTAGCCTAGTAGTTCACGAAAAATGTGAAATGCATTTAATGGATGTTGAGCCAACTGTATGGCTCTCCTGATATCAATATTATATGAAAATACCTGAAGTATTTGACAAGTATGAATCTTGTAAAGTTTTCCAGGAACATTGTAAAATTAATATTATGAAAATCCTTGTATATATTAAAATAATTTGGGCATATGTGCTTTAGTCGTCGCAATGATTCTCTTTTGAATAAGGGCCTATAAAAATGATATAATTTACCCATTTATTTATATAAAAAAAGGATCAAAGTTTGTGATAATTAGTGTATATATTGTTAATATAAATATTATTAGAACTCCTAAAGAGGTTCAAATAAAATAATTTTTTTAAAGAAAGCATTAGAGGTGAAAGATTTATATGTCTATAGATTGAGTACTTATCTAATGGAATTTTTGTTCATCAATCAACTTATAGAAAAAGTATTAAAGTGATTCTATATGTATACAGTTCATCCATTGAGAACCCTAATGATTGTAAGATCACTTGACATGAAAAAGGACCCTTTCTGTCCTCGAGAGAATGATGAATTTCTTGGTCCTAAAATACCATATCTTAGTGTTATAAGAAAACTAATATATCTGCTAATAATATACAATGGCCTAATATAACATTTGTTATCAGTTTGTTAGCAAAATTTAGTGTTTCTCTGACATGAAAATATTGGAATGACTGCAAACATAGACTTTGATATCTCCGAGGAAATTCTCTATTGATATGAGTCTATTTTACTAAAATGAATTTAGATAATAATTACCTATGCAGATGTTGAATATTTATCTGATCCATATAAAGCTCGATTTCAAAATAGTTATTTATTTATATGTGCAAAAATTGTCATATCATGCCACTCAACAAAACAAACCTTTGCCACTACTTCGAATTATGGAAAATTAATTGCAATACATGAGACAAATAAATAATGTATGGCTAAGGTCATTAACCTAATATATCTAGAAAATATGTTTTTTACCATTAGAAGAGAAGCTGTCAACAATAGGATATGAAGACAATACAACATGCATAGCCCAGTTGAAGGGAGGTTATGTCAAAAGCTAAAGAACGAATCATATTTTCCCAAAAATTTCTACACTCATGATCTTCAGAAGCTATCCAACAAATTTGCTCATGTAATAATCGAAATGATTTATTTGTAAAGGTGATACTAACACCGACACTTCAGAAATAGTTTACAATACTGAAATGCATCATCTATCAAAGATCCATAAGGGGAAGTAATGGTACACGCTATACTCTTCTTCCCTTGATCATGGTTTTGTCCCAATAGATTTTTTGAGTCAGATTTTTAATGAGGCAGTATGCAAACGTGTATTACAAATATTGTATACTCTTTTTCCTTCACTAGGTTTTTGTCCTACTGGGTTTTTTGTAGTAAGGTTTTAACGAGGCATATTGTTTTAATTGATAAATATCCAAGGAGGAATGTTACAAATTCTATATCTAGTAGATGTTTATCCATGTATTTGAATTTGATGAATTGTAGTGGAAGTTTACCCACATCCAATTATATGATAAGTATAGATGCAAGTTACGTTAGTTATATCACGTAACTTATAGGGTCATTGTACTCTTTTAAATGTATGTATTACATGAACAATAAAATAACAGACTGAATATCTAGTTTTTTGTGTTTATTCTCTTTTTCTCTCTAACACCATATATTTTTGTTTAAGTTTTTATAAAAAATTGCACTAAAGTGGTACATAAAAATTAGAAGTTTGAGGCAGCAAATTGTAAAAATTAATAGTTTGGGGTGTAAAGACTAAACTAGCATAGTCGAGGGTTTCATAATGGCATCAACTACATATCAAGTATAGCCTAACTACCCAATTATTTAATTTGTGTAACTTGCATAATTTGTTTTACTCAACTTATTTATGTTATAATATTTTGTGGACATGTGTAGTGTAGAACTTTTGATAAATTAAGAGTTGAAAACAATTTTGGGCTTATGTTTCTTTTTCTTCTTTAGGATTTCTACGTTGACTTGAGTCTAATGATAGTTAAACCTTGATGCAAGGAATACGGGATTGGTTTATAGTATAATAATTCTTTTTTTTCATCTAAAAATATATTATATCATAGAACAAGGATATAATTTCCTATATAAAATACACTAATTTATTTAGAGCAAGATGATACTTATGAACATAACAAAGGTTACAAGAAACAAAAATAATAATGTATTTCAAAAGTTAGAATTTGCACTATGCCTTGTTCTATGACTTTTAGTTGAAGCATTATATTCTTACTTTAAGAATAATGTAGCAAAAATTGTGCAAAAGTGAGATCTGGCTAGGAGATAAAAAATTCAACAACAGTTCTTATCACATCAGATTTGTTATATAATTCTACAGAGAGTTTTTATTTTTATTTGCAACTATCTAAAACTTAAGAGTTTCATAGATACATCACCATAACTTTTAGCTATAATGACTTTCTCCATTTAGAAATGGTTTAATCTATTCTATATTGTTAATGTAGATATTTTTTTTTATACCAATAGGCATACATAATTGTTACAAAATTATTATTTGAATTTTAAATATTAATTTTGTACATGTGTTATGCAACTAGATTTGCAAGTGTAAAATTTTTCATATGTTGACACAAACTATCACATGAAACTAGTTTTATTCCTCATGCTTTACCCAAGAAAGATATAATTTTTGTACATATTTTTTGTTTATAATAAAAATCGAAGATGGAAAAAAGGCTGAAAACATGATACTTCGACGTTTGAAAAAGAAAGAGCATGAACATTCAACGAAAATGGCTCTTTTGCAATCTTGATGGTGTACACGAAATATGAATAGGAGAAAACACTCTAATTTTTTTAAATCTCAAAATTGTTAAACATAGAAAAAAAAAACACTACTAATTTATGGCATACACCCAATGATGCAACCAATACTTAATTGAATATCAAGATTGCTAAAGTAACAACTTATATTGGCATACAAATACTGAAATTTTATTCTACATTGAAAGGACTCAAAAGTAAAAAAGAAAAGAAAAAAAAGACACATAAAATAATTATGGAAAGATGAACTAAATAAATTTTTAGAATGGAGAAGTAGTAGCATCAACTGTGATTTTAGAACTATATATAACTCTTACGGAAGAGTTTTTATTCTAATGGATGAGTGTCTACAAATTAGGAGCTGGGATTACCTAAAGTATAGGAATGAGAGGTAAACATTGAAAAGTGTCCGTGAGATCATAGATTGTGAGGTTCCTTATTTTCCTTTAGAATGCTTTAAAATTTAGTGATAGAGTTATAGGGAAAAAAATACTTACATGAATAAGATATCAGATATTGAGATATGAGAGTATATGGTGAGCTATTAACATACGGAAGAAGTCGTAAAATATAGAAGAAATTTTATAGTCTTCGAGGATAGTATTTTACGTGATAAAATAGATATTTGAAATCTATTTCAAAACAAAAAAGGTCTAAAATAAGGATAAGCAAAGTTAGCCTTGATGGGGAAGATAAAATTAATATTATGGATAAATTGAAGTTTAAACTTTTTAAATAGATTATAAATATTTTGAATCATTAGCCAAAAATCTTAAAGATATGAATGAAGAGAATTATTAAATTGTACATGTGGCAAAAAAAAGGGAATCGTCCAAATCAACAAGAATTAAGCACATGGCAAATGTAGGACCTACCTACGTTAGTGATTATCAAAATTGAGATATGCACGTTGTTTATATATACTAGAACGAGTAAACAACATGTATGTATTTGAGTAATAAAATAAGATAATGTTTGTGAGATCATGATGATGGCATGTAATATTTAATAATAAAACAAAAATGAATAAATTTAAGTCACAATATTTGTAATAGTTGTAGATATTATGAATTTTTTACACTATTTAGTTTTTATTTATATAGATAATATAAGTAATTGTTGATTTCATGATATCTACAGTTGCTGACATTGACTTTTTTTTACACTATTTTATTATTTATATAAATAATGTAACTAAAAGTTGCGCATTATTTCTCATTTCACCTATTCATTTGTATTAAATAGAATGAGTTTTTCTTATTATTTTATTGAATTCCGATCAAAATACTTGAATTGAATGATTAATTAACAAAAAAGTTGGCAAGCATTTCAATTGATTAATAAGTTTGTTATGTCTAATAATTAGTATAATCAGCTAATCATACTGAATGATTTGGACCTAAATTTAAGTTTTGTAATTATTTTTTATAAAATATATACAGTTTTTTTTATGACTTATTTTAACGAATTGTAGTGTTTTATAAAAAGTGACTATTAAGCTTAAAAGCATATGGATATTTTTAAGTGAATAAAGACATTAATTATATTGATAATTTCAAGTTAAGTTGAAATTATCAATACTTTCTTTTTTTATACAAAACTTTAATATTAACAAAAAACATTTTATCTTATTTTATAATAGTATTAAGGTTAGTTAGAAACCCATAGTTAGAAGGTTTTCTAGTGGGATGGTTCGAAGAATAATGATATAGTTATTTGTATGGCTTTTTTTACTTACATAAAACATTTTGTTCCGTCAATTGAAAAAATAGCATCGAATCAAATTTTGAAAAATTCGGTACACTATAAAATACAAACAAATATAGATATTAATCTTACGCGATAGGAGTCACACAAATTTTTATTCTTTTCCTTCTAATATATTAGTTATATCTCTATGTTAACAAACAAAAGATAATACAACCTATGGTGACATCAATAATAGGACATATTATTAAAATTAGGAGTTTTTAATGTATTACAAAAGTTGCAAGAAGATTCAAAGAAGAAATTGATCTTACAACAGTTTTATCTTTTTGTAATATAATAAATTCTTGTTCTTTTTTATGAATATTAATTAAATGTAATTATGTTGCAAAATGATATCATTTAGACATAGTAAGACTATATATCTTACTACTTTTATAAGATATAAGTAATAGTTGGGTATCATGATATCAACAGTTACACTGTTTTATTTTTGTATCTAAATAATATAACTAAAAGTTGAATATTATTTCTCTTTTCATGCATTCATTTGTATTAAGTAGAAATGAGTTTTTCTTATCATTTTGTTGAATCTTGATCAAAATGCTTGAATTGGATGATTAATTAAAAAAAGTAATTATACAGTTGATTAATAAGTATTTGTTACTTCTAATAATTAGTATAATTATATAAAAATACTAAATGATGTAGACCTAAATATAGGTTTTGTAATTTTTTTTTATAAAATGTATAATTTTTTTATATCTATAGCTGTCTCTTTACACATGTGAATTAAAGCACTTTACAAAAATGATTATTGAACTTAAAAGCATATTGAAATTTTTATAAACTAAATTGTTATTATCATACTTTTTCTTATTTTTTGAACAACTTTGACATATATCAATTAATAGTTTACATTTTAAAAAAATAGCATTAGGGTTAATTGTAAACTCATACCTAAAAGAAAAATCACAACCAGAAGATTTGCTAGTGGTACTGGTTCTAACAATAATGATATAATTACTTTTTATGGATATTTTTTGGTTACATTAAACAATTTTTTCCGTCAATTAAAAAATAGCATCGAATCAAAATTTGAAAATCTTGGTGCACTAAAAAATACAACAAATATAAATATTGATCTTACACTATAAAAAGTCACACTAATTTTTATTCTTTTTCCTTCTAGTAATATTATTTATATCTTTAAGTCATTAAACAAAATGTAATACAATCAATGGTGACGTCCATAATAATACCTACTATTAAAACTATTTTTTATCATGTATTATGATACATAATACATGAGGAATAATGTCTATTGACATTAAGTAATTAATTATCACTACATATAAAATTGCAAGAAAATACAAAGAATAAATTGATCTAACAACCTCTTCATCTCTTGTGACATAATAAATTATTGTTTTTTTTTTTTGATAAATATTAACATAATGTAAAGACATAGTGGGCTAAATATCATCCTACTTTTATGAAAGTTATTATTTAAGTATATAAATTCAAAATTAATTTATTAACCATGATATACAAATAAAAGTTTTGCACAATTAATAAATATTTACTTTTTTAAATTATAGTTAATAATTGATACTTATATGGTGATTTATAAAACATGTTTAATTTTATAACACTTTTGGAAAAATATTTAGTTATAAGAGGTATGTGTAATTGAAGATTTAAAAAAAATAAGGGTAGCTCTATTTGAATTTCATTGTTAATTAATTAAGTAGTTCATTTTTTCTAGTTTTATTATTTACCATGTAAATTATATTTTTCCTAATAAAAAAATATTTGAAGATAAAGTTAAAATTCTAAATATTTCAAATTATACTTAGTTTTTTTACTAAGTTACTAATGGTAAAAAAAAAACTAATAGATGGTGCCACTTGTCATCATATAGTAGCTTCTCAGTAAGCACCCCTTTTGCTATACTATATATATATATATACATATATATACACACACACATAAATACTATCTTAAAACACGTGCTAGATTTGGGAAGATGAATATATTTAATATTTATATTAAAATAATGTTAGTCTCTTAATGATGTTATGTGAAACTTTTAATAATTAAATCAAATAAATGACAAAAACTATTTTTTTCATTTATTTTTCTTTTTTTAAAACCTCAGACGTAATAAATGACAAAAAATTAATTATATTATAATAAGAGATAACTGAGAGGCATCATTGTTTTGTATCGACTTGAATTCATTATATATTTTATCCAACACAAAATTATTAAAATGCAATTAACTATGTTTATTATTATTTAATGAACTATTTGTGATATTTGCACGATAACAATGATAGTATCCCTAGTTTGGTTATATGTTTTATTTCAAAACAAATCATATATGACATATTAAGTATAATGGAACAATTAAGAAGTATTTTGTCTAAATTTCTAATTAGTGTTTGTTTTTAATCAAATACTATTTGGTAGTTATCAGGATAAAGAGTTATCTAGTTTGTAAAATTAAAAGGAACCGTAGTTTAATTAATTAGTGATCCATAGATAAAATTAAATATATGATAATAGGTTGTATCTTTTAAGGAAACTTTCACCAATCTAGGATTTTGCTATACTATATAGTATAAATATAAATAGATATAAATAAAAACGTATAATAAAATGTTTAAAAAATTGAAAAATATGTTGTTATCTAAAGTGTTTTAAAAATATTTTTTAAAATTTTGATTTAATAAGATAAGAGAAGAATTGGTTCCATGAACACATCATATCATGTCAAAAAAAATTAAAAGAAAAATATTAATATAAGAATAAATTTCGATATTTCTTTCTAAATTCATAATACCGTCTAGCAAATTAGCACGACTCATGCACCTTGTAAGCAAAATATTTTTTTCAATTATGAAACTTCTGTTCTAACTTAGTAGAGTTTCACTACAAAAATAACTACATTAATGACTAGTAAATGAAATTACTATCAGCCTACTTTCTAAATTTCACAAAAGTAGGAAGAATTTTAGCCTACTCTATCTAAATAATATCATTCTTGCAACTTAATTACATTCAGTTAATATTTATAAAAATAATTTACTAAATCACAAAAAGATAACAAACTTTTTTGATCAATTTCTTTTCTTTTCTTTTTTTCATCATCTTGCGAATTCATATTTATTGGTAATTAACTATTAAATGTCAACAAATATTATTTTTAAGTGATTATGTAATTGTATTACTTGTAAAAATAATTTTAATATTATGAATTATTATATCCTATCTACTTTTTGGCATCATGCTTATATGTATGCATTTTATGATTATAGAGACCTAAAATCAATTGTTAGAAACATTAATTTTTTTCTTTTACATGTACAAAATATCTATCACTTTTTTATTATATTTCATATAATTATGACATTTTATCTATATAATTTTAATAAAATCAAATACTTATTCACATTTAAAATTTTATTTTTTAAAGTTTGCTGATAGTCTTCTAAAAACTAAATTTATTTATAGAACACAAAATCATATTACATTTAAAAGTAACTTTAATAAAATATATTCTCCAGTTCAATTATGCTTTAAATTGCTAGAAGAGTTATTTTTTCCTTTTCCAATATAGAAAAAAAAAAAAAAAAAAAAACTCCAACCTTACAATTATGTGATTTTCACAAATTATTTTTAGAAACTACATAATTTTAAAAGGAGTATACAAATAATATAATTCTAGCACTAGTTGAATACTAATTATAGTAGATAAAATTGATTTTGTACCATACATCAAACCTATCAAAATGCTATTGTTTTTAGAAGTATAAGAAAAAAATTGTCGCAAGCAATAATCATTTTAATTTTTTTTTCTGTCTATCATTATAACAAACTAAAGATTTTGATATCTTCATTTTTTGACCATTTATATATATACGCTGTTAAGTTCATTTATTTCCAAATATGTATAAGAGAAACATGGTAGATTCAAACTTTTAAATATAATAACACATAGTATGTCGTTATTATTGTACACATGTCTGATACAATTTTCAAAAGATAATAATTTTAACATAAATTTTCAATAATTATTTATTGCTAGGAAAGAAGCATAAAGATTTAAGTATAAATTTAATAATCATATCATGTTCCAACTTTTGGTTTCTGGTTTTGTGAAATTTTTTAATATTATTACTTATTTTTATTTAATTTAATTGCTAAAAGTTTTATGCCAACATTATTGATTTACTAAAATCATTTTATTACAAAAATTACATATATATATATATATATATATATAAGTATATGCATAATCTTAATAAGAATAATATATATGTATATAAGTATTTTTATCTTCCTGTGCATAACACAATTTTTCAAACTAAAAATTAATCATTAAAAAGTTAAAATTTAATATTCATCCTCATTTGCATACTAAAAAATTACTATAATAAAGCACATAACTAACTCGATACTTCAAATATTCATAAGTTTTAATTTATCCTTATATTATCATGTAATACTTAAATAGGAAAAATTGATTGATACACATTAATTAAGAATTCTATCATTATAATTACCAAATAATCATTAATTAGGATATATATATATATCAAGTATCTTTGATTATGACAAAAAAAAAACACTAATTAAAAATTATGACAAATACTTCTAAAGTGTTGTTTTTATTGATGATATATATCGATAAAATCAAGCTAATTCATACTAAACAAATAATACTTATAAATATTAAGTTTGATTTGACCATTTACAAGTAAAAAAAAATTATGTTCATTCACAATCAACAAAATGAGTTATATCCTCCGTTTTTTTATGGAACACAATATAGTTGTAGAGTCTTTAGAACAATCACATATCTAAGTCATAGTAATATCATTATATATAAAAAAGAAAGCCATATTAATTTCATTACTATAGTCTACATATCTAATTTATTTTTCAACTAATAATTAAGTTATATAGCTACTTTTCAATCACTTTTATATGACAGAAATATAAACATTTCAAATACATACTTATTAATTATATTTATAACTATTTTTCTCTCATTTTTTTTTATAATTAGTAAAATTTAAAGATATTATTTCTCACTTTTGTTTGTATTTATATTGATTAATTATTAAAAGTTCTATGCAACCATCATTAATTTAATATTATTTTAAAAATTAAATATAGATATTCGTACTCCCGTGCATAGCATGGAATATTTATCTAGTTTTGTTCTATATCGTAGAGTACATGTATAAATATTAATCATAAACTAAATCTTTTCTTTTTCTATCTACGAAAATGAAATTATCACAAAAATATAAAATTCCTATATAACAATTTCAAAGTTAGATTACTCTAATAGTTCTTGTACTTTTACCAATGTTTCTATTTAATCTGTCAACTTTTAAAAGTATCTATCAAATCCCTAACTTTTATATTTGGTTCTAAATGATCTCTCAAAAGGTAATTTTTACTTTTCCATCCAATGGATTAAATGCTTTAATGCCTATTCCCCTCCTCCCCCTCTCCCAACTCTATAATGTAAGGCATGCATAGAGATCTTTTTAATAGTTTTGATTAAACATTAAATAATTAACTAATTTAATTAAAAGAAAATGACTACACTACCTGTCTAACAATTATTATAAGCTAAAAATTATATATATATATAGACACACACGCACACACTAGTTGATATATGGATTCAGGACCTGTGTATAAATTGTATCATATGTAATCATTAATTTTGTAATTAACGGGAATATTTAGTTTTTAGTAGCTATTAGATACAACTACTTAGAACAAAGCTTTTGAGGATTATGTACATGTAGATGAAATTAGGCCTTAAAAAAATTTGATAAAATTTAAGCCAAAGCTCAAGAATCAGTAGTCAAAGATATGTCTTTTAAGTCACCATATGTCATCCACTCAGGTACAAGTGCTAAAAAATGCAATATGGATTGGAGAATGGAGAATAGGTATCTTTGCAAGATGTTATAATTTGTTGTATATACATAATTACTAGCAAAATTGCACATCTTTCTACAAGAGAAATATAACAGAAAATATAGTTCATAAATAAAATATAATTCATAGATAGGATATGAAAGTAGATATGTACCCTTCCATATAACTATAGTGACCAGTGCATCTCCTGAAATGTCATCATTTGCCATCACTATATCCGGTACTTGACTAACTTGAAAACTACAGATCAAAATGGAGTAAGATATTCATTTGTCATCACTAAATACAACTCTCATGAAAGTATTCATTTTCCAGCATAAGAAATCATAGCCACTTTCCTAATACTTGTTCAATCAATCAAAAGATTCTTCATTACATGGAACATTTACAGTGAAACCACTTGCCTCTTCTTCATTCAGGAGTGTAGTAAATTTTCCATCGCCTGTCCTCCAATGGCCATTATTTCCTTCTAAAAATTTTCGCTTTTTTTTCAATTGCATCATCTTTGCATCTAATATTTTTATTTAGATCAAATACCAATCAAATCAAAATATCTATTTTGAGGAAACACATGAAAACATCATCAAGGCATAAAAGTTGTTAATATGAAACTAATCTTTTTAATAGAAAATAGGGAGAAATAAAGGTTGAGTGAGGATAGATGAGAGAGGCATAGGCTCAATAATGTCGTTGGCTATACAGGGAATAATGAGGGCATAATGTGCATTTGACGTGTAACATATAGTGTCTTGAGATACATATTAAATACATACATCAAATTAATCATATATTGAGGCTTGAGTATTGGGAATGAAGAGAACACAATAATTTCTTTAATTTCCCGAGTTGCTAAATTTGATGGAACTTGAGTTTTATGAAGAGAAGATACAATGAAAGCATAGAAAAGAGAAAGGGAAAAATCAAGGGAAGAGTGGCGAAGGAACCAATACCTTAGATTTAAACCAAAACTTACAACTCAAGCAATATGACAAATTGAACAAAGGAATCAAATTCTTTTCTTCTTAGTTCCCCATCTGAGACGGCATCTCATGGATAATCAAATGCCAAGTATCTGATATGTTGCTTCCTTTGCATGGGGTTGTCTTGCCTGTTTCCGACATTAGTTTCATCTCTTTCTGACATTTACATGGATGGAGCAGCAGGCCTTTAGTTATAACACTTTTGAAACCAGCCCTAAGTTTAAAGTATTATATGTAAACTCGGTACCAGATGATGATTATTAGCTTAGCATAATGGCTATGTTTGATGGTGCAAACCTTGATGCCTTCTCTTGTTCATTAATTTTTATATTTTCCTCTGGGATTCTTTGAACGAAGTTTATTGTGCTGTTGAAAAGGAGGAAAGATATTTCTGATTAAGATATTGAATTTACAGGGACCTAGGCCTTATCTTAGAAAAGCATTGGAAAATCGAAATTATGCTACTCTTGTTGGTCCCCGTCTGCAAGGAAATTACAATGATCAAGAGATGGCTAACATGGTTTCCTGTGCCGCTGCTTGTGTGCACCGTGCATCATGGCGTCGACCACGAATGAGTCAGGTAATCAAATGATTGAGGCTTTACATGACTTTGACTGCAAATTTTTTGTTACGGTGATTGGGCTGGCTGTGCATAACTGCTGCATCTGTGTGCAAGAGCGCCAAAATTGTTGTCATCCACAATTTCAAATACTAAATGTGTTCCTGATGTCATTCTTACTGTATTCTGTTATATTTTTGGTTGGGTGGGGTCATAGATAGTATTGCATTTTTCTGATGCTTGAGCATAATGAGCAAATACTTCAAACTTTGTTATGCAGCCAAAACTGGTTTTTATGGTTGGCTAAGTCTGTGTTAGCCTAGACAGTCATTTCATTCTTTCTGATTGTCGTATATGATCTCCTAGAAAAAATGCTGAGATGTTTATGCTAATGCAATGCAGATAGTTCGTGCTTTGGAACATGATGCTGCTCTTATGGATCTTGATGTGGGAATCACACCAGCACAGACTAGTCACTTTTTTGATTATCACACAGGGGGGTTCACTATGAGTAAGTTCCGTTTGATGTTTGCCGGTGGACAAAATGGTGTTGGTGGATCAACTGATAAGGCTAGTATATACAATCTTCATCTCTCAGATCCCAATACGAATATTGGTGAGAAATACTGCTAGAAAGTTAGAGGGGATAATGAGGAAAAACAGAAAGGAAAATTTAGCATTTAGTTTCAAATTTCACAGATAGATACAGAGGCTTTTTAAAGTGTTTCTTCACTTTGGTTTGCATGTTCTTTACAAATGAACAGCACAGGAAGTTAGTCACTGCTCCAGATGATTCAAATATGGCTTCAATTTTTCTGTGTTATACTACTGGTCTTTGTTTCCTATAAAACAGGCTTCATATGCATCTATAGGGAATAGTGTAGCCAGTGTAATGCTGCATGCTGCTTTCTTCCCTAGTTTGATTGGTGAAGCCTGTTGTATTCTTTGTTTTCTACATAGACAATCTGTAACTTCAGTTTTGCACGAAATGGAACTGCTAAATTCAGGAACAATGAGGTGATTTGAGACAGACACTCAGCTGAAGTTCTGCATTGTTAGAAGGAATTCTTCAATTATAATTGCATATTAACAACTAATTCAACTAGTTTCAGCCAGACCTATTGATGATGTGGATTAGTGACACATATAGTTTCTTGCTTAGATTGTTCTAGAAGTGCCTATGTGGCAGCCTCATTAAGGGCAATTATGTAATTCAGCTTCATCTGAGCTAGCATAGAGATAGCCTTAAGCCTCCTCGTGTAAATCTATAAATAAGGGGCTTGAGTGCTACTAGAAAAAGATAGACAATTTAAAATCTAATCACAATTCAGATAATCAAACACACACTTGCAGCTCGGATATTCCACTTTCTCTCCTCCTCTTAGAAAACTACAATTCTAACTTCATCAATTGGCGCCGTTTGTGGGAACGACTGATTTCCATCACTTTCAATCAATTCTGAGTCATTTGAATTGTTTTCTTTTTGCAAGGATGAAGAACCGTGGAACACGACAGTCGTTCCAGCAAAGACGGCGAAACGAGCGATGAAGTTAGAATTGTAGTGCAAACCGAGGAACTGGAAAACGATGGTGTATAAGAGAAGCTCAGCAACGGTCCAGCGATGTTCTGAAGTACTCAAGCCTCAATACTTCGAGTCTTTTCGAGCATTCGTAGAACAACGCGAGAGCAAAACTCCGTCTGAGCGCTCGAACCGAGTGGCCACTCAACAAGCTGAACAGAAGCGTGACCCCGACAGACAACCTGGCAAAGAGCCGATCGATGCCGTGAGCCCAGCCGATCTGCGGTACAAATTAACAAAGTCGCTCTCAAATAAGCAATCAGAGGAGTCACACTCATCGACAAGCGAAAAATTACCGATGCGCGAGAGACTCGACGCACCAACTCTTCAAGAAAATCAGGATCGAGAGGACCCTCCTCGGTTGTTTTAAAACAACTCGAGGAGCAGAGCCTCGAAAACAAGATCCAAGAGATTTTGAAGAAGAACAATTTGCTCCTGAATACTCCTACGGCAGAGATTGATAGACATCCATTCACAATCTCTATCAAAATTGAACCTCTTCCAACACAATTCAAGTTGTCGGACCTAGACCTCTACAAAGGAGAATCTGATCTGTCAGATCACCTACAACACTTGGTGGCAATCACTAGCCTATATGGTTACAGCGACGCAACCCGATGCAAGTTGTTCGCAACGACTCTTCGAGGCCCGGCACAAAAATGGTTCCAGGAATTGCCGACGAACTCAATCGCTACTTTCCACGACTTGGAAAAGTCATTCCTGAGTCACTTCAGAAGTAAATCAATATTACAGAAAGACACATCGCACCTCATGAACATCCGACAGAGGTCCTGTGAGTCACTTAATAAATTTTTGGACCGCTTCAATGATGAGGTGGGCCAAATAAAAAATGTTGATGAAAGAATTCTGGTTGCTGCTTTCTGCAGCGGAATCCGACCAGGTGTCTTCAACGCCGAATTGGCCAAAAGAATGCCAAACTCCTATTCTGAGCTTATAGAAAGAACATCGGAGTTCATCCGGGGTGAAGAGTCAAACAGGACAAAAAGGGAACTCTATGATACACAAAGAGAAAAAGTCCTAAAGACTCCGAACCCCTCTTCCTCAAAAAAGCTGAGAGTCGGAGACAGATTGAGCTATTCCAGGGCCACACCTATGGCGAATCGGGTGGTTTTTCCGAACAATAACCTCGGCAACCGACCCCCGCGAACAAGGAGCCATCCTGATGTGGACTTCACACCTCTCAATGTACCGAGGAGAGAAATATTATATCAAATCCAACACTTAGGCCTTCTAGAGCCACCTCCTCGGATGGTTTCAGCCTCGGACAAAAGAGACCGATCAAAGTACTACGCTTTCCACGGTCAACACGATCATGATACCGTTGAAGTAAGGCATGCAACCATTTGAAAGTTGAAATCTAGATCTGCCATCCAGGAAGGACATCTTGCTCGCGTACCTCGCATAGAACACTTTCGAGTTTTAGAGGAACAGCGCCAGCCAAAGAAATCCGGCACAACCTCGACCTGCACCAGGTCAACAGATCCGAGGCGGCCAAAATCGAAACAATCCAGCGGCAAATCAAGATGAACAAATCAGCGTAGCAGGGGTGATAAACACAATTGCCGGAGGCCCAGCAACCGGGGACTCAAATAATGCCTGAAAAAAGTATGCTCGTAACTTTCCTTCAGGAGAGGATCGGGAAAAGCGACTGAAGCCATTTATGAGCTTCGGATACACCTCTGAAGACCCAGTCCCCAGCCGAATGCCATACAATGACCCCGTGGTAATTCACGTAAAAGTGGCTGGATATGAAATGCACCGTGTGTTCGTGGACACCGGAAGTTCGGCGGACATAATCTTCTGGGGTGCTTGGCTCAAAATGCATATGGATCATTCTTCGATAATAATGTGTACATCAAGACTCTATTGGTGGGCTTCACATAGACTCGGTCGTGCCAGAGGGACAAATAATGCTTCCACTGTGTGTTGGAACTCCCCCGAAGCACATAATTGAAATGACCAATTTTATCATCGTCAAAAGGGACAGCTCCTACAATATGATAATCGGCCGACACACACAGTACACCTACAGAATCCTTCCCTCCGTATTTCATATTGGGATAAAATTCATGTTGAGGGATGGGACTGAAGGAACGGTCATTGGCAGCCAACAAGAAGCCCGAGCCTGTTACATGATATCCTTGCGGTCCCAATCGCAAATGATGTCCGTTGCAGAGAAGGCTTACTTGGAAACCTTCGATGCTTCAACCCCCTGGGATGGCTTAAGACAAGTCAGAAAGAGAGGGAAGAGATGGGACAGCCCCGGATGCGAGCTACTGAGATCCCCGAACCTCCAGAGCATAAAGTAAAGGGCAAGGCAAATATCGAGACCCAAGACGAGGTTCAAATTGAGGAGATAGCATTCGAATTGCCTCCCTGATCGAAAAATCAAGATATGTCCTACTCTCCCAGCCGAGTTTAAGGCCCTTCTCTTTAGGCTTTTAGCCGAATACAAGGACGTGTTCGCTGGACCGTTGAAGACATGCCCTGCGTCCGTCGAGATATAATTGAGCACAAACTTGGAGTGGACTCGGCATACAAACCAGTGAAGCAGAAGAAGCGCCTCTTCGTCCAGAGCGCAGCTTAATAATCGAAGTCGAGGTGGACAAACTCTTAATAGCCAGATTGATTAGAGAAGTATTGTATCCCACATGGCTTTGTAATCCTGTCCTTGTAGCAAAACTAGACTCTTCTTGGTGAATGTGCCAAGATTTTATTGATCTAAATAAAGCTTGTCCAAAGAACAGTTATCCGTACCCCCGGATCGATACAGTAGTAGATTCATTTGTTGGATTTTACATTTTACATTTTTTAGATGCATTCAAAGGCTACCATCAAATATACATGGCTAGAGAAGATGAAGAGAAAAACCTCTTATTCATCACTGACCGAGACACGTACTGCTACACTACGATGCCCTTCGGACTAAAAAATGTCGGAGCTACCTATCAGCGCCTCGTCAATAAGACCTTCAAGTCCCAAGCCTAGGAAGAAACATGGAGACTTATATTGATTCAGGGTTGTAAGCCTCCATTTGATATGAGAAAACCCTGAAAGATCTCAGGGAAACATTTGAGAGGTTAAAATCCATCCAAATGAGGCTGAATCCCAAAAAATGTACATTTGGGGTCCCCTCAGAAAAATTCTTGGGATTTATTGTCTCTCACCGAGGAATCGAGGCAAACCCTGAAAAGGTGCAAGCCACAATTAATATGAGAACTCCCAACTCGATGAAGGAGGTTCAAAGACTAACCGGTAGAATGGCTACCCTAAATCGATTTTTGTCTAAATCAGTAGAGAGAGGCTTACCATTCTTCCTAGTCATAAAGAAGACTGAGGGTTTTCAATGGACCGAAGAAGCTTCAAAAGCCTTTGAAGAGCTTAAAGAAATATTTAGGTACCTTACCGAAGCTCGCTTCTCCTCAGAAAGGCGAACCGCTATACCTGTATATCTCGATTGCTGAACCGGCAGTTAGCTCGGTCCTATGGAGGCAAGACAAACAGGGTAACCAGTGCCCTGTATATTTCCTAAGTAAAGTGCTTCAAGATCTAGAGAAGAACTACACTCCTATTGAAAAGGCCGCCTTCTCGTTGGTGGTCTTGGCTCGGAAGCTGAGACCTTATTTTCATGGTCACAAAATAATAATTTTGACCAACCTTCCTTTGAAAAATATCTTGAACAAACCAGATGCTTCAGGTCGAATGCTAAAGTGGTCTGTAGAGCTGTTTGAGTTTGACATAGAATTTAGATCTTGGACAGCAATCAAAGCTCAGGCTCTCGCTGATTTCATTGCAGAAAGGTGTGACATTGAAAAGATTGATCTCATTCTGACAACCGATCCAGTAAAAGAGCAAATAAATGAGGGAAGACCTTCCATGGGAACTTCATGTTGACGGATGGCTTCGTGTGAGTCCGGAGCCGGGGCAGGGATAATAATCTAATCTCCAGAAGGGGATTACCTCACTTATGCCCTCAGATTCGGATTCAAGGCAACCAACAATGAAGCTGAGTATGAGGCCCTTATCTGTGGGATGGAAATGACCCACTAGATGGGTGCCCGAAATCTAAAGATTCATTCTGATTCTCAGTTTGTTGTTAATCAAAGCTTAGGAAATTAAGAGGCTCGAGGTGTGATTTTACAAAAGTACCTAGCCGAGGTCAAAAGCTGGATTGAAAAATTTAAAAAAGTAGACATCATCAAGATTGCCCGAACGAGAAATACGCACGTCGATACTCTGTCAAAACTAGCCTCGATAATATATTCGCATTTAACGAAAGAAATTTTGGTAGAACTGCGGGAACGAAGATCTGTTGACATCTACGAAAGAATCTCTTGCATCCAACCGGATCTCGGTTGGATGGAACCCCTGATAAGTTATTTGAATAATGAGAAGCTCCTCGAGGATCATAAGCCGAAGCTAGAAAGGTCAAATACCGGGCCACCAAGTATACACTTATTAACGGAATCTTATATAAAAAGGCATATTTGTGCCCCTTGCTGAGGTGCCTCACTCCATCCGAAGCTAACTATGTTCTATGCGAGGTACGCGAGGTACACGAGGGCATATGCGGAAGTCATGTCGGTCCTCGGAGTTTAGCTCACAAAGTTTTGCTGACTGGGTACTACTGGCCAAGCTTACATTCTGATGCGGATACTTTGGTTCGGGCGTGTCATCAGTGTCAAGTACATGCTCCGATACCGCGAAGACCCGGCTCGAATATGGTTCCCATTCAGAGCCCGTGGCCGTTTGTTCAGTGGAGAATTGACATTTTGGGCCCACTTCTCCAAGGGATAGGCAAGCTTGAGTTTTTAGTAGTAGCGGTTGACTACTTCACTAAATGGATTGAGGCCGAGCCCCTAGCATCAATCTCGGGAAAAGCAGTAGAGAAATTCTTTTGGAAAAGCATCGTCTGCCCTCGATTCGGTATCCCTGCGGTACTTATTTCTGATAATGGAAAACAATTTGAAGAAGAACCTTTCAAGAGCTTTTGCACTAACCTTGGTATCAAGCAGCACTTCACCTCGGTCGCTCATCCTCAAGCAAACGGACAGACTAAAGTATGCAACCGAACCTTGCTGACAGGACTCAAGACTAGACTTGAAAGAGCCAAGGGCACTTGGGTTGAGGAATTACCCAGTGTCCTCTGGGCATACAGGACCACACATCGAACGGCTAACGGAAATACTCCATTCAGTTTAACCTACAGGTTCAAACTGTTATCCCTGTCGAGATTGGGCCACCTTCAGCTCAAGTCTCCTTCGATGATATGGAATTGAATGATGAGGCTCTGCGAGCTAACCTCGACTTACTTGAGGAAAAGAGGTTAGATGCATCCATCCGGGAAGCCAAGTACAAGCAAGTCATGGCTAAACACTACAACGCTAAAGTAAAGCATCGCTACCTTCGGCCCGGAGACTTGGTACTTACCCGGAAGAACGAAGCCAGCCGTGTAGAGGGGACAAACAAGTTAGATCCGAACTGGAAAGGACCCTATCGAGTAATAGAAGCTCACACCTCGGGCTATTTCAAGTTGGTTGACATGAAAGGGGATCCTATACCCAGAATGTGGAATATTGTAAATTTGAAAAAATATTATCAAGGAATATAACAAAAGTCCCTTCTCAAACGTCAGATGTTCCAACTGCTCCAATTCTAAGAGTTTCGGATCCAGTTGAACAAAAAAGCAAATGATTGAGGGCCGAGGCTTAGCAGCCCCCCCAAGCAAAACAAAGCCGCGCCAACCCTCAGAGGTTCGGACAAGGCACTGTCAGATGTTCCACTGCTCTAACTCTAAGAGTTTCGGATCCAATTGAACAAAAAAGTAAATGATCAAGGGCCGAGGCTTAGCAGCCCTCCAAGTAAAACAAAGCCGCACCAATCCTCAGAGGTTCGGACAAGGCACTGTCAGATGTTCCAGCTGCTCCAACTCTAAGTCACCTTGGAGTTTCGGATCCAGTTGAACAAAAAAGCAAATGATTGAGGGCCGAGGCTTAGCAGCCCCCCAAGCAAAACAAAGCCGTGCCAACCCTCAGAGGTTTGGACAAGGCACTGTCAGATGTTCCAGCTGCTCCAACTCTAAGAGTTTCGGATCCAGTTGAACAAAAAAGTTAATGATTGAAGGTCGAGGCTTAGCAGCCCCCCCTCAAGGGCCGAGGCTTAGCAGTCCCCCCAAGAAAAACAAAGCCGTGCCAACCCTCAGAGGTTCGGACAAGGCACTGTCAGATGTTCCAGCTGCTCCAACTCTAAGAGTTTCGGATCTAGTTGAACAAAAAAGTAAATGATTGAGGACCGAGGCTTAGCAGCCCCCCAAGCAAAACAAAGCCACGCCAACCCTCAGAGGTTCGGACAAGCTCAAAACAATTTCACAACCTCTGCGATTTTTAGCAGCCCCCGGGAGTTCCAAACAAAGTCTAATAAAAAAGCAACTTTAGGAGCTAAGGCTGAACAGTTTTCCCTCACGGGTAGAAACTAAGCGACCCCCTATATGCAAAATGAAAATGGAAGAGTTTTCGATCCGAAAAGGTTCTTGGGTGACCTGCTGAAGCAAAACCTTACTCTTGGGACTTTGAAGAGATTGACTCAAGTTAAAAGACTAAGGCAAAAATAAGGAGCCAAATTTGCTTCCTTTTTGCCTCTTATAGTCAAACAGAGCCTAAGCTCAAAATGAAAGCATTCCTTAGATAATTTTTTATGTTGAATGCTTAAACAGGGAAAGTTGTTTGCCTACTTATATCATAAAACTCTTGTTTTAAATGTAGGAAATAAAGAGATTGAAAAGCAAGCAAAAAGACAAGAACAAAGAATGCCGAAGCTCTTATCAACATCAAAGTTATCCGAACTTAACCATTTCATTTAAAAGACCCTAACTATTACAGAAGAAGTTCCTAACTATTACAGCTGTCTCTTCTACACATCTACAGCAAAATTACGTCAGCCTGAGCATTAGAAGTAGAAAGCTCGGCGTTGGACAAGTGGAAGCCTGGTTCGGGGGATCGGCCTCGACTTCGGGTTTCGGACCCTCGATCATCAGAGTCATCCCAAAAGTTTTAGGAATCAGAGCAAGAGCTTTGAATTGGGCTTGAAGACCGTTGGTGACCTCCTCGATGACGGAAGCATCATACGGTAGCCCCTCGTACAAAGCAGGATTCTTCACCAAGTGGTCACAAGCGAGTGTGAATCCCATGGAGAAGACCTTCTTCGTAAACTCCTTCAGCATCCCATCTGCTTCAGCCGAGGCCACGAATTGGTTCTTCCCCTCGATACGCAGCTCTATTTCTCGAGACGCGAGCTTTGCGTCGGCCAACTGAGCTTCTTCTTGAAGTTGAAGAACCCTTTGCTCCTGCGACCTTTTTGTCTCGGTCGCCAACATCCACTTCGAGGGTCTTCTTCTCCAGCTCGGATTGCCAAAGCATGTCCCTCACCTCGGTCAGCTCTTCCTTCCACTCGTCATATTTTTTGCCCGCCTCGATTTTACATTTCATTTCAGTAGGTTTTGGCGTCGACGGCCTCCTTCACTGCCTAAGTCATGCTAGACTTCGCATGGGCTAACTCTTGCTTTATAGAGTTAAAGGCAGTGATGAAGTTGGCCTCCCGATCTGCGAGAGCGGGCAAAATTATAATTGCCTGCAAGCAAAGGCAGATTGATTAGTTGTGTGAGTTGAAGTATGAAGTACCGAAGATTAAAAATTCACAAAGGGGTAGATAGTCTTACGTTCATCAGGCAGACGTGAAGTTCGCACAGCCTCTGTTGAGGGGTGAGCCTTTTGACATAGGCCACATCCCGAGGTAAAGCCACCATTTTGGCCTGCTCCCGAGCCACCCTGGGAAATTGAGCCCGATCATTAACATCGATGGCAGGGTGGGTCGGAAGTCAGAGCTCCCCGAGGTTGAAGGAACTGGCAGAGGGTCAACAGTCAACCGACCCCAGGGCACATCCTGTGACCCAGCAGATTTCCTCTCCTCCTCGGGAGTATATTTCCTATCACCTAAAAAATCTAAGATCTGTTAACTTACCATACTGAAGAAAGGTTAAGGAATGAAAACAAATGAGGTCCAGTTGTACTTACCGTATGAGGCGATGAGTTGTTTGGATAAGGGGGCGTTGCTCGAGCCAGTCCTCGGGGTTTGAACCCTCGCCACCGGAATATTGGACCTCGTGGGCGATGACGAGGAAGAGAGGGTCATGGCGGAAGGACCCTCCCTAAGGCCAGCAGCCTCCCTAGTCCTTTTTCTTGTGACCCGAGTTGGCTCGGGTTCAGTGGGGCGGATAGCCAGAGTGACTTCTCTAGCTTGCCTCTCCTGAGAACTGGCATCCCCGGTTGGGGTTCAGGGTTGCGGAGGTCGAAGGTTCAGCCTCGACACTCTCAGATGGGGTGTTGATGGTCGCAGAGGAGGACCCACTTGCTGATGAGGAGGGCTGGTTCGAGGTGCCCGCACCGGTCGCAGGTATGGCGGACAGTCCCCTAAGGAATGCTCCGAGCTCTGCATAAGATGAGGGGTCAGCACATAAAAAAAAAATGTGGGAAATGAAAATGATGAGTGAAGTGAAAATGACAATGACCTTGTTGAGGGTCGTAATTTGGAAGGATGTCATGGGAAGGAAATAGTCCTGCCCAGGCTAGAATGTTGTTTGAAAGGATGCCCGGTTGGTTATTAAAGTTTATTCGGAGGTTCGACTCGCGAGCCTCCGGGCATGAAGGGAGTCCGGTGGAGAGGCATTCTTGGTTTTTAAGTTTTCTTTAATAAGGTTCCATGGACCCCGGGGCATCGGAGGGTGAGGTACCGAACAAAGAAAAATGACTTTTTTTAGTCATGAATAGATGATAGGTTACCCGAAGTGAGCTGTTTGCCTGCAGTTCGGGGGAAGATGTAAAAAAATCCCTTTGTAGGGGATAATTTCAGTACCATCCTAAATATGTCTAAAGAATGGGGAATATTGTGTAATCTACATAAGAATGTAGAAGCTGGCGATGACCCGAAGTGCGTTAAGGGTCAGCTGGGATATGCTGATATCCCAGTGGTTTGAAAGGTTGACTAAGAGAGGGCTATGGGATATCAGCATATCCCAGTGCCTTGTCCAAACCTCTGAGGGCTGTCGCCTTATACACATCTTATGACCTGTCTCGGGATACTAATGTGCACGTTCTTCAAAAAACGGCACCGATCCCTAAGGATTTTGATATCCTCGGGGTCGAGAGAGTTCGATATGTTTTGGGTTTGAAGGTTAGGGTGGTCGTTTTGTGGAGGTTCGGAAAATAGCGGATCGGGAGGAAAATTTAATGGCATTGCTGCCAGAAGTGCTTCGTCGAAAAGATTTAGCATCCTGTCAACGGCGTTTACCGGAGAAGGAGGAACCGGTGTGCTAATGAGAGAGGTGGGAGTGAACGTACCGGCCATAGTCTTCAGTTTTGAGAGCGTGTGGGAGTTTTAAGAAGGAGCTCCTAGTGGTGTCCGGTGGTGGCGAAGAGCGGCGGTCGGAAACCGGCAGCGGTGATACGGCGGAGGGTAAAGGAAGAAAAAATTATACAAGTCTCTGGGAGACCTTTGAGCGCAGAAAGGAAGAAGGAGGGGTGAGAAGAAGGTAAGTAGGAAGAAGAAAAGAGATTTGGGGGTGAATGGGGGTATAAATAGGAAAAATTTCATCCAGAATGTTCTGTGTTTCTGGGGGGGAAAATTGATGGTTTCGAAATGAAAAAAGGCTTTAGGGGGAAATACGAGGCGTTTTGGCATAAAAATCGAGACGTGGTGCTGGCGTTACGGTGCGTAAAATGAGGCGTTTTGGCGTGAATATCAGGACGGGGTACCGGCATTACAGCGTAGAGCGAGGCATTCTGCAGTAAAATAGGAGCGAATAATGCAGAGCATTAAATGTGAAATCAGTGCATGGGGAGTCTTACGAAAACGTCACCCTTGAGAGTTAATGCTGCTGGTATGACTCACCAGGATCCAAAGATCGTATGACCTCGGGTCGGCAGAGGTTTAAGAGACGAAATGGTTCCGAAGGCTTCACCTTGGATAGGTATAATACTCTTGCTTTTGGTCTTCGATTGGGACTGCGACAGCCATTTTTGGCTTGGTGCCTCTCCACTAGGCTCAGCACCAAGCCGAGGGGACTAATGATGATGTGGATTAGTGACACACATAGTTTCTTACCTAGATTGTTCTAGAAGTGCCTACGTGGCAGCCTCATTAAGGACAATTATGTAATTCAGCTTCATCTGAGCTAGCATAGAGATAGCCTTAAGCCTCCTCATGTAAATCTATAAATAAGGGGATTGAGTGCTACTAGAAAAAGATAGACAATTCAGAATCTAATCACAATTCAAATAATCAAACACACACTTGCAGCTCGGATATTCCACTTTCTCTCTCCTCCTAGAAAACTACAATTCTAGCTTCATCACCTATCCCTAGTGAATATATGTCATATCAACCCTAAATATGGTTCTATAATCGGTTTATCAGCCCTTGAAACTAACCAATTGAAGAATTACCTCATAAGAAAATGATTGTACATGTGTGTGAAAATATGCGTGCATCATGATTAGGTACAAGTCACACACTAAGGTTGTGTTCGATATCGACAGTTTTGGGAAAGGATTTAAAATCTATCCATTTGTTAGAGTGTTTTGTAAATTCAAAATGGTTGAATTTCAAAACTATCCAAATTAGAAAGTTACTTGAAATCCTTCATTTTGCATTTTATTTTTTTTTAGTTTGGGTGAATTTAAAATTCATCCATTTTAGCATTACAAATCCATCCAACAAATGGGTGGATTTCAAATCTTTCTCCAAATCCATCAGTCAAAACACAACTTAAAAAGATTTGAAGTAAAAATCTCAAGAAAGGTGTCTCCTTAATTTCAGGAAGACCATAATGTAAATTGCACTGTCTTTTAGATGTGTACAGATTCAGGAAGCTCATAAACAGCCGGAGTAAGGTTGAAAGTGTAGCTCTGAAGTGTAATCTATCTAGGCAAAATAGAACAAAAATAAAATTGCAAGCTGCAGGGCACTGGCTAATCAAATATAGCCTCGTATCAAATGCCTTTATTCCCCATCTTGTCTTCTTTCAATTATTTGGGCAAGTGGAGAGGTCATTTTCAGTGCCACAGGTGCCATGAATGATTGGTAACTACTGATATGAAGTCGAGTCCGATAAGTAGTCACTGGAACTACATATAAAACCATAGGAATTAGATATAGAGCCCAAGATAGAACTTTGTCGGAATTAGGTATAGAGCCCGAGATAGAGCTTTGTCCCCTAAACAACATGGAAAAAGTAGAACTGTTATTCATCCCTGGTCCTGGAATGGGCCATCTTGTCTCAGCAGTAGAGCTGGGAAAGCTTCTTATCAATCGAGATGAGAATCTTTCTGTTGTTTTCCTTATCATCAACCTTTTATTCAACACAGGTGTTGATGCCTTCATAGAATCCCATTTAACAGATGCTAATTCGCGGATACGGTCCGTGAACATACCTTACAACATAAGTTCAACAAATGATCAGCAACCGAAATCCAAGAACAGAAATGTTATCGCCTTTGAGATGATCAACAATTTCAAGCCACTTGTGAGAGATGTCAGCAGTTCATGACATGATTTCAAAGTCTAATAATTCTGCCAAAATTGCAGGTATTGTTGTCGACATGTTTTGTGTAGGCATGATTGATGTAGGCAATGAATTTGACCTCCCTAGCTACGTATTCTTCACATCTGGTGCCGGCTTTCTTGGACTTCTGTTGCACGTCCAGGCATTATATGATGAATGTAACATAGACATAACTGACTACAAGGACTCAGATGCTGAATTATCTGTACGGAGTTTCATTGATCCCATTCCAGCTAAAGTGTTGCCTACCGCAATGCTGGACAAAAACGGAGGTTCTTCTGCCACTTTTACCACTGCCCGAAGGATCAGGGAAACGAAGGGAATCATAGTTAACACATTCCAGGAGCTGGAGTCTCATGCAATCAAGTCTTTATCGGATCATGATGTAAAAATCCCACGAATCTACCCGATAGGACCGATAATCAACTGGAATTCCAAAGAGGATGATTGCACCATGAGCTGGTTGGACAAACATAGGAACAGAGCTAAGACCTTCTTTTTCTGTTCTTTTCCTATGCTTTGGGAGCTATGGAAGCTTCAGCATCAGCCAGGTGAAGGAGATCGCTGTGGCCCTCGAGCGTTGTGGATGCCGATTCTTGTGGTCCTTGAGGCAGCCTCCATCAAAGGGAGAGATTGATTCTCCGTCAGCATATGAAAATCCTGAGGAAATCCTGCCAGAAGGTTTGTTGGAAAGAACTTCAGGAATTGGAAAGGTGATTGGTTGGGCACCTCAAGTGGCAGTCTTATCCCACACTGCAGTTGGAGGCTTTGTTTCTCATTGTGGTTGGAATTCTATACTCGAGAGTTTGTGGGCTGGAGTGCCTATAGCTGCTTGGCCTATGTTTGCCGAACAACAGATAAATGCATTTCAGATGGTAGTTGAGTTGGGAATTGCTGTTGAGATTAAAATGGATTATAGAAATGATGCTAAAAATATTGTAACTGCTGATGAGATAGAGAATGGGATAAAGAGACTTATGATGGATGAAAACCAAGAATGGAATTAGAGAGAGGGTGAAGTATATGAAAGAAAAATGTAGAAAGGCCATCGTGGAGGAAGGTTCATCCAATATTTCTTTGGCTCATCTAATTGAAAATTTAAAGAACTCAAATACTTAGGCCCTGTTTAGTTCAAGGAAAACAGTGAGGAAAATGTAAACTTTTCTCTAGAAATAGTTTCTCATGTTTGGTTATGGAGGAAAATGGAAAGTGTTTCAGAGAAATTAGTAGAGATTGTCACGGTTGATTTTGTCCAAATTCCATTTCCTCACATTTTAAAATTAGTAGAGAATGTCGCGGTTGATTTTGTCCAAATTCCATTTTCTCACTAAAATGTGAGGAAATGGGGAAAGTGGAGTGAATTCGCATGAATATGCAGATTCTAATGGGACTTAAGTACTACAATCTGGTCATCAATACTTATATCCACAAAATAGAATAAAAAATTTACAATACTGACAAACCATAATAAAAATTTCTAAAAAACATGTTCTCTGAGTTTGGGAAGCCGTTGCAACTATAGATAGTCTATTTGCAGCTCAGATTGATGTGCGACTGCCATGAATCGATATAAATTACAAGAGTCCAAATTTTGAGGAGGGGAAAAAAATTCAAGCCCAAATCAGGCCATACCATCCGTGACCCATATGAGCCGCAAATGGTCCTCTACATTGCATGTGCGACTTTAGAAACCACAAAACCTTCCATCTTCTTATTATCCATGTGCAAATTGCCTAAATTGAAAAGGAAAAGGACCAAACAATAATTAACTCAAACAACAAGGACCAAAAACTAGAAATATACCTCTCAGCCACATGAGAGAGAGTAGGGTCCTCCATTTAAAGAAGAGATTAAGGCTCCGTTTGGTTCATGAAATATAGGATTAGATAACTAATTCCATGTCATTCTATAGTTAGTTAGTTTCTTTGACATAGAATTGTTATCCTAACTAACCAACTTAACCTCTTATAGAAAGGATAAAATAATACTATGGGGGAAGAATTGGTATTAGTTATCCTGGAATGACTCCTAGATGGAATAACAAAAATTTTGACTAATTTAGCCTTAATAAACTGTATGACCTTGCATCATATGATGTCATGTTGAATTATAGAGATATATATGGATCGACATTAGGTCTATATGCCAATGGGCGACCCAACCCGATTTTAACTGGTCAAGTGAAAATTACCTGATATTTGGTCCTTTTACATATGTACTCGACCCAATACATTTATGACAATTTTGTATTCCAAAATTTAAAAATAAAAAATTTGACTATCTAATTACACAAATACCTCTATAATTGAGTAGAATAAGAGAAAAAATCATTTAATATTTGGCTTTAATATATAAAATTAAAAATTTAATTTTTAAAATAAAAGATAGGTGATTACACATATACACCTGTAAATGAGTAAAAATATAGTACAAGTCCTTTATTATTGGGTTATAATTCGTAATTGACTCAACATATGTATTGGGTCACAAATTATTAATTTTCATAATTTTAATACTCGAACCAATAACATTAGTCAGTTCAAATACCCAATTTTTATAGTTTGAAATGGATCCTGTTAATAGGTTTTTGTCAAATTAGTGCGTCGAGAGAAAGTAGCGCATGCTTGAGGGAGCGCGCTCTAGAGGGAAGAAAGCAATGGACGAGAGAAGGCTATGGATGGTTCATCGCGGGCAAAGTCAAACGTAGCCACCGCTGGAATAAGAAGAGTAGTTGCAGTTGTAGGGTTAGAAACAATGGAGAAGAGGAAAGAAATGTTTAAAATTTCACTTTTGCCCCAAAAGTTTTAGTCAATCTAGTTAGTCCCTCTAATGCCGTTTAGTTTATACTTTTCCCCCTAGACTTCATTTTAACCATTAGACATTGTCCATTAGGTTTGGAAAAATGATTTACTTGTTTAATTGAATTGTATATCATTTTTATTACTAATGAATTATGCCCAAGTAAACACTATATGCCCTACTAGCCTTAGTTTATATGTTTGCTCCCCACAGACAACTTTACTTTTTTGAATTCAACATTAGCTCATAAAAAATTAAAAATGATTAATTAAAGTTATTATTGCGAAAGTTAAAGTTTTTAGTTCAATTTCTAACTATATGTCGTTCGTGAATTCTACTATTCAAATTATACACATAGTTAGTATTCTAAAAGTCAATAAAGAATTTTCCTTCTTTCTTTTTATAAGGGAATTAAGATAATTTTACAAATTAAAATATTTTAAGCACTTATTTCAATTGATTATGTTTATTATTTTTTAGTTTTCAAATAAAATGAAGATCATTTGAATTGATAGCATCTTCTAATTTGTTAAATTTCAAGATAAAAATTCACTTTCCAACACTTAATCAAAATTCACATCACCAAATAGAAAAAGAGATCATTCAAAGAAGCACTTTCAGGAAGAAACTCTAAATTCTTTATGTTTAACCAAACAATATAAGGATTTAGACATTTCTAATGAATTTAGTTTTCATTTCCTTGATTTCTTTTTTCTTAGTAAATTATCCTAAAACCAATCAGTGCGAATCTGATATAATTTGAAGTTCCACTCCCTATACTTTGAGATTGCATATAATTACTTTAGACGGATTTCATTACGACATCTATTGCAACGTGTCAATTTTTTTTTTTTTCTTTCTGATTTGACATTGAGAAATTGTAGCCCCACAAAATAAAAATGCAAACAGTAAATTTGGTCCACATTGATGCATAATAATTTGCTATACTAGCTAACTCTAAATTCTAATATTTTGGTGCTAAAATTTGATCGTTTTCTTGTTGTTACATATCATACATTTTCATATCAAAATTAATTATTTACGGGTGGAGTGACCTATAAATTTTTTAATTAAAATTAAGATTCTTTGAATGATTAATGTAGGATAATTTCTCCTTAAATATTCTTTTTCACACGTGATTAGGTAGTTTATAATTCATGACTTAGATTGGTTAAGGGTCAATAGATAGCAAAGAGCCCAATCGAAAGGGATTAGAGATATGTGTAGAGTTGTAGGAGACAGTTTTTATGAGGTTAAATCTAATACATAACTCTGATGCCATGCTAAATGGAATTAATGAAATTATATTGAATTGTGTAACTCAAATGTATAAAATAAGCCCATATACAGGCTTTGGGTAAATAAGGGTAATAAACGTGTGACAGTAGTAAAATGATGGTACATATAGTAGTAGTACAATACAGTATAATTGTACTTAAACACTCATTACCTTCCATTTTGAAGTTAACATCTTAATAAAAAAAAAAAAGACCAAATTATGCTATAATTTTGAATATTAGCGAGGTTTATACATGGATAAACCAAAATTACCAAAATTTCTTTTCTTATTGGGTCATAAAATTGGAATCAATTTTTGTTCCTTTTATTTTTCAATGTGTTCTTGGTGTAATTTTCTAATTCCCCCCTGTATAAATAAAGTAGTGAATAAAAATAATCACTAAATTATTGACTCGTAAAAAAATAAAAGGTTACTAATTTTTTTTTTTCAAAAATGGTATCTAAAATGTATTTGAAGCATAGATTTAGAATCATTATGTTAATTTGAGTCACTAGAGGCCGATGAAAAGTAATTTTTTTTAGGGTTAACATTGTCCAAATATATCGAATTGACATTATTTTTTTAAAAATAAAGTACTACTTATTTAAAGATGTCAAAATAAATTTTGCAACCACTCCACCATAGGATCCTATCTTTCCTTACCAACTCCAAGCCCCAATCCCACATCTCCTACCCATCCACCACCTCCTACCTCCTACGTCAACACCATACCCTACCTATCTACCATTCCGTCTCTCCTATTCCTAGCACCCACCACTAGATCTACCATCCCTTCTTCCCCATCCCCAAATCCACCACTTCTCTCACCCATTCCCCCTTCCCGCTACCTCTTGCCCCTAGATCCTTCACCCCATCCCCAGATCCATTATCCCTCCCCAGAATCAACCATTCCTACCCACCATTGACCCCAACACCCTCACCTGCAAATTTTCTTTCCCTTAATGGAGAAGAAGAGATAATTTTTGAATTGTAAATTGATCTCCAAGATTTTTTTATTTTTTGTTTTAACCCCATTATATTCCTTTTTCAAGCAATTTTGACAAGTTTACCCCTCAAATAATCATTATTAATTTACCATGATGACACAAATGGATGGAATGAACTTGAGTCTACACAAATAGTTCAATGACCCTTTTTACAAAAAATGGTAGTCTATTCTCAGTTGCTAACTCATTACAATAATAGCAAGTGACTAATTTTGTCGTTTTCTCTAAATAGAAGATGATTTCCGAACAAATGTTCTAGTGAAGTACTTTAATATTTGGAGGATGATCTAGTCTGATCAGCATATGTATCTTAGAAGAAGAATGTAAAGAAAAAAAAACACTTGGTAATGAGTTAAGGAAAAAACATATATGTTGCACTTGTATTATCTTGTATGGAAGCAGAAAAAATTCTTATCACCACTCCAACATTTTCTTCAAACTACTAGGAGGTGGATTAAGTACATTGGCAAAACAAATTTTATTAACCATCTTGTTGCATTGACCAATAGCATATGTTTTTCTTAGGGCCGAGACCACTTCTATGAGCCAAACGAAAATAAAAAATATTAAAAATAATATTCTTTGGAGTTCACAAAAAGTTACACCTGTATTTGATTTCCTCACTATACATGTGAAGGTCCCAATAGAAGTCATCATTTAGAAAAAGATTATGATTTCCAAGATCTTCATTTTCTGAATTTTTGCAATGGATGACTAAAGCAGTATTATTATCGGGAAGGTGATTGACTAAGTGAACTTCATTAATTAACATAATAGACTAAATGGGATGGAATTTTGCCTTGGTAGTTTTTTAGTAGTCCTCCTACACTAGCTCCTTCTCACATGATGTGCATTAGATTTTTTTTTTTTTTTGGGTAATAAAACAACAAACCCTAGCCATCCTCCATACTCAAAACTTGGCCGCTATCTTTCTGTCATTTGTTCCCCTCACTGTTTCTTCCCCTCCTTTCTTCCCTCCTCTCCCATTCTGTTTCTCTGTTCTCCTTTTCGTTAATATCTTTTCCCTCTTCTTCTTCTCTTGCCCCTTCCTACTTTCTTTTTGTTAGCTTTTTCCCCCGTTTTAATGATTTCTTTGATGTTGCAGGTGGAAGGAAGCTGACATGATTAAATTTCTCCTTGTTGTGTCTCACCATCAAAATCATTTATGTACAGACCACAAAGGAACTTGATTTTCTTACTAAAAGTTATAATTTTACTATTTTTTTGTATGTAGGAAGTTAAGGAACACCATCTTAGGAATTTTATATTTTACAACACCCTAGATGTTTGAACAGCCATCTTATTACTATTTCAGATGTAAAATAAGAACCTATTCTTATGATGGTTTTTATATTTTGTCTTTGATACTATAATTTTCTTTTTTCCCGTTTATGATGAGATGATGAGTGGTGTTATTTTGTAGGTGTGAAGCATTGGATTGTGCTTGTGAGTTTAAGTGTTTGGCCTATTTTTCTTTCTCTTTCTCAGGTAATGTTGTCGAGTGATAAATTCTACTGCTTTTTAAATTTTTTTTTTTTTTTACTCTTATAGCATGATGTTCTTGGATAAATGTGTTATAGGTTAAACCAAAAATATTTCCTAATGTTCAAAAACAAAAATAAAGTATTTACTTTCTCAAACATCAACTGAAAGCACTAACTAATTGTGATTTTTTTTTTTTAATTTGCAAATTGAGGAATATCATATTGTGAATCATTCTTCTAAACCTTTTATTGAATTATGGATAACGATTGTAAAATTACTTATGAGGATGAAATTGACTTTGTGCTGAGTTGTGCTTGCTGTTGTGGTCATGTGTATATTTGGTTGTAGATGCATAATATATTAATTATATTCTGGATGTATCACAATCATGTGGTAATCTCGACTTTTTAATTTTTAAGAGTAGAAAAGTTCTTGTGGAATTGAATTTGCTTTCTTAATTTTGCCTATGTAGTTGAAATGAGATGTTTGTCATTCTTTGTGATCCAAAAAATTAAATGAATTAAATTGTGAGATGAATTGGGTAGGCCATGAAAGATCAACTTGAACGTAGTAACTTTGAACATGATGATAGATGTGTGATGCAATTCTACTTGAAAATTATGTTTGGGTGATTACCTAAATGTTATTTTTCCAATGCTGCAATTTTACTTGAAAATTATGTGAAGTGATTACCTGAATGTTATTTTCCCAATGAAATGAATTGAAGCAGCTGGTATCTTAAGGTAATTCATTGGTATTTGGTTGTTAAAAGTTTTGTTGATCAAAGTTTGTGATTATTTGTAGTTGATAGTTTCCTTAACACCTTCTTTATCCTCTCTCTCTTTTATGGATCTCTTATGCCATCTCTCTCTCTCTCTCTCACTCACACACACACACTTATTTTTACTTATTTGAATATGTAATTGCACATATGATGTTTTAGGACAAAAACTTGACATTTATCTTTAGTGATGGTTAGGGTGAGCATACAGAGTTCGTGTTTAGGACAAACAAATACATATTGTGATCCTGCCAGAGATATCAAAAAATATAAGTGTGGCATAATAGACAGTAATATCAAAGCAATTTTCTTTAATTTATTTTGTGTTATTAAAATCTTAGTCCAACCCATTAAGCCATGGACATTGTAATGACAAGATTCGAAATTTAGTCCACCTCTTGCTAATATTCTTCTGTTTCAAATAGATTAGAAACTATTCCAGTTGAAAAGCATGGAGTAAGATGCAAATGCGATCTCCAGTGGAAGAATGTGCAAATGGGATCTATAGAGCAAGATGCAAATATATTAGTATTGCTTCATATCTTCATTCTTTACTGCATTTTTTTCTTTTTTTTAATTGAAGTTTTTTTGCATTTATTCCTTACAAATTTGTTCTTACTTTCACCAGTTTCATGCCTTCTTTTATTCCCTGCCAGTCATGAAAACTCTTGAACAAATAACAAGGGTGTAAATTGAGGAATCTTGTATGTTCTGGTGATTGATATGGCCCTGATACTAGATGCTCTGATATCTAGAGTCTTTCCCAGAGACTGCAACTATCAGGTATGTAAAAAGTTTGTTCGAAGGTAGTTTATACACTTTCTATTCTATGCTGGAATAGCAAGAGATTCAAGAATATCCTAGTGAATCATCTTGCAACTTAGGCTAAAATAGAGCTAATCCTTCAATGTTATTAATTATAACAATGAATAGACTTCTCTCTGCTGTTTGATTTCTGCATAGTCAGTTTGTAATATCTTTGAGTCAAATTCAACTTGCAAATATTTATTTTCTCTCTATTGCTTTGTTGTTAAACTGAAATTAGAATTATCTTCACTTGTACTTTTTACTTCCTCGTTAAATTGATATTTCATGGATATATTGGCAATAACAATACGTACTTAAAACTAGAATCATGTTCTGTCAGCATACCTCATTTAATTTGACTGTGACTTCTGATTGTACTTCATCGTAAATTAATTAAGTTGGGGGCGTCTTAGGAGGAGATTCATTGAAATTTACTTCCCTATGGAAATTGGTTCTATTTGGTTAGGTTTTGATTTTGTGATCTTGATTTTGGACGTTATTAATGACAAACTTTTTTTTAAAACTCACTGCAAATATCTTGTACTAATGCAGTTGATAAAAAGTACTAGTGTAGTTGTTTAAGACATATGATTTGTTATAGGTGAGAAGATCTTATAGTTGGCATTAATATTGACCTATAGGAAAAAAGGTAAAATTATATGCAATATTACAAATATACTTCATTTGATCAATGCATAAATGACCTATCTATTCCTAATAGACATCTAGATGTGTGGTAAGAGACAGGTATACATGGACCTTTTGTACTTATCATGTTCAAAACATTTATTTTCTCTTCTTGTCGGCACTTGGCAGACCACAAATGGTATTTGTACAACCATTACACGACATGAAATAGATAGAAACTAGAATTTTTTCACCTTTTTGTTTAGCATTGTGAGAAAATTTCTTCTTGCTCCATATTCTTTTTTCCATTTAAGAATTGTCTTCTAAAAGTAATTATGTAAGATGATATTCTGTTGGCAGATGGAGTAAGAAAATAGACATTCCAGTCTATCAATCTTGTCAATGACAATATTATGAGATGAAAAAAAGAGAAGCAGCATGTTAGTTGTAGTTTGTTGTAGTTGGTATGAGTGTTTTCTTTAGCATATGAGACGCATGTTTTTATTTTCTGGTTCAATAAAGAGAATTTTTTAAATTTGTTTTGAATTGCAAGGATTGCTATAACTCAAGTGTAGTATGTCAAGTGCATAAGCTTTTTGTTTCATAAAGTTCTATAAAAAAAATTTATCATGTCTTTATGTCATTTATGCAATGAGGTTATTTCTGGCTACCGGCTGGACCTCCAAGAACTTTTATATGTTTTAACATCCTATATTATTATATCCTATATTACTATATGGAAACATATTTATCACTTGGCACAATAAGCCTTACATACAAATACCTACTGTGCATACCATGTAGGATTGTTACAATTACTTGGCCTTATGTCTTGCACGCATATGGAATTATCTCTTATGTACTCAAACTGTACATTTGATATTCAGATTCTGGCATTCAAATGGCATAATGCATTTGCGTACGTTCATGTTCATTTTGCAAAGTGTATTAATAAAATTGCAAGTTCTTTATACTTGCAATGTCGTCATTGAATCCTCGGTTACATTAGATCCTTTAGTAGCTCTAATCAGTAGATATTTTGCTCATTTTGTTCACTTGTGTTTGTGGGCACAACTAGGCATGTTTCAACCGTGCAATTTCCTAGTATGGTTCTAAAGCAGCAAATATCTATATGGATTGAAATGAGTAAATTGTTAGGAGGTTAAACAAGGAAAAAGTAATTTTAGTTGAAATGTTGTTGTAATTCATCATTGTACTTGTTGATGATGTTGTGTTTGAAACGCTTAATTGCCAATTTTTTATAGAAGCTACGGCTTGAGTATCATTAAGTTTGTGGGTCAACAACGATAAAGAATTTTTGTCTTTATAATAAACCAAACCTTATTCTTACTCAGTGGAGTCGATTGTATAAATCCTTCTACTCATAAATCATATCCTTATAAATCTTAAATGAGCTATATCTTTCTTATAAGTTATGCACTAAATCGTTTTCGGTCTTTCCCTTTCCCTTTTATTTTTGATTGCTCTCTTTAAAATCAACTCATCTGATAGGCATTTCTACTGGCCGTCTTAGCACATGACCTAACCACTATAAGCATATTCTCTTATCTTCTTATCGATAGGTATTACTCTAATCTTATTTTGAATATGCTCATTGCAATATCTTATCAATTCTAGTATACCCCCACATCTATCTAGACATTTACATTTGTGCTACTCCCATTTTTTGGTCATGTGCATAAAAGTTTTGTCTTTATGAAGAAAAAAAATCTTGGTGACAACTACCATTTTTATGAGAGATTAACAGAAAAGATTAATGTTTTCCCACTCAAAATTTTTTGAATTTTTGTTGAATTTAAAATTAGGATCAATTATGAAAGTACACATATGTAAGAATGATGATTATCACACATTTGTGTATAGTGATTCATTAGCAAATCATTTATACATACCTAAACTTATAATTAAGTTGTTCTTTTGTATCTCATCTTTTAATTGTGTTATTTTGGTACTAGATTTTTATAGATAGTGTTTAATTTGTATAATTGTCCAGTCTCAATAAACCGAAGGGACCAGGAATTATCACATACATAGCACAAGAGCTTAATAAGGAAATTTTGGAAAACAAATTTCAAATCTCGATGTAGTTTCATTATTATAACTATAAAGAATAAAAATAAAAAAGGAGTAAAAGTCTACATTTAATTACTAAAAATCCCCGAACTTTTTAGTGATTAAATGGAATCTCTTACTTTCTATTATTTTTTAAATTGTATTAATGAAACTATATTATTTTGTTTCATTTGTATTCTAAAATTACCCCTATTAATCGCTTGTGTGATGCACGTTATGATCTCCGATGCTTTTCAATTACCAAAATCAGATAATTTCACCAATTAGATATTCAAATTTGTAAAGATGAGATACCAAAATAATATAAATAAAAGATGGGATACCAAATTGCAACTCAGTCAGAAGTTGAGTACCAATGGTTCCATTTACTCGTGAGTTAATGATATACTAGATGCCAACCAAAGTGTTAATGAAACTGCACGAAAGTTTTTGGAGAAGTTATAGTCTTATTAGGAACCATCCCGTTATGTTATAAAATTTGTACAATACATGTTTTTAAAACATAAAATATTATATTGTACAATTGCTTAAAATACAATAGAATGATTTCATGAAGTGACTATAAAATTTTTTAAAATTTTTCTACACATATAGAGGTTAAACCTAAGGCCAAACTCTGTCAAATTTCTCAAAGTTTTATTCTTTTTTTTTTATGTGGTAAAACCTTATGCCAAACTCTAAAACCATGTTAGACTGAATTTGTGACGACCCAAACTACTCTCTAATTAGGAATAGATAGGTCATTTACCTTAGTCTCGCCAGGGCTCTTAAATCAAATCACAAACTAGGGTCTCTTATACAGATAAATAAAAGTTCACATACAAATCTTTATGTGTAATAAAATTCTATGCAACATGAATAAATCAACAATATAACATAAAAGTATTCAGAAAGTTAACACACACAAGTTTCTAACGTTTATTACAATGATAAAAGCAATGAAGATCAATAGTCATCAAGCAAGCTTTGGAACCGCAAGCTCGTCCTCTAATCATGCTTCTTGTGTATCTATAAATTTTTTTGAAATTATGGAGTGAGCTTTTTGAGCTCAATGAGTTACCATGTAAATTTTTTTAAAACAAAACTTTTTTTCTAAAAAATTATGAAATATGTAACATATACTAACCATTAGCAAGAATAAATCAAAGTAATAGCATTCATATAACATATTTCAAGAACACAAATAAGGGTTAGATTTTACTGAAGGTTCAAACCAGCCTTATTACCCTTGGCGTAGTTGCATGCATGACTCATAAGCTACCTCAACACACCAATTGCCAGTAAGGCAGAGAATGGCAGGATATCTGGTATATCACCAAAGTACCCACATTTGTGTATACAAAACTAAATCTCATAGCCTTGTCGGAGAGGCATGTCAGAGTGGTCTTAAGATAATTGTCAGTCCAAATACTTTCCCAACTATCATTAAACCAACACAAGATGTGGGCCCGAAACCTTCTTGATAATACTCAGGTTCACAGACTAAGAGACAGAGAAATAAAATATTTCTCTTGGTTCATGTTATCACATATTGTACTTCAAATACTCAAATACAACAGAGAGTGATTTAATTATAGAGAAGCATACGAAAGTTAAAACATTATGATAGAATTCTTAGGATAAAGAACTAGTCAATTTGTAAACAAATATTAAGGGTCGTGCAAAATTGAATATACATGGCAATCCAATATTGTATAATCAAAAACATGCAAGACTAATGTCATCCTTTGATTTATAAAATAATTTCACATTATAATTTCTTGTAGATAAATTTATTTTACACACTGAAAGATTATTGGTTCATGAAATGATTTCTTGATTTCATTAAATTTCTTAAGTAACTTTAATTATTTAACTTAGAATATAAGTTATGAAGTATAAAATAAATTTGATAGTTGAATTTATAAATATTTGTTTTATACACCCATATATTATTAGCTCACAAATAAAATTCTTGATTAATAATCTTAACTAACTATAATATTAGGACTTAAAATATAAGTTAGAAACTAAAATGTAGCAATTCAAAGAATAAATATTATCTATGTAATTAGTATGTATGAAAATGAAAGTAAGAAAAATTGTTTAAGAGACTTGTCATAGGAGAAAATATAATTGTAGAAAGTTTTGGATACCTTTATAGTTTTAAACAAATATTGGGCTGATATGAAATTCTTTTCCTTTTATCATCATCTCCAATGCCTAGCTCCCCTGCAATCACGATGTTTCTCAATAAACTCCACCTATATATTGATCATAACTACAAGACTAAAACCTCTCACCTTTGCCCCTGTACAATACACATGTAGTTATACTTGATCAATAGAATTTTTTATCTCTCTCACTCTTACATATCTAGATGTGTATAAGAGACACATATTAAAGTCTATATTGATGTATATGTGTATTAGAGAGTTCATGATTCCAGCAAAAAAGTCGTCGAATCCTTCGGTTATTACAATGATTCTTGTCTCACTTCTTAACATTCCAAAACTTCATATAACAATTTAATATGAAAAATATATATATCAACTACTAATCCAGTTCAATCAACTCCAAACTTTAATATATATATATATAACTATTTTTTTTTCATTTTGCTTTTTACCTTGTTCACTTGCGTAGATTGTCTCAAGACCATGACTAATAAGATTTCCATTAAAGACTCATGTATATTGACAATGTTTAACAACAAGCTAAATCATTTTTCAGGATTAACAAATAGACCCATTTGATGTCTAAATTCAAGCTCATGGTTGTGTGTGTGTGTGTGTGTATATATATATATATATGTATATAGACTTTATATGAAACTATATATACACATACATAATCTTGCTAGATAAGAGTAATAGTATCATATCTACACACAATGCAGTCCACTAAGAATGGAGAAAGTTTTAGTGGTTTCTTAGTGTGAAATTGAAGTCTCGAACTCTCGGTAAAAATGTTGCTAGCTTTCCCTCCTTTAATTCCTTTTTACTTTTACTAGTGGCAACTTGAAGCTTTCAAGTGTGTGTAGCTTATTTGGCATGGTATTTGTAGGTAAAGTTAACAAGGTTATAGACAAGAAGTTCCCAACAAATTTTGGAGATAAATTTTCACACTTAAAGGACTTCTCTGGTCTTGCTCGTTTCACGCCTGGATATTTGCTACTAAAGTCTATTTTATCCATTTTCACAAGAAATTATGATGATTGCTTTCTCTATTTGAACAAGAAAACATGATAACTGTTTCCTACAATAGCACAAGGTAATATGTGATGTTTTCCAAACCTTATTTTGATGATGACATAAACACTTAACTTTGTAAAACAAGCTTTTGCAGGAACATATCTTTCGGACGCGGAGCTGCCTCGGACGCATTCAATCTTCTTCGGACGTTCGAAACCCCAACGGCTATTTTTTGTGCATTTATTACTTAGCCGTTAGGAAGTAGTTGAAACCACTATTTATTGCTCTTATAAATAGGTGCTTTAATAACCTGAAAAGATGATCTAATACATTGAATACAAGCCTAAGAAATGAGTAATTTGAGTGCAAATTGACTATAGTGCTTTGTTGTATTAGTGTGAAGTTGTGAGTGCAATTCACAATTAGTGGAGTGATACTCTTGTATGAAAGTGTGGTTGTAAGCAAGATTCTTGGCTCAACTAAAAGAGTTTTAGGGTGAGCAAGAACTTCCCAACTTTGTAAAGATTATTGGCTCACCAAGTGTGTGAAGCATTCAAGAAATTTGATACTTCAAGCTTGCTAGCTTGGAAGTATTGTTTGTTCAATTTTTCTCTCTTTACTTTATTGTTCTAGTAAATTTATTATATCTGCATTTAAATTAAAAAGGCTCACTATTTTCTGTAAGCATAATTTTTAGAAACCTAATTCACCCCCCCTCTTAGGTTGCTTTAGGGCCAACAATTGGTATCAGAGCTTGGTCTCATTATATTGCTTAAACTGCTATTGAGTAAAGAAATATGGCAACCAAAAATGCTCTATTTTTTTTAGGGCCAATCCGTTACTAGGCCCCCCATGTTTAATGGGGCAAATTTTATTAGTTGGAGAGATAGAATGAAAATATTTCTGCAATCTATTGACATTGATTTGTGATATGTTGTCAATGAAGGTCCATTTGAAGCTTCTATCATTGATGATCACACAAATAGAAGAAGAGAAAAGATATCTAGAGGAATGAGCTCACTCCACAAGACAAGGCAAACTTGACGTTAAATGCAAAAGTCATGAATGTTTTATATAATGCCTTGGATGCAAATGAATCAACTCGCGTGAAAGGTTGTAGTTCTGCTAAAGAAATATGGGACAAGTTGAAAGAAATCTATCTCTTTTTCATGATCTTCGTGAGCAAAAGAAATCCTTACTTGTTGCCAAGTATGAATCCTTCAAGATGGAACCACATGAGAACATTGACAAAATGTACTGCAGATTCAATGACATTATAAAGGATCTTGAAGCCTTAAGTAAGGAGTACTCTTTGGTTATTGAAAAAAATAGAAAAATCCTAAATGCTCTATCCAAAGAATGGGATGCCAAAACAATTGCTATTAGAGGAAGCCAAGAATTTAAATTTAATGCCTATTGAATCACTAATCAATTCTCTTACATCTTATGAACTCAAGTTAAAGGCCAAGGTTGTGGATGATGAAGAAGCAAGGCCAAGAAGGAGCATTGCTCTATTGAAAGACCTCTCAAGAGGAAGATGAAAACAGCTCCATCAATCTAAAAGATGAATATCTTGATGAAGGAGATCTTGCACTCATCACCAAAGGATTTCTTAAACATTACATCAACAAACGAAGAATGAGAAGAGGCGGAGCTACAAACACAAATAATTTCAAAGGGAAGTCAAGACTTGAAATAAAGAAGCAAAATGATAAATGCTTTGAATGCGGTCAACTCGGACATTTTGCAAATGAGTGTCCTTCCAAGAAAAAGAAAGAAGGAAGAAAACCAAGATTCAACAACTTTCAAATCACATGGGATGATTGCAACTCCGAAGGAGAAGTTGAAGAAGAAATGGAGTCAGCACAAATGGCCTTCATGGCCATTGGTGATGATGAGGTAAATTCTAACTATGACTCTAATGATGAAAATGGTGAAGATGATCTTGAAGCTTTCATTTTGAAATTGCATAATAGCTTAAAGGAATCATATGCTAGAAATAAGGAGTTAGTTAAAAAAATCAAATGCCTTATTGAATGCTAACTCTAAACTTGTGAATGAAAACAATAGGCTATCACAAGAAAATCGTGATTTGAAGAAAAGAATGCATGTGAGATCAAAGGTCAAGGAAGAACAAGCCTCCTTGAAGAAAAGAATGGATGATTTGAATGCTCTCCTAATTAGAAAGAAAGAAAATATTGTTGATATGAAAAGAAATAGAAATATAGCTATCAACAAAAATTTTGTCATGTTTAGAAGGGATGACTTATGCATTGTAAAACCAAAATCATTTTTGAATGGTAATAAAAGCATTATTTGTAGATATTGCCAACAACATGGACATGTTAAGAATATGTGTTATGTCAAGAAGAACGAAAAACTTGGAATGAAAGTTGCATGGATTGAAAGCAATTTCACTAACTCAAATAGACCCAAGAAAATATGGGTACCAAAAGTTATCAATTGATTTATTGTGTAGGTACTTAACCTCACCAACAATGCTAAGTGGTTTATAGATACAGTGGATGTTCAAGGCACATGACAGGTGATGCTTCTCTCTTCACAAATTTCACATCCAAAAATAGTGGAAAAGTCACTTTTGGAGATAACAATAAAGCAAAATCAATCGGCATTGGTGATGTAGGTAAAAATGGTGAAACTTTGATTAAGAATGTGCTTCTTGTTGATAATTTGAACTATAATTTATTAAGTGTTAGTCAACTTTGTGATAAAAATTTATATGTATTTTTTACCAAGCATGAATGTCTTATCCTTGATAAAAATCATATTGTTTTATTCAAGGGCACTAGGCACAATGATGTGTTTGTGATTCATCTTGATAAAATTAGCAATAGCAATGTAAAATGTCTTATCGCTTCCATAGATGATCCTTGGCTTTGGCATAGAAGACTTTGTCATTTTAATATGGATTTAATTGAAAAACTTGCCAAGAAAGATTTGGTAAGAGGGTTGCCAAAACTGAAATTTCTGAAAAATAAAATTTGTGGTGCTTGTCAATTTGATGATGTAAACAAGTCAAAATTTCTTTTAAACCAAAGAATTTTGTGTCTACTCATAAACCTTTAGAATTGTTGCATCTAGACTTATTTGGACCTTACTCAATATGCTAGTCTAGGTGGTTGCAAATATGCATTTGTTATCGTAGATGACTATTCTAGGTTTACTTGGGTATTATTTCTTGTTCACAAAAATGAAGCATTTGAAAAATTTGTAAAATTGTTTTCCAAAATTCAAAATTTATTGGATACAAAAATTGTTCGTTTAAGGAGTGACAATGGTGCCGAATTTAAATTTGGGGATTTTTCTGACTTCTGTGATCACAACGGTATGTTTCATGAGTTTTCGGTTGTTAGAGTTTCTCAATCAATGGTCTAATTGAAAGGTCTAACAGGACTCTTGAAGACTCGGTTAGAATATGATTAGTGAATAGACTTACCACAATACTTTTGGGCCGAAGCGGCTAGATGTGTTAAGAGACAGTTTTATTAAGATCTTCTTTAAATAAATGCACAACTAGACTCCTATATGAACTCATTTTTTGTAGAAAATCCGTTGTGAGCTATTTCAAAATTTTTGATATCAAATGCTTTATTTCCTTCATCCGATTTTTTTGGAAAATTTGACATTTAATCGGATGAAGGAATTTTTCTAGGATATTCTAGTGACAAGAAAGCATACCGAGTTTACAATAGAAGAACGCTTTTAATTGAAGAAGTTGTGCATGTTACATTTGATGAAACTAATGATGTTATCTCAAAGAATTTATGTGAAGATGAAGATGTAGGTATTTTAAAGGAACTCAAAAGCTCTTTATTCATAAAGATCATCAAGAGATTACATCAAGCGTTGATATCAACAACCATCAAATTGATGATGAAAAGAATGAGGATGCTCAAAACGATCTTCCGAAAGCTTGGAGATTCGTCTCTAGTCATCCTCAAGATTTAATCATAGGTGATCTATCCGATGGGGTAACTACTCGTTCTCATAAACCTTTGAATAACAATTGTGCATTACTGTATTCTCACATTGAACCTAAACATATAGATGTTGCTTTGAATGATGAATCTTGGGTTAATGCTATGCAAGATGAACTTAGTCAATTTGAGAAAAATAATGTATGGACATTAGTTGAAAGACCTTCTTCTCATCCCATTATTGGTACTAAATGGATTTTTAGAAACAAATTAAATGACAAAGGTGAGATCATAAGAAACAAAGCTAGACTTGTTGCAAAAGGTTACGCTCAAGAAGAAGGTATTGACTTTGATGAAACCTTTGCACCCGTGGCTAGATTAGAATCCATTCGCATGTTTCTTGCTTTTGCATGTTTCAATAATTTAAAATTATTTCAAATGGATGTCAAAAGTGCTTTTTTCAATGGTTTTATCGACCAAGAAGTTTTTGTCGAACAACCTCCGGGCTTTGAAAATAAAAATCTTCCAAATTATGTTTTCAAACTTTCCAAAGCTTTATATGGTTTGAAACAAGCTCCAAGAGCTTGGTATGAAAGATTAAGTGGCTTCTTGATAGAAAATGGTTTCAAAAGAGGTATAGTTGACACCACACTTTTTACAAAAACGGATTTAAAAGGATTGTTAATTGTTCAAATTTATGTTGATGATATTATTTTTGGAGCAACTAATGAAAGTTTGTGCAAGCATTTTTCACAATTAATGCAAGAAGAGTTTGAGATGAGTATGACGGGCAAGTTGCAATTTTTTCTCGAACTACAAGTTCATCAAACTAAGGAAGGAACATTTATTACACAAATCAAGTACACAAAGGAGCTGCTCAAACGATTTGGTATGAAAGATTGCAAACAAGTTGGTACGCCAATGTGTACTTCAACCAAACTTGATAAAGAAGAAGAAGGTAATAGTGTTGATGAAAAACACTATAGAGGTATGATCGGAAGTCTACTTTACTTAACAGCCAGTAGACCAGATATCATGTTTGCTGTTTGTTTATGTGCTAGATTTCAATCTTGCCATAAAGAATCACATTTGATAGCAGTTAAAAGAATTTTTAGATATCTAAAAGGAACAACGGATTTTGGTCTGTGGTATCCAAAGTCCTCTACTTTTGATCTAATTAGCTATTCTGATGCTGACTTTGCTGCTTGTAAAATTGATAGAAAAAGTACCAGTGGTATGTGTTATTTTCTGGGAAATTGTCTTGTGTCTTGGTTTAGTAAAAAACAGCATTCCATTTCTCTTTCTACGGCTGAAGCCTGAATACATTGTTGCCGGAAATTGTTGTGCTCAACTTCTTTGGATGAAACATACTCTGAAAGATTTTGGTGTAATTTTTGATTGTGTTCCTATATTGTGTGACAACACTAGTGCAAGTAATCTCACAAAAATCCTGTTATGCACTCTAGAACCATACACATTGATGTTAAGCATCATTTCATTAGAGACCTCGTTTGTAAAAAGGAAATTCGTGTTGATTTTGTGCCTACTTCAGATCCATTGGCTGATATTTTTACAAAACCCTTAGCTCTAGATCGCTTTGAATCGCTCAGAAAATGCAGCATTTGGGGATTTTACAGATAAATTTGGCATAGGTTCACAGTTCGGACGCATTCCTTCGTCCGAACAACTTTCCTTTCGGACGCTCTGGTTCGTCCGAAAGCATCTGTTACTTCTCGGACGCTCATATTCGTCCGGACAATATTCTTTTTTTCTTAAACTCTCTAGCAAGCTTCCGGACGCAAGATCGTCCGAAAGAACTTGGACGCGCTCCTCCTTCGGTCCGTCCGTTCTTCACTTTCGAGACGTCTTATACACAGACAGGACTGGAATCTTTTACACAAACAGATGTGTATTCGGACAGGTCGAATGTTTTTCGGACGACCCTGCACTCGAAAACCCTCAGTCCGAAAAGGGGAAAGAGACTACCCCCTCCAAAATCCCACTCTCAATTCCAAAATTGATTGGAAAATCATCCTGCCTATAGCCCTTATCACCTAAATCTAATCTTATTTCTGTCTCACCACACATTTCCTCATGTGTATACCAAGACTCAATTTTTTTTTAACTTGAGGATGACTAGAGACGAATCTCCAAGCTTTCGGAAGATCATTTTGAGCATCCTCAAGTCTCCACCACTCCAATTTTATCAAAATTCATCGATGCCAAGGCATCCGAACGGTATACTTCCCTTCTAAGTAAATCTATAATCGTTCAACGTCCTGCTTCTCATAGTCTATTTGATGAATATAATCTTCCCAGTATCAAATTTTGTTTTGAAAAACAAAATTGGGGTCATCTTGTGCATCTAGATTTACATGTTTATCATGACATGGTGCTTCAGTTCACGGCCAATCTTCGGAAAGGCCCTAGTGTTCGCACTCTCATTTCTCGTGTTAACAGCACCGATCTTGAGATTTCATCAAACATCGTTAACACCATTTTTGAATGTGAAGTCTCAAACCCCACTGATTTTTCCTATTTCTTTTCATTAGACAAATGGCCCTCTGAGTGATACTCAGTTGATATTGATGAAGTAAGGACGATTTTTAACATTCATTTTAAACAGGTCTCGGAAGCCAAAACTACATTGCTAGCTCCTGAACTTAATATTCTGTACACCCTTGTCACAAATCTTTTATTGCCAACTGACGGGCATCGTACTGAGCCCGGAAAAATGCAACTTTACTTATTTTTTTGTGTTTTCAAGGGTATTCCTCTTGACTTTGGGTATCTTTTTTGTTCCCTATGGGAACTCTTTCTCACTGATACCCGAAGAAACATTCATTTTGGAAAATTCCTCACCAAAATTTTTGATTCCCTCAACATTCCTTTTAGCGGAAACAAACAATATCCTCCCTATTTTAACAAATCTTACATTGAACGCAAAGGACTTTGTTTTTTCAACGATCAGTGGCTAACTAAGGCAGCATTTGTATTTGCACAATCCCAATCCCATGCAGAAACCACTGATTTTGCTATGAATCAGTCTCCTACTCCTCAAAAACCTCCACTTACAATCTGAACCATCTACTTCTGAACCATCTCTTTCACATATCTATGGACTTCTCACCTCTCTGAGTACTCAAGTCAGTTCATTTCAACGTTGCACAAATCGAAAGTTAAAACGACTTGAAACTCGTCAAATGATTCTCCAAGAGGCACTCAGTCTTGGCATGTCTGCTTCGGCTCAAGTTCAATTTGCTAATCTTCAGTCCCAATATCACTTGAGTCATCTTCCGACAATGATGAACCTGAAGATGATCAACACGTGACGACAATCCTGAAGCTACTCAAGGAGCTGTCGATGACGATGACGACAGATGATGAAGATGTTGACGACACGTTTGACTTTATCATGCAACGTCGTACTGGGGAGGAGGATGACAGTGAAGCCACCGTTAAAGATGTTCCATCCAAACGACAAAAGACTGAAAAGCGCTCCAAAAAACGCAATGACTCTCATTAGTTCTTTTTGTACTTTATTTTCAGCAGTTCTCTGCTTATTAGAACCTTTCAGTATTTCTTTTGGTTTTCAGCAATTCTGTGGCTTGGTTATGTATTTACTTGATTGCTCTTTTCAGTCGGTTGTATTAAACTTGTTTCATTTCTATCAAACTACTTGCATAATCTAAGGGGGAGTCTTTTTGATTGATGTCAAAAGGGGGAGTAGTTATATTATTGTGCTTTGATTGATATGTTGTGCTTTGATATGATTGATATGTTGATAATTGATATCCAATTATGAAATATTGCAAATTGTTTAGTCATATCCAATTGAGGTTTGTCATCATCAAAAAGGGGGAGATTGATGTTTTCCAAACCTTATTTTGATGATGACATAAACACTTAACTCTGTAAAACAAGCTTTTGCAGGAACATATCTTTCGGACGCACGAACCGTCCAAACTAGGTCAAAGCTCCTCGGGCGCATTGCATCGTCCGAACAAACTGGCAGAAAGAATGGAATCCTACTGCATTTTCTTCGGACGCTCAGGACCGTCCGAAACCTCTGTCGGACGGAAATTTGCAAGTAGTTTGATAGAAATGATAACAAGTTTAATACAACCGACTGAAAAGTTCTAATCAAGTAAATACATAACCAAGCTTCACAGACGTCCGAAACCCCAACGGCTATTTTTTGTGCATTTATTACTTAGCCGTTAGGAAGTAGTTGAAACCACTATTTATTGCTCTTATAAATAGGTGCTTTAATAACCTGAAAAGATGATCTAATACATTGAATACAAGCCTAAGAAAAGAGTAATTTGAGTGCAAATTGACTATAGTGCTTTGTTGTATTAGTGTGAAGTTGTGAGTGCAATTCAACTTTGAGTGGAGTGATAATCTTGTATAAAAGTATGGTTGTAAGCAAGATTCTTGGCTCAACTAAAAGAGTTTTAGGTGAGCAAGAACTTCCCAACTTTGTAAAGATTATTGGCTCACCAAGTGTGTGAAGCATTCAAGAAATTTGATACTTCAAGCTTGCTAGCTTGGAAGTATTGTTTGTTCAATTTTTCTCTCTTTACTTTACTGTTCTATTAAATTTATTACATCTGCATTTAAATTAAAATGGCTCACTATTTTCTGAAAGCATAATTTTTAGAAACCTTATTCACCCCCCCTCTTAGGTTGCTTTGGGGCCAACAATATGATGACTTAAAAATGTATTCTACTATCTATTTATAATTTTTACTTTGCCCTGAATATAAATTATATAGGTTTTTTTTAAATATACAACCACTATGGATATAAAAGAAATAATAAATCTAGTTATATAAACTTAGCCATTTATATCTTATTTATTATCAAGTTACTTAGTTATTTTATTTTGGGCCTCACAATTTACCCCTTTAAAAGAATTTCGTCCTCAAAATTCTCACATGATATTTTGAAGAGGTCGGGATAAGCATTCTTCATACTTTTCTTCATCTCCCACGTTGCTTCTTTGACTTCATGATTATTCCAGAGTACCTTGATGAGTGGAATATATTTTGAATGAAGTTCCTTAATCTTCCAGTCCAAGATTCTAACCGGTCTTTCCTTGTATGATAGGTTAGTTTCTAATGGAAGATTCTCTGGGTTCATGACATGAGTTTTGTCGGGGCATATATTTCTTGAGCATAGAGACATGGAAGACATCATGGATTCCAAATAACTTTAAGGGTAGTGCTAAACGATCGGCAACTTGGCCTATCCTTTCAATGATTTCAAAGGGTCCTACAAATCATGGACTCAATTTGCCACCTTTCCCATAGATTGATCAAACTCCGATGTGGTGTTAGTCTCAAGAATACCTTGTCTCCAAGGTGAAATTCCAAATCTCTCTGTCTATTATCTGCATAACTCTTTTGACAACTTTGTGCCGTTAGCATTCTTTGATGAATCAATTGTACCTTTTCAAACATTTCATCCAAAATGGGAAGGTTGCTAACATTCACAATTTTTCTTTCTCCAACATTTAACCAACAAATTGGTGATCTACACTTTTGCCCATATAGTGCCTCATACGAAGCCATACTATCGTGCCCTGATAGCTGTTACTGTAGGCAAACTTTGATTTCAACAAGGGTCACATATTGATCCCAATTTCCTCCAAAGTCTAGTGTGCAAGCTCAAAGCATATCCTCAAAGATTTGAATAGTATTTTTGATTGGCCATCAGTTTGAGGATGTCCTGATGTGCTAAATTTCAATTTAGTCCCAGGAGCTTCTTGTAGACGAGGCCCAAATGAGACAGGCTACGAGGGTCTCTATCAGAAATAATGCTCATTGGTACTCCATGAAGTCTCACAATCTCATCCATGTAGAGTCGTGCAAGTTTCTCTAAGGAGTATCTTATATTTATGGGTAAGAAGTGAGCGGTTTTAGTGAGACGATCAACTATCACCCAAATTGCAACATGATTCTTTTGAGTACGAGTCAATCCAATCACAAAATTCATAATAATATGCTCCCATTTCCGTTTCGGTATAGATGATGGTCGTAGCAGTCCTACAAGTTTTTGATGTTTAACCTTGACTTGTTGACATATGAGGCACTTTGAGACAAATGTAGCAATCTCATCTCTCTTCATATTGTTCCACCAAAAATACTTCTTAAGATCTTGGTACATCTTGTGTGAATTGTGTATCTCGATCTGTGAGCCTCTTCAAGAATTGATTTCTTTAAGAGTTCATTGTTTGGTACACATAATCGACCTCGAAACAATATATCTTGATCATCTCCAATAGTGAAATCAGGTAATTTTCCTCCTAAAACCTTTACAATTAATCCTTGAAGTTCAGTGTCTTGTTTCTAGGCATCTCTAATTTTTGAAGTCAATTCAGGATAAACTTTGATATTAGATATAACCACTTTATCTCTCTTTTTCTTAGTGTTCCATCCTTTTCACCCGTTAAGAAAACCCATTCATTCACCTCAAGTTGGGCAACCTGTGATTATTCTGCTTAATGTGTCATACTAGAACATTAGCTTTTCCAGATGATAATTAATTGTGCTTTCATTATACACAAAAAGTTGTGTTCTTTGCCTCAAATTCAAGCATTTTTCAGAAAATAGTGTGTACTTAAAACTCTTATGATCAGTGAAAATCTCAAAAGTTACCCCATAAAGATAATGTCTCCACTTCTTCAAAGCAAATACAATTGCTGCAAGTTCTAAGTCATGTGTGGGATAGTTTTGCTCATAAAGTTTCAGCTTTCTAGATGCATAAGCAATAACTCTCCCATTTTGCATTATCACACATCCTAGTCCTTATTTTGAGGCATATGTATAAATCACAAAATTTTCTTTTCCATTAGGTAAAGCTAAGATTGGGGCAGAGGTCAGTCTCCTCTTGAGTTCTTGGAAACTAGCTTCGCACTTCTCATCCCATTTAAACCTAATACTCTTTTGGGTTAATCGAGTTAGAGGCCTAGCAATCTTCGAAAAGTCTTTGACAAACCTCCTGTAGTAACCTGCTAGCCCTAGAAAACTTTTGATTTCTACTGGAGTCTCAGGGCGCTTCCAAGATATTATAGCTTTAATCTTTGACGGTTCCAAAGTGATTCCATTTCCAGAAATAACGTCTGACCCAAAAAGGAAACCTTGGCTAACCAAAACTCAAATTTATCTAGTTTCGCATAGAGATGATGTTCTGATAGCATATCTAACACCATCCTTAAATGTTGTTCATGATCTTTTCAATCCTTTAAGTAGACCAAAACATCATCAATAAAAATTACTACAAATTTGTCCAACTATGGACGAAGAACTCTATGCATCAAGTCCATAAATGCTACAGGTGTATTGGTAAGACCACATGGCATAACTACAAATTCATAATGACCATATCGAGTACTAAAATCTATTTTTGGGATATCTTCCTTTCGTATTCTCAACTGATAATACCCTCACCTGAGGTCAAACTTGGAAAACATCTTTGCACCGTCTAATTGATCAAAAAGTTCAGTAATTAAGGGTAAAGGGTACTTATTCTTGACAGTGACTCCATTTAATCTTTGATAGTCAATACACAAACTCAATGATCTATCTTTCTTCTTGACAAAAGAACTGGAGCTTCACAAGGCGAGAAATAAACTTGGTTGTATGAATCCTCTCTCCAAAAGTTCTTGCAATTGAACTTTAAGTTCTTGTAACTCTAATTACGCCATCCTATACTGAGCCTTGGAGATCGGTTTAGGTCCTGGTAAAATTTCAATTGAAAATTCTATCTCTCTTTTAGGTGGCAATGATGTAAGTTCTACAGGAAAAACATTTGGATAATCCTTAATAACAAGTATCTCCTCCAACTTTGATTTATCTAAGGTTTTATTCACTAGGTATGCCAAATATCCTATACCCCCTTTACACAAAACTTTTCTTGCCCTAGCACCAAAAATCATAGGATTAATAAACTTTCCTTTTTCACCAAGTAGTTTTACTACTGGTTTTTCGAGTTCACAAAATTTTACTATCTTAGCTTGGCAATCAAGTTGTGCGTGGTCTTAGACACATAACCCATCCATTCCTAATATGACATCATAACCTTGAACTCTTAAAGAGATCAAATTAGCAACCATTTTACTATGTCCTGCCCCAATCTAACGCAAGACTTATAGATTGAATCCGTCACCAAACTATTTCCCATTGATGTACTAATTTCAATAAAATAAGGTAGTTCACTGGACTTCATTATAACTTTATTATCAAAATAATTCTCAATAAATGAATGTGTAGATCTAGGGTCTATCAAAACTTTAGCTGTGTAATTAAATATTGAAAGCTTAACTTCAATAATTTCAGCCTCACTTGGGAATTGATTTTTCTCAATTGCGTGCACTCTAGCCTGGACCTTGGGCTTTTCTTCAAGTGTCTTGTGTCCTCCACTTGTTTGATTAGGTTGTCTAGGGCCTTTTATGCTTGATGGACCAGCCTTAGGGCAATCTTTGATAAAGTGTTCAGTGCTTCCACAATGGATGCATCTCTTTTCCTTTATCCAAATTGACTCTCATCATGACCTCCATGACCACAAAATCCACATGTTTGGCAAGTCTGTTGATGATGGTTTTGTTGTGGTTGATGTTGTTGAGGTCATTTTCCAACAATTGATGGTCCTCCTTTTTATTGTGTTGTTTCTCATTCTTCTAGTATGTCGATGCTCGTTTTTTGTTCTGATGGTTCTTTCATTCCCTTAACCTTGTTTTTCTTAGCTCAACCCATGTGGAAATATCAAGTGCATTGATAAGCGTGAGAGGTCTGATAGTTGCCATCTCATCCTATATTTCACGTATTAACCCTTGAATGAACCATTACACCTGTCTTTCTTCAGATCTACTGATTGTGGCACAAATTTTGAGAGTTTGTTAAACTTGACTTCATATTGGGCAACTATTGGTTCTCTCTATTTCAAAGTTATGAACTCCTCTTCACATTTTCCTCATGTGAGAATAGGGAAGAATTTGTCATTAAACTCATGCAGGAAGCTAGCCCAAGTTTTCTCAGTATGATTATGCCTCCATTTTTCTTGAATAGTTCTCCACCAATCACAGGTTGGACCCCTCATTTGGAAAGCAGCAAATGAAATTTTCTTTCATCATCATATTGTAATGTTGAATGAAAATGTCCTCCATATGCTCAATCCATACTTGGCACTTTCATTATCAGGTTCACCTTTGAATTCAGTTGGTTTAAATTTCAAAAAGCGCTCAAGAGCACTATCTTCCCTTGGAGACTTAATAGGTCCTTGGTGTGACTATTTTGCAAGAATTTCAGTCATACAATGAAGGGATGAAACTACATAGTCATAAGTGGTTCAGTTTCTATTCCTACCTCCCGCCTGCCATTTTGTTCCTCAGTTACATAGTTTGTGCTAAATTGACTTCGAGTTCTCGCCATCTATATTCATTTAGAAAGTATTAAATGATTGCCTAATAAGAACTTTAAAAAAAATTAAGCAAAATAATTTTTATTATTCATTTGAGATATATATTGCACGAGAAGAGAAAACATCTCTTGAACTTTGTCTCTCTCTCTATCTCTTTATGCACTTAAAAGAAACTTATAACACTAGAATTTAGGAAGGTACCAATACTGACTAGAATCTTTAGCTACCTCTTCCAGACTCATCTACAATCTTAATTTTCCTCAGGTACTTTTTTAGATTCTCCCTCTATAACACATGAATAGGACCTACTTCAGGGTTTTCTTCCTCATCCAAATGGCCAGCCTCTTGACCTTGTTCTCCAATCTCATTTGTAACTTCAATAGTGTTAATTTTCTCTTCCTCGATAATAACATATAATATCTCCAACTCATGACAAATTTCATGGACTTTTATCATGTGAGTAGCTCTCAATCTATCAAATTTATCTTGCAATTTCTGGCAAAGGAAAAATTCGTTATAAAGGAGATAAGATTCTAAGTTCTTGTTTGAGCCTCTCCTTAGTCCGTTCCAACTCATTAGCCTAGCCCTCAACATACCCACTTCAGATCAATAATTGTCCCTTTGAATTAATAGATCATCATGTTCTGCTACAACATGGGTGACTACATAATTAGGGTATGATCTCCCACAACGACACCTCAAGAATCAGCTAGGTCCTTGTAGAGGTTGGGGATTAAATCTAGCATAGGGTGCATTGGGTCTGTACTACTTGAAAATGAATCACTGGTCTATTTCCTAATGCCATCACCTACAAACTCGATCATAACCTCATATAGAAAAGATAAAAAGTAACTATAGATAATTAAATCAACTTTTTTTCTAAGGTTCTAAATAACTTAATTAATGTAAAATTACTTCCTCACATACCAAGGATCATATCCTGGCTTAGCTAACTATAGCTCTTATACTAATTGTGACGACCCAACGTACTCTCTAATTAGGAATAGATATGTCGTTTACCAAACTCTCACTAGGGCTCTTAAATCAAATCACAAACTAGAAGATAAATAAAAGTTAACAATCAAATGGAATATTACAATAATCTAAATACACAACCATTCCAAATTCAACAATATAACGTAAAAGTATTCAGAAAGTTAACACACAAAAGTTTCTAATATTTATTACAATTATAAAAGCAATGAAGATCAATAGTCATCAAGTTAGCTTCAAGAACCACAAACTCATCCTTTAATGAAGCTTCTGTGTGTATCCGTAAAATTTTTTTTGAAATTATGGAGTGAGCTTTTTGGGCTCAATGAGTTACCATGTAAATATTTTTTTTTTTAAAGCAGACTTTTTTTTTTTTTTTTTTTAAATTATGAAATATGTAACAAATACTAACCATTAGCAAGAATAAGTCAAAGTAATAGCATTCATATAATAGATTTCAAGAACACATATAAGGGTTAGATTTTACTGAAGATTCAAACCGGCCTTACCACTTCTGGCATAATTGCATGCACAACTTTGAAGCTACTTCAACATACCAATTGCTAGTAAGGCATAGAACGATAGGATATCCAATATATCGGCAAATTACCCACAACTGTAAAAACTAAATCTCATAGCCTTGTCAGAGGGGCATGTCAGAGTGGTTTTAAGATAATCTTCAGTCCAAATACTTTCCCAACTATCATTAGGCCAACACATGACGCGGGCCCAAAACCTCCCTGATAATACTCAAGTACACAGACTCCCAAGAGAAATAAAATGTTACTTCTCATGTTAAAGTTATCACATATTGTTGTACTTCAAATACTCAAATACAATAGAGAGTGATTTAATTATAGAGAAGCATACGAAAGTTGAAACATTATAATAGAATTCTTAGGATAAAGAACTTGTCAATTCGTAATCAAATAGTAAGGGTCATGCAAAATTTTATACGACAATCCAATATTGTATATTCAAAAACTTGCAGGACTAATGTCATCCTTTGATTTATAAAATAATATTATAAGTTCTTGTAGATAAATTTATTTTTCACACTGATAGATTATTGGTTCATGAATGATTTCTTAATTAAGTTTCTTAAGTAACTTTAATTATTCAACTTAGAGTATAAGTTATGAAGTATAAAATAAATTTGTTATTATGAATCCATAAATATTTATTTTATACATCCATACATTATTAGCTGACAAATAAAATTCTTGATTAAAATTTTTAACTTTAATTTTAGGACTTAAAATATACTTAAGAAACTAAAATGTAGCGATCGACATACTCAAAGAATGAATATTATCTTTGTAATTAGTATGTATGAAAATGAAAGTAAGAAAAATTGTTTAAGAGACTTGTCATACGAGAAAATATAATTGTAGAAAGTTTTGGATACCTTTATAGTTTTAAACAAATATTGGATTGATATGAAATTCTTTTTCTTTTATCATCGTCTCCAATGCCTACCTCCCCTACCATCACGATGTTTCTCAATAAACTCCACCTATATATTGATCATAACTACAAGACTAAAACCTCTCACCTTTGCCCCTGTACAATACACATGTACCTTACTTCCTCTATTTATTTTTCTCTCTCTCACTCTTAGTATAATTATGAATCTACACATATGTAAACAACTATAGATGTATATGTGTATATTTTTTCTTCATGATTCCAGCAATGTCGTCGAATCCTTCGGTTATTACAATGATTCTTGTCTCACTTCTTAACATTCCAAAACTTCATATAACAATTTAATATGAAAAAAAAATATATCAACTACTAACACCAGTTCAATCAACTCCAACCTTTAATGTATATATAACTATTTTTTTTTCATTTTGCTTTTTACTTTGTTCACTTGCTTAGATTGTCTCGAGACCATGACTAATAAGATTTCCACTAATGATTCATGTATATTGACAATGTGTAACAACAAGCTAAATTATTTTTCAGGATTAACGAATAGACCCATTTGATGTCTAAGTTTCAAATTCGTGGTTGCATATATATATATAGAGAGAGACTTGTATATGAGACTATATAAACACATACATAATCTTTCAAGTGTGTGTAGCCTATTTGGCATGGAATTTATAGGTAAACTTAGCAAGGTTATAGACAAGAAGTTCCCAACAAATTTTGGAGATAAATTTTCACACTTAAAGGACTTCTCTGGTCTCGCTCGTTTCTTACCTGGATATTTGCTACTAAAGTCTATTTTATCTATTTTCACGAGAAATTATGATGATTGTTTTCTCCATTTGAACAAGAAAATATGATGACTGTTTCGTCCTACTATAGTACAAGAAATATGATTACTTAAAAATGTATTCTACTATCTATTTATAATTCTTACTTTGCCGTGAATATAAATTATATAAGTTTTTTTCTTTTTTAAATATACAACCACTGTGGATAGAAAAGATATAATAAATCTTGTTATATAAACTTAGCAATTTTTATCTTATTTTTTATAAAATTACTTAATTATTTAATTTTATTTTGGGGCCTGACAGAATTAATGGAATTGTACTAATTGTGTAACTAACACGTACAGCAATAAGCCTATACATAGGCTTCGGTTAAGTACAAGGGCAGTATATATGGAACAATGGACAAGGATGGTACGTAAAGTACATATGGTACAATGTAGTACTACTGCACTTTAGCACTCATTGTCTTCCATTTTGAAGTTAACATCTTCGTTAAAAAAAAAAAGGCTTTTGCACATGGATAAATTGCCAAAGCATACTTTCTTTTTCTTGGGGCCTAAAATTCATAGAACCATTATTTTTCATTCAGTATTTGTAGGTGCATTGTTTTCCATAAAGTTGAAGAAGATTTCCAATCATTATGTTTGTGAAGTAGGGGTGTTTATGAATAAAGTATTCAGTCCATATGCCAAATATAGTACCTAGCTCTTATTGGATAAAGAAAAATCTGATCTAGTACTCTGTCTATAGATATAGAGCACTAGATCAATCAGATACCTGCTAGACCAGGTACTCGACTTTTTTTTTTTTTAATAGCAAAGAAACACTATTTCATTAATAAGACAAAATATTTGCTTTGATGAAAGTTGGTGGATTAACCCAAACCATATGATTATACAATTTTGCATTCATAGCTAATAAATGTGCAGCCTCAAATCATCTAATAATGCCCCTTCAAGTGAAGTAATAACTCTATTATATAAAGTTATTTTAACTATAAAATAGTGTTTTGTTATGTTTAAGTAGATTTTCTAGTATTATAGTGTGATTTCGTGTCAAGTGTTAACATCGTCGAGTAAAAGTGTGATTTTAATATGCTTGAATTTATATGATGATTTAGCATATATTAGTACTTATGTTTTATTTGCATATTGTGTAGGTGGAAATTACATTAAGTTGGGGGCACAAGTGAAGAGAGCAAGAAGATGGAGGACTATGAGTGCAATTTCAAGAATTGTAGAAGTCCAGCCAAGAAGCCGGACCGCGGTGTCACTTTTATTGAAGCAAATTCGACACCACAGTTCAAGAAGCTCATCTAGGCGTACAAATTAGAAAGTTGGACCTTATGTCATTTACAAAGCTCAAAATTCCACAATGCTGTCCACAAAGGTATACTAGTGTAGATTTGAATTGCTTTGGTCAACTTGGGCAACCAACTTGAAATGTAGTTTTTAACTCATGGTGTTATGCTAGTGCAACTAGTGATGGGGTTAGACTTAAACGTAGTTTTAGTTAGTTTAAATAGGGTTTTACTTTCTCTCTCTACTTAGGGCCTAGACTTATCAAGAAGTACTAGAAGTACTTCCATTTTCATTTTGCAAAAAAGGTTTTATCCATCAATTTTTAGCTTAAATAAGTAGTCTATCTTCATCTCTTTAGACTAATTGTACTTTGGAGTCTTTTGGAAGTCTTTGTAAGCTGCATTTCTACCCTTTATGCATTTATGTCTAGTTATTATTAATTAATTGCTTTGTAGTTATGTTCCTTTGTTACTTTACATAGTTATCGCGCTATCTGTTATTTCATTTTCTAGTTAAAGATCTTACCTTTTCATTTCAAAACCTAATTAATCATGTTTAATCTATATTTATTAATCATTTTGTCATTTTACTGTTTTCTTGCAAATAAGAGCTAAACTAACTATGGATTGAATGTGGATGAAGCTAATTTCCTATGGGTAAATTAAATAGGGATTTTGGAATCAATGAGATTAAATAGGGATTTTGGAATCTTAGACAACTACTAGTGAACCTCACCGTAAATTTGGTAATTAGGCCAATTAGTTAACTTATTTGGTAAGTGAAAAGATATAGGCCATTGAATCCTTCAACTCCTCCTTAGACCTAAAATAGTGATTGGATTGGGAAAAGTAGAGAATTTGGTTAGTTTTACTTTGTTTAATTGGTAGGTTCCATATACTTTAATAGACTAGTTTTCACTTGTGAGGTTTTCAAGAATGATCCTTACTTAGCATATGTGAGTGAAAAGACTGGGTGATTGAGTGAAATTGAGAACTAAGCCCCCAATTGGTGACATATTCCCTATCAAGAACTCAATTTAGGTGAAATCCAATAATTAACTAACTTAACATTCAACCTTCTATTTCTCATTGTTTTTGCTCAAAAGTTTACTTATTGTAGTAGTATTCTCTCTTTTACTTTTAGTTAATTGGTAGTACTTGCTCATTTACTTTATTATTGAAACCACAATAATCACTTTTATACTTTTCTAAACAGTAAGTAGTCCTAAGTATTTAGTAATTTGTCACTAGATCCTCGAAAATTGATTCCTATTCACGCTTTACTATTTCACGACTCGTATATTTGTGGTGCATATAAATATTTAGAAGTAAATAGTGGTAGAATTAATTTATAGACATGTAACATGAAGCATTTGATTTGTATATTATCAATTTCATCATTAATTAAAAGATCTATTCTTAATTGAAAAAAATAAGAATAATAAATTGGTGGCCTTAAACAATGATCGGATCTGATCTCTGTGGTATGATGTAAGATGCTAGAGCATACGAATACGATCTGGTCTGGTGATATGAGACACAACAATTTGATTTCATGTAAGAGAAAGAAAGAGAAAGCTACGATCTAAGGTTGAGAGAGAGGAGGCAACGATCAAAGACTGAGAGAGAGGGAGGCAATGATATGTGAGAAAGAATGTGGAGGTGAAGATCTGATAGGAGTGATATGGAAGTGAAAAAATGCTAAAAATATGGAAATGAGAATATTTGATGTGAGAAACAGGGAAGGTGAAAGATTGGTCAATTGGATCAATGATAAAAGGAGGAGACTGATGTATGAATGCTATTAAATTAAAGACCTAAACTAGTAGCTTTAAGTGGTAACCATAATAAGTAATAGACCCGGTCAAGTACTTGGCAGGTACTCAAAATGTGACTTGATACCCGAATTTACTTTAATTAAAAGTACTTGACTTGGTACCTATCCCAGTTTTAAGAAGTAGTTTGGATATCCTATTTTACTAGTTTGCAATGAATCGATTCAACAAGTTTTTCGAGTTGACGAGTTGAAATAATACCCGTTAAGTACTTTAGTATTGAAGCATGATCTGTTCTTATTGACATATATATCTTAGAGGCAATGTTTTAAAACTTGGACTGGACGGTAATCGAGAGAGGTGTTCGGTTTGCGGTTTAATCGGTCCAACTGGTTCAACCTCCGGGTCATTCGGTTTTTCCTTTTTTAATTTTTTTTTTAGACTTTAGTATGGTTCATGTAGAACAAGTCAGGAAAAATTCTAAAGATTCCAGTGGTGAAGGACGGAAAATTTTTATACAATTATGTAGTCTTGGTTCAAATCACTTTAAACACTTTTTGAGTGCTGTCTCCCTCCCCTAGATGTGTATAAGACATCTCCTTCCTCTTTCCCCTTACTGAATCACATCTCTCTCTTACTACCCTCTCTTCCCAACAACCACCACCTCCTCCCTTCAGTACTGCAGATCTCCTCCCTCCTTCCCCTGTCCTCCAACTCTTTACCATTGCCACCTATCTGTCCCATTTCCCTCCCATCCCTTATTCTTCCTTACTTGCTTCTCCACCTTTCTTCTTTCCTCTTCCATCTACCACTACCCCTTTCTCTCTTTCTCTTCTCCCTGCCCCCTTCCTGTCGGCCTCAATCCTTTCTCCTCCCTATCTTCCGTACTGTTAACCACCATCTTTTTCTACTTTTTTTTTTCTATTCACCAATCGCTCTGTAATTTTGATTTTTTTTTGTTATGGGTTTATATTTTTTTTGATTATTTGGATCTAATGTGGTAAAAATTATCTAAGATTTGGTAAATTTGTGGTAGATTTAGTTAGATAAAATTTTTATTTGGTGGTGGATTTGAGTGATTCTGGGAGTTTTGTGGATTTGATCTAGTTTTGAGAATTTTTGTAGATTTGGTTGAATAAAATCAAAAATCCGAATCTGACCAATTCGAACGCGTTTTACCAGTTTTCTGTATTTGACTGATTTTCAACTGTCTCTTATATTGTCTAGATGTTAATAATAACTGGACAGATACTATGACCGGTTCTCGGTTGAGCCGGTCGGTCCGATCCAAATTTAAAAACATTGCTCAGAGAAAGAACGTAAATAAAATAAATAAATAATTCACTTGTCAGTAAAGGAAAAACAGGTAAGTTTCACTTGTCATTATTTTTTATGGAAGCAGAATAAATCCTTATCTCCACCCCAGCATTTTTTTCAAACTACTAGGAGGTGAATTAAGTACATTGCACTGACCAATAGCATATGTGTTTTCCAGGGTCCCTTCCAAATCTACAAGCCAAATGAAAATAAAAAACATTAAAACTACTTCTTCTATTTCAAAATAATTGTCACTTTAGATAATTTTTATTTATCTCACTGCAAATTATCTTTTACTTTAAAAAATCAAGGAAGTATTAAATGATATTTTTCTTCAACTTTTACCTTTAGTGCCATATTAATGAAGGAAGAATTATGTAGTTAGGATATTAATGCGAAAGAATAATTTAGTTACTTTGAACTATCATTTTATAAAATTGATGCAATTTAATAATTTTTATAATATGTGTGCACCAATTAAAGATGACAGTTATTTTGAAACGAAAGAGTATCTAGATTCGGAGTCCACAAAACGTTACAATTCTTATTGACATCTAGATGTGTATAAGAACATCCCAATGGAAGTCATCATTCACAAAAAGATTATGAGTTCCAAGATCATCATTTTCTGAATTTTTACAATGAACTACTAAAACACATAATATTATCAGGAAGGTGATTGATTAAATGGACTTCGTATGGTTCTAAGGTAGCAAATACATGTATGGTTTGAAATGAGTAAATTGTTAGGAGGATAAACAAGGAAACAAATAATTGTTCAAGATGAAATGTTGTAACTCATTGTACTTGCTGCTGATATTGTTTTTGAAATGCTTAATTGCCATTTGTTTTTATAGAAGCTATGACTCGAGATGTCTTCTCTTATACACATCTACATGTGTATAAGAGACATTTCCGTACTTTATAAAGAAAAAAATTTTGATCACAGCTACCGCATTCATGAGAGATCAACATAAATGATTAATGTTTTCCCATACAAAAATTTCTAAATTTTGGTTGAATTAAAAAATTGGGATCAATTATGAAAGTATAATTCACTAAAGGCCGGAACCTAGCCTTAATACAAAGCCCAAACCGTATTGGAATCCCGTATTGGCTTATCACCGTATTGGAATCCCGTATTGGCTTGCAAATCGTATTAAAACTAAGTCCAGAATTTAGATCAAAGGCGGTTAGCCCAAGACCGGCCGCCACACTTAACCTCAAACATTTAAACTAGAGTCAAATTCTTTCTTTAGAAAATTATTTTTAATAATCATAAATCTCCGGATAGTTATGCAATTTATATTTTTTGGATATTTTACCTTTAAAATTTTCTGTCTATAAGAACTATTTAATTTATTTTGCTATGTTGCCGATTCTTCCCCTAAACGCCTTTCTCAACGGCTAAGCGGGTACTTTTCAAGGCCAACAAAATAAATTAAATAACATTATGACTGAAAATTTTTAAGAACCGAACCAAGATAAAATGGTTATTAAAAAGTTTTGAAAGAAAGAAATTCAAAATAGTTTAAACATAGTTCAAACACTTAAGATAAGATAACCATCAACATATGATAATTAGCCTGACATATTATGTCAGGACCAAATAAATTAAAAGGAAAAGGGAAGAAGGTACCTCAGAAGAGGCTGATGAGGAATACCTCGGGGTCTTCTTCTTTTATTAAACAAAAGTAATTACAAAAGAGTAGTAGAGATTTACAGTGGAGGGAGAGAAGAGTAGACAAAAGAAAGAAGAAACTTAAAACTTAGCTCTTATCCTCGGCTATACAATTGAGGATATTTATAGACAGACCGGATGTCAAAAAGAATTTAAATGTACAGTAGGATTTTTGAAATCCGCACAGTGAAATTACTGTTTCTACAGTGAATTTACTGTTTGTACAGTATTTGTACAGTAAATCCGTGAATGCACAGTGATTTTACTATTTAAACAGTAACTATGAATAGTGAAATTACTATTTGAACAGTGAATTTTCTGTTTTTTGTGAAATTCACTTTGACATTTGTGAAATTCACTTTGACATTTGTGAATTCACTTTGAAATTTGCTGATTTGCCGTATCTTGAATATCTTCAGTCTTCAATAGTCTTCAATGCTTCTTTTGTTTGAGTGTGTCTAAAACACTTTGAAGAATATCTTCGGGTTTTTCAATTGGTTGTGATTCACCAGCTAATGAATTATTAGAGTCCATAGAACGTGATTCATTATCATTATTATCATCAATTTGATTAAGATCAATAGAAAGATCTTGTTTAATATGTTCTTTTAATTGATCTTTAACTTGCTCCATATAAGCCCCAGTAACTATGCTGTCTCGATATAAACAAGGGATGTGTATCGGATCTATGTGTTAAATTCGGGCTCAAATATTATAAATCAAAATATCCCCAATTCAATTATCCATAAATGGTAGCTATGGACCTGTCAGTAGAGGAATATTTTCCTGAGAGTATAACTTTTTGAGGATAGGTGAAAATTTTATCCATGAATGGTATAAATGAAGAAATGGCTCAGGTAAAATTTTTACTGAGGGTCCATGGGTAGTCCACCAATGGATAAGCCAATTGGGGATATTTTGAGATAGAATATTTGAGCACAGTTTAATAAACTAGTAACTACTGGAAAGCCAAATGGCCCAAGGTTGATCCTGCCATTGGCAATCTTTTTCATCAAGAAGAAATATAATTTCTTTTTCTGGTCTCATAAAATAAGATTTAGAATCTGATTCAGATTCATTTTCAGTAACCGAAGCATAGGTATTACCTTTATGCTGTTGTAGCAAGTATTCTTGCAATTGTCCATATAATGGATGATCTTTTGCTGGATATTACCCAGATCAATATTGGATGTGGATGAGGATCCATATCCTGATAATCCAGATAAATCTGAATTAAAACCTGTCTCTTATTAATTCAATGCTCTTCCGCGCGAAGAATGAGAAGAACTTGCTCTATCAGTCATCCTTTGTCTTGAAAATAGTTTCTGCAAAACTGAATAAAGTTTTGTAATAAGAAATTTAATATAGGATGATTATTAATTTCTGAAATTAATGAAGATAAATTTGAATATTTTAATTCAATAAGAGAATTAATATCTCGAGTAATAGGATCAGTTATAAACTGAGAAGTAATGTCTTTATAAAACTTATTTTTATAATGCTTAATAAAATTATCATTTAAAATTTTTAATTTATTATTATCAGGAATTGCAATAATATTATCACTTGAAATTATATTTATTTGAAAATCTTGAAATTGAGAAAGAATGTTATAATATTCTTTATTTTTATCATCATGGATAGTATTACAAGAATTACAACAATTCTTTTGAATATTATCAGAATCTGTAGAATCATGCATATTAATTTGATCAGAATCATAATCATCAGAATCAAAATCAATATTATCATTACTAGAACTATTATTATCTGTATTTATATCTATTATTTTGTAACTTTTATTTACATTAATTTCGTCACCATCGAGGTATTCCTCTATTTTTCTTTTTTATTTTCATGACAATTTGGGGCTATATGACCTTTTTTGCCACATTTATAACATATAATTGGTTTTTTTCTAGAATTTCTAGGTTGAGATTCTCTCTGTTTTTTACGAAATTCTCTCTTTTCTTTTTGTTTTTCTGTTGATCTAACAGGTTTTAACCTTTTATCTTTACGCCATGAAGGTCGTTGATATGATCTTTTCTGTGTAGAAGATATGTCTTCTAAACCAAATTGACTGCAAAATTGACCTAATTGTCTTTTTTCAGTTAATTGTTGTCTTTTTAATTGTTGATTTAATTTAATTTCATTACATAAAGCTATACCTTCTTGAACACAAGTATTGACCAATTTGCCATAAGTATAATAATCATAAGGAATAGAAATATTATCTTTCCTAAGAGCTTTTTTAATTCTTTCAGCAAACTAAAGGAGGTAAGCCATCTATAAATTTGGCTTTCCAGTAAGTACTATTACTTTCTGGAAGATCAAATACTCTAGATAAAAATGTATCTTTATACCATCGAAAAGACGTAAGTGTTTTACACCTTAAACCATTTAATAAAGTACGAATATTTTCGTGATTAGTTGTATAACGTCCTGTAAAATGATCTAAAATATTAACCATGAGTGTATAAACTGCATCTTCAAAAACATGAGATGTATTAGGTTCTGTCTTAACAGTATTCAAAATATCATCACGATTTTGTTGAGTGAAATAATTATCCCATGCACCTCATACAATATATCCTGAGGAGTAGGTCTAGGATAATAATAATGATACATGGTTGGTTTATCACCAAACTTATAAGAATTACGAAGTTTATTAATTTCATCAGGAATTATTTTTCCTTTAGTTGAATTTATTTGTGAATTATTTTCAGAATCAAGAGTATTAATTTTTAATGAAGAAAACTTTTTATCTAAAAGTTTTTCAAGATCAGAAATTGGTTTAAAATTAAAATTATTAATAATAGGTGGAGGTTGCAAAGAAGCCTTTGCAATATCCTGAAAATCATGATTATGATTATTAGATGAAATAGAATTTGATATTTTTTGTATTAAAGAAAATAATTTATCCATTTTATTATGAAGAGAACTAATTTGTTCACTTAAAACTTTTATAAAAATATTAGTATAATTATTTTGCTGATACATATTATTAATATGTTGCAAAGTAATAGGTAGAGTATTATTGTCTACTAATTTTTGAAAAGCATTAAATGAAAGCGAAGTATTTATATTATTTAATTTATATAGAAAATTAGATGAAATAAATTATTTAGAAGAATATACTTCAAATAACCATTGTCTAAAATTATTCCAATTTGAAGATAAAAATTCTTGTTTTATTATTTTTCTAGCATTTGAACCGGGACTAAAATCTATAACAGTAGTCATAAATTAAAATCTAATTCGGATTCAGTAGGAATTTCCTTATCTAATTCATTATCATGAATTGGTTTAACTATATTATTATTTATATGTAAATGATCTACGTGTGATGTAGATGGAGTATTACTATCTATTGTATGTAATGATGCAGGTTTTGAACGTGCAGGAATATAATCATCAAATAAAGAAATTTGAGATGATTTTGAAGAAAATGTCCTATAAGGATGTCTAGATGATGATGGTCTAGAACCAATACTATGTCTAGATGGAACATTTGATGTATCAAAACGAAGAACAATTTGTCCATTTGGTGTTGATATAATCTGAGGATCATGCTGTGTAATATTTAAAGCATGAGATGTAGAAGCAATATCTTTATTTATTATCCAATGATCAGGAAATTGAATTTCATTCCATTTAATTGGTTGTCTAGTTATAATCTGAGATTTATTAAAATTAGTCTCAATTAAAATTGTTTCATCATTAGAAATATTAATCAATTTACACTTTGGATTCAAAGTTGAAAGTAGTTTAAAACAAACTCTATAACATAAACATATAAGTTCAGATCCTGGTACATAATTGATAACCATGACTTTTAACATTTAATTGGGATCAATTATGAAAGTATAATTAATCAGACACGTGTATAGTTAGTATCTAACTGAATTAAAAAATCGGAACAATTATGAAAGTATAGTTAGTAAGAGTTGTTCACACGGGTTCAGTGACACCCGTGTGATTTAACTGTTGTTGACATAACCTCTTACGGCTTAAACCTAAAAATATTCTCTGTACTTTTGGTAAAGGTGACTTGCAGACGAAAACATTAGACTTATGGAGCCGTGATAAACATATTTATTCTTCCTGCAATTGAGGGAGCTGCCATTGACTTCCATACCGACCAGTCGACCACTATATTCTAGTAGTAGTTTTTGATAAAGGAAAGATTATTTTAATCCCTTATTTTTTAGATGTATTCAATTTAATCTCTTATGTATCGTAACAAATCAATAATCGTTTATTATTTAAAATATTGACTAATGTAGAGATTTTGATAGAAAGTTGAACAAATTAATGATAGAGGCCAAATGGACATCACTTTGTCTTTAAACATCAAAGTATTGACTAAAAATACAAAATGATGTATACAGCTTTATTAATGTCTGTCATAGATGATTGTATGAAAGAGACAGAACAAAATTAATTGTTAGAAAAATGAGAAAAAATAAAAAATTAAATATTGGGCATAATGAGAAATACCACTTTTTAACCTCAAGTTGTTTATGTTTTAATAGTTCTAGATTTGTATAAAAGACAGCAATTAATTTTCTTAAACATTTTATCAAAAGCCTTTCATGGGTTAATATTTTGAAAGATGGGGAACTAAATTAGTTTGTTTTGATACATAAAAAACCAAATTCGACATACTCTAAAGATAAGAGACCAAGATGATCTATTTCCCTTCTGACAAAAGTTACACTCACTGTTTCATATTTTTACGTAGATCGCAAATTTGATATAAAAAACCTCCAAATCAAATCCAAAATCTCTATACCTAAATCAAAACATTTGGGGTGTGTTCGTTTGGATTGAAAATATTTTCTTCCTTGGAAATTATTTTACATGAATGTTGAACCCCAGTTATGTTAATCATATTTTGATGATGACCAAATCATACTAATGGTTTGCAAACAAGTGTGCAAAAAATCAGGGGATAAGGATCGGATGAAAAGATCATCCAAACACAATCAAGAAAAATAACCAAAAGTTGAACAACACCTTTCGGTTATGAAGAGCGTCCGAAAGTAAAGGAGATCGGACGCAAGGGAGCGTCCGAAAAAAGGAGCTCAAAATGAAGTAAGTTTCTGTCAGAGCTGTAGAACGCATATGACCGTCCGAGACACTGTTCATCAAGCTGTAGGACGCATGAACGGACGTCCGAATCCACCGTCCGAACCCCTAATGGCTAGTTTTTAACAGCTAGTTTTTTGACCGTTAGAGCTCAAATTTCAGCACATCTTTCATCTATAAATAGCCCAAGGACTTCCAAATGATGTAAGGAACTACTACATTCAATACAAACACTTGTAAGAGCTATTTGGGGAGAAATAAGCTAAAATATTGTGAGTTGTATTGGTTTGAGTAGTATAGTTCTCTTGGCTCAACTAGTGGGAATTAGTGTGAGCAAGAGTAGACTAGTGAGTGATCTTCAAGTGTAAGAGTTGGAGGGATAACAAGTGTACAAAAGTGAGGTTGTAGTGTAAAACCCTTTGGCTCAACTAGAGGAATTTAGTTGGTGCAAGGGTGAGCCTACTTTGTGTACAAGAAGGTTATTGCCTCAACTTCTTTGAAGATGCACTACTAGTGGATGTACTCCAAGCTTGAGAAGCTTGGGAGTTTGGTTTGATATTCTTTATCTCAATCTTTTATTTGTTCTTTAAGCTTTGATTGCTAAATATTTATCTTTGATCATTTGTGCTTAAGTATTCATTTGTTGCACAAAATTTGTCTTTTCATTAAGCACTTCAGAATGTTTATAAGAGACAACCTAATTCACCCCCCCCTCTTGGTTGCTTTGGGGCCAACAATTGGTATCAGCGCATTGGTCTCTTTATTTGGCTTAAATTGCATTAGAGTAAAGATCATGGCAACCAATAATGCTTTGTTTTTAGAGGGGCATTCTATCACTAGACCTCCCATGTTTAATGGCATTAATTTTGTTTTTTGGAGGGATAGAATGAAAATTTTTGTTCAATCTAATGATATTGATTTATGGTATATTATTTGTGAAGCTCCTTTAGAAACTAATATTTTTGATGAAAATACTCATAGATTAAGGCCTAAGACTAGATATGAGTTAAATGCACAAGATAAAATAAATTTATCTTTAAATGCTAAAGCCAATAATATTTTGTATAATGCTTTGGATGCAGATGAGTTTTCTAAAGTAAAAGGTTGCATATCGGCCAAGGAGATATGGGACAAATTGAAAGAAATCCATGAAGGAAGTGAAGATATTAGAGAGCAAAAGAAGTCACTTCTTGTGGCTAAATATGAATCCTTCAAAATGGAACCTCATGAGAACATTGACAAGATGTATTGTAGATTCAATGATATGGTAAAGGATTTGGAAGGTTTGGGTAAAGAATATTCCTTGGGTGAAAAGATGTGTATAAATTTTTGAATGCTTTACCTAAGGAATGGGAACTTAAATCCATTGCCGTAGAAGAGTCTCTAAAAATTTAAATTCTATGCCTATTGATTCATTGATCAATTCTCTAACCTCCTTTGAATTGAAATTGAAATACAAGCTACAAGATGAGGAGGCAAAGGGAAAAAGAAGCATAGCATTTATAGCTTCATCAAAAAGGAGAAAAGACTCAAGGAAGCCTCACTTCAACAACTTCCAAATCACTTGGGATGATTGCAATTCGGATGGAGAGGTTGAAGAAGAATATGAGGAGGCTCAAATGGCTTTTATGGCACTTGGCAATAATGAGGTATCCTCTAGTTGTGATTATTGTGATGATTCATGTGATAATGATAATGATGATGTTGAATCCATTTATTAGTAACATGCTTAATGTTTGAACAGAATCTAGATGTGTATAAGAGACAGACTTGGTTTAAAATTAATACCTTATTGAGTGCCAACTCAAAATGTTCGTTTGCACTAAAAATATTTTCGTGGACAAAAGCTTTTCTTATACACATCTAGATTTGTACAAGAGACAGATTATGGAAGATTTTTCAATTCATTAAAGAAGAGATTAGATGATCTTGATGATAGTTTGAAAAAGAAGAAAGAAAATGTTTTTGAAAACAAAAGAACTAGAAATATGTTTTTGAACAAAAATTTTATCACCTTTAGAAAAATTGATTTGTGCATTGTTAAATCTAAATCTTCTTTTTATGGCAATAAGAACATTATTTGTAATTATTTTCATCAACCTGGCCATATAAAGAAAAATTGTTATGTTAAAAGAAATGAAAAATTAGGAATAAATTCTATTTGAGTGATTAAGCATGTTACTAATCCAATTGGACCCAAGAAAGTTTGGGTACCAAAAGTTGTTGCTTAACTTTGTATGTAGGTATGCTTGGAGAGCTCCAAGGAATTCAAGATAGATTATCTATGAAAGGTGCTCAAGGCATATGAGCTAAGATCATATTGAAATGGGTAACATCTAAAGTTTTGTGTGCTTTCATTTATCAAGTTGAACTATGTTCTCTTGAATATTACTTCATCTATATGTTCGAATTTGTTTAGAATGCTAGGAAATTTGTTTCCCCAAATTTTGTCTATAATAAGTCACTACTTGCAAAAGAAAGGGGGAGCATTCTCTTTTTTAAATGGATTTGTTTTTGCAAGAAATTGCATCACACATGCTTCATTGTTTTGATGATGCCTTATGGTAAGGAATGAGTGAAAATTGTTTTGATCATAATTCTTTACAATTGATCATAATTCTTTGCGTAAATTCTCTCTTTCTCCGTGTACTCATTATATTCATCTTTCAAGGGGGAGAATAAACTTAGGGGGAGCTTGAATTGCATTATTTTTTCTTGTGTTTTGATAATGCCAAAAGGGGGAGAAATAATGGACAAATTCTCTTGCATAGTACTTCATATTTTATGGTTGTTTTTTGAATTGTCTAATTGATTTGTCATCATCAAAAAGGGGGAGATTGTTGAACCCCAGTTATGTTAATCATATTTTGATGATGACCAAATCATACTAATGGTTTGCAAACATTGAAGTGTGCAGAAAATCAGGAAGGATCGGATGAAAATGATCATCCAAACACAATCAAGAAAAACAACCAAAAGTTGAACAACACCTTTCGGACGATGAAGAGCGTCCGAAAGAAAGGAGATCGGACGCAAGGGCGTCCGAAAAAAGGAGCTTAAAATGAAGTAAGTTTCTATCAGAGCTGTAGGACGCATATCTCATCCAACACACTGATGTGTATAAGAGACACGCATATGAATGTCCGAGACACTGTTTATCAAGCTGTAGGACGCATATGACCGTCCGAGACACTGTTCATCAAGCTGTAGGACGCATGAACGGACGTCCAAACCCACCGTCCGAACCCCTAACGGCTAGTTTTTAACAGCTAGTTTTTTGACCGTTAGAGCTCAAATTTCAGCACATCTTTCATCTATAAATAGCCCAAGGACTTCCAAATGATGTAAGGAACTACTACATTCAATACAAACACTTGTAAGAGCTATTTGGGGAGAAATAGGCTAAAATGAACTATTGTGGGTTGTATTGGTTTGAGTAGTATAGTTCTCTTGGCTCAATTAGTGGGAATTAGTGTGAGCAAGAGTAGACTAGTGAGTGATCTTCAAGTGTAAGAGTGGAGGGATAACAAGTGTACAAAAGTGAGGTTGTAGTGTAAAACCCTTTGGCTCAATTAGAGGAACTTAGTTGGTGCAAGGGTGAGCCTACTTTGTGTACAAGAAGGTTATTTCTCACCTTCTTTGAAGAGGCACTACTAGTGGATGTACTCCAAGCTTGAGAAGCTTGGGAGTTTGGTCTGATATTCTTTATCTCAATCTTTTATTTGTTCTTTAAGCTTTGATTGCTAAATATTTATCTTTGATCATTTGTGCTTAAGTATTCATTTGTTGCACAAAGTTTGTATTTTCATTAAGCACTTCAAAAGGTTTGTTTTTTGACACAACCTAATTCCTGTCCCCCCTCTTAGGTTGCTTTGGGGGCAACAATGAAAATGTCTATTTTTCATACAATTTTCCGGTATTCGGTTGAAAAAATGAAAATATTTTGAAATAAAAAATTTTAACGGTTTTATCTTTAATTTTATGAATACAAGTTAAAAAAACTTATAGCAATGGTAATAAATACCTTACTAGTAATTGTGATTAATAAAAAATTGATTTTGTTCAAAATTAAATGATAGCACAATACAGTAGTAAAATATGCATAATGATATTTATATTAGTGTGGGACACAAAATTGAGAGAAAAACGAATGAAAAATAATTAAAAACGAAAATAAGTTTAGCAAACGAAATTCTAAAAGTAAGTATTTGAGGTTTAATGTCACTTTTGAATTATCCGAAAAATAACTTACGCTCAAAAATTTTGTAAGTTATTTTCAGTTAGATGAAGAAAAATTGAAAAATATTTTTCGGTGTTTGGCACAAAAAAAATTTCTGAAAAATATTTTCCTAAAAATATTTTCAGTCCAAACGAACACACCCATCTATACTAATTTTTCTAGATATAATGCCGAAACCCACGACTAGCCAAAACCTCTAGAGAAAGGGAATTAAGAGGGTTGGTGAGAGCAGAGCGAGGAGGTGGGAGGAATTGGAGGTTTCTGGGAAAGGTGGCATTTTTGGGTAAGGGAAGGGAGGCGAGGAAGGTAGAGTGGGGCAAGCCAGTGGCGGAGTCAGGACAAATAATGAGTGGGGCACAAATAATATAAATTTCTTTCTTAGTTTGCAAATCATATAGAAAATAATTAATAACAAGTCGTAAAAATTATGTATTTAGAAAATGATGTAACAAAATATGAAAAATTACAACGAATCATTAATGACTAACAATTCAGCGAAATACGATTTTTTTCAACAAAAATTCCCCCAGTGTATCATAATTCATTTAATCAAATGAATTTGTCCTTTGCAATCATTAACAAAGTGATGAATTATGTTGAGACTTCTTTATATTTGTGCTCAACAAAATATTTCGAGTAACAAAAATTCACAAACTAGAAATATAGCGACAATATGAATATATGAAATAAAGAATTCCCCCTTACATTCTCTAGGATATTCTCAATATGTGGAGAAAATTCTTTCGATTCTTTACTTCAGACGCGATCCGAGGGCTTCACAGCTTATGATCCCGAACCAAATATTGAATTCTCCACGTCTTGATATCAAGACCTGAAGAACAATTGATGAAGATCTTCGAACCTTGATATATGGAAGACTTGAAGAGAAAATTTGAAAACTCAGAGCTTCCACAGCTTGCAGACTTCAGAAATATGTGTGTCTTGAACCTCTGAGGGATGACCCCTATTTATACATGTATGGGAGGGGAGCAAGGTAGAAGACTTGTAGTACATGTGTAACTTCTTACTTGCATACCAAGAAACAAATTCTTATCTCTTTACACACATAAGAGATATTAATTCATAAGGACTATACTACTTTGATATTATCTCCTTATTTTAATTTATTAACAAAGAGATAAATACTAGAGTACATATATTCTTATTGGCCAAGTCTTGCAGACATGTGACATGGCACAATTTAATTGGAAGGCAAGCGACACAAATACATTTAATTGGTCGAACTACCTCATTTTGACATGTGGAGCAATATAATTGGTTTTAAATTAACCAATGTTCCAAAATATATATATGACATATGACATTATTTAATTGGACCATAAATATGCCAATTAAATTTATTTATAGACAAATGATAATTTTAGTTAAACTAAAATTTCATTATCTTCAAATGCCCCCTCGAAACTTGTTTGCGAATGCCGACTTCGAATTGTAGCTTGAGCGGACAAGTTGAGATCTTTTTTTTGGACTTTATTGAAAATAACATAAACTTCAATAGTCTAAAGTCATAATTCTAAAGAATAAGCGAAAGTTCACCTATTCAAGTGCAATCCAAAATTGAGCGTTAACAAATAATTTCAAACTTGAATATTGATTGCCGTGAGTGTAATCCTTCAATACTAAAGCCAAAGCTTTGAACCAATCCAATCCATCCATCATGCACGTGCACCTTGTTGGTAATACTTCATGAACCAAATGAAATTTATACATTCAAACACTATTGCTTAAGAATAAGTTTGAAGAGGTCATGAATCACAAGCCAACGAGGAAACATCTCCCAATTATATAAGAATGCCATTAGCTTCGGATATGCAGTTGTGTCAGAACACCCTCACTATTATTCGTCTTGCTTCAAACATGAAATATTGGAGCGAATTGATCTAATCAATTCCTTTCCATCTTGTACATGAACTCTCGAAACCAAACCGTTGCCGACTTGGATGTAATTCTCTTAAATAACCAATTTTTATTCCCTAATGAATCATACTTAATTAGCATATTGTAGATAACAATATATAAAGAAAACCAAGGATATGAATTTCAAGAAACTTCCGATCATACGATAAGCCTCTTGGGCTGAGAAGATTACAATTCTAATCCCATAAGAAATTTGATACGGGACTCTAGTTTGAATTGAACTCCACTTTACATAATCCAAATCCACTCGTTAATCGAAAGCTTGTGCACAATTTTACTCACTAAACGGAACCCAATTCAATCTTCAAACTGGATACCACCTTTAATCCTAATTCTATTGGATTCGAAAGATGCTAAGCCCCTATAAATTAAACAATGAATCAGCCGTAGACATATATTATTCTTCAGTGCAAGAAGGAGAAAAAAGTCAATTTTATACTCTTGTGTTACTTGCGGATTTGCCAATTTTCAGCACGACTAGAAGAAAGCACCTAGTACCGAACTTCACCGTAGTAACCGCTATTGAATTTTGCTGCTGTCCATCATCGTTGCTACTGTCCGCTGCTATCCCTCACAAAGAAGACATCCATTAGTTACAAAAGAGTATACACTTGGTGGTCGATGCAATCGAAGAGCGTTGCAAGCACAATCATCAAACTTAGCGTCAAGAGAGCAAACGAGGATGAAGCTTAAGACACGAGAGCGAGAACATCCCCATCAAAGAGATCCAAGCACGATGCCTTTCCAAAGTGTTTAAAGTATGGAAAGGTTGACCATAATACAATTACGACAGAAAAGAAGCTAGGACGAATCCTAAGAAGACTGCAAAGACAAGGATGGACAAGGCTTCCCAAAAACTCATAGTAGTAGACGAGCCTCCTTCAATGAGGCAAAAGGCCAAAATCATGCATCAACTAGCTTGAGAGGAAAGCAAGTAATGGAGATGGGACGACCAACTTCGGTCAAACCCACAAATGTTGAGGCTCCAAAGGTTATCGAAACACCTTTATTGAAGGGCATCGACGACATGGAGATAAAATCAATATCATTTCTCCAAAGAATCATGAGGTCCTCTCGAACTCAACTTCTTGGGAAGCATCAAAAAATAATACGATCAAGATATTGGATGATAGAGAATTTGTTTAAGTAGAGGGTGAACATTCTAGAGAAAGCTGTAATAAAGATCGTCACTGGAATCGACCGAAAAAGAAGTCAAAAGCTTCAAGGGAGAACGTTTCTATTAACTCATTATTTTTCGAAACAACACCTGCCTCAAAGATGTCACCAAAAGAATTGGCTCTAAATACATAAATATATGTCATATATTTTCTTCCCCTTTTTTATGCGTCTCGACATTGCTCTGACTCTCCTTTTTTTTTTTTTTTTAGTTCACTACCATTGAGGTGCCTGTGAAAGGAGTGGGAGACCATTTATTCAGTAATCAAGACATTATCATCAATGAGACGAATATGGATAGAGAATTGCATGAGAATGTTACTGGCAATCCAAGTATGCGTGGATCAATAATTGACAAGCCGGCAGAGGATTATGCTTCATCACATATACCATTGAATCACCATGGAAGTCTCCACAAGCAAGTTAGAACACCAATTTCTAAATTTCATGGCCGCAAGGTGATAAAATCATGCCAACAAAAATATATACAAAGCCTGTGGAAAGAACTTTGCAATGATATCTCAAACACTTCCGTAGACCAAATCTCTTCTTTGGAGGAATGTTTAAATTTGGTAGTTGAAGAAATAACAAGGATAGATTCTTCAATTACCTTCCTCTAAGAGACTCTTTAGCAGGCTTGCTCACGAAGGCCAAGAAGTATGACTTTTCAAGAGCTTTAGCATCGGAGAAGATTTCAAGAGAAGCATATGCAGAAATTCTCTCCAAGGCAACTTGCACACCTTTTGGAAGTCAAAGCAATCTCTTAAAAGGTAACCAACCATCTACAAAGTCTTCAAGAAAACGGGAATCTATTGAAGATAGAAAGATCATTCTTCAAAAAGATCTTGATGATTTGGAGAAGCAAAACATGGAAATTAGCTCGACCATTGACCGAGAATATGAAAGTCTCAAGCAAATGCAAGTTGAAGTATTAAGACCACAAGATCAAATCTCTTCCATCAAAAGCACTACCTTCCTGACAAATGAAGACGCTAGGGAGCTTGAGAACATGAGCAACATCCTTGAAGCAAGCAAGATAGCCGTAGTGGACCTCAAGTTTGATATTTGAATTATATCAAACCCCCCCCCCCCATTTTATTCTTTTCCTTAAATTTCATTTGTTTGGAAACTTTTCTTTTACAATAATAAAGACATTAATTACTTTTCCTTATCTTGCAATTTTTTTTTTATTATTATTTTTTTCAAAACAAGTAAAGTAATTAACATTTATGAATTTAATTTGAAATATTGTTTCCATCATATTTTTCTTTAAGGAAAATGAGTTGGTTTTAAGGGGGTGTAACTGAACTTAGAAGTTGTCCTCTAAGCTACCTACGTATCCCAAAAGGGAATCAAGTCACATGTAGTTCCTTTTTTTTTTGGTAGAACAAAAAATATGGGAGTTTGCCATTCACAGTTTAACCTCTTGCGGGCCAGGAGTATCCATTTGTTTACCACCTTAGACTTCGTGGAGTATTTCAGCAGTTTAACCACATACTACACTATTGGTGGTTGCCGTCCACAATTTTAGCTCTTGGGGGCCAGGAGCAACATACAGTTTAGGCTCATGCGTCAAAGAGCATCTAAATCATGCTTAATATCGCTTCAAATATTTGCCATTGATGGGGCCAATCCTTAATCCATCTTCAGCGATCAATTTGTACGAGCCATTTGAATAGACTTCTTGGACAACATAAGGGCCATCCCATTTTGAGACAAACTTCCTTTGACCTCCATGTGCAAGGATTATTGGTCTTCGAACAGCAAGGACGATATCGCCAATTTGAAAAGAGCGCAGCCGAACTCGCTTATTGAATGCTTTAGAAAGGCGAGCTTGGTAACACTCAAGTCGTTGCTGAGCTTCCAACCTTTTCTCATCAAGTGCTTCCAACTCTTCAAGACGAAGACGAGCATTGTCTTCTTCATTAAGTCCTTCTTGCACAGGTATTTGACATTCAAGTGGAAGAACTGCTTCGACACCGTAGACAAGCGCGTATGGAGTCGCTTGAGTAGGAGTTCGAAAAGTTGTCCTATATGCCCAAAAAGCTTCACCAATCCTTTGATGCCAATCTCTTTTTGACTTGTCAATAACTTTTTTTAGCAAATTGCATAGAGTTTTGTTAAAAGCCTTAGCAAGTCCATTTGCAGCAACATAGTAGATGTCACATAGAAGAATTATGTTGCTTAAAGCCAAACTTCTCACAAAGCTTGTTCATTGCAGCATTGCAGAAAGGTTTTCCATTATCAATGCTGATATATCGTGGAACACCGTATCGATAGATAATGTTCACGCGAATAAAATCGACCACATTTTCTTTCTTTACCTCTCTTAGTGCAATTGCTTCAGCTCACTTAGAAAAATAATCAGTTGTAGCCAGGATAAAGATATGTCCACCAGAAGACCTTGGCAGTGGTCCTACTATGACTAATCCCCAAGCATCAAATGGCCAAGAAGAAACAGTAGGATGTTACGGTTCTGGTGGTTGATCAATGAAATTGGCATCAAGGTGACAAGCTTGACATCTTCTTACATAGTCTATGCAATCCTTCACTATGGTCGGCCAGTAGTACCCCATCCTTTTAATGCGGAAGTGCAGCTTAGGGCCGGATTGATGAGCGCCACATATTCCTGAGTGAGCCTCTTCCATTGCTTGCATAGCTTCATCCTCAGTATATGCCGAGACATCGCTGGAAAACTCCATCAAACGATCGCCGATAAAGAGTCTCCTTATAGTAGATGAAGCAAGGTGCACGAAGATGAATTTCTATTCTTCTTTTTGCGTCGTCAGGTAACTTTTCATAACTGAGATAATCAATTATTGGTTGTCGCCAATCTTCCTTCTCCACTTCATAAATAGAAACCACGTGAGTATTTTCCTCTTTCGGCCATCATCTCCTTCTTCAAAATCAGGATTGCACAACCCAATTTTGACATATGGGGACTTGAACTTGTTGATTAGGCAAGATGAGCATCAAAGCTAATTTTGCTAAGGAGTCAGCTTGTCGATTGTCCCTCCTTGGAACATGCTCTATAGTCACATCACCTAGCCATCCATTAATTGGCTGTCTAATTATACATATCTACAACTCGGGTTTCCTGACTTCATATTTGCCAAAGAGCTGATTGACTACTAACTTGGATCTCCAAAAACTCTAAGTTGTAGTTGCTTCATATCAACCGCCATAATTTCGAGACCAAGGATAAGTGCTTGATACTCTGCGACATTATTTGAACATTGATGTGTTAAAGTGAATGAATATGGCAACATATCTCCTTCGGAAGTGATGAATATTACTCTAGCTCCAGCGCCTCCTTGATGTGCGGCACCATCAAAATACATTGTCCAAGGCGGAAGAACTTCGACCACGAAAACATCTTCATCTGGAAGTTTATCAATCACTTCCCACATCTAGATGTGTATCGGCCAAGAAGTCAGCCAACACTTGTCCTTTGACAGCCTTCGCAGGAAGGTAAACAATTTCAAATTGTTGAATTTGAAGGTACCACCTTGCGAGACGATCTGACAGCACAGGCTTAGTCATAACATACTTGATCGGATTTGCCTTGGATATCAAACGGATAGTATGAGCTTGAAAGTAGTGCTTTAACTTTTGAATGGCAAATATGAGAACCAAGCACAACTTCTCAATCGGCGTATAATTTAACTCAGTTGGTGTCATCATCCGGTCTGTGCAACAATATAAAGAATTAAAGGCTTACCAGGAATAGGTGCAGCTAATACTTGTGGTTTCGTGAGATATGTTTTTATGCCTTTGAAAGCATTACTACATGCTTCATCCCACTCAAAAGGTACACCCTTCTTCATCAAATAGCTAAATGGTTGACATTTCCCAACCAAATTGGAGATAAATCTTCGAAGATAAGCCAATCTTCCTTGTAAACTTTTCAACTCATGATGTTGCGTGGTTCGGGCATCCTCAAGATAGCATCGATTTTGGATTGATCAATTTCAATTTCTCGGCTATCTACGATAAACCCAAGAAACTTTCCAGAGGTAACTCCAAAAGCGCACTTTAAAGGATTCATCTTGAGTTGGTATCTTCGAAGTCTTTTGAACACCATTCTAAAATCTTGGACATGGTCAATTTGTTTCTTCGATCTTGCTTGACAACGAGATCGTCAACATAGCACTTTATATTCTTGTGAAGCGTGTCATCGAAGCTATTTTGCATGGCCCTTTGATATGTGGCTCCCACATTTTTTAAGTCAAAAGACATGACCCTGTAGCAATAAATGCCTTTGGGAGTTCAAAAAGCAGTAAGTTCTTCATCCCTCGATGCCATTCGGATCGGTTGTATCCCGAAAATCCATCCATAAAGGATAAGGTTTCATAACCAGAATGAACAGCAATTTTCGGATCTTAGCCAGGCATCTCTTTGTAATTCCAAGCAAAAACATCCTTAAATTCGAGCAATAGTTCAACATATGCTTGTTCCTATTCAGGAGTCAGCCAAGTACCTATGTAGATTGGGCGAGGATCATCATTTGTGCCAAGGTTGATTTCCCTCAACTCATCAACGGTTGCCTTCATGCCTTCTTCCAATTCAGGAGGAGCATCTCCAATATCTTCTCGGCTAAAGGCTCTTCGTTTCGAACAGTGATATGGTTGCAGGAGGCAATGCTTTCCTTTTCTTCCTCCTTGATGCTTATATCAATGATGGTTTCCTTTTTCACATTTAACAAATCGCCGTAATGTATGAAAAGGTTAGTAACTTGTCTTCTTAAACTTCCATCATTGCAGGAAGTATTGTTTCCTTTCGTATTAAAAATATAATCTTTTGCCTTTGGAAAACTCAACCTTTCATGAATAGGTTGCTTCATCAAAACTCTTCCTCGTGGGCCCAAGCCTATCAAACACCAAAACACGTGGTGTAAATTTTCTCAATCTATCAAAGACTGATCGCCTTGAACTTTTCAACGCAGTTTCTTCTTTGATAGTAATATGATGCGTATTATCCCTTTTAATTGCTATACGCACAGGAGAAGGTGGTCTATACCCAAGTCCCATTGACAGGTTGTTGACAGCATATCCTTTGTCTTTCAACATCTTTTGGGTAGAAGTCATGCCATGTGTCTCTTCTCCATTTATCTCTACAGGAAGCTTGCCCAAAGTTCCTTCTTCTTAGGATCGTAACCAGCTTTTACGAGCAACTTGTATGCATTTGGACCAAATCGCTCGTCGGTTCGTGTTTTAGGTAATGAATTGTGCTCTATTTTGGACTCCACCTTTGGCCGAACAAAGCCTACAAGAAGAGTTTCGCTATGCTGGACCACCTCAATTTTGGTGAGTGGTACAGTGAACTTCTTTAATTCATCGCTTCCAACAAAAGGAGATTGACCTTCTTTTCAAGTTCTCTTTGACTTTGGAACATAGCGTAAGACATGTGTCTTAGATTTTTGACCATCTTCCTTTGTTAACTCTTTCTTTGTGTTACCCTGCAGGTAGAATTTAGCATCAGCAAAGTAACTCTGAACGGTTTTTCATCAGTAACTACTTTCTTTATGACTCCGTTATGACAATACTTGAAACATTGATGAAGAGTTGACGGTATAAAATCATTCTCGTGAATCCATGGTCTCCCAAGAAGCATATTATAAGATATTTTTGCATCGATAACATGAAATAGTGCACTTGAGGACAAATCACCAATTAATAAATCAAGTGTCATAAGACCAATGGCTCTTTGCCCCCCTTGATTGAATCCTTGGATCATGAGACAGCTTTGTAAGAGTTCATCACTTGTGATTCCAACTCCTTGATTGCACGTACAAGGCATTATATTCACAGCAGATCGTCCATCGAGAAGTATCCGATTCACTTTTTGCTCACGTGCATATCCATTTACAAACAAGGGTCCCAATTGTGAGCTTCGTCCCGAGCAATAAATTTTCGTCATCAAAAACAATCATTGTGGCACATTTCTCAAGGACTTTATCAGCCACACATCTAGATCTTCTCAAATTCTTCATGAAACTTTATCGATGTTCACAACATGGCAAGATGCAAGGACGTCGTCATCTTTCTAAGTATCCTCTTGGCATGAATTGTTTCAAAGTAATAGGTCGACGGATATTTTGAAACATCACACCACTCGGAAGGATTGATGGCGAAATTGTTATTCTTTTGGACTTTCTTTTTGCAACCCGCATTTTTACCATCCAAAATTTTGGCAGCAAATTAGTCTTTTCCGCTTTAATTTTTCGGCCTCTTTTGTGAGATGACGAGTGTCCATCCTTCATCTGACTGATCATTTGTGGCATCATCATCCTTCAATAATTTTTCAGTTTGCCTTTCAAAAGATAAGATAATTGTGGAAAGAGGTTGTCATATAATGGAACGGGATTGAAATCTCCAAATTTTGGATCGTGGGCTGTATTGTTCTTATCTTCGATGGAAGATGAGATACTTTACCATTCTTCAACAAATTGTGGTTGCCATGAATTATAGTGGTCTGATTTGCATTTACTTTATCTTCCTCAAGCAAAATCTTACCTTGGTGGGCTAACTCCATCACCTTATCTTTAAAAACAAAACACCTTGTGAGGGGATGACCAACCAAGCGATGGTAGCAACAATAGTTTGGATCATTAACTCGCCTAGCTTCCTCCAGCCGTTTCACCTCGGGGAGTTCAATGAGTTTGGCTTTGAGTAGATCATCGAACATGCCTCGAAGATCAGAGTCAAGGAAAGGATATTCTTTCTTTTGCATCTCCCTGAGTGTCGATTTTCTTTGTGGCCTACCTTGCACAGGCTCTACCTTCTCGGACACCTTTTGACTGATTTTTGTCGCGATCTTAACAGGTGCAGTATTTGTTGTCATAGTTTCATTGTTTCCAGAGGTTGGGAGAAGGCTTGCCCCCTTTCTTAAAGAAATTCCTGTTTTTCTTTATTATTGCGAGGATCAGGAACAGGCGGTTCTTGATTTCTGAAAGGCCAATTTCAAGACTATGAGCTTTTGTTGTCAATTTCTCAAATGTCGGAGGTTGGATGCCTTGTAGGATATAACGAAGTCCCCACTTCATGCCTTGAATGCACATTTCAATGGTGGATGTCTCGGAGAGTCGGTCTCTACAACTAAGGCTTAAAGTCCTCCATCAATCAATATAATCAATAATTGGTTCGTCTTTCCACTAACGGGCGTTGGAAAGTTCAGTCATAGAAACAGTCCTCTTACTGCTGTAGAACCGGTTGAGAAATTCCCTCTCCAATTGCTCCCAACTATCAATCGAACCGGCATCAAGATCAGTGTACCAGTCGAATGCGTTACCTTTTAGTGAGCGGAGAAATTGCTTGACCAACAAATCACCATAAGTTGCGGCATTATTACATGTCTCGACAAAGTGTGCCACTTGTGGTTTCGGATTTCCTTTGCCGTCAAACTAGAAGAAGAATGATGCTGAAACTTGGGTGGTGATATCCACAAGGCATCATCAAGCTGTCGATTCTTGCGGAATAAGGCTTAGCGTATATAGGGTTCGATTTTGAACCATCTTCATATTTCACCTCGATCATACCTTCAACGAACTCCTTCAATTGATTGGCATGAATCATTCCATCAGAAGTCACGTGCACTTCTTTCGCCTTTCTTGTTGTGAAGTTTCAGCTTCTTGATGTCCGCCAGGTGCCTTTGAATTAATTTGACTTCCTTCCGCGGTACTGTCTTTCTTGTTGACGAGTTGAGTGATGGCGGCATCTTGATCTTGTATGCACTTCATCATCATTTCCATCATTTTAGTTGGGCTTGCCATTTGCTCCTCCAGAGTTGATGTTTGCGTTACCATAGCAGGCATAACAAAAATGCTGTAGAAGTTGCAGAATCTTCTCGAATAGGAGATCTCGTATGCGGAGTCCCTTGAGAAGATGTAGAATTATTACTTGATATGTCATCATCATGTTTCGAAATTCTGGATAAATTAGAACTTGCTTCGAGCATCGTAAGGGTTTTCTCGATTGAAGCTCCAACATCTTTGAGCCCCAACACAGGAGAAGTGATTTTGGGTGATGTCAAGCCAAACACAGGAGCTGATGCAGATTGCACCTCTAGAATAGTTTGAGAGAGGGCTCTCGTCATGCTTCTTGTGGTTGGACCAACAATTCGTGGATTCGCAGGATCATTTGCAGATCCCATAGTAGTTTTTGAGTCAGCAGCATTAGAACGTTCAGGCATGGATTTGTCGTTCTTTGGAGCCATTAATGTAGATTTCAGTTGAATATATATGAAGCAAAGAGATGGAATGTAGAGATTGTCCCACCGAGTGTGCCAAAATTGTGCGCAACAAAATATTTCGAGTCTGTAAAAATTGGACAAACAAGAAATATGTGATAAAAATATGAATATATGAAATAAAGGATTACAATCTCTAGGATATTCTATATATGTGGAGAAAATTCCTTCGATTCTTGACTTCAGACGCGACATCTGAGGGCTTCACAGCTTATTCCCGAACCAAATATTGAATTCTTCACCTCTTGATATGGGAGACCTGAAGAACAATTGATGAAGATCTTCAAACCTTGATATATGGAAGACTTGAAGAGAAAATTTGAAGACTCAGAGCTTCCACAGCTTGCAGACTTCAGAAATATGTGTGTCTTGAACCTCTGAGGGATACCCCTATTTATACATGTATGGGAGGGGAGCAAGGTAGAAGACTTGTAGTACATGTGTAATTTCTTACTAGCATACCAAGAAACAAATTCTTATCTCTTTACACACATAAGAGATATTAATACATAAGGACTGTACTACTTTGATATTATCTCCTTATTTTAATTTATTAACAAAGAGATAAATACTAGAGTACATATATCCTTATTGGCCAAGTCATGTAGACATGTGACATGGCACAATTTAATTGGAAGAGCGACACAAATACATTTAATTGGTCGAACTACCTCATTTTGACATGTGGAGCAATATAATTGGTATATTTAAATTAACCAATGTTCCAAAATATATATATGACATATGGCATTATTTAATTGGACCATAAATATGACAATATAAATTTATTTATAAGACAAATGATAATTTTAGTTAAACTAAAATTTCATTGTCTACAATTTTCATATTTTCATCAAATTACTTAGATGTTCACATATTGATTTTCTATAAATTAGTATGGGGAAAATTTTTCAAAACAAGATGTCTAAAGTGAATATTTTTCTTTAGTTAGTGAGGGCACATTTATAATTTAACCGGTAAAAATAAATATTTTTACAAATTCTATAGCTAAACTGATATTTTTCTTTGGTAAGTGGGGACACGTGTAGCTCCGTCTGTGAAGAAGGAGGAAAAGTAAGGCAAGGGGTAGTAAGGTTAGAAGAGCTGGGGGGTAAGTCTGGTGGACATTGCTACAAAAGGAAGGCAGGAATGTAGAGAAGGGCGAGGAAATGAGTTGTGAGGCTGAGGAAAGGAGTTGTGAGATGGGAATGGTGTAGGAATGGAGGCTGGAGAGGCAGAGGCCTAGAGGGTTTTGAAACTTTTTTTTCTAATTTTTTATTTTTTAATTTCTTTTTTCATTTTTCAAAAATTATAATAGGGTGAAGTTTTTTATAAATCAATTTTTTTTCTTTTTTCAATTTTTAAAAAGTGAGTAAGGGTAAAATGGGAAGTAAATTTTAATAATTTTAAAGATGTCGAGAATTTTCCCAAAAAAAAAAAAAAACAGGCATAACTCGTGTCAATCAATTCCCAGCACTGAGTGAATTTTCTATCCACATGCCACTTTTACCGAAAGCAGATGAAAATAGTTTTATGTTTTAAATCACAAGAAGTCATGTAAAAAAAAAAAACTCCAAATTACAAGAGGTGTAAGCAAATAATTTATTATTGAAATTTTGAATATCTTGAAACATGCAGAGAGGAAATGCTAATAGGTTATCTTTTTTTGAAGGAGAAAATGCTAATTGGTTAGTTTAAGTATCTACAAAATTACCATACGAATGGTCATAAATTAATTTCGTAAAATTTAAACGAATTCCCAACTAACTCACCTTAGTACAATTTCTTTTCTATTCTATTGAAAGCTTACAACAAATACAAATTTCATCCCTATTTTTATTTCCCTTATTTCTTCATATTCGCTCATGTCAAATTTTCTAATGATATAATATCTTTACCTTGTTTATAAGACAATGTTTCAATTTCATGTACGTTGAACTCATAATCATCATTTGCAAGCTCATCATTTATAATACGACATAATACACATATTAGAGACCAATCCATCCTGCAATCTTTTGAATAACCTCAATTTGTCCAACTGCAAAAGACATCTAAAATTGTGGGCCACTAGTATGCATACAAACTTCACTAAAGTAGTTTACAAGAAACTGTTAGAAATATTTAGTTTGGAAAAACTAAGTTATTTAGTATATGATAAATTGTGACATTTCAGATAATAATAACGATATCTAATAAGTTGTTTCTTGAAAATAACGATATCCTGATAAGTTGTTTCTTTTCAAGAACGTTATGTTTTATTTAATTATAATTATTATTTTAATTAAAAGGCATGATTACTGATTGGGTTGTGACTTTTGGTGAATGATTATGATTGTAATTAACTGACATATTTTTCAGAAGAGTTAAGACTTTATAAAAAGTCATGTTTGTTCAAGACTCCTATTATAAATATGAGTCAGTAGAATATCACGATACATTATTCATTCTCTCTACTTTCTCTGACTCTTGAAACAGTTTATGAGATGTGAATTAAGAGAAAGTTGTCTGTAGATTCTTGAGTATTAGAATTAATCCTAGGGGTGATCTGCCAATACCTTGCAGCAATAGTAGGGACAAATATCAGCCAATACCTTGGAGCAATAGTAGGGACAAATATCACCTTAAGGACAATGTGATTAAACATGTTTTTGGTTACTATCTATCTTTTGTCAGACATACATTTGACTAACAATCTTAAGGTAATATTTTGTTAAAGATGGATGACTACCCAGGAGACTGCTTTCAAAGTCATGAACCAAGACTTTATAAAATTGGATCGTTTTGATGGGAGGAATTTTAATCGTTGGAAGTACAAGATGATGTTTCTCCTGACTGCCATGAAGATTTCCTATCTACTTGCCCCAAATTTAGAAAAATCGCCTGATCCTAAGGATGATGATTCTGACCAAATTAAGGCAGAACGTAAGAAGAGGAGTGCTATGTAGAGGACATATTCTGAAGATACTGTCCAACCGGTTGTATGACTTATGTTCATCGTTGACTTCTCCAAAAGATATTTAGGATGCACTTGAAGTCAAGTATAATATTGAGAAACAAGGAGCATATAAGTTTCTCGTTATGCAATACTTTAATTTTAAATTAGTTGATTTTGGGTTTGTCTTGGATCAAGTTCATGATTTACAAATAATTGTTTCCAAATTGAAAGATGCAAGAGTGGATGTTTCTAAATCAATGCAAGTGGGGCTATAATTTTTAAATTACCTCGCTAGACTAGTTAGCATGACTACAGAAATAAATTATTGCATAGTACTGAGACTTTCACTTTAGACTAGATTTTGAAACATTTGCAAATTGAAGAGGAAACTTGAAATTTGCATAAAAAGCAAATGGAATCTGGTTCAAAGGTTGACTATGTGGAGTAGGAAATAAGTCTCAAGAAAATTTTGGTAACAAGAAGAAAACTTCTGGCAAGAGAAAATACCCTAAGCCTATTGCAAATACTGGTAAGCAGATTAAAACGGCAAAATCTTGTTATTACTATGGCAAGAAAGGACATTTGAAAAGAGATTGCAACTTTTTGAAGAAGTAAAACCTTGAAAATACTAACAATGCAAACGTGGTTGAAACCAAGCCTAAATTTCCTGACCCTAAATCTCCTGATGAAATAATTGCCATGGTTTCCCAACTGCGTAAAGTATGGTTTTTGAATAGAATATGGCCACCAATACCAAATTTCTGACTGGTGGTATGATTCTAGCTCAACAATTCATGTCTATCATGATAAAAATGTATTCAAAAATTATGAAATTGTTGAAGAAGGACAAGTCGTTCTGATTGTCAATGAAAATAATGCAAGTATGCTTTGGAAAGGGTCTGTAGAGTTGCAATTTAGCTCTGGGAAAAAGTTAATTCTACAGAATATTCTTCATGTCCCTGATATTAGAAAAACCTTGATATTTGCCAATCTATTATTTAAGAAGGGACTCAATGCTGTAATAGAATCAAATACCATTGTAATATCCAAAAATGGATTATTTGTGGGAAAAGGGTATTCTTGTGACAGATTGTAGAAAATTAAGTATTAATAATATTAATAAATCTATTTTTGTTTATACTGTTGAGTACTGTACTTTTTTATGGCACGGTAGATTAGGACATGTTAATTATAAATCATTAAAATTTATGTCTAAGTAAGGTCTAATTTCATGCAAAAATGATATTAATAACAAATGTGAAGTATATGTTCAAGCAAAAACAACTAGAAGACCATTTCCTTCTGCAATAAATAGAACTAAAAATTTAGAACTTGTCCATATTGATATTTGTGAATTAAATGGAGTTTTAACTAGAGGAGAAAATAGGTACTTCATCACTTTTACTGGTAATTATTCAAGATACATACATGTGTATTTAATGAAATCAAAAGACCAAGCTTTTGAAATGTTCCAATGCTATAAGTCAACAGTAGAAATCAGAAAGAAAAGGAAATAAAACTTCTAAGGAATGACACAGGTAGAATATTTTAATATTCACATTTTCTAAATTTTGTGAAGATAATGGAATATTATATCAAACTGTCTCCTTATAACCCACATCTAAATGTGTATGGCAGAAAAGAAAATTAGAACATTAGTAGATATGACAAATGTTATTATATTAAGTGCAAAATTGCCTTTAAATCTTTGGGAAGAGGCATCATTCACTGCATGTCATATACATAATAGAATTCCTTCAAGTAAAACAAAAAATTCTCCCTATGAATTATGGAAAGGAAGAAAGCATTAAATCTAAATTATTTTAGAGTTTGGGGGTGTTTAGCAATCTATAGAGTTCCTGATTCTAAAAGAAACAAATTAGGATCAAGAGCTCTAAGAAGTGTGTTTGTAGGATATGCAAAAAATTCCAAAACCTATAGGTTATTGGATGTGGAGTCGAATGTTATTGTAGAATCAAGAGATGTTGAATTCTTTGAAAATAAGTTCATTCATGATTCTGTGAATTCAAATTCTGGTCATATGCCTAATTCAGAAAATAATGATGAACTTACTTCTAGTAACAAATGGAAAAATATTGATACTTCCATTAAACCTAGAAGAAGTCAAAGAATAAGAAAAGAAAAATATTTAGACTCTGATTTTATTTCTTCTACAGCTATTATATTCTTAGTTAAAGGTAATAGAGAATGTGTTTTCAATCAAATACCTATTTTATTTACAATTGAAGAAGATCCAAAAACCTATAAGGAGGCTATGACATCTAGAGATGTTGATTTATCGAAGGAAGCTGATATAAATGACGAAATGGATTCCATTTTGTCAAATAACACATGGGTGTTAGTAGACTTACCTTCAAGTTCAAAATCTATAGGGTGTAAATGGGTATTTAGACAAAAATACAATACAAATGGTTCAATTCAAACCTTTAAAACCAAATTAGTAGCAAAAGTCTTTAAACAAAAAGAAGAAATTATTGAAATTATTTTGATTCTTATGCACCAGTAGCAAGAATAACTTCCATAAGAGTGTTATTATCTTTGGCATCTATTTACGATTTATTTGTACATCAAATGGATGTTAAAACTTCATTTTTAAATGGAGTATTGGAAGAAGAGGTTTACATGGAATAGCCTGAAGGTTTTGCTCTTCTCGGAAATGAAAAGAAAGTTTGTAAATTAGTCAGGTCTTTATATGGTCTGAAACAAGCACCAAAATAATGGCACGAGAAATTCGATTCTGCCATTTTGTCTTATGGTTTTAATCATAATAATGCTGATAAATGTGTTTACTCAAATTCTCTATTTACACATGATTATGGTGTTATTATATTCTTGTACATTGATGATATGCTAATTTTTGAGAAAAATTTTATTGCTGTGAATGAAACTAAGAAATATCTATCCTCACAATTTAAGATGAAAGATCTTGGAGAGGTGGATACTATATTAGGCATAAAAGTTAAAAAATATAATAGGGGTTTTGCTTTGAACCAGACTCATTATATTGAAAAAATTTTGGGACAAGTTTAAACACTTGAACATAAAAGAAGCAAATACACCCTATGATTGTTTACAAAACTTGCCCCCAAATACTGATAGATCAGTTAGTCAAATTGAATATGCAAGTGTTATTAGCAGTTTAATGTATGCAATGCATAGTATAAGGCTAGATATCTCTTTTGTGGTTTGCAAACTGTTTAGATTTACTAGTTGTCCTAGTAAAGAACATTGGAAGGCAATTACAGAAGTCTTAGGATATCTAAAGAAGACAAAACATTTAGGACTATTTTATAATAATTTGTTGCAGCAGTTTTGGAAGGTTATACTGATGCTAGTTGGATAACTAACGCAAGTGATAATAAGTCAACTTCAGGTTGGATTTTTACACTTGCAGGAGGAGATGTTTCATGGGCTTCTAAGAAGCAAACATGTATAACTCATTCCACAATGGAATCAGAGTTTGTTGCCTTAGTAGCAGCTGGTAAAGAGGCAGAATGGCTGATGAATTTATTATTGGACATCGATTTATGGCCACGTCCAATACCTGCTATTTCTTTACACTGCGATAGTGAAGCTACTATGTCAAGAGCTTTTAATAAGGTATACAATGAAAAGTCTAGACATATTAGTTTAAGGCATGATTATGTTATACACTTGATTTGTATTGGAGTAATCACACTTCAATATGTGAAAACAAGTAATAACTTTGTTGATCTTTTTACAAAAGGACTCACTAAGGAGTTAGTGAGGAAAACAGCAGAAGGAATGGGATTGAAACCCTTTAACTAACTGGAATCACCAGTAATAGGAACCCAAGCCTTTATCTAGATTAAATTTAGTTTAAAGGTTTAATGGGTAATAACAAGTTGTTGATAAGTAACTGTGGGCACCAGAAAATAATATGTTGTCATTCCAAGTCTAGTGCATAAGCAACCAATGATTCGTTAGAATTTTGAAATGCTTACACTGAAAATAGGTTTAAGTCGAAAGATACTTGTCTTTATGCAAAAGTTTATGATATAGAAAAAATACTTAGTTATTCAAACTAAGTGGGGGATTGTTAGAAATATTTAGTTTTGAAAAACTAAGTTATTTGGTGTCCGATAAATTGTGACTTTTCAGATAATAATAACGAATCTGATAGTTGTTTCTCTTCAAAAATATTATGTTTTGTTTAATTATAATTATTATTTTAATTAAAATGCATGATTCCTGATTGGGTTGTGACTTTTGGTGAATTATTACAATTGTAATTAACTGACATATTCCTCAAAAGAGTTGTGACTTTATAAAAAGTCATGTTTGTTCAAGAATCCTATTATACAAATATGATTTAAAATATTTTGATACATTATTCACAATCCCTACTTTCTCTGACTCCTGCAAGAGTTTATGACAAGAATTTAGAGAAATTGCTCTTGTAAATTCTTGAGTGCTTAGAATTAATCCTAGGGGTGATTTGCCATTACCTTGCAACAATAATGGGGAAAATATCACCTTAAGGACAATGTGATTAAACATGTTTTTGGATATTATTTATCTTTTGTCAGACATACATTTTATATTTTAAAATTTGTTCAGTTAATTAGTTCATCTATCATGTAAATCAATTTATTTACATCACTATTTGTCCAATTTTATATGTTTTCCACTTAAATCGTAACCTCTCTAATTCTATTTTACAAAGCATATAAGTTTTTTTATGGAATGAGTACATGTCATTAAATCTTCTCCAACTTGAAATGAATTTTAAAAAATCAAAATCTCTAATAATATTTGTTAATACTATTTTTTTGTTTCAAAAAATAGAATTTTCATAACCCTTAATGAGTCTAATAAAGAGCTCATTCTTCCTAGGTGTATAAAGAAACAGTCTTACCACCTAAGTTACACTTTGTTGTCTTGATAATACTATTTCATTAATTATGTTGGCAATCTTGTAGTTTTGTTATGTAAAAGTATCTAGTTCTTAAACTTTTGGATTCATATATTTATTAGTTTAGTATAAAAGTATCAAAGTGGATTCTAAAATATACTACTTTCTAAAACATAAATACAGAGATAAAAATAAAATTCTTGTTTAGGGATTTAAAATATAAATATCTTGTGTTCTAAATAGAAGAAGTACTCAATATTGCAGAATATATTCAAGAATTTAGAATCCAATTAGGTACCTTAAGGATTAACAAAAAAAAAAGGGAAGGAAAAAGTAATTGTTTTTAAAATTACAGAGACATCAGGAATAATTAATTCATTTAGCCAAGAAGAAAATTATTTCTATTTGGATTTTGTTATTGCAGTATGTGAAATTTTTAGTGTAATTTGATTTTATGAACCTATTTATTTATGTACTGCAACATTTTTTCAAAAAAAAATTTTGTTTTAACTCCCAAATTTGAGCATCATTAGTGAAAATATTTCCTTGTATAATGTCTTGACTCAATATATTTCCATGTTATTAAATAGGTCAAAATATTTTACTTATTATGTTTAATTCACATTTTTATAATTTTATAATTTTATTTGTGTTTTATTAACTTGCCAATTATTAATGTAGCTATTTTACACATTTTTTGTATGATTTTACAATTTTACCATCTAATTTTGCAATCCGAAGAATACAGTATCAAATTAATCCTAGGTAGAATTGGATTATAAGAATCATGCTTTCTCTTATACAATGTCTGGAAGTGTTTCGGTAATTTGGAATTGTTAAATTGATGTTTCTATAGAGATGATTCTATAAAAAATTGGATTTTGATTGTTGAGTCAGTAAAGAATGAAATTAAACATTATGTAGGTTGGCGGTAATGTCGAGGTGCATTTTCCCTTTAAGTATTGGTTGCAGCGAGGCACAAAAGCCCCCATAATCTATTTTGGGCAATCAGGATACTGTTTTAAGGTAGTTCCTGGGCATCCTGAATTGTGTTATTGACCCCTATTTTGTAGGTGCAGTGAACCAGTAGACGAGAACCGCTGACTTAGAATTAACTGAATTGATTTCGATACTGACTGTTGGCATATAAACCAAGTCCAATTAAGATTTGTTAGTAATTGGTTTAGAAAATTAGTAGTTGAATTTGTAAGAAATTTATTCTCTAATTTATCTAATTTTAGGAAATTGTGTTGGTTAAATCCCTTAAAGATTTAGATTAAATCGATATATATTTAAAGATATTGTGCCTAATTATTTTAGTTGAGGAAAATTTTTATTCAAAGTTTATTATTAAAATTTTCTCCTCCAAGTTTCGTCTGTCCGTTTGGTTAAAAATCTCATTCTTCTCCTTACGAGTTTATGATCTTTGGTTTTCTTTATTTTCTTGACTTTGTACCATTTAGTCAAGACTCTCGGTCTTCAAAATTAACTAAGCTTATGCATGATTTGTTTGTCTCTAAAGTTCACTTAAATTATTTTTATGATATCTTGGCTTACTTAATTGAATCAAAGTGGTATCAATTAGGTATTCCGATGCATGTTTTTTTGTGCTATCAAATTGGTATCAGAGCTCTAGATTCAAGAGTTTGATCTTGGAACGTTTGTCAAAATTCAAAAAAAAATAAAATAAAAGAGTCCTAGGCTGCGGTCTTGGGCGTGAAGATTGTGGTAGAGTACTCAATTTTTGAAAATTGAACCACAAGAGAAATTGGTCTTGGAGCACTCGTTTGACAATCAAGGTGTAACGAAATTGACCTAATTGGAATAGTGATTTAAAAAGAGAGATCCTGTCGTGTTAAATTATTGGTATTGTACAACGATCATGAGAAAAAAGTTTGTTTCAAATTTGCAATTGATGAGCAAGATAAACCAAGAAATTCAAGAACGAAAAAAATTTCAAGGTACGTAAATTTGTTTTTTTGAATCGTCAAGATGGGTAAAGAATTTGTTAATGGCGAAATAATTGAAATTTTGCACATGTTTATGGGTAGTGAAGAAAGATTTGAATGGGCAAACATCATAGAAGAATATTTGAAAATATGTGGTTTAAGTGATGCCATAGAATTGAAATTATCCAACCCTCTGCCAAAAGAAATTATGAAGAGGAAGGCAAAATTATTTTTCAAAATTATACGTAAATCAATGGTCAGAAAATTTTTCAAAAGGGTTATTGTTAATGCTCAATCACCTGAATTTTTTTAGTCAAATTTATTTTATATTTTAATGGAATTTACAGATGATAATAGTGATTGCAAATCTAAATTTGAATTGGAATGGAAAGTTGATTTTGATGAAGATATGTATGTCGACGAAGAAATAATTTGTGAAAATTTTTATGAGATTGAAAATTTTGATTTGCATTCATTATTTGGGTTGATTGAGGATGAGGAATTTGTCCATGGAAAAGATAAAATTCTTGAATTAGATGAGGAAGAAATGGAAATTTATGATTTGGTTGGGAAAGAAGGAAAAGAATTTGAAAAGACACCATTGATGTTTTTAAAAATATTCTTCAGAAGAATAATGTGATGGATGAAATTGATTTTCTTGAAATCCATGAATTAATAGAAGAAAATGGTGATTTTAAAATTATTGTTCATGATTATGGTGGAGTGGACCAATTAATTGAAGATTGTGGTATTGAAAATTTTGGTAGTGCAAATTATGAAAAAAGAAAAGTATGATTTCTTCATTTTTAGAAATAATTTGAAGGATTATTGTGTGAGACAAAATTATGATGTCCTCAATTTTAAAAGGGTAAGTGTGGATCAATTTTTTGATCAAGAAGAATTTGTCACCAAGTTATATGCAAAATATAAGATCCGTCTACTACCACGTACGAAAATAAAAATGAAGACCAACCATAAGTTGAGGTCACATATGGTCTACATAGTAACCGAAATTTCAATGGAGATTGTAGCATATGTAATCGTGATGGCGTCAAAGCGGATTTCATGAAGGTTCGGTATAAGGGAGGAAATGTTGGCATATAAACCAAGCCTAATTAGGATTTGTTAGTAATTGGTTTAGGAAGTAGTTGAATTTGTAAGGGATTATTCTCTAATTTATCTAGTGTTTGGAAATTGTATTGGTTAAATCCTTTAAGGATTTAGATTAGATTGATATGTATTTAAAGATATTGTGCCTAATTATTTTAGTTGAGGAAAATTTTTATTCAAAGTTTATTATTAAAATTTTTTCCTCCAAGTTCCGTCTATCCGTTTAGTTAAAAATCTCATTCTTCTCCTTACGAGTTTATGATCTTTGGTTTTGTTTATTTTCTTGACTTTGTACCATTCAGTCAATCGGTCTTCAAAGTTAACTAAGCTTTTGCATGGTTTGTTTGTCTCTAAAGTTCACTTAAATTATTTTTATGATATCTTGGCTTACTTAATTGAATATTAGTTTTGGACTCCATCAAAGTGGTATAAGAGACCAATTAGGTATTCCGCTGCGTGTTTTTTTGTGCTATCATTGAGGTAAGTGGTTCTTATTCCTATCCATCCTTTTCAAATTGATTCATAACTATCTATATATTTTGCAAATATATGCTTTGTACGTAAATGGATTATGTCTATGCGTGTTGTTTTATTCCAGTGAAAATTGTAAGCGACATTGTTGAACTGTGTAAATGTGTAGAATTTAAGACTGAATGCGAGATGGAGAAAGATGCTCATATCATGTATAATTGTTGTTTTGCAGTTAATAAGGAGTAAGATGCTTGTTTTGAGGAGATGTTTCCAAGCAACATGCCTTAATTGTTGATTTATAATAGGTTGTTGTTATGACCTGTTTGTCTCTAGACATATTAAGGCCTCTCTGTTGACTTTTTATGTTGCGAGGTATTTATTAATTAGGGTTAGTTTATTGTGAATGCCTGAAGAATCTACTTATTAAGGTATAAATAAGATATTGTTTATTAACAAATTCTATAGATATTATTCTAGTTGCTCATTATATACTATTGCCTTGCATGCTTGGATTGACTTAAGATGTGGCGTGTCAAGGTCATAGCAAATCAGAACATAACATTATATTTTTGAACCAAAATGCAGCTCATTCTACTTGCTGTTGATCATGAGTTTGAAATTCTTATGCCATTTTTTATAGAAGCCATGGTTTGAACATCACAAATTTTGAGACACAATCAACAAAATAGTTCGATCTAAATGGAGGAAAAAGTCGTGATGGCAAGAAAAAGTCGTGATGCCATTTTGTCATCATTTTTTTTCTTACAAAAAAAAAAAAAACTGATGAAAAAATCACTAAATAGATTTTTTCAATTAAAAGTTCATCACAAATTTAATACACAAGAATTTTGTAGAATGGAAAAGATTTTCCAACTTATATATTTTATTCTCATATTTGTCATGGAACTTTAAATTAGAAAGGTCCCTTCTTCAACAGAAATTGAGAAAAACATTCTCCAACTTTAACCCAGAAAGAAAAAATACCAAATTTACAAAAATTGTCTCCCTTCACTAAATAATCAATTTTTTTCATATTTTCTTTTTTCACAATATAGTACTTATTTTAATATGAAATTTTTACTACAATATATTATTTTGCACATTTAAATATACAATCAAATTATTCTAACATGAAAATTTCTTAATGCATAATTTATGTAATGCATAATTTTTTGTGGTTTATGCAAAATATTATAAAATAACTCTGCCTGTGTCGAATTTTTCTTAGCATAGTCGTTCCAAACTCGAGTAAAGGAGAAGGGTTACATTAGGTCGAAAGCCAGTGTAAAACGTTGCCAATCTTATGAGATGAATCTATTACAATATTGTGCTAATGCTAGGGCGTTCCCATAAGCGATACGTCGCATTGTCTGAGTGCGGCGAATAGTGGGCAAGGGTCGCTACATCTCCATGGGGGTCCGAGTGTAGTGAAAAATACGCAAGGGTCCTTACAAAATAGGGGAAGGGTAGTGGAGAAGAAAAATGTTCTGGAGAACAGGCTTATACATTAGAATAGAAACTTGGAATATTGGAACTCTTGCTAGTAAATCAATAGAGGTGGTAGATACAATGATTAGGAGAAGAATTAATTTTTGTGTTTACAAGAGACAAAATGGGTACGAGAAAAGGCTAAACTATTAGATAATTCAAAATTTAAACTTTGGTACTTAGGAGTAAACAGGACTAGAAATGGGATAAGTATTATTGTAGATGGGTCGTTGAAGGACAAAGTAGTCCAGGTGACTAGGAAAGGAGATAGGAGTATGTCCCTCAAACTAATTATAGGACGTGAAACTATTAATATCTTTAGTGTTTATGCGCCTCAAATAGGGATAGATGAGTCCATTAAGGCTAAGTTTTGGGAGGATTTTGATGAGATATAGGTAGTTTCCCCCCAATTGAGCAAATTTTTATAGAAGGTGATCTAAATGTACATGTGGGAAGAGATAATGAGTACTATGAAGCAGTACATGGTGGATATGGTTCTGGGGGAAGAAATGAAGAAGGAAAGATCAATCTTAGAGTTTGGAATGGCATTCAACCTTTGCATTATCAATACTTTTTTCAAAAAAGGAGAGGAACATTTAGTTACCTTCAAAAGTGGTTTAACAAAGTCACAGATTAACTTTCTCCTTACAAGAAATAGAGATAAAAGTGTTTGTAGAGATTGTAAGATCATACCTGAAGAAAGTTTAACCTCACAAAATAGGTTTTTGGTGGTGGACTTGAGGCTTAAACATCACATTAGGCGAATGAACCTACCTAGATTACCTAGAATTAAGTGGAGGAATTTAAAGAAGGAAAAAGAATAAATATATAGGAAAGAGATGTTAGGGCAAAGTATTTGGGATTTAAAAATGGAATCTGACACTTTATGGAATAACATGGCAACTAGAATGAGAACAGTGACTAAGAGGATACTTGGAGAGTCAAGAGGTTATGCTCCCATGAATAAGAAATCTTGGTGGTGGGATGAAGGTGTACAAGATAAAATCAAAGTTAAGAGGGTTAACTATTAAGGCTCTATATAGTTGTAGAAGTGACGAAAATATTGAAAAATATAAACTTGCTAATATATGAGGCAAAAAATGCTTTAAGTGATGCGAGGGATAGTGTATGTTGAACCCAAGTTATGATAATCATGTTTTGATGATAACTAAATCGCACTAACTGTTTGAAAACAAGTGTGGGTTCAACAGTTTCGAAAGTAAATGATTGTTCAAACACAATCAAGAAAACAACTAGTAAAACTCTACGGACGTTGATGATTGTCCGAAAGGAAGACAATTCGAACGATGATAATCGTTCGACACAAAGGACCTGAGAAGACATTGCATGGATCGGACGCAGGATCGGACGCATCCTCGGACATCCGAATGAATACCCTCAGAAACTGGATGCCGAGGCCATGCATCGGACTTCCGAAAGGTCCAACGGCTAGTCCATTCGGACGCACACTCACAGCATCAGCCGTCCAAAAGACCAAACGGCTAGTTTCTCAGGAAACAGAAAATAGCCGTTAGATGAGCTGTTGGAAGCAATTTTTGGGCTTCTATAAATACCCCCAAATCTGTAAATGTAAAAGATAGAGAGTAGAACTACTGCATTCAATACAAACACTTGCAAGAGCTATTTGGGAAAAAATAGGCTAAAATAGAGTGGGTTGTATTGGTTTGGGTAGTGTAGTTCTCTTGGCTCAACTAGAGGGAATTAGTATGAGTAAGAGTAGACTAGTCAGTGATTTTCAAGTGTAAGAGTGGAGGGATAACAGTGTACAAAAGTGAGGTTGTATTTTAAAACCCTTTGGCTCAACTAGAGGGACTTAGTTGGTGCAAGGGTGACCTACTTTTGTACAAGAAGGTTATTGCCTCACCTTCTTTGAAGAGGCACTACTAGTAGAGATACTCCAAACTTGAGAAGTTTGGGAGTTTGGTTTGATACTCTCTATCTCTATCTTTATATTTGTTCATTAAGCTTTAATTGTTGAATATTTATTATATTCATTTGTGCTTAAGTGTTTATTTAAATTGCATTTCCATTAAGCACATTAAAAATGTTTGTTTTTGAAACAACCTAATTCACCCCCCTCTTAGGTTGCTTTTGGGGGCCAACATAGGATTTTTGAAGATTTTTACCAAAAATTAGAATCTAAGGAGGGGGAACGAGATATTTATAAAATTGCTAATGCAAGACCCCATAAGACGAAGGACTTAACCCAGGTCAAGTTCATCATGAATGAAAATAATAAGGTACTAATAAGACATGGGGAAATTAAGGAAAGTTGGGAGAGATACTTCCATCAACTATTCAATGAAGGCAATAAGATGATATCATTTTAGGAGAGTTAGATAAATCTGAGGATATAGAAACGTAATGTATTATCGAAAGATTCAGAAATCAGAGGTGGCGGAGGCTTTGAAGATGATGAAGAAAGGAAAAGCAGCTGGCCCCGATGATATTCCAATTGAGATATGGAAATGCTTAGGAAAGATGGGCATAAGTTGGCTTACCAATCTTTTCAATAAAATATTGAAGAATAAAAAGATGCCTGACCAATGGAAGAAGAGTACTCTCATACCCATATTCACGAACAAAGGGGATATATATAAAATTGTGTGAATTACAGAAGTATTAAGCTAATGAGCCATACGATGAAATTTTGAGAGAGGGTAATAGAAAGAAGGTTAAGGAACAAGACTAAGGTGTCAAATAATCAGCTTGGTTTCATGATAGGGAGATCGACTACTGAACCCATACATCTCTTAAGGAGACTTACTAAGAGATACCGTGATAAGGAAAATAATCTACATATGATTTTTATTGATCTTGAAAAGGCATACAATAGAGTCGCTAGAGAAGTCATGTGGAAAGTTATAGAAAACAGAGGAGTTAGAGTAGCATATATATAATCAACAAAGGAGATGTATAAGAATATGGTTACAAGTGTGAGAATAGCAGGATGGTTGACATGTTCCTGTTTCCTATAAACATAGGTTTACACTAAGGTTTAGCTCTAAATCCTCATCTATTTGCATTGTGTCATAGATGAGCATACAAGACACATACAGGAGGAAATACCATGGTGTATATTATTTGCAGATAACATTGTTTTAGTAGATGAAACAAAAGACGAGATTAATACTAAACCAGAGGTTTGGAGAGAGACACTTGAGGCAAAAGGGTGTAGAATTAGTAGATCAAAAATAGAATACATGGAATTTAAGTTTAGGAAGAGTGCACGTAGCAATAGAATAGGGCTCAATATCGGAGATGAAGAGATACCCATAAGTGACAATTTTAAGTATTTAGGATTAGTTCTTCAGAATGATGGTGGTATAGATCGAAATGTTATACATCGGAGACAAGCAGGTTGGATTAAATGGATAATGGCATCGAGAATATTATGCGACCGCAAAATTCCTTTACGACTTAAGGGTAAATTTTATAGAATGGCAATTAGACCAGCGATGCTTTATGGGTCTGAATGTTGGGCTGTGAATTACACACATGAGCAAAATATGAGAGTAGCAAAAATGCGATATGTTAAGATAGTTGTGTGGATACACTAAGATGGACAAGATACGCAATGACCATATTCGTGAGAAGATTAGAGTAGCACCTATTGATGAGAAAATGAGAGAAACATGCTTAAGTTGGTTAGGTCATATGTTAAGACGTCCAATAGAAGCGCCTGTCAGACGAGTAGATTTTAGAGAGAGTAATCAACATAAGAGGGGTATGGGAAGACCGAAAAAGACTTGGTGGGTAACTTGTAAGAAAGATATAGCCCATATAGAATTGAGGAGGATATGGTCCATGACAGAGCACAATGGCGTAATAGGATTTATGTAGCCGACGTTATTTAGTAGGAATAAACCTTGCTTTGTTTGTTTGTTTATGCAAAATATTATAAAATAGCTCTTGGTATATTTTTTTGAAAAATAATTGGTATAGAAATATTATTGACATAACATAAATGAGAAATGGAAATATATTTTTTTTTCGAGGGATATGGGTATTTAAGTCAAATTATACTAAGTTTCATTGTCAATTCTAATACTTATAAAAGGTTATAGTAAACACTAACAAAGAACAATAACATTTGATTTTGATTAAGACAATTAATTAATTAATTAATTTTTTATAAGATTTTGATTTCGGTTACCAAACAATAGAAGAAGGACAAAAAATAATCCTAACCATATTTACTGGTAAGATATATATAAAGGGCAGAATGATCTTTCTATTTTGGGCTATTCTATGCATTAAAGTTGGGGAAATTTTTTGTACAACCAATTGTTGAAGTATTATTTATAATATTTTTTTTGTATGATTAATCAATGGTTAAATACAAGCATCTATGTACATATATTTTGAAAACCAACAACTTTATTCTGTCTTATCTGCAAATCTTTTCTCTTTTTTGTTCTGCTACTTCTTTGATTTTGGTGGACAATCATCGCTAAAAAAGAAAAGGCCCTATTTATAGGAAAAAGAAAGAAGAAGAATGAAAAGACTAAGACAAGGTGTTGGGATCTCATTTTTAAGAATGAAATTTACTACATTATTGGTGTACATGTTTTAAAGGAAAAAAATGTATAATGAGAAGTGGTGCTGCTTACTCAAAAAATAAATAAATGCAAAGTAGTGGTTAAGAAAACTGTTTCTCAAATCTAATTTTTTGCCTTTTATTGGGTACATGATATCATGTGAGCTTCATTCTTAATTTGCCTAGATTTTACGTCAAAAGTCTACATTCACTGACATTTTGAAAGATGAGAGATTAAATTTCGCTTGTCTGTCTTATAAGGGATTGAATTAGAGAACTCCCCAAAATTAAGCGACCAAAATGACCTTTTTTTGTTGGAAAATATTCTAAAATAAATCCTTTGAAATATGTAAACCAAATGTTAACTTTGTTGAACTTTATTATTCACCTTTCTTAAACTAAACACATTAAAGCATAATAATAAGAAACATTTTCATGGCATTGAAATGAACTTTTTTTCCCCCTTGGTTCGGATTGTTGGAAAACGTAGAAGATAAAAACAACAGGAAGAACCTACAATAATATAAATATAATTTACTAATTAAAAATAATATACTTTTTTTCTCCTTGGTTTGGATTGTTGGAAAACGCAAAAGATAAAAACAACAGGAAGAACACATAATAATATAAATACAATTTACTAATTAAAAATAAAAGAGAAAAGGAGTTTGTAAATGAAAAACATGTTAAGAGGTTATGGTAGACGCTTTCTTTAAAGTAGATTTCCTCCATTATTTGGTGCACTCAAATAGAGGACCAAAAAGAAGTCTCAAATCTCTCAACTGCTCTTAAAGGAATTTAGATGGAATATATGATGGAAGTTTTGGACCAGAGGAAGAGACAACTTGAAAGTTGTAAAAGTAATTTTTAGACTCTATGGGCTGGACAATGAAATAATAAATGTACATTTTCAAAGTAAATATGTTCTTTAATGAATAGACATATTCCTTAGAGATGTGTCTATTCATTAATAAAATATGCACCTATTCATTAATAGACTTTACCAAATAGATATGATTGTTATTCTATATCAAATATATGTGTCTACTAAATAATTACTTCATGTATCCAAAAGGCATAGTGAATGTTTGAATCATCTAAAATAAATTCAACAATCCCCTATATGATTTAAAAAATTGAAGATAGAAAAGCAGTCTTTTACAATGTATCCTATGAAGGTGTATTGTAAACTTAAACCTCACTTAGTACGACAAAGTCTATTCAAAAGAATCATAGTGAGCTTGAATTTTTATCTAGGGTCTTACAAATTTCAATTAATCATACACATTTCACGAGATATTTGTCGAGTTCATAAATAGGATCACGCTTAAACGGCCTTGTGCAAGTATCTTAGTTCTTGAGTGCTCTGGAAAAAAAGCCCAACTCATAGGTTGAGACCCTTACAACCACACTCAAATAGGTGAATTTTTCGAGAATATGTGTAAGGGAAGCATATCATACATAATTTTTCATGAATTCATTCCAAACATAAACTCTTCCATACCACTACATTAAGTACCATGAAAATCATAGTAAGACTGAAATAAAAGTATGGTACTTCTCTATTTATTAAATAATTTATTTTTACCACATTAAACTTTCATCTTGAGATCTCCAGTCAGAAAGGTTGGATTTATAATATCATTAATTTCTAGTTTTTCATTTCAGTGCCATCCTTATTGAAAATTCTTTGACTTGCTTTCTCCCTAGTCCTTTGTATTTTTTTGAGATGGAATGTAATCAACACGATTACTCCATTTTCAAATAAACTCGCAATAGTTTTCTGTCTCAAGCACATAGTTTCTTTTGCTTACATTTTGCAATAGTTGCTTAATTATCACAATGAAGGCAAATTGTAAGAATTGGCTTTTTAGCAATGTAAATATCCATTAATAAACTCTTAGGCCATTCTGCCTATTGTGCGGGATTCTATAGAGAATGAGAAAAACAGGTTTCCGTAGAGGATTTTTATGCAACTACCACTCAACATAATGTGAAGATATATCCCATAAAGGCTTTAGTCTCATCTACCATCAGAGATCCAGTTTGAGTCGCTATAGCTTTCGAGCACAGTGGGGTAACTCGAATAATGTATAACAAATGATATAGTACCTTTTAGATATCTAAAAATCCTTTATAATATTGTCCAATGACTTTTATCTGGATTACTAATATATCTACTTAATCTTCCCACAACTTATGCTATATCAAGTTTTGTAACATTTGTGAGATACATGAGAGTGCTAATAATTTGAGAATATAACATTTGAGAAACAGGCCCTCTAATATTTTTCCTTTGTCTCACATTGGGATCATAAGGAGCACTCGGGTTCACAATCATACTTATTAAATATTTTTAGTTTCGTTAATAATTCTCATATTACTATCAAAGATGAGAATATGATCATCTATATATACACATAATATAACATAATTAATATTAGTGACTTCACTATAAACACATTTCTCAGGATCATTAATTAGAAAACTACTTATCAAAATAACTCGATCAAATTTATCATGCCATTGCTTGGGGCTTATTTCATTCCATGTTAAAGATTTTACTAGTTTACAACCCTATTCTCTTGACTAGGTATGACAAGTCCCTCCGATTGTTTCGTAGAATATATATATATATATATATATATATATATATGTATTCTAACTTGCCATTTAGAAAAACGATTTTAATATCCATTTGATAGACTTCTAGCTTATATATATATGAATGCCAAAGTCAAAAGCACTTGAATTGTTGTCATCTTGGCTACAAGAGAATAAGTATCAAAATGGTCAAACCCTTCATTTTGGGAATAATCTTTTGCAACTAGTATTGTCTTGAATTTTTCTATAAACCCATATGGCTTAAGTGTCTTTTTAAATATACACTTGAACCAGTAGGTTTATACCCTTTAAGCAATTCAGTTAAGACCTAGGTCTTGTTACTAATTAAAGATTTTATTTCAAAATTTATTGCTTCTTTCCAAAAAATAGAATCTATAGATGATGTGACTTCTTTATATGTTTGAGGATTCGCAATCTTTATCAGATATGTATAAAAGTTGTTTCCAAAATTTTTTTCCACTTTGTCTTTTATTTCGTCTAGTACCTTCCATATTGATTTTGTCTTCTTCATCATGCTCTACTAAAATTAGAATGCAATCCCAAGATTTGGGTTTTTAACCTTATTCATTGTATTTTTCAAGGGCAAAATATTCTTAAAAAAAATACAACATCTCTAGATTTTATGATAGTATTGATATTTATATTAAAATTTTCAGATTTTATTTCTAAAATTTATAAATTACACAATACAATAATATAAATTTTTTGGAATACTTTTCATGCGGCACAAAACAAGAGTGCTGCAAATAAACGGCATAACTCAATTGTGCCACAAAATTTACAACACTTCCTTGGCTTTTACGTCACTGCGACACAATTAAAACCAACACACAAATAGACATAAAATGACATAGTATTGTAAATTAAGCCCTAAATATTAGTAATTGCCTACGGGTTAATTGCTTTAATTTTTTTTTTAAAACATTTTCTTGTCTTCACTATCTGCATTTTTTCCAAATCTCATAATCTTCCTCTTGCTCTCTGCAATCTAAAGAGTTTAACCCAATCCCTTTGAGTATCTCTCCCCTTCTCTCTGTCGTCTGTAACTCTTCTTCTTTGTCTCTGTTAGTTTTGTAACTCTTTCGTCAAACTCTCCAAGAAAAGTGGTAGTTTTATCTCAATTTCACCATTCTTCAGTTCCGATCAATTGCAAAAAGATTTGCGACAAAATAATTGTAAATTTCTCTTCAGTTTTAGAACATTATACTGAAAGTGAAGGAATCGAATATCACTGATCAAGACTCACATTTCCTTCCAATTTTATTCATCACTAGACCAAATTATAGATTTGGTCTCCGCAGAACTCGTCGGCAAATTTCTCCAAGGCTTTTTACGAGTGGTTGGTAATTAAGTTCTAATTATCTCTCTACTTTTCTTTGTGTTTTTTGGTTTATATATTTTTTATCGTACGGCTGGAGAATGATTACATGTGCTTTGGAACTTTTTAGTATTTTACCGTGGATTTTTTGGTGTTTTTTAATTTTTGGGAATTTATTGGATTTAAGGGGGAAATATGGAGCTCCAATTTTCAAAATTTGAAAAACTGATATGTAATTTTGGTTTCCTTATATAGGTTTTTGTCTTTATTCATTTATAAATCTGAAAATATCTTATCAAATTTAAAAATTTGAATTATAAATTTTTACAAATTAGTTCTATGTCTCTTATTTTATCTATATGTTTATAAGATTTACTCTAAATAAATAAAGTAAAAAAAAAAGAAGATATATGGCATTATGAAAGAGTAAAATTATTTCTATTTAGATTGAAAGAGTTGCCATTTCTAGGAAAGAAATGAAAGAGTAAGAAAAAGCTATATATATATATAAAAGCATAAAAGTAAATCTTTCAGACATAAAATTGTCGACTTTAGATATCATTGAGAGCAAGGAACGAATACTCTTTGATTTGTTAAGGGAAATAGGATAGCCAATATGTTAACTTTCATTCTGTACAATTTACTTAAAATTATCTTACTAAAGATACTTAAATCACTTGTGTTAAAGAGAAGTTTTATAGCATAAAAGCTGAGTTGGAGGATAATTGAAGAATGAATGAATGGGAATTAATGATTAAAAATTTAGAGTCGTACTTTTATTTAAGCATCTGCACTCACTGCGAAGGTATAAGAATGGGCATTTGGTGTGTCTTTAGCTAACATCGAGTGGTGGGGGGGGGTTAAATGTGTTTTAGGGGAAGAAACAAGAAGCCTCATCTATTTTTATCAAATTGCCACATGGAAAGCTTTGGAAGAACTTACGTACTATTTTGTTTGCATAATTATTATTTAAGATATTATTTTAAAAAAATAATGTAATAATTTATTAAAATATGATATATGTGAGATAAAAAATAATAAATAAACAATTATAAAATATTATTTAAATAATAACAAATAATGAAACCGTCCAAATTGAGTCATTAGTTAAATAATTATGCTAGTATGAAAGAATCTTCAGAACAGATTTTTGTATTCTGCGATAACATTTAGATTTGTGCTCAAAGTTAGCTACTTGGCAAATGGCTGGCCTTCACGATCAGGCCATGGAATGAGAATCAGACTAGCATATTACTAATAGTATTTAATTTAACTAGGAGTAATATATATTATATTTTTGAAAAAATTTTACAATCCCTTTTAAGAAATCATTCTCTTATATTTTAAGGGTTTATACAATACAATATTATATGTTTTAAAAATTTGTACTGTACAAATCCTTAAAATCTAGATAATAGTTCTTTCAATGAAACTGTAAAATTCAATATCATCATTAATTAATTACGGGAATTTTCTAATCCTTTTGAGATATGATACCTCACTTTAATATTAACCATTTGATATGGAAAATAAATGATAACCCTCAAATCATATTAACATGAACTGTGGTCTACCACATACAAACACCTCCCATAAATTTAAACCTAATAGAAATTGAAAAGCCACTCAGTGTTTACACTATCTCATCCCTGTCCTATCCCATCCCTATCTCTTCCACTCATCCTTACTCCTCCACATTTGACAGACTTAAAATCCCCTTAGGAAAGTAGGACTCTCAACCGGTAAGTTTCTAGGGTAACTTTTAGTTATTTATATCCTTTTCAAAACTGTAAATTTAAATTATTACATATATATCCCACATTTTTAGCAAAAATAACTAGGATGTCCAAAAAGTTTTATAAAATTGTCAAGAAATGAGATCGGCACGTGCTATTTAATCGATGATAAAAATTCCAAATGCTACACAAAGAACAAGATAGTACTATATTGATACTTAAATTGTACTATATTGACATATTTGTACTTAGATAATAACTATCTTTGCACTTTATAGTAGTACTATTTTTGTTATCAATAATAATTTTGAATTATTAATAATGTATGCTGCAATTATTTTCTTATTTATTATTTTTTTCTTTTATACTTTATATGTTTGATTTTATTTATTTAATAGAGATATTTAACTGATAAGATGGAACAAGTAGTACCTTTTAGTATAAAAGAGTATTGTTTTGTAGATTTTTAACAGTATTTCCTTTCATATTACACATTAATATATTATCACATGACCTTAGATGAACATCTAATAAAGAGAATTATATAGTTCCGTTGCGAAAATCATCCAACTCTTTAAAAATTTATACTGTACAATCTTTTAAAATACAATAAAATAATTTCATTATGGGACCGTATAATTTTCTACTTTTTATATATGTTTTCAAGTTTTATTGACAGTTTGTACTACCTTTTATTGTGAAATTTTTGTTTTACTAATATTTTAGATTTATACATATATTAAAAAATGATTAAATTTGGAAATCATATTCAGATAACAATAGTACATTACAGTATTGTAAATAGTACTATATTAACATCTTGGCAATACAAGTCTTTTTCTTACATAGGATTATTTTATTATCTATTATAATTTGACTAATAATTTCACGATTAGTAAGGCAAAATTATATATGATTTAATTTTTCGTCTATTTATGGTTTTTTTAGATTATTTTCAATTTTGTATTGATCCGGTTACTTAATTAAATTACATGGATCAGGTGGTTCCTTAATATATATATATAGAGAGAGAGAGAGTACTATCTTAAAGGAGATTCTATACAATCGCGTAAGTGTAAAAATGAGGTATTCATTATAGTAGGTTGAATGGAATATATATGTGACTTATCTATATTATTGTCGTGCATTTGGGGTGTGAAGCTTTGGGTGTCATATGTTATGTCCACGGATTGGAGAGTGATACTTTGTAGAATAAATTTTGAAATACTATTTACATGAGAAAATATCATACTATAGTTAATTTAGTAGTACTTTATTTAAATTCTACTAGTATGGGAGCACGTGCCTTGTACATTTGGAGATACTAATTGTTTGATTTTTATTACTATGAACTAAATAGTAAAGCACGTTTGGAGATGCTAATTATTTAATTTTTTAATTTACTTTATTTTATCTTCTTATATAATCTTGCTTAATGTTTAATTAAGCCAAAGAATTTTTTGTCAGATATGAGAAATATTTACTCAGAGGTGATTTCATGTATTTTCTTTAGATATACTTTGTTGGAAACATAAGAGATCTGTTTATATTAACAGTTCAAACAATTTCATGAAACATAAAAATTGTATCATGTAAATAACACATTTACCTTGTAATTTTAAAAATAAAAGTCTATTTTCTCGATTGAGAATTATGATTATTCTACTATGAGTAAGTGATATTTTCTATAACTTCAAAGATAAGAAAAATATAAAGGATCATCAAATTGCATACAATGTATGATATAAATGATATTAAAATTTCTTATTACATCAATTCTGTAAGTTTAGTAATCAAAGAGGGATGTGTAGTCTTGAAAATATATTGATAAATTCTAAAATTTATTGGAACCTTTTGTAAAACTAAGTCAAGATTAGTAAACTTGACTACAAAACTAACTAAAGTAAGAAATATAGTAGCAAGTGTAGACAAGGAAAAAGTAAACAAAGAAATGGTAAGAAATTCTCTAATGCTCTATATTATCAACTTTTATTAGCCTTACAAAGGACTTACAAACGAGATACCAAAGTCTCATATTTATAGAGTTATAAGATAAGGGATTCATGAATAAACACATAATATGATATATAAATTACGGGGATCAATAAATTTTTATATAATTCAAGAGGATGAATATCACATTAATCTATGTGTTTGGGAAGACGAATGGACATCCGTCTTTAGAGAATTCATAACATTCCCCCTTGGACGTCTATGCATTAAAGAATATGTGATGAATTATTGTCTCATTAAAAACCTTTACCAGGACAAACTTAGTGGGAAAAAATCATGGTAGAGGAAAAAAGAGTACAGTGCATATTCAATGTTTATAACACACTTTTGGATGCTACCTCATTAAAAACTTTGTCAAGAAAATTCATTGGGACAAAATCATGGCCAAGAGAAAAAGAATACAACGTGTACTTTTACTCTTCCACATACAAATATCACTTGATATCTTTGAGACAATACATCATAATTTTACAAACTAACTTCTCAAATGTTATTGTTGACAATGCTTTTGTAAACAAATCTACTAAATTACCACATAAGTAAATTTGTTGGATATCAATATTATCATTCTTCTCAAAATCATGACTGAAGGAAAATTTTGGAAAAATATGTTTTGTTACATATCTACTGGATATATTGGGGTTGTTAAAAGAAAATGACCATAGTCAAATTTATTCACTTCTTGCTTCATGTATTGCGATTATTTCAACAATGATTGCAAGAAGCAGTGACTAAATTTTAAACGCCATGATATTCAATTTCTCAATATATAAATAAGTTGTTCGAGATCGAATTTTATATTGGATCAGATAAATATCCATACCTACATAGCCAACTAATTTTTATCTGAATTCATCTGAGTGAAATAGACTCATATCAATAATATCTCGGAGATATTAAAGTATATGTTTAATTGTCATTCCAATATTTTCGTATCGGAAAAGAACTAGATCTTGTTAACGAATTTGCAGTATATGTTAGCAGTGAGATATGGTACTTCAGAACCAATAAGTTTTTCATCATTTTCACGAGAACGAAAAATTATTATTCTTGATATCAATCAATATACAACATTTACTCACTGGATGTATTTTATCCGTATAGAATTGCTCTAGCTCAAAAAATTTCATTTGATAAGTGATCAAACTCTAGACCTTTACCTATATCTTTTACGTCAATTTATTATCTTTTGAACAGATTCAGTAGTATGTATAAGTTTGAATAATATTTATATTATTAACATATATAGTAGTTATCACAAATTCTGATCATGTGCCTTTTTATGAAACCGCATAGGCAAATTAGGTTATTTGTATAACTCTTATTCAAAAGATGCTCATTTGGGCGATTATATCGTATTCACATAGATTGCTTTAATCTAATCCACATAAAGATTTCCATAATCTTATTGAACTAATGATCTCAAGAAACTTTACAAATGTCAAGCATGTTAAATCCTTCATGAATTTTCATATAGATATCGATATCCAATGAGCCATTCAAATATGCTCAATATATGTTAGTCTCGCATTTCAGTTTTTCATGAACTGACACACAAATTAGATATCTAAAGATGCTTACATCCACCACAAGAGAATAAATCTCTTTATAATCAATGTCGGATCTTTAAGAAAATTTTGCTGTAACAGACATAATTTTATAAAGCACAATTTCTATTTTCTCATTTCGTTTTTGCACAAATATTAATTTGTACCCTACCAATTCTGCACCTTTAGGACTTTGGATTGCAAGTCCAAAAATTTTCATGTTTTTAAATGTGAACTTAATTTTACTGGTATTGCATCTTTTTATGTTGACCAATCATTTTTGACAAATTTATATTCAATATCCTCAATTTCTATGCAAAACATCAGCTGATATTATAAACAATTATGTTGTCGACAATAATATCTTTTCGATTTCGTCTTTGCTAGTATTAACATAACATATCGAGATCTCTTCGTTTTCATTAGATTCAAGTACTTGATCCAATTTCTAGGATTTTATAATTAATTATGTTTAGGGCCTCTTCAGGAGCAACGGCCTCCATTATATGACCATCTTTAAAATTTTGCTCCTTTCGTCTTACGAGAATTCTAATTTTTTTTTTTTAAATTGATTGATCAACCACACTTTATGCATGGCTAACTATAATTTGTATTAGGATGTACTACTGGGACACCAATTCAAATTGGAGTATTTCATATGGTATATGAGATTTCACTCATTTTAGGTCAGTAAAAAATCTGGCACTTGATTCAAAATATCTTACAAATGAATTATCTTTTGAACTTTTAGTTCATGAGTATTAAAATGTGATAATTCATTTTATTCAATTTTTTTCCATCCAACTACTTATATTCTCCCCCTAATGTTGGGAAACATTTTCACTTCAATCGACAAGTTGTGTCTATATAAGTGCCTTATAATTTTTCAAGATATTTAATCATAGAGGGCAACTCATATCATACATATATTCTCAACTCTCTTTTATGATCCATCGTTGTACGTTGTGGTAGAGTACTTAGAACATATTCTGTACAATTTAAATCCTTAGATGGGAAAATTAGGCTCTTGATCACAAGTCAATTATAACAGGGAGAACTTAAAATATCTTGATGGCCTTATGCATATAAGTATTACTGCATGGCATGTCATAAATAGACAATTTTGTAATCATAAGTACTGGTCTAACTATTAATTGGAAACATTTTATTATGAATTCTTCTAGACTATTTTGTGTATGAAAATGTACTTCAGGACGTTCAACGGTTACATTAATTGACATACAGACATCTGAGAAATAAATTCACCAGCATTATCAAAACAAATTTTCTTGATTGCATAATCTGAAAATTGTACTCTTAATTAATCTAATTATTTGATCTAGTAATCTCACAAAATTCAGGTTACGAGTCAATAACAAGTACACATGTGGACTATCTAGCTGATACATCTATCAAAATTATAAAATATTTAAATGGTACACATGATGAGTGAGTGGGTCCAAATATCTCACCCTTATTTTACTCCAGAAATGCAGGAGATTCAATCCCTATTTTAACTGGTGATAATTTTAATAATTAATTTTTCTTGAGAACAAGCAACACAAAAGAATTCATTGAATTAAAGAATCTTCTGGTTCCCTAATAGATATCATGTGAATTCTCATTAACTTTACGCATCATGATTGACCCGGAATGGTCTAACCGGTCATTATCAAATAATAAAAGTATCTCATCAGTAAATTTCAACTTTAGTATAACATGTGCTCAATTGTATAGTATAGAAGGAAAGACATGTATCAGGGAGACATATAGTTGCTCCACCACAGCCTTCAATTAATTTTGCATTACCATTTACGGTGTTAACATTTGTTCCAACAACTTTAGATGGGAAAAATATTTTTTACTTTTGAATATCATATGTATTGTTGCACTATATCTGAGGCATATATTCTCATATCTCTAATACATTTAAATGTATATTCATACATTTTCATTAAAATAAATAAATATATTAACAAAGCGGCATGTGATAATGAATTAATGTAAAAGAACAAGACATACATAATTTTAAAATTATAATGAAAATATGTTAAATAAAATATTACGACATTTCCTTTCTTAGATCTTGTCACCGTCAACCAAACGGTCAATACTTCCTTCAGGGAAGAAACCAACAGCACAATGACCATGGTCGAAAACATTATAGAAAAAACTTGTTTCTAGGATTTTCTCTTTGTCTATTAATAATGCTTGATAAAGTTCAACAAGGTACTTTGGCGTACGATAGATACACGACCAATGGTCTTTCATGCTATAATGATAGCATTTATTTCCATATGATTATTATTTTTCCAGTTATTATCTTTTCTTTTATCTCTTCACTATTCTACCACTTTTGGTGGTGAGATGTAATGTTATAATCAGAATAATTACTTATTGATGGCAACAATCTCTATACCCATAATTTTTTTTAAAATTTTGTTGCATTCACTGCAGGGAATGGGGCATAATTAGTTGGACGAGATTCATTTGAGTAATAGCTCATTATTTCATTCAATCATAAGGAGACATGAAAGTCAAAATATTTCTTAAAAACTCTTTGCTGCTATTTCTTCTTCAGGGATATATTTGAGGCAAGAAAAGTAGAGAATATTTTCTCTAATATGTATTCATCAATGATCTGTATAACTTTTTTCATTAGATCTATTGAATCTTTTAAATAGAAAAATTTTGAATTTTTCGTGAATATAATGATGAAAATCATAGATTTTGTTTGACTCTGCTTGGACATATTATTTTGCTTTTTCTAATTATGTCTTTAGGACACATGAAATTCGAACAGATTTCAATATCTAAATTCCAAGATAAATAGTCCTTGCCCATTATGCCAATGTCCATAAATTCAAATTTGGTATAGTGTGACATGATTGAAACTAATCAAAATTAAATTCTAATAATAGTATGTTGATACAATTGAAAGTATAAACAAAAGATAGTGATAGAGAATACCCAAAATCTTTAAATCATACTTTAGCTGTGATAATTTAAAATTCTACGTATCGTCATCGTGTTGAAAGTTCTACATACCTTCGTTATGTTGATTTAAAATTTGACTTCAATTAGTCAGAGTCTCGTGCTGATAATGTGTTATAAAACTAAATCAAGATTATTAAACTTGACTACAAAACTAACTAAAGTGGGAAATATAGAATGTGTAGACAAGAAAAAAGTAGGCAAAGAAATAATTGAAAATTCTCGAATACTCTATATTATCAACTTTCATTGGCCTTATAGAAGGCTTACAAATGTGGTACTAAAGTCCCCTATTTATAGAGTTACAAGATAAGGAATTCATGAATAAACACTTAGTATGATACATGAATCACGGGAATCTTATAAAATTTTACATAATTCAAGGGAATGAATATCATATTAACCGATGTACTTGTGGAAGATGAATGGACATCCATCTTTATAGAATTCATAACAAAATCCTTTATACTCTTCAATTATTCAAGTGTTGCCCTAACAATTTTGAATTTGTTAAACATTAAGGTATTTGATTATTCTTGACTCTATACATATCTTGGAACCAACTTGAAGTAGCCACTCATGTGCAAATACTAAATTGCAATTTCTAATTTTGGGTAAAAAGATATCACTTAAATATATGTAGTTTGCACAACTATAGAAATTATATCATGAAAATAGAAAAAGTGAGAAATATTCTATCATTGGCCAAGCTACAACATGAATTTTATTGATTCTATTTTGTTAAAACTATCAGTTTAGAATAGAATTAACCAAATAAATAGAGCTGCTTTAACTATCAACCTATACAGTAATAATTAAAAGGCTAGCGATACTATCAGAGATGTGATGTTCCAGTCAATGCAAATTGTCCATGAATGTCAAGAATGCCCCTCAATGACTAATTTCCACTTTTTGATGACATCTATTTCTCCTTCACTTCACGCTTTCTTCAATTCATAATGCTCTATGATCCTTATCTCTCCAAATCTTATTCACTTCTCTCCTCTAAATTATCTTTCTCAATAACATAAATTTATCATAGTAAAAATTGAGACATTTAGGAGTCCAATACTTTGACGAACTAATTATTTTATTCAAGTAGCTCCATACAGATAAAGTCTGATGTCATTGTTATCTTTTTGAAATTTTTCTTTCTCAGTCTCATGGTATTTAGATATGATATTGTACAATTGTAAGTTTAGATCAGATTTTGCACATAATTTTTGAGTTTTTGTTACGGGACTAAAAGTTGTTTGATTTTTTATAATTAGGGATTGCAAATTTATACAAAAATCGATTTTGTAAGATTAAAACAATGTAAAATTAACTAATTAAATACAGGGGGGCTATCATTAGGCATTCTTTTTCATCATCTTACTTCTTCCCTTTATTAGATTGAGAGTTCTATTACTTTGGTTCTTAAATATGTTGTGTCAAAATAACCAAAAAAATTAAATTTAAAGAATCAATTTCTTTTGACTGGATTGATGTTTTTATTCTTTTGGTTCTTAGTTGTATCAAAATAACAAAAAAAAAAAAATTGAACAAGAAAACAAGAACAAGATTATAACATTATCCAAGAAGTTACAGGGAGAACGACACTGAGATTGAAGAAGCAGAGACAAGGTGGCGAAAATATTGCAGGAAGAGAGAAAGAACCTAATTATTTAGTAGGTATATTCTTGATTTTTTGAGAAAGTTGCTCTATCTAGAAAATTACAATTATGGAAATATCACCCGCCTAATTCAAAAGTAACAATAGATATTCAGTATTTAACTTTTATTAGATAAAATACACTTTAGTTAAATCTAATTAGTAACTGATTTAATATCTCTATTTTTAGTATGTAATTTATATAGTTGCTAATATTTAACATTAAATATTTACATGTTCAAAGACAATAACAAATTTTTTTTTTTTTGCAGGAAGACAAGTATAATTATAGATAATATAGTTTAGGAACTAATTTTGATCACCGGCAAAGTGTAACTTGAATTAAATAGGTGTTAATTATTCAATGCATGTAAAGGGAACTAAAAGAAAGTAAAAATTGCAAGATAAGAAGTATGGTCTTTTTGACAATGAAGTACAAGTTAGATAGTACGATGCTTTTTCTATAACCAATTGGTCATGCGTTTTAGTCACTAAGGGATAGGGGCCAGGAAGAAGTGTGTTTTTCTTTTCTTTTTTTAATTAAAAAAATGATTACGTTCTTTTCAGAAAAACAAAATAAGTGGATACATTTTTTTCCCCATCTCCTACTTATCCAAATGGTTTAATAATAATCGGGTTCTATATTATAATTGTTTTTAATGCACCATGCAGAAGCCAATTTTTTTTTATCATATTGTGGACAATAAATCTTTTTCATCATTACAAAGTCTAGAGAACAATATTAAAGGAAAAATAAATGGCATTGGATGAAAAAAGGTGAAGATTTTGACAAATATCTATGAAAGGTAACGGCTTTACTAATCAAGTTTAGATGACCTTGAGACTTTTTAGGTAATTTTATGTCTCCTTTATTTTTTATTTCTTTTTTTATCCAAAAAGAAAAAAAAATTAGAATTATTCTAGGAGTCAAAGGTTTATACATCATAAGTCCTATTTTTTAAAGAATAATTCGTACTATTATTTAAATTATTTTCTAATCTAAAAAAAAATATTATTTTCATACTTTTATAATTTTTGAAATTTATCCTTGAAAGAAATGATACCAGATGATATTTTTTATTTTACACAAAAATTTACATCAAAAGAATTTTATTCTAATTGTAAAGTAATGATTAAGATTGAAAGTATGATTTTAAACTATAATGTGTACTTTTAAAAGATTAATAGTTTTTTACTGTGTTGAAATACATTTTCAATAGATTTTTAGTTTGGAGGACCTAATTAAAAATCTTTCAGCATGAATTGCCACACTAAAACATTTATTTTAGTAAGAGAGGATCAAATTAAATCTATAAAGCTTTTCCAATTTGGAGGGCTATATTAGAATATTTTTTTTTTTAATTTGGAGGGTCAGATTGAGATTTTTGCTTGGTTTTAGAGACAAAATGGTTTTTAACCTTTTAAAATAGTCTTCTTTTCCTTCTTTTTCTTTTCTCATACGAATTTTTCCTTTTTATAGACTTGTTAATAAATTGTTAGTTTCTTTAATTACATATACATGTTGTCTAGTCTATTCATGTATCTACAACCTATATATGTTGATAATAGTTATATGCGTAATTCTATTTAATGAGAAATTTTATTCAATTAAGTTCTTTGTTTAATAATTTTATTTAATTAAGTTTCAAAAAGTTAGTTTTATTTTCTCTTGTTACCTTTTTATGTTTTTTTCTCTTTAAGGTCTAAAAGTATAACTAAAATATAAAAATGTATTTTTCAATTAAAATTTATTTATTTATTTATTACTAATTGATTTCTAAAATCTATCCCAACAAAGTTATGTCCTACTCTTCTTACTTTCTAAAATAATTCCTAATATTATATTACATTAGGAAATTATTTTAATTAAATTTATTTCTTAATATGAAACCTTAAAAGTAGGTATTAGTTTCTCTTTTACTCTATGAGGAGTATTTACATAAACTGCCTAAATAATTATAGAAAATGCATTCAAGTTAGGGGACTCAACAAAGACATTAAATTTTATTGTAAGGGTAATTTCGAAAAAAAAAATCAAAATCACTAAATCAGATTCCCTCATTTATTATAGTATGAATAAGTATGTTTCTTTGCCTTGCATAGATACTAATTTGTTAATGTTACGATTATAATGTATGATTCAATTTTTTTCAGCTAATTATTTTTTCAATATTTTATATTTTCGATTTTTTCATTGATTCACTTATTAGCATGATACAATGAAACAAGTAGCACATTTTACTATATGATAGTACTTTTACTTGGATCTTTATTAGTATTTTATTTTATATCTCAGTACTACATACCTTAACCTTTCTCACATTATACTTCTGTATAAATATCTCATAATACATAATCTTATCTTGAATAGTACTATTGTAGTAATTAATTTCATAATCGAAAAATACACTCTTAGTTTTATCATTTTTTATTTCTTTTTTTATTTTGGGATTAAATTCCGTAATAATGTAACAATTTTATTAAAGAAATTACATTTTTGATTGATATGCTTATAAAGTTAGATTTTTTCTACAAATCTGTTGTACGCATATTACATCATTTAATATTATACATAATTATCTTGATATTTTTGTGATGACCAAAAATTATTTTGTATAGATATGGATAATCCCGTAATACAGATGCGATTTTTATATATTATGAAACCTTGGGTGTAGTGTGCTATGCCCCTAAATTAAAGAGTGATATTTAGTAGAATAAATTTTGAAATAATAATTACGTGATGAAATAGTACACTATAATTATTTAGATAGTACTATATTTCCATTCTACAAGTATGTTTCCTTACCTTGCATAGTACTATTTTATTAATCTTGTCACGATTATAACGTATGATTCAATTTTTTTATTTATTATTTTTTAAATATTTTCTATGTTTGATTTTTTATTGATTCACTTATTTACTTGATACAACGAACCAAATAGTTCATTTTACTACGCGATAGTACTTTTGTTTGGATCTTTAATAATATTTCATTTTATACCTCAATACTACATATCTTCGCCTTTCTCATATTATACTATATTAATCTTATATAATACTTCGTCTTATATAGAATAGTACTATTTGTTGTAATTATTTTCATAATCGAAGAATACTCTTAGCTTTTTCATTTTTTATTTTTGGATTAAATTTCATATTAACATAACAATTTAAAAAATCTAGAGAATTACTTTTTGGTTTGATATGTTTATAAAAATAGACTTTTATAACAAATTTCCATACACATAGTACATCCTTTAATATTAATTATCTTAATATTTATTTAATGATAAAAAATTATTTTATATAGATACGAATAATCCTGTAATACTAATGGTCTGATTTTTATATATAGAAAGTACTTTTTTCAATTTTATGCTGAATAATTTTATGGGTTATGTAATTCCCAAATTCCATTTATTTTTATTTTTATTTTTAAGAATTTTAATTATAGACATCTAAATTCTAGTAAAAATAAACATCTATTATTATGTATAAAGCATGATCAAGAGTATTGTGTGATGTCATTAAAATTTCATGCCAAATTTACCCTTATTTACATAATTAATTTCAATTGATACTCTTAACCACTAACTACCTACTAACCACTTCTAATTCCCTTATTTCCACATTCTATTTTTTTATTTTTTTTATAATTTTTTTTAAATTGCACACCCATTGTGTGTGCCATTTTCACTAGTAGGAAATTAAGTAGGTAATAGGTTACCAAACATTTGATAGAAACATTATAGTGTAGTAATCCCTATTCTTTTTACGTGATCTGTCAACCCATTATTAGATATCTTTTGAAGAAATGAATGATTCCCTCAAAAAGAGTACAGGGACCGATAAAATTTCTCATTAATTACTATACTAGTATTTAATTTTTAACTTGAAAATGGTTGTACTAGTAATAAATCAGTTTGTAGAATATCTTTGACTCTTTGACAACCATGCAAGATGAACTTAAATAATGAAAATCAATTGGAGGCAGCAGCGTATGGTCATATGCATAGCATTCTCTCGAGATTGCTTTTCTATTGACTTTTTTACTTAGTAAAAACAAGTCTCTACTCATCTTGGATCATTCACAATGCTAACCACATACTTGTCTGTTTATCTCAGGGTCTAGAAACTATTCATTTTATTGTGCCGTTCCTCGGAAGAGGATGCGACATTCAAACTGTATGATTTCACCTTCACAAACTAGTATTTCTGCTTAAATCACAATACCATAGCCCACTAGTTCCATTCTCCTTTATTTAGTTATGAATTGTGTCAAAAAAGTTTTTGATTTGAAGATTAACTAGAACAATGAAATATAAAGAGTAACTACTGTGGACTTGGACACTACTAAATTTGAAAACAAATATTGACAATTGTATACTAATTTTTTATTTTTGGATCAATCTAGTTGAAAGCATTCCCTCATAACATTACTCACTGTAGCTCTTGTGAATTGCTAGCTTGAAAAAAATTCAAGCTAATGACCTATATTTACTGTTAGTAACCGAACTATTTCCTGTATCAGTAGTGATGGTTATGATTTTACTGATTAATATTTGTGTTGACTTCTAAAAAGTTATTTTTCGGTTGACTTGTACGCCGGAAAGGACATTGGAAATGCTACCATCTCTATCCAAAGTCTGAATTCGACAAATTTGGAGATACACTACTGCAAATCAAAAGATGTGAACTTTCACATGTTATTTTGTAGCTCAAGGATATGGATATTGATGATATAATACAGGGTTTGACTTTCGTATACAACTCACGTTTGTATATGAAACTAGAAAGAGCTCGAACTACAATAGCAGGGGTTGTTTACTAGTACTATAGTATAAGACTCAGCTATTAGCTACACTATAAGGAAGTCTCTGTAGAAAGATAAAAGTGTATGTTGGACTGCTTGTACTTCTTCTCAGTGGATGCTTAAAACAAGATAGTATTAATAAAGATAGCATTGATGACTTCCTGGGATCTGATTAACTAAAAGCACAAAGGAATTTTCTTGTTGACAATCCATTGTGTTGGACCAAAAATTGAAGATAAATACGAAGGCCAGAGATGTAATTTGCTGCCTTGTGATCTGTTCTGCCAATTTCAAAAGGATCTAGACTTGCATAGAAGAAATGACTTCATTTGAATGCTTTTAATGATTATTGTAAGCCAACTGTTTGAGAATTGTAGTTAAGGAAAGACTTAAAAAGCATAATGACAAATCTCATGATGCATGCTATAGTTGGCCTTAAGATTATGAGAAATGAGAATCATGACACTGATCAAAGATGGCGAGCCTCAGGCTATTCTCGTGATGCATGCTATAGTTGGTCTTAAAATTCTTATTCATTTTGACAAAATTAAATGGCAGTCTGAGTCTTCTAATTTGTTGATTTTACTGCCTCAGTTTGTTGAATATGAAGTTTTTAGCTGTTTGTTGTTGAAACTCCTGTTAGTGTATGTCCTAAAATTTATTTGTTTTAGGCATAAATTACACTTTATATTTATATATATTTTGTAATATGACATTTTTCGAACGAAATATATATATATGTGCGTGTATGTCTGTATATATGTGTGTATGAAATCGTAAATAGTTATGATGTAATAATACTTTATTCGTAAATATTTCTAATCGTAGTGTTTGACATGGATAAATTAGCACATAATTGTACGTGGATGGTTACTGAGAATAAATGTATCGAATTGACCCGCTAAGAGTATTCCATACGGATTATTATTTAAATGTCAGTAGATTAATCTCTTTGTGATAGTATTGTAAATGATTCTTGGACTTGAGCTGATGAGTTTATCTTAACTATAGATTATTGTATTTTGATTCTATTAGTTGTTACTGAGTCGTACATACTGTAGAATATTCGGGCACAACGTGAATTATGAAAAGATAAGATATAACCAATATAAGATTTACTACACGTTATAGTGGGAGAGTATACCCCGATATGGCCACTTCTTAAAATACGTTTCAAAAATATTTGTGCAAAGTGGAAATAGAATTAAAAGTTTCTTAAATTCTATTTTAAGTTGGTTGTATTTCGGAAATAAGTAAATTGATATTGATTAATTCGATAAGAATTGGCATTATATTGTACTCTTGAATTAATCGGGATATAGTGTAGTGAATGGATAATAATTACGTGGTAACTAAATCATGGATAAGTGAAATCGATCCACTTCGACATATCTCGACACTTGGGTGGTCATGATACTTTGTTAGAAGCCAATCTTGATTTAATAAGTGTAAATTAATTAATTAGTAAATTAATGATAAATTAAATTTCTTTAATTTATCTTATCCTAATTTAGGATTATAATTTATAGTTATTGCCAACATGATTGAAAACCTAAAGGGTAACATATACTTAAGGACAATTAATTTGGGATTAAATTAATATAATGATTCTAAGTATGAGATATAATGGATTAATTTATGAGATATATACAACTTTTAATGCTCAATTATAATAAATTATAAATCTTAGATGGCTAATGTGAAATATATTAAAACTCTTAAGAGTTTTATACTTATGGATATATACCCTTAACCCAAACTAATTGGAGTTATTGTGATTCCCTAAATCCAAGCAGATTCGGATACCGAGACTATTGCACATACATATATATATATATATATATATATATATATATATATATACGCCTGGTTTATATATAAGACTACTTGTAATATATAGAAGGTAGTACCAGTACGGTTTTAAAGAAAAACATGAAAATCACGTTTGGGAGATTAAGTCGCGAGGGAAAATAAAGAAAAATAATTGAGGAATGCTAATTAGTATTCCGTAGTTTTGGTCAATCAATCTTGTAAGATTTTTGAATTAATTATTTGTGTTGATACCATTAGAGGTCAAAAACTTTTGTGCGGTTTATGGATCGACATTCCAGATATATTGGAGATTTTATCGCGATTTTAAGGTATAATCTTTATACTTTTCTTGTATTACGCATAAATTAATCGAATTGATCCATGTTAGGAAGTAAAAATTTTAAATTCCACTGCATTATCTATTTATTTACTTTCTTACAGTGGTATTAGAGTCACTCTTGATTAATTTTTGATGTAGTAGTGTTTAGTTGTTATGGATATTGAATTGTTCAAATTATATGAATTTTTTATTTTTATTTCTGAAAAATATTGGAGAATTTTTTTTTTAAAATGTTTTTTCCCATGCCCAACAATGATGACGTCATCTGACGACGTCATTAGTTAACTCATCAGATCACGTCACCCGGAATATATATATATATATATATATATATATATATATATATATATTCCTTTAGCTGAGTCTTATACTATAGTACCTGTCTCTTATAAAACTACCTCATTAGCTTGAATAGCTTCAGCTAGAGGTGAACTAGTTTGGATAGACAGTCTTCTCTAGCTTAAACACAGATGTGTAAACTCTTTTGATGAACTTGTTAAGTTTAAAACTCTTACTCTATCTTCTTAGTTTTACAACGGTTCTTACTACTCTTTTTACTTTCACCCTCTTTCTTATAAAGAGGTTGCTCCGAGAAATCCTTTCTTTCTCGTCCACTCAAGGGGGTATGGACCATAGTTTGTAGAATCGCGATTCTAGGTAGGATCGATTTGCTTCTGTCAAAATCGGATCGTAGAATCGTAAGATCCTACAAAAAGTATCTAAAATAACAAAATAAATTATTTTTAAACTAATAAATAACAAAAACCATAATAAAAATTATATAATTTGTAAATTAAGTATAAAAGTATATCATTTTTACCTATTTCATGAATTTTATAAGAAAATTGAAGTATGTGTATTGAAAAAAATGAATTTAATAACAGAACCTTTATTTGTTCTGCAATATTTTCAAAATAAAAATTTTCAATTCTCATATACATCACATAAGAAAAGAGATGTTACAGTACTTTTTTCAAATAATATTTAGAATAATATCCTAATTAAATAATAACTGTCCAAATAGAGGATATTTTAGAATAAGTTAGGAGATAAAAATGCAAATCAAATTAAAGAACATAATTTGTTAACAACATGAAACTAGGAGAAGATCTCAAGAAGCATCACAACTTTGGATTTGTCCTAAAAGATAAAAGATTAGTTAGACTATCGTCAGACTGCTTGTATGAGGATTAGATCTTCTCATAAGGATAATGCCTTTGAATGATCTCATGTAAAAAATTTACAAAATCAATAAGAATTTAGCTTTTTCCGTTAAAAAAAAAATAACATTAATAATAAGAAGATAAAAGTTCAAGAAACAAATTAAAATATGTTAATAGCACCAACTAATATACTAATACATCATTTTTATAACATAAATTTGTGGTGTCTTATTTCTAAATCTACAACTCTAAATATGTTTGAATTTCAATTTTTTAAGATATATTTTATATACGTCACACAGCTATTTTAAAAAATATTCTAATATTAATTTTTTAAAAGACTTTCTCAAATAGATGTTGAGTTCAATTGAGTTGTAGTTTTATTAATTTTACACCATATCATTTATATAATTTATTTATGTGATAAAATATCTACTGTCTCTTATACAGATCTAGATGTGTATAAGAGAATAATTCTCTTTTGATAAGAAAATTTCACAATCCTGACAAGCATAGTGTTTGGAATTTAGACTTTGAAAAAGTAATTTGGTGGTTGGGTTAATGTAAATAGGTCATAAAATAAATTTATCCCTTTTAGAATATAAAACAAATAAATCCCAAAAGTTTATAAGGCCTAAAAAGATTATTTTCGTAGGATCGTGGGATCGGATAGGATTGTACGATCCTACGATCCTACCCGATTCTACAAGGATTCCGATTCTAGTAATGATTCGAGTCATTTTGGCATTCTAAAATCGTACGATCCTACGATCCAAGATCGCGATTTTAACAACCATGGTATGGACACACCTGCACGGAATGATAGGTGACAGTTACAAGAATGGTGGGGAAGTTAACAGTACCCGACGACATTCAGGGATGGATGTAGACCCACTTCAGAATATTGAGATTAGATTCAAAGTCCATCCATGTTCTCAATATTCAATTAGAAGCTGGAAAGTAATTTGGAATAGAAAAAGATTGAAACTTGTGCTGGCTAAATATTTTCACATTCTTTGAAGTAATGCATCCTTGTATAAATCCTGTGTTGGGTTATCCTCTCTTATGTGGTTAAGGATGTTGTTGTTGCTCTTTCTGCTTGTCAGGTATGATCATACACAGCTGCTGTTTCTACTGTGTATTATAACCCGAAGCTTAGACATCCTACGATTGACATGCCAATTATCGATTACGATTTAGCAGTTCTCATTCAACCAATGCTTATGCTGGGTATCAGCATTGGAGTTGCTTTTAATGTGGTTTTTGCTGACTGGATGGTTACTGTTCTACAAATCATTCTCTTCCTAGGTAAGGCTTGACTATATTTCTGTCTGTTTGTCTTTATGCATTTTGCTCGACTAAGACATTTGAATTTGTATTGCATTTTCAGGCACATCAACAAAGGCATTTCTCAGAGGTGTTGAAACATGGAAAAAAGAAAGTATACTGAAAAAGGTTATCCCAAACTTCACATGTCATATAGCTTGTATATGGAAACATATGGATGGAATTGAATGGGAAAATTTTTATCTTCATTTCAACTTTTTGTTTACTGAAATGGACCATGATGTTTTGATATGTCCTAGATGTTAAAGATGGTTTTGGGTAAATCCTCTTTTAAAGAATTTGAATCCTTTTATGCTTTCCGTATGCTATTCATTCCCAGTCACAAAATACCTTTATTCGCTTCTAACCTTCCATTATGATCTCATCTCAGGAGGCTGCTAAGCGTTTAGAGTCAAATGGTGTGTTGATTAACAGCTTTTCCAAGTATTACTTCACTTTGTAGGACCTTTTGCTCAATTCTTTCTAACAGTTTCTTTTTCCTTCAAAACTAAAGCATGCTACAAATGCTGTTGTATCAGACAATGGTCAGGAAGAAGTAGAGTAGAAGCTTCTGCCCAGTGGCCCTAGCAATAATACAGAGAATGAGGCAAAGGGTCCAGTCGAGCCAAAGGTGAGTGTCTTCTCAGAAGCTGATGTCCGGTTGTTGTTGATACAGAGTGTTCAATACTAATGTCTCTCTTGATCCAGGTCCCCATGCTTGAGAATATTTGCTGGAAGGAATTTGGTCTTCTTGTTTTTGTTTGGATTGTTTTTCTTGCACTGTAAATTATTAAGGTTCTTTCTTCATCTTCCTTTTTCTTCTTTCGGATAAAAAATCAAAATGCCTTTCCTACCTTATCCAAATTTTCCTATTTACCCTTGTATTTGATAAGAGCTAAGATCTCCACACATTTTGGGTAACCATTATGGTTATGCAAAACACCTTTTTGTGTGTGTGTGTGTGTTGGGGGGTATATGGTGATACGGGTTGATGCCCAAGGTATGTAGAACTTGATCACAAACGCTAAAGATCCCGAACTTTATGATCGAAAAAAAAAACGGACTAGGGTTTATATGCACAAGCGAAAGGTAGTTGTTAATAGACCTCCTTGATTAGCCACAAGGCAATCTTTTAACTATGAGCAAGGAATTGATCCAAAGCCTAATTGGCAGAAAATCAATACCTGGTGTTGGTTATAACCTCAAGTGCTCAATCTTGAAGCCCCAACTAGATTCCTAGTCTAGACAAGACTAAAGAGAAATCTAAAATTCTAATTCACTCGTATGAGAGGAAAAAGAAGAACTGAAATTTTATTGCCAAAATTCATCCCTTCAATTGTGTACAAGACCCCTCTATTTATAGTTGAGGGTGGAGGATTATAGGACTAAATTATTCAATACGGGATAGCTAGTTTTAATAGTTGGGCTGGATCCTACAGCCCATTAGCCTTTAAACCCAATTCTTGTACACTTAACTAATGGCCGAAATACATGGCCCAAAAACAAATAATTACGTCTTGAAACCAGCCCAATTAAACATACTTCAACACTTAAAACAATTGGGCTCAAAATAAAAGACTAGAACAACTAAATAAAAGAATATTCCATGGCCGGAATAATGAGGCTAAATTTCGTATCAGCTTCTCATCCTAGGCTTGATCTTCAATGACTTAAGATGTGGATTACAATCATCTTAGACTCTTTAGTGGATTTCATTTCCAAAAGGTTTGTGAGCTCTTCTTGATCTTCAACAACTTCAACTAAGCCCAACATAGCTTTATTGAGGTTCTTAGCTCTTGATCTCGTAATTGAACCTTGTGGAACTTGAAGTGCGGATTCCGTGAGCCTATATCGAGCCTTTGTGGACAATTGATCACCATCAAGTCCTTGTGATGTATCATCTCCCTCCCCCTTAGCAGGATTTTCCACGAATCGTCATGTTATATGTTCGCAAGAGCTAAGAACCTCAATAAAGCTAAGTTTGGAAATTGATAGTCACCAGGTAAGTCTAGCTTGTATGCGTTGTCGTTAATGACATCAATTGACTTGGAACGGTCCAGATACCACGTGAATCTAGTTTAGATTTTCTCTTGTTGGGAAATCTCTCCTTGCGCCAATAAACCCATACCCAATCTCCAGATTCAAAGACGACTTTCTTGCGACCCTTGTTTCGCACCTCAGCTATCTTAGCATTTGCTTCCTCAATGTGCTTGCGGGCCTTCTCGTGCAACTTCTTGATCATTTCAGCCTTCTTTTGTCCATCTACATTGACAACAGAAGAAACTGGTAGTGGCAGTAAATCCATCCCTGAAGTAGTGGGATTAAAACCATACACTAATTCAAATGGTGAAAACTTAGTGGATGAATGCATAGCACGGTTATAAGCAAATTCAACAATTGGCAAACAATCTTCCCAAGTTTTCAAATTCCTTAACAAAACAGCACGCAATAAGGTGCCTAGTGTACGATTGACAACCTCAGTTTGACCGTGTTTGTGGATGGTAAGCGATGAAAACAACAATTTAGTACCCAATTTATTCCACAATACACGCCAAAAATGTGACAAGAATTTAACATCCCTATCAGAAACAATGGTATGTGGGATGCCATGCAAACGCACAATTTCCCTAAAGAACACAGATGCTATATGAGATGCATCATCAGATTTTGTGCAGGGGATAAAATGTGCCATCTTGTTAAACCTATCTACAACCACAAGAATGAGTGTTCCTTGCCAGACTTAGACTTAGATGTCCTAATAAGAGACAGGAGAAATTCTCACCCTGAGGTAAATCCAAGTCGGTATAAGAGACGTGTACACATCAAATTGGAGATTTCTAAATGGGAAATTTGGAACAATCTATGGGCATTGAAAGTTACCTTTTTTATGAGACTAAGATGTGTATAAGGGTCTGTTAAATGCTACGTGAAGTTCTTGCAGTGTCTTCACGATGCCAAAATGTCCCATCAACCCTCCCCCATGAAGATTCCCTAACAAGAACTTCACTTATAAAGATCTAGACAGGTATACACAGCTTAGTCTCATATAAAGGTAACTTTCGTGAAAATAGGACTTCTCCAAATTTCAGATTTAGACATCTCAAACCATGGAGTATCAGAAAAATCAATGATCAGAAACATACAAAGATTTAATATGCTCAAATCCAAAGAAATTAGCATGCAATGTAGTGATCAAGGTGTACCTACGCGACAAAGCATCCGCTACAATGTTATCCTTCCCACTCTTATATTGAACCACATAAGGAAATGACTCAATGAACTCACTCCACCTAGCATGTCTACGACTCAATTTGTTTTGGCCCTTTAAGTGCTTTAGGGACTCATGATCAGAGTGAATAATGAATTCTCTAGAGTATAAATAATGACTCCAATTTTTCAAAGCACGTACTAAGGCATAAAGTTCTTTTTCATAGGTGGAATAATTTAAAGAAGCACCACTTAATTTTTCAGAAAAATATGCAATAGGTTGCTTCTTTTGTAACAATACAGCTCCTATACCTATGCCAGATGCATCACATTCAATCTCAAAAGGAGTATCAAAATCTGGCAAAAGTAAAAGAGGGCGAATCTAGATGTCCTTGATAGCAGCAACCTTGGACTCGTCCACTTGGATACCCCTAGAGAAAACAACAAACCCAAGAAACACAACACTTTCCAAACAAAAGTGGCATTTCTTAAAGTTAGCATACAACTTTTCTTGTCTTAAAACAAGCAAAATAGCACGAACATGTTCAATATGCTCATTAAAGCTAGAGGTGTAACTAAGAAATATCATTGATAATAGACAACGACAAATTTACCAATGAAAGCTCTAAGAACATGATTCATAAGCCTCATGAATGTGCTCGGTGCATTAGTGAGACCAAACGGCATGGCTAACCACTCATACAAACATCATGTTTGGTTTTGAAAGCAGTTTTCCATTCATCAACTTCTCTCATCCTAATCTGCCAGTATCCATTTTTTAAATCTATCGTAGTGTAAATGCTGGATCCATGTAACTCATCAAGCATGTCATCAAGACGGGGAATAGGATGGCGATACTTTACTGTGATTTTATTTACGGCGCAGCTATCCATGCACATCCTCCATGAACCATCAGGTTTAGGTACTAGTATTGTAGGCACAGCACACAGGCTCATACTTTCCCTTACACGGCCTTGACTAACCAGTTCTTTGACTTGCTGTTGAATCTCCTTAGTCTCCTCAGGACTAGTTCTATAAGCAGGACGGATTGGGAATCACTGCTCCAGGCACTAAGTCGATTTGATGCTCTATGCCTCGAAGAGGAGGCAAACCAGAGGGTATGTCTTCGGGAAAGACATCACTAAACTCCTGCAAGAGAGCTTTAAACATACTTGGCGAGAATCATCTAGGTCGTGGTAGAGAAATAAACATCCTTATACACAAGCAAGACCATAGACAAATTACACTTCTGTACTTCTTTAACTTGTAGGGTTAATTTTCCATCTTCTTTCACTTTAGACTTAGCAAACTCCCTTTCATTAGTCTTCTTTGACCTAAGTTCGGCCAAAGCCTTGTTATGCTCATCAACATTCTTTTAATTTGATTTTGCTCTTGAAGGACTTGTTGGGGAGGTAGATGATGCAACATAATGCTTTTACCATCCTCTTCAAATCTAAGATAATTAGTATGACCATCATGCAGTGTTTTCCTATCAAATTGCCAAGGGCGTCCAAAAAGTAAATGACTTGCATTCATAGGGACGACATCACACAACACTTTGTCATTATATTTGCCTAGGTTAATTGAGACATGCACTTGCTTAGTTACTTTTAGTTCACCATTGTCATTTAACCATTGCAGTCTATAAGGTCTAGGGTGTTTAAATGTTGGCAAATTTAGCTTATCTACCATGTATTGTGAAGCTATGTTCACGCAACTCCCCATTATCAACAATTAAACCACAAGTCTTACCTTGGACATGACATTTGGTGTAGAATAGGTTCTCACGTTGTCAATTGGAGTAGGGTCGTCAGTGGCTGGAGATGCATGGTTTCTTAGTACGACCACAAACTTGTCCATCCATGCCAGTCTCATGGTATTCATTGTCTTCATCACTCAAATCAGGTTCTTCTAATGGTGGCATCTCGTATTCACTTTCACTCGTCCAATTGCCATCAGGGTGAGTGTATAAGACTTTCTTATTCGGGCATTGGGATGAAATGTGTCCTCTTCCACCACATCTGAAACACTGAATGTCCGTTGAGCGGTTAGGGGCCGAGGTATTACCTTGGCTGGTTTGGGCCTTTGGTTTTGCAGTAATGGGGTTCTCCTTGAGTTGCTCCATTCTCTTGCTCTGTTCAGGGTTAGTTCACGAAATCAAGAGTTAAGAACCTCAAGCTAAAGTTATGTTGTTCTTTAGTACCTAAACCTGATGAATACCATGGAGGATGTCGGCATGGACTGTCTCTTATACACATCTAGATGTGTATAAGAGACAGTATCAAGGTAGAACGTCGATCCTAGAAAAATACTTGCTGTCTCTTATACACATCTAGTCACGCTCATAAGTGACAGTTAGCTTTGCCCATTGCCATCTTTTCTTATACGATTGGCATACTTAATGGGTAGTCAGATTTCCTTGTCGGAGAGATTGGAGCTTCCTTAGTGTTCCTCGTGATAATGAGCGGTACAAACCTCTTTCGAAGAAGGGGTTTGAGGTTAGTCCAACGAGTTATAGGGTAATCACCTATTCTACGTCGTTCTTTTATTTCGAGATACCCACCAAGTCATAGCATAGTCGAAAAGCAGGATACGCCAACTTATATTTCTTTTCGTCTGAATAGTCATAACAATCAAACAAAAAGTCTACATTTTGTTCCCAATTCAAGTATTCTTCAGGATCGACTTTACCTTGGAACGTGGGCATGTTTGGTTTGAGAGAGCCAATTTGCGTGTCCCATCCCCCTGGGTTAAGTGAATCCCCTCCCTTGGTTCTCGTCGAGGGTTAGGCCTTGGAACTTGCTCTCTTCTTTGGATTTATCGTGGACCATGCCTCCTATCAAAAGACAAATTGGTTAATTCATCATAATCTAAATCATAATCAGACTCTCCTTTGTCTTCTTGAGTATTGGTTTTGCGTGTGGTCTCTCGACTTGGAGTAGTTGCAGTAGATGCTTGTGGTTTGCCTCGAAGTTGTTGAATTTCAAGACTTATAGTGGCAAACTTCTCATCAAAGTCCTCCATCTTATTTAAGATCCTTGCCATTACACTTTGCATAGCAGTTTCTTGCATCTCCTTGTTCCTTTGTTGCACGTCCTTTTCCTATGCCATAGTCACAAAACAAAGACTAAAGAGAAGGGGTAAAAAAGGTTAGTGATAATCAATAAGAGAGGGTTTCACTCTTTGGGGAGTAATGCACTCAAGTCCTCACTTTGGGTTTTATCACTCTTAATGATCTCACCTTACTCTTTGAAAATCATACTCACTTCACTCAAAGATTCTCTTATGAAGCCTTGTAAAAACTATGAAAATAGCCAAAGGGTTCCAAAAGTTGATCCTCAAAGCAACCAATCGTATTGATTGGAAATAATGTCCAAAAGGATCTCGGATCAATATAATCTATTTGAGTTTGACCAAAATTCTAGCCAAAGGCTCTGATACCACGACGATATGGGTTGATACTTAGGGTATGTAGAACTTGATCACAAACGCTAAAGATCCCAACTTTATGATCAAAAAAAAAAAAGACGGACTAGGCTTTATATGCACAAGTGAAAGGTAGTTGTTAATAGATCTCCTTGATTAGCCACAAGGCAATCTTTTAACTATGAGCAAGGAATTGATCCAAAGCCTAATTGGTAAAATCAATACCTGGTGTTGGTTATAACCTCAAGTGCTTAATCTTGAAGCTCCAACTAGATTCCTAGTCTAGACAAGACTAAAGAGAAATCTAAAATTCTAATTCACTCGTATGAGAGGAAAAAGAAGAACTGAAATTTTATTGCCAAAATTCATCCCTTCAATTGTGTACAAGACCCCTCTATTTATAGTTGAGGGTGGAGGATTATAGGACTAAATTATTCAATACGGGATAGCTAGTTTTAATAGTTGGGCTGGATCCTACAGCCCACATTAGCCTTTAAACCCAATTCTTGTACACTTAACTAATGGCCGAAATACATGGCCCAAAAACAAATAATTACGTCTTGAAACCAGCCCAATTAAACATACTAACACTTAAAACAATTGGGCTCAAAATAAAAGACTAGAACAACTAAATAAAAGAATATTCCATGGCCGAAATAATGAGGCTAAATTTCGACCCTTCAGCTTCTCATCCTAGGCTTGATCTTCAATGATTTGGACGTCCATTACTAAGAACATCTTAGACTCTTTAGTGGACTTCATCTCCAAAAGGTTTGTGAGCTCTTCTTGATCTTCAACAACTTCAACTAAACCCAACATAACTTTATTGAGGTTCTTAACTCTTGATCTCGTGATTGGACCTTGTGGAACTTGAAGTGCGGATTCCGTGAGCCTATATCGAGCCTTTGTGGACAATTGATAACCATCAAGTCCTTGGGATGTATCATATGGTGTTAGTGGCAATTTTTTATGAGCTTAATTAATTTGGTTCTAACTGCTGGTTTTTTGTTGTACAGAACTATACAGGTACTTGTTCGGCAATATATTGGGTGGTCAATTTGCTTCAGGTATAGTTAGGAGCATCTACTTAGTATCTTTCTAAAATTGGATCAAACACCATTACCATGCTCAAAAAGTCTTGTTTTTCTACTACATGATGCACATGCTAGCTACAGAATCAGAAGGGAATTTAAGCATCCACCAACTTTTGAATCGGAAGAGAATTTAAGTATCCACCAACTTTTTGAATTGTCTGTAGATACCAGTTTCTTTTGGAGTATCTTCATATGAAGCAATTAGCTTGTACAAAGGATGGAGAAAATTGCATCAAAAGGAGATGCTGGCACCAACTTAAAAGTGCACCAACTGGTCACTTATTGCTTCTTTGGTGTACTGGCTGGGGTTGTTGGAGGATTACTTGGTCTAGGTGGAGGGTTTATTATGGGTCCACTATTTCTAGAGCTGGGTGTACCTCCTCAGGTGAGTTAATGGTTTTGTCCTGCTAGAGTTCTGCATAACGATTTAACTTTTCTTTTATGTTTCTGAAAGATAACGAATATAGATTTACGTAATCAATTTGCATTTTCCCTAGTAATTTTCCTACTTCTGGGTCCTATCAGTGAACTGATGGTGAGAGATAGAAAGGCTCCCTTCCCTTAGTAAAAACCCGTTAATCATAGTTATTGCCTCAGTAACTTTGTTTTTAATATTATAGGATATGACTTCTGTCACTCATTATCTAATATTGAAGTAAATAGAACCTCCATTTTCTCATTATGATAATTGAGTACGTTGCTTGTTGGATATCATGGATATTAATGATGTCTGTGTACAATTTGGTAGCAATAATGATTCTTTCATCTGCTGGTTTAAACTCTTAGACTAGGTAGCAATCGAATAAGACCTAGTATGAGGATTTGTCCTTAAATTTCATAAAATATTTGTTAAGAACAAGAGAGTATATAAAATATGTATAAATCAGGCCTCCATATAATTGGTATATCACTTCAAGGTACCTGTACATTGACTTACAAGAGAATATAAACATGGTAAGTTTTTCTAATCAAGACAATCGAATATATGGTAAGTCTTGCTAATCAAGACAATCAAACTAGTAAGGTAATCACCTAATTTAGGGGAACAATTAAAGTAATTACATTAATCAAATATTTACATACTATAATATGATAATTCCATATCTTTGACATCCCCTCTCAAGCTCAATATGGTTATGGAAAACTAAATTGATTTTGAAACAAAATTTGAGAATAGAAAATCAAAACCGAATAGACAAAAGAATAAAAAAAACCAAAACTGAAACGAAATCGAAACCGATCAAAAACCTGAAAACTGAATCCAAGAGAACCCGAAGGTTAATAACCAAAAGAATCCGAAAAATCAAAATCGAGAGAACCCAAAAGTCGAAAATAATATAAGAAAAGACTCAAAACCGAAGAATCCGAAAGTTGAAACTAGGAGAATACGAAAGTCAAAAATTAGGAGACCCGAAGTGTTGAAACCAGGAAAACCCGAAGGTTGAAAACTAAGAATCAAAGTAGAATCTGAGCAAAATATATTTACAAGTGCTCAAATAAGCGGAAGCTCAAATAAGCGGAAGCTCAAAATATATTTACATGTGGAGGCTCTGATACCATGCTAGAAACGAAGGAAAGTATATAAAATATGTATAAATCAGGCATCCGTATAATTGGTACATAGGGTGTCTTTACATAGGTTTACAAGAGAATATAAACATGGTGATACCATGTTAGAAACGCAAGAAAGTATATTACAATGTGTATAAATCAGGTCTCACTATAATTGGTACATAGGGTGTCTTTAAATAGGCTTACAAGGGAATATAAACATGGTAAGTTTTTCTAATCAAAACAATCGAATATATGGTAAGTCTTGCTAATCAAGATAATTAAACTAATAAGGTAATTATCTAATTTAGGGAAACAATTAAAATAATTACATTAATCAAATATTTACGTAGCATAATATGGTAATTCCAGTATCTTTGACAATATTATTAGGACAAATTTGAACACTGACGGGTGACAGAATAGTCACATCTTATTAACCATTATATGCTTCGTTCACTTTGGCTGTCTATCATTAGGTTCGCTGATTACTTAAACGGCTTGGTCTAAATCACAATTTGCTCAAAACGGTTCAAATACGGTACACAAAGTGAATGGACAATTATCAAAGGAGTCCACATGATTTTTCAAAATGAAATCAATTTATGCTGATAAGCAGGATTTTCAGGATTTAAAATCCTTCATATTGAGCGGGGGTGTACCCCAGCCAGTACACCAAAGAAGCAATAAGTGATCCAGTTATGTCTCTTTTACAGGATGAAAGGATGTCTTTAACTGCAGCATTTTGCCATCCTATCTTGACCAAGGCTAGATTAAAACTTTTAATCCTGTCTTGACCAGGGCCTTTTAAAATTCTGGCCTGAAAGTTTTTTGGAACTAATGCAGGTTTCAAGTGACAGCCACCTTTGCAATGATGTTTTCCTCATCAATGTCAGTTGTTGAATATTACCTTTTAAAACGTTTTCCGGTTCCTTATGGTAAGCTTATTTTGTGAACCTTTACTACTACCTAAACAATTCCATTATTTACTTACCAAGGAAGAAGTATTGCAATGTTTTTCTACATTATATCAAGTTTTATGCTTGATTCTGTTGGTTTGTTTCACAGCTCTTTACTTTGTTGCTGTTGCAACTGCTGCCGCTTTCGTTGGGCAACATATTGTGAGAAAGTTAATCATTGTATTGGGTAGGGCATCCCTGATTATCTTCATACTGGCATTCACCATCTTTGTCAGTGCAATCTCACTAGGTGAGCATTTCATTCATCATTATGGTTGAATCAAACGTATTTTCGCTGCACTTGCATAGAGCACACACATATCAGAAGTTACATATTACTTAAGGCTCATTTCTTTCTGAACCTTCCACATATTTCTGTTTCTTTCTATTTGGACTAAACAGGTGGAGTTGGCATTTCAAACATGATATGGAAAGATTGAACGACATGAATACATTGGCTTCAAGAACCTCTGCAAGTATAAAACTTAATGTTTCGCTACGGCAAAACCTTTTGGTTATAGTACATCAGATTCCTCTAGACATAAGAATTGGCCTTAGGTGTTCCATTTCTTTACTTGTAGGATACATATAAGAGAACCATTGTTCCCTTTTAATTTGTTTAAAGAAGTTCTTGCATTTGCAGGTTGACATTTCATTTCTTATTTCTGTGGAGAAAAATGCTGAGAGCATACAAGCTGGGACTGGGAACACGTGTTCTTTTTATGGTTCAATTGTGTCAAACTTTCTCTGCCCTTTTGGTTATAATTAAGATCAAATATTTGCCCTTGAAACTTCTTTGTAATTTCATCTTTTGACTTTTGAATTTGTAATAGTGATGTTAGTTATGTAGATTTTACATCACGTTTAGGGATACATATATATATATATATATATATATATATATATATGAGGAGGTACACCCAGCTCTAAGAAATAGTGGACCCATAATAAGCCCAGCACCTAATCATTAACACCGTTGCTAACCTGCCAAGGGCTGGACAATTTTTCATTTGCTCAATTCATTTACATATTGTCATGTTTTTAAACTTGGATTAAGAAATTGAATTAATTTTGTGATTATTTTAGTAATTTATTCAATCAACCGGAAAAGTCCAATGTCATTAACGTGAATTGGAAATTGATCTAATTTGGTGATAAATACTTGAATGTAGAATTGATTTTTGACATTAACGACTATCAACATAAATTAATGGTATATTGGTATGTTAATTATTTTTTAAATTTTAATAATTTTACTATAAATAGAGAATGGTACAAAAATAATCAAATCCGTTACTAGAAGTGCACCGACTCTAACTTCAGATTGTGAAGCCCATGTTGGTGAATACCAAATAAATTTTAATATTATGACAATCAATATTATCATAATCTGAATCATTTAGGTTTAATCAAGAATATAAATTAAATATTAGATACGAAAACATAACTGAATCCAATATGACTTGATGTGATTCTTGAATACACGGACGTTTGGCATGACCACGGCTCCAGAATTGCCGGTTCCGATTTCATGAAGAGCTGGAACCGGAACCTTGGGAGCCGATTCTGGAACCAGCGGTTCCGTCCGGTTCCGATCATGGTTCTGATTTTGAATTTTTTTAAATTAAATATACATTTTGGATAATACTAAAAAATTCAATAAAAGCTAAAAGGAGGACAAAAAATTATATTTTATTTATATTTCAATTATAGATTTTGTTTATGGAAAAAAAAGTGCACTATTAAATCATTTATCGAACTATCAAAAATTAAAATTAGATACATTTTAGATAATTCATACTAAAAGATAATCTAAATAAAAATTAAATACATCAATTACATTGGCATATATATATATATATTTAGATAGTTATAAGAGACATTAATAAAAGTAATATGAGAAATACACATCTAGATTTTATAAATATTTCAATTATAGACTTTGTTTAAGGACAAGGTTCTGGTTCACCATTTTTGGCAATCCGATTCCGGTTCCAGAACCAAAACCGTGGTCATCCCTAACGGACGTGATTCCTGAGCCAACAGATTTGATTCTTGAAATTTGTGATTATTGATTTTCTAAATTACTGCGCATGTATTTTAGAGAATAGAGTTCTCACTTTTCTAATGATGGGATATCAGGAAAAGTAACATACATAGAATTTAGAAACCATAAATTATATATATATACCCACTTTTCTTATCCCCAAGTTTTATCCATCATAAAATAGGAAATAAGACTTTAGGGTATCTACCATAACATAAAAATCCATACTAATTAAATGATTTAGACCCATTTAATCTAAATCATATTAGATCAGTTTATATTAGGCTAATTAATTATGATAGTACATATTACACAATTAATATATATGTAAATATCTTCGCAATTTTGTCATTTCTCTTTTATCAAAAAAAAAAAAAAATTCTTTTTCCAAATTTGCTAAACTTATATGTCAATATGTGCAAGGTTTCTGATTCAAATTCATTTCACAGATTGATTGCGCTATACAGAAAGGAATATGTGGCTTACTTTCATGGAGAAAGGATAAGTTCAAAGCCTTCTCAATGCTTATTTGACAAGTTGAAACCAATAATTTCATGCTAATGATTTGATAGAGTTAAAGTTGCGGGTTTGATTTAGACTTTAGATAAACGCAAGGATAATAATTGAATCAATGTCAAAGGGTCAGATTGACGTTTTCTACGTGAAGCAGTGGATTCCATGATTTTTTAACACGTTCTAATAAATGTAAAAAATGTGCGGTAAATATATACAAGATCGTAAATTTAAATTTATATGAGAAGATTATTGACGGGTTATTATATTCGTAAAAGAATTAACTAAATCTAACCAAATATATAAAAGTAAAAGTTAGTGATTTAATAAAATTTTGTCACGTGCAATACTCTTAGCAAGTGGTCTTGTAAATGATTGTCCAGTAAATAACCATTGCATTCATATAGAACCACAAATTGAAAATCACTAACGTGTCACTAGATAGTAGATTCACAAAAGAATGAATGTCCAATCAAATATTTAAAATTAGAAATTGATGACATAATAAGATTTTGTCACGTGAATTATTTTTGACAAGTTGTCTTGAATGGACTTGTAATCAATATCTATCTAGTGTATGTGTGTGTATATAAAATAAATGAGCAGTTTTATTTAGTAATTTAGATTTTTTTTTTTTCTAAAGTTGTCTTCACTATAAAATTTAATCACTTTGTTATGTCCTTAACTTGAATGTCTTTATTTATAATATTGTTTAGACTATTTCTGTACATAAAGGATTAATCTTTCATGTAATGTTAGTGTAGAAATTTTCTATATCATTAGGTGTGGATGCGTATCACGTGGGCATTGTTTAAATTTCAAATATTATTTTTACACATGTGGCATTATCTACACCCAATGGTGTAAAATTTTTCACTGACATTGCATGAAAGATTTACCCTTATATAATATTTTTTAAAGAATAAAAGAGGAAATAAAATATACTTTTAAGGCTTCATAATAGAAATAAATTTGATTGAAATAAATTTCCTTAGGTAATAGAATATTAGGAATGAGATTTACAAATTAAATAAGAGCAAGAAATAATTTTATTGGGATGTATTTTAAAAATCAAGTAATAATAAAGAAATAAAATTTAATAGAAAAATAAATTTACATATTTTAGTTATACTTTTAGACCCTTAACGAGAAAAAAAGTACCTAAAAATTTGGACCCTTAAAGAGAAAAAATACCTAAAAAGGTAATAAACTAACCTGATTTTTGAGACTTAATTAAATAAAGTTATTAAAAATAACTTAATTGTATAAAATTTCTCATTTAATGGAAACGCACATAACTATGATCAACATATATATAGATTGTGAATACATCAATAGATTAGATAACATTTATATGCAATAAAAGGAACTAACAGTTTATTAACAAGTTTATAAAAAAGAAAAAGGAAAAATTCTTGAGAAAAGATAAAGAAGGAAAAGAAAGGTTATTTTTAAAAGGTTAAATATCATTTGGCACTAAAACTAAGTAAAAATCTCGATACGACCTTTTAAATTAAAAAGGTCTCAATTTAACATCCAAAAAAAAAATCTATTATAGCTATCCAAATTGAAAGAGTCTCAATTTGATCCTCTAAACTAAAATAAATGTCCCAATATGGCCTCAAAATTGAAAAAATTTTCAATTCGACCCTCCCAACTAAAAATTTATTGAAATGAATTCCAATATAAAAAAAATACTATTAACTCTTTAAAAGCACACAAGGTTTAAAATTATACTTTTAAATTTAATGATTACTTTATACTTAGAATAAGATTCTTTTGAAGTAAGTATATGTAAAATAGAGAGTTTCTTTTAGTATCATTTTTTTCAAGGATGAATTTTAAAAATTATGCAATTATAGAAACAAATTTTTCTAAGATTAAAAATTAAGTTAAATAATAGTATGAATTATCCTAAACAAAGGAATTATCACGTATAAATCTTTTATAGATGCTTTTCCATAATTCTAAAATATTTTTTCTATTTTGGATACAAATTCTAAGGAAACAAAAGAACAAAGGAGATATAATATTATTTAAAAAATCACAAAGTAATCTAAAATTAAATTAATAAAGATGTTACCGATATTGTCAAAATCTTCATATTCTTTAGCCCAATGCCATTTATTTTGCCTCGAATATTGTTTTCTAGACTTTGTAATGATTAAAGAACTTTATTGTCCATAATGTGATAAAAAAATCTGACTTTTGTGTGGTGTACCAAAAACGTTTACTATAATATAGAACTTATATTTTTTATTATTGTTAAACCAATTAGATGAGTAGGAGAGGGGCCGAAAAATGTGATCCACCAATTTTATTTTTCTTTGAAGACCATACCCCTTTAACAAAAAAAGAAAAAGAAAAAGAAAATGGTAAATTATTGTAAACCACCATGTGGTATACACTACTGACCCCTAACCCCCTTGTATTTTAGAAATATACTTTAAACTCCCAGATTGTTTAGACTAAAAGGCAAACAAGATGAAATCCATCCAAATTGACGATATCTAAACTACACACGCCATAGCTGCAAGTATTTAAAGGAAAAACTCAATTTTTTTTACCAAAATATCTAATATTGTATGGCCAAAATGCCCCTTGTTGCTGGGGGTGCTCATGGATCGGGTACCCGATCCATGAGCATGTGGAGTGACCCGAACCAGTTTTACCGCTTCACTAATTTTTTGAACAATATCCGGTCCACACATTTCGGGTAACCGGATGACCGGTTACCAGATTGGGAAGTGGTTGGGGACCCGTGGGTACCCGAACCGGTGTGACCAAAAAAAAAAAAAATCCCCAAAAAATCTCAAAAATTAAAGGTTCATACCCAAGTCAACTTTATGTATTTATAAAATAAAATAAAATTATTTTTCCAATTATACACAATTTAGATACAAGCAAAAGAGACTAACTACAATAAAATTATCAATTTTATAAAATTCCTTTTCCAAACTGAAATTATAATTTAGACAAATATTCTTTTTCTCTAAATGGTAAATATTACACATTTATAATGGATAGGCTATATCCTGGCTTTTGTAGTTAATATATATATATATATATATATATATATATAACTCAATCATGAGACTGGTCATAGTCAATTTTTTATGTCAAAAAAATTTACTATCAAAATAAATTATCAAATATCCCTTTAAGCAAATTATCAAAAAAAAAAATGAATTATCAAATATCCCTTTAAGCAGATTTACAGCTACAAAATAAATCAATAATCTATGAACATATGAATAGAAAAATTTACCTGCCATATTTGGTGAAATTACACAATTGCCCTTAATTATGGACCGGTTCAGGTATTAAGCTGTCTCTTCACCAAATCTTAAACCGATATAAGATCCGAACCGGTGAAGTATGTGGTTACCGGTTCACTATTCGAATCGGTTGTTTGACCCGGTTCAGATACCCTTCTTTTACGATTCGGAATGAACCGATTCCATCAATTTTTCGGGATCAGCGGGTTATTTTGAACACCCTACTTGTTGCTACCTCAAACCTCATAGGCCATTTACTATATAAAAGTTGATATTTATTAAGAAAAACTTCGAGATTCATCCACTGCAATAATGGCAACCAAAGGAGATGGCTGGCAGCAACGCCACCGTGGGCCGCCACTGAAAAAATTTTCCAGTGTTAAATCTACATGGAAGTTACACCCTAACTCATTTTTTTCACATACATTAAGACTCTAGGGTAAGGTTTAGCCCAAAAAAAGTTGAGAGACCACCAAATGGCCTTGGACAGCTGCAAATCCCCTTAATTTTTTTCACAAATCATCACCAATCACCCACAAACTTTACGTTAAAACAATCTATATGAGAAATATAATATCAATAAATGATAATTGTGAAGGAGGGAAGGGGAAGGGCGATTTGGGGAAGGGAGGATAGATGGGATTTGGGAAGAGGAAGAAGGGAAGGAAGGAGAGGATTCTGATGTCAGGCCAAAAGTAAGTTTTATCTCTTCCAAGGTTCCACTTCTTTAGCAGCTATTCTACAACTTTACCATCTTGGCATCGTACAGTAAAGAAATGGACATATAATGAGAGAGAAATAATGGTGGAGATGGCTGATGCAGGTAGTGGTGGGTTTTGGGTCAAGAGACCCCATCTTAAAATTAGATTGAGGGTAAACATGTAATTTGATAAAATCTATTAATTTAGATGATTTCTATTTAGTCAACCTTTCAGTCAAAAAAATTGTAGGGGTTTCGGTATATTTCCAAAATATATGGGAGCTAATATTTTAGAAAGGTAATACTATATGGGGCTATATACATCTTATACACATCTATATGTGTATTAGGTTTCAGACTTTTAACCTTTAGTAATTGCAAGAAAACGTATGACCAATTTTAAGTATCTTACTACTGTAAATTACACTTCATAAGATACTTAATCAAGACTACTTATCTTGCAATTCTTAGTTTTGTTTTTTTTTCTCTTTTCATGCATGGAATATTTTAGCACTATTGAAGATAATTATTATCTTCTTACAATATCTGTCTCTTAAAACCAATGTCGGTATTGTCTTTAGAACCGTAAATATTGAATGTTTAATATTAGTAATAGTATAAAATATACACTAAAAAAATATGAATATCAAAATCATTAGAGAATACTAATGAGCTCATAATAGAATACTTCTATAACTCTCAACTAAAGAAATTGACTTTTATTTTTAAAATTATAAAGTAAATGTATTATTCATGTAACGATTATTTTAGTTTCATGAAATTACTAGAACTATTAAACTAAACAGAACTCTTATGTTTCCAACAAATCTTATATAAATAAATATGCACAAAAATTATATTTGAGCAAATATTTTTCATATCTAATAAAAAATATATTTATATACCTGTAAACTTTATACAAGAAAGATTTTTAAAAAAACACTTTATGTAGAATTATGTAAAAAGACTTTAAATGTTATGTTTAAAAAATTAAATAATTATTATCTCTAAATATACTTCATTATTTAATTCATAGCAATAATAATAGGTTAATATTTTTTGGCATAACATATTATATCCTGCCAGAGAAAATTTGCTCTTTTTGAGGAAAATATCCCAATAGTAAAAGAAGGGTCCACTCCTTTTTTATTTTTAACTTCCTGTTACCCAGCAAATTTAATTATCACCATCTAGTTCTGCTTTATTTATCCACCACTAAACCTCTGTTGCCATATCACTGCCTGCAATCTCCACTCAATTGTTAAAAGGGATAAAAAATATTATAAAGTGACTATTTTTTTAAATGTTAACAATCCACTAAAGAAAATCCCAAAATATAATCAATTTATCCATGTACCACTAAATTTCATAATTTATGTCACTGCCTGTAATCTTTCTCAATCAACAGATTTAGATAAGAAGATATTATGAAGAGACTATTTTTTTAAACGTTATTGCTCTAGCAGATTAAATCCCAAAATATAAGACTACCTTTACTCGACGCTTTCAATTAACTAGGGGGAATTCACGAAAACTGCAGTCCAAATTGGGTTTCATAAATTAGTAACAAAAGAATCCATAAAATTATAACTAAACAGAACCTTTACTAAGAAAATATTTGGCCAAAAAGTAAAAATCCTATTTGATACAATTGTTCTTTGGAAAATAATATTAAAGCATTACGAACAAAGTTTTTATTTTGATTCAAAATTTCATAAAGAAAACTCACAAATTAGAGTGAGGCAAAGGAAAGGCTCTTGTTTTGGGTCCTTTCTCCTAGTTAAATCTGCCGCATCTTCAGCCCTTCATTCTCTTCTTGTTCCACTGCATTTGATATCAAACACTGACAAAAATCGTTTAAAAAAACACGCCACTATATTGTTAACTGAATTATGGATTAGTTTGGAATTAAGTAAAAGTGATAAATTTTGGCTCTCATAATGGGTAAATTGAGGAGAATAAGATCTGTATTTGTTGATCGTAATGGGAGTAAAATTGGACCAGAGATGATTTTGGTAGCTAGCTGGAAATCAAAAAGAAAGAAGTAGTGGGATCTAGATTACTATTGGTGTTTTTTGTCCAGAAATACATACAATTGGGGCTAGCATTAATGCCTCTCATAAATATAAAAGAATTAATATCTTCAAACGTGCAATGCATATACTCCTATACTATACTATAGTAAATAGGAGACTTTGATTTAGTGATTTAGTTATTCTTTCTGAAATTAACCTCATTATAAAATTTAAAGCCCTAAATTGAATGCACTTTTTTATAATTATTTAGGTTACTTATGTGAATACTCCTCAAACAGTAAAATAGGAAATAAAATATACTTTTAAATCTTCATATTAGGATAGTTAAATTTGATTGAAGTAAATTTTCTTATGCTATAGAATATTAGAAATGAGTTTTAGAAATTAAAGAAGAGTAAGTAATAATTTTATTGGATGGATTTTAAAAATCAAACAATAATAAAGAAATAAAATTTACTTGAAAAATAAATTTACATATTTTAATTATACTTTTAGAGCCTTAAAAAGAGAGAAAAAAAAAAAAACTAAAGCTACATATCTATCCATCTATCTATCTATCTATACACATCTAGATGTGTATAAGAGACAGCAATTATATAAATTTAGATTTTCTTTAAATTACCCTCATTATAAAATTTAATGATTCTATTATGTCCCTTAATTTGAATGTCTTTTTTTATATAATTGTTTAAGTTATTTATTTAAGTACTACTCAAAGAGTAAAAGAGAAAATAAAACCCACTTTTAAGCCTTCATTTAGGAAATGAATTTGATTAAAGTAAATTTCCTTATGTAATAAAATATTATGAATGAGTTTTAGAAATTAAAGAAGAGTATGTAATAATTTTTATTGGGATTGATTCTAGAAATCAAGAAATAATAAAAAATAAAATTTACTTGAAAAATAAATTTACATATTCTAGTTATACTTTTGGGCCCTTAAAGAGAAAAAAACTAAGTCCATATATCTATCTATCTATCTATAATAAATGAGAAATTTTGATTTAGTGATTGATATTTTCTTTTCAAAGCTATCCTCACTATAAAATTTAATAACTTTGTTATGTCCCCTAAATTGAAAGTCTTTTTCATAATTGTTTAGGCTATTTATGTAGATATCCTCAAAGATTAAAATAAGAAGTAAAATCTACTTTTAAGGTTACATATTAGGAAATAAATTTGATTCTTATAAATTTTCTGTATGTAATAGAATATTCGAAATGACATTTAGAAATTTAAGAAGAGTAGATAATAATATAATTAGGTTGGATTTTAGAAATCAAGCAATAATAAAGAAAAAATTTTACTTGAAAAATAAATTTACATATTCTAGTTATACTCTTGGACCAATGTGTAAAGAGAAGGAAAAAAAAAAAAAAAAAAAAACCTAAATTTGTAGTGAGATATACCATAATAAATGAGATAAATTTGATATTAGTAAATAAATTTTGAAAAGTTACGATAGGTATTCTCACTATAAAATTTAATGACTTTGTTATGACCCCTAACTTGAATACTTTTTTTTTTATACTCCCTCCATCCCATTTTTTTTGTCATAGTTTGAATTTTTTGGTCAAATGGAGCAATTTTGTAATTTATAATTTATATAATTTTATTAGATTTATAATAAAATTATTCAACTAAAGTGAAATTTATATAAAAAATTAACATATATAAATTTTAAATTTTAAAAAATTTAAAGAAATCTATGTAAAATTAAATTATGAAAACATAATACATAATTGTGTATTAAATTTTTTAGATCACCTTATTTTCTTCTTGGTAACTGTTTAGGTTATTTATGTAAATATCTTCAAAGAGTAAAGAGAAATTAAAACCTACTTTTAAGACTTCATATTAGGAAATAAATTTGACTGAAGTAAATTTCCCTATATAATAGAATATTAAGAATGAGTTATAAAAATTAAAGAAAGTAGGAAATAACTTTCTAGATGGATATTAGATATCAAGCAAGTCTTAAAAGCTGTCTCTTATACACATTTTTAAATTTACATATTTTAGTTAAACATTTGGATCCTTAACTTAAAAAACCTAAAAAGATAAAAGGAAAAATAAAACTAAAATTTTGAGGCTTAATTAAATAAATTATTAAAAAAATAACTTAATTGAATAAAATTTCTCATTAAATCAATTGCCTATATAACTGTAATCAACATAATGAGGGAGATTGATTTAGTAATTTAGATTTTCTTTCTAAAATTACCCATTATTATAAATTTTCATGACTTTTTGTCCCCGAACCTGAATTTTTTTTTATAATAATTGTTTAAGTCATTTATGTAAATACTCCTCAAAGAGTATAAAAAATGAAATAAAACCTACTTTTAAGATTTTATTGAAGGAAATCAAATTTGATTGCATTTAATTTTCTTAAATAATAGAATTTTATGAATGAGTTTTGGGTGATATTATTGCTAGAGCATTATTGAAGGAAATAAATTTGATTGCATTTAATGTTTCTTAAATAACAAAATATCATGAGATGCTATTGTCAGAGCAATTTCCCTGACTAGACAAAAATACCCCTCAGTCCTTTTCTTATCTAATTCCGATACAAAACTAGATTCTACTGCTATACAGGAGTTTCCTCTGTGGTTGGCAATATCCGTTTCAGTCATATTAAATTGGTTAGGTAAGTGTTTTTAACGAGGACAATCAGATTTGATGGTTCAAGTTTTGCTTACAGATTGGAAACCCAATTTCCAAGTAATCGGAGCTGGAAGAGAGAGGTCTCGAGAAAGATTGGCTAGGACTTTCGGTGCCGTTGGTTCAATGGATTGAAAATGGCATCTGGATGATCGAGGTAGGAGTTATGGTGGTGTTTTTGTTGGCGCAAAAGTAACCTAAGAGGGGTGAATTAGATTCTGTTTAAAATTAATTAGAATTTTTTATCAATAAAAAATTCTAATAACATAGATGCAATATAATTTATGATCAAAGCAATAAATGCATAAATAAGAATAAATAAAATACAATCTAATAGATATTCTTTCTTTTGATTCCATATCATAGTTTAAATCTTACTAAGACCAAAGTCAAGTTAGGTAATCATGCAAAGTGCCAAAATTTTTAGACTAAACATCTCTATTCAAATATCAATTATGAAATCATGCAAAGTGTCCAATTATCAATTATCAACACTAAGCACATTGATTTAATTTCTTGATTTCTTTTACTTAAATAAAAGTGAGAAAATGAACATCTAATGTTGTTGGACATGAGAGATTCTTAGGTGAATCGGGTCCATACAATAGTGCATGGACCTTTGGTCCTGAATCAGCCACATCACTCAGTTGGGTGATGTGGCTGATTCAAAACCAAGAGATCCATACTAGAGACAGTGTAATAAACCGGATCCGGAAAAGAATTTTCCGTTGGACAGTGAGACGTAGAGAAAGTACTTTGCATTTAATTTGTCTTGGTGATAGTTTGTATGTAAGATATGTGTACTAAAATCTTATACAGTCATTCACTCCAAAAATTAACGTAATTAAACATTCCACATTTAAATAGTTATGGTAATTAGTATCACATAATTTCTGGACTATGTATGTTGCCAAAAGAGGATAAGAAAATAGGATACTAATCATAAATTATCCAAGCGTAGATAACTAATCTCTTATAATTTGAATGTGTTAAGTTTCATATTAAATTTGCATATTTGCTAAACTGTTACTACATCTCATAATTTAAAAATCAAATCATATTTGAATATTTTTATTCAAAACATCAGTTTGGGCCAATACGAATTAATATGGGCTAAACAATTTGACAGTCTAATCAGGGATTAAATTGTTGAGACACATTTATTGTCCAAGTGTTTTCTCGTGTCATTTCCTACACGGGCGGCCCCAAAGAAAATATTTATCCATATACATACATGTAAGAGAGCAGTATACACTCATTTCTAGACTTGTATATATACTCATCTCTAGAATTAAAATACAAATGAAATGAACTATCCTGTTAGACAAACAAAATCCACTAAAGCCACATTACTTGGTTGACAAGATTATAAATTTTTGGGGTTTCCCTTATTTACTTTGAACAGGAAATTTTTTGGTACAATTTTGTTGTTAAAACTGATAAAATTTTCATTTTGTTTAGGCACCATTAATTTTGTATCTTTGTATGATTTGAGAACTGATGTTGATTGTTCTTTGTGCAAGTAAACATTTTTCAGGAAAGATACCGACTTTGAGCAAAATTTGTTAACAAAAAATTACGTAACTTTTCAAGGAGAGATTGATTACAAATTTAATAATTTATACATTTTTTATGGAGTTTGATCTTTGTAACAGTTGCCAATTCTAAATTCTAGATGAAACAGAGGAGAGATGTTCAGTTTGTTTTCAAATAGGCAAGGTGGTAATTATTGTTAGTGTATTGACTAACATAAATTTTGCAAGGTCTTTGTTTGCTTAAACAATTACTACTATTTGTTATTATTATATGTATGTTTATCATGGTACTCTGCAATTTATGAAAATCTTTTGGAAGACTAATTTAGTTTGGTAACATTTCTTGAGTTAATTGGACATGATACGAAACACTATTTGCGACTTTGAGTTATTCAAGGGCCTTCGTTTGATTAGTTTCAGTTTTTCTTTTTTTCTTTCTTTTGAAAATTATTGAATATAGATTGCATTTCCAGTTTCAGAATCTTTTGATTGTTGAACCTAATGTTCCTTTTCTGTGTGTGTATGTCTTACATACTTGTGAGCCTGCACATTAAACTTTCAGCTAATCGGAGTTGGATAGCATTCATTGACCACATTGATGTTATACATTCCATTTTTGAGCTAGATTTTATAAATGATGTTGTAGACATTTTTTAATTAATTGACACAAATTTGTGGGTAACTTTTGCATTCATCCCATCATCTCTCTTCCAGCTCACTTGTGCAAGTTCCGTTATTAACATATTAGTGAAAAAGGTACACCCTATGGGTGTGTAATTTAAAAAATTTATTTAAAAATAAAAAAGAAAAATATAGAAAGTGAAAATATGAGAGTTAAAAGTGGCTAATGCGTAGTTAGTGGTTACACATAAGAGTATTAATTGAAATTAATTATGTAGATAAGGGTATATTTGGCGATACATATAATAATATCACACCAAACTCCTGTTCATGCTTTATATATAGTATACATAGATAGTATAAAGAGCATTCACTTGTTTTCAACTTTCATCGTAGCACCACGCGAAAATCAAGTGAATTTGCCCGATTTTTTTTCGTAATTATAAGGACTTCTGAAAAAAAAATTTATTGAAACTTTAACCAAACAGACTACACCTACTCTCTTCTTCTCTCTTTTCCTCAAGGGCAATGGCTCCGTTCAGATTGTGAATAATTGGCACTATTTGCCAAATAATATTTAGTTAGAATAATAAGTTGTTTGGTCAGCAGAATATTATCCAAATAATATTTTGTACGATTCACGTTTTGTCTTATTCATTATTCACACAATCCATTATTTTGCACTATTCATGTCTTATTCATTATTGCTGTATTTGGATGGAAAGATCTGGGTGGATTTAGATTTGAATCCAAAACCATCATTATGTTATCGAAACAAGTTAATTAATTTAGTTGGGAATTTGAAATCCACTAACTAATGAGTGTGATTTTAATAATTAAATGAGAGGATTTTAAATTCACCCAAATTTTATGTAGTTTCAAATCTACCTCTTTCAATCTATTCACTTCAAGTGTTTCCTACAATTTAAGTCCACCCATCCAAATATAACATATTTATATTTTAAAAAATATTCAATTAATAATTACATATAGGCAGTGGAATTAAATTTTTTTTTTGCAGTCCCTATTTTTGCATAGGATGTCTTAATTTATGTCCAGTAATTTTTAAAATTGTATATTTTATTCTAAATCATGTTTGTTGCAATATTTTGTTAGTAGTCTATGAATATTCATATTGTGGATGTAGTGATAATTCACTTTGTGTATTTTCTTTGATTCTATTGACATGTATTTAATCTTGGTTTACTTTGACATATTTTGTATGTTTTCTCAGTTGCGTGCGAAATATTTTAATATATGTATATGTTAGTTTTCTTAATAAGGCCATCAAATAATTGGGTAAAAATTGTTTAGTTTTCTTAATAATGCCATCAAATAATTGTATAAATTGTCAATCATCTGTTATCCCGATTGATTTTGGTACTTTTTGGTTTTTACGTAAGGTTAATTTTTCTTTACGTCAACATTTAAAGTCAAATCACTTTAGTCCCCAACATTATTTTTTTAGGCATTTTAGTCGTTGGAGTAAAGGTCAATACCAACGATGTTAAATTTTGACCTAAATAGTCTTTTTACCCTCAAATTATTGATGTGTGAACAAATTTTATCATAACAACCAAAGTATCTTTTTTTTAATAACTAAAGTTTGATGAAATTTAAGATATGGTAATGAATGATAAAAGGAAAAAATTACAGAATCATAATACCACCACATCTAAAACCTGTCTCTTATACACATGTAGATGAAGATAGACTAAGGGTATTTTTGTTAAAAGGATAAGGAATGTTAAGTTGGATTTAACATAAGGATTTAAATATCTAAAAAATAATGTTAGGTACTAAATGGATAGTAAGTATAAATATTAAGGGGGTAAAGTAAAATTAATACTTTTATAAATATGGAGTTTGATAGCAATGAGAGAGGGTTGCAATTTCAGATTTTCATCAAATGAGGTGCGCAAAAATAAGTGAAAAATCTTCACAATTGCTATTTTTCTATTTTTATTGTTTTCTATTTCCAAATGTGTCGCCAAATAATAAGTGTTCATTATTTCCAATCCAAATGGTTATTTCAAAATATTGTTTTGTATCCAAACAATTATTCTATTATTCCAAAAGTCAACATAATTTTCAAAAACTACTAACTACTGCTCAACAAATAAAGATTGTTCACCAAATAACACTTCTTCAACTTACTCAGAGTTTTTGCCAAAAGAAGTGATTGAAGAAGTCAAGGAGGAAGACGCGGAGATCTGAGGTTTCCGAGCAAGAGGTAAACATTTCAGAGCTACTAGCTTTTGTGGGTAGCTAACCCCGTTTTTCTTTTGATGTAGATCTTTTTGATGTAGAACAGAATCCTCTAACTTTCTTTAATTTTGATAATCAGAATGTAGCAAGAACTCCTACTTTGGTTGAAAATCCTTAATAAAGCAAGTTGAAGGAGATCAACAAGAGTAGATTAGGAACTTGTACTCTTTTTTGCTAAATATGTAATGAAATGACTAATTTTAATATTTCCATCATTTGTATTTTTATTTATTTGTTGAATAAAACTTGTATCTTCTTTGCAATTTTTCTACTTAGCAACATTGTAGATCAGCCCTTGTGGAATAAAAAGTCTTATCATAGTTGATTTTATTTGTGTAAAAACTTGTACTTTATGATCTTCTTCTGATCTTATTTGGAGGTCATCCAACATGACTTCCTTCTATATAATCAATCTTTCTCTGAACAATAACTTGCAATTTTTTCTTTGGATCATCCATTCTGATTGAGTATGTCCATTTTTCAAACGACTACTTGAGTACGTTGGTGAGCTTGACACTTAATTGGTGTCATCAAATTAGGAACTTAATGCCACTTAAAGCACTTCGGCGAGCCACTTCTCATTTGGCCGAAACATTTGAAACACTTCGGCAGGTCGACTTTTACTATTTCGATCACGAGGAGTCTGATGTATAATAGTATAGTTTGAATAGAGATTAAACCATTGCCAATTTAAAAAAAAATTATAACCCTTTCCTCTTTAAAAAAAGACGTGCCTACTTTTTAGGCATATTTATTACTGGAGTAGTTACTATCAGTACATGACATTTCATTTTCCACGAATTTGAAAGGTCAACCAGTTTCAAACTAACTTATAAATATCCTATTATTAAGGATTCAAAATTCAGTTTATTTCCATCTTCCTTTCAAGACTTTTGCACTTTCATAGCATTTTCTTATTCTCTTTTCTGCAATCTTCAAACTCTCTCTATCCTTCAAAAGATTTTCCGAATGGCTTCATTGAACATTCTAGAAACTTTCGATGTTCTTCCTATCAGTGCCATGCCACTAAGAGAGGGTGGATCTGGCCAGATTTCCCCTTCGTCTCCTCCTCCTCCTAAACAAACTTCGGCTACTATAGATATCAAATCCACGTTACAGGTGGGCGATACTCATCAACTAAGGGATGCATATCGGATTTTTGATACTGTGGCCTAATAAGGAAGACAAAGCCCATAATCCTGATAAGGGTTTTGTCACTATTTTTGAAAACCAATATTGAGCAGGTTTTTGATTTCTTATTTATGAAATCTTGTTGTCATTGTGCTCTTTCTTTGGCATCTCTTTCTCCTAGTTGATGCCAAATTCTCTTCGGATCTTCATTGCTTATGCCCTAATTTGCAAATATGCAAATGTGAAGCGGAACCACTGCACACTGGTTTAGATGCTTCTACAAATTGGTGTAGTGTAAAGAGTTTGGCTTTTTTTATTTTATTGGTCGAACTAAGAGAGCAAAAATCGCTGCTGATATGCTGAACTCGATCAAAAATTGGAAATCCAATTTCTTCTTCTGAGCTCAAGATAACATGGAAAAGATCAAGTCAAAATGGTCCTTCTCTGAGCATGATTCGATTCTGAACTCTGATCCCTTGGGAGAACTAGATCGAGAATTATCAAGAGACCATTAAAGAAAATTAGAGGATCAACCATTCATTTTGGAGGCAAGAATTCCCTTCGATGCTTGGTAGTTTACTAAGATGGGCTGACATGGTTGAATTCTAGATCTCTTCCAAAAAAAAATTCATAGAAGTAAGCTATCTTTAATTATTGTGAATGCTTTTCATCTACTTTGCTTATAAGAGACAGTTCAAATATCATCTAAAGCATCATTGCCTTACTTTATGAAGTCAATGCTTTTTGGGTCTCTTGCTGAGGGATCTAGTTCGATTATACCCGAACCAGTTTGGATAGTGGATCAATTTCCACCGAGTAGCCGAGCAACGGGGAACACCTTTAGCTTAGTGACAGTGGCTTAGAAAGGTAAAGCACCTGTTATTGAGGCTTCAAAGAGGAAGAGATTGGCTCTAACCTCAATAGAGGTTTCGAGGAGCAAGATCATACAGTTCCTTATTTGGTAACTGACAGCATAAGAGAAGAGGTCCTTCAATTTCTTTTTTTATTCCTACTGCAATACCACTAATCCGAACTCCATCTTTTGTTCTGCCAGTTCCAGGTAGGTCTTTCTGTCCTTGGTCATATAAGGTTAGGGTATTTTTGCATGTCCAGGAAAAAATGAAGTAATTGCTTGGCATGCAGTTTCCAGGGGCTCGTGAATGGAATCCCGAAGAAAAATGGGTTTCCAAAGGTCCCAAGGCCTTCCCTGGATAGCTAGATCGATGCAATCGATCGGGGACGGAGAAAGAGAACTGGACAGGACTCCTTTTTGTTCTTTATGTCAGTCTTTGACCATAAACGACCGAGAACAGTATGGTCGAGCGGTGAACAACTGGCTCGATACTGTCTTTACTTATCGAGAGCAAATGTATTCAGCCGACCTTCACTCTTCTCAACTACAAACCGAAGCTACTCAATCACTTTATGTAGTAAGAGCTTATCACCAGGTTTTCTAATATGAATACCTGTCTCTTATACACATCTAGATGTGTATAAGAGACAGTATCAAACTAGCTCAGTTATTTGTAAGTAACTGAGCTAGTTTGATATTCTTGCTCAGCTCATGACTCGAGTTGTTATTGAGCTTGGCAACTAACATTCGAGATGCCTAGCAATCATTTCAATCTATCCGAACAATTTTATGTAGAAAGGTCTGCGTAAGCTATCACGTGTCTTCTGATCGTACTCGGTTATTTTTTGTATCATCAGAAGGCTCCTCGATGAAGTCTGAATCGTAAATCAAGCTTTATCGATTAGAAATAATTATTCTTTTGGACATTAACTATTCATGTCTTTTAAGAATCCCCATTAAATACGCGTGGCCCTATTTTATCCAGGTGTCACTTTGTTTCAGGCTTTTGAATATTAAATATCAAAAGCCTGCATATTTAAGAGACTTTTGTCAAATCTGTAATTTAGTTTTAGCAAATTCTTTGAAATTCTTCCTTGAATCTTCTTCTTTTGCATAATCTTTTCAACTTCTTCTTTTTCTTGAAAAATTTTATGGCTTAAGAATCAAGAAAAGGTTCAAACGATAATGTCCTTGCTGGGGATAGCTTTCACCTGGGAGAAGTTCTTGTTGACTGAGGATGCCTCTTTTAGAACATCTGAGAGAGTTTGTAAGAGAAAGACCCCTGTAGATCCAGCAAATCTTGAAGAGGGAAGGGTTATTTCTGGAAACTCTGAATCTGTGATCCTAAATGCTCAAATAGTAGTGGAATCTGAGTTAGTTCCTCAAAGAGAAGAAGAGGTATCACTAGAAAAAGAAAAGCTTCTTAATCCCTTGAATGGATTGACGACCCTCTTCCTGAGGTTAAACCTCTACCAACTATAGAAGATCCTCCTGTTATTGTTCTGATGGATTCTCCAAAGTGCAATGAAGCAACAGTGGAACTTGTAAATGATTCCAAAACAGGATAAGAGCCAATAGAATCTTCCATTACTGAGGTTCAACGCTTTATCCTTGATTGGTCGATCTCCATGAATGACCATATTGGAGAGATGAGCAAATGTGTAGATTATTTATTTGTTACCTTTCTAAGAGGGATATGTTAGAGTCTGAGGATTGTCAGGATAAACTAAAAGCAATTCGATCCGCCTCGAACTGGTTTTTGTTAGGTTGTTACCTTCATAGCATCATGTTGTCTTGGTTGGAAGATATGAAGAAAACTTCTAACTTAGAGAAGTCAATAGAGAAAATAAACAACAAAAAGGCTAATCAAATAGAGGAAATGAGATTAGCAAGCAGAAAAAGCACAATGATAATCTAGCCGAGCTAAAATTACTTAAATAAATAACAGTAGAGAACTCTAGTACTCTCACTTTGCTGAGACAGCAAAAATGAATGATGAGCATAAGCAAATTTCTAAAAGCCTTTCTTCCAAAACTACCAAGCAAAGTCCTGCTCAAGAGAAAGTACGGAGACTTCAATCTGAGCTCTCTCAAAGTCAAGCTTTGATTCAAAATCTAGAGTTCAGCTTCCTCTTCAAGGCATTAACTTTTTCTTGGCATCCAAGGCCCTGAGCGATGACTTGGTAAATTCTACAAAGTGGGTGCTATGTTCGGCAAAGCTTTGGATGATATTTGAATTCGGTTTCCCACTTTGGAATTCAAGAATAGCGGTTTTTCCTATTTTAATGCTACTATTACTTTTGCTCGAATGACCAAGTTGGGTATTGAGTTCAGAAAGCCCAGATCCACTTCTTCTCTTACTCAAGCGTTTTGCCAAAAGAAGTGATTGAAGAAGTCGATCCTGTTCACGGAGGTTGAACTTCTTATCAAAAGAAAAACATTTCAGAGCTACCCTAGCTCCTCTTAGCTACACATCTTCATGAACCCTATTTTTCTTTTGATATAGATATTTTTTATGTAGAACAGGATCCTCTAATTTTCTTTAATTTTGATAATTAGGATGTAGCAAGAACTCCTACTTCGATTAAAAACCGTTCAGTTGATCAAGTTGAAGGAAGTCAACAAGAGTAGATTAGGAACTTGCACTCCTTTTTGCTAAATATGAAATGAAATGACTGATTTTAATATTTCCATCATTTGTATATTTATTTTTTGATTAAAACTTGTATCTTCTTTGTAATCTTTCTACTCAGGAACATTGTAGTTCAGCCCTTGTGGAATAAAAAATCTAATCATAGTTGATTTTATTTGTGTAAAAACTTGTACTTTGATCTTCTTCTGATCTGATTTGGAGGTCATCTAATGTGACTTCTTTCTATATAATCAATCTTATTTTGAACAACTTGTAATTTTTTTTGGATCATCTATCATGATCGAGCATGTCCGTATTATAAATGGCTACTCGATCACATCGGCTTGAGCCTGACACTTAATTGGTGTCATCAAATTAGGGACTTAAAGCCACTTAAAACACTTAGTGATTCAATCCTCATTCGGTCAAACCATTTGGAGCACCTCGGCTGGTCGACCTTTACTATTTTGATCACGAGGAGCCTGATGTATAATAGTGTAGTTCAGATATGGATTAAAACTTTGCCAATTTATGGAAAGTTATAGCCCCTTCCTCTTTATAAAAAAACTTACTACTTTTTAGGCACATTTATTATTGGGATAGTTATTGCCAGTACATGACGTTTCATTATTCTATGAATTTGAAAGGTCGACCAGTTTCAAACTAACTTATAAATATCCATTTATCAAGGATTCAAAATTTTGTCTTTCCATCTTCCTTTCAAGACTTTTGAACTTCCATAGCATTTTCTTATTCTCTTTTCTGTAATCCTCAAACTCTATCTATCCTTCAAAAGATTTTCTAAATGGCTTCGTTGAACATTCCAGAAACTTTCGATGTTCTTCTTATCAGAATTTTTGATTTCCTATTTATGAAATCTTGTTGTCATTGTGCTCTTTCTTTGGCATCTGTTTCTCCTAGCTGATGCCAAATTCTCTTCAGATCTTCATTGCTTATGCCCTAATTTGTAAATATGCAAATGTGCAAAACCACTGCACACGGGTTTAGATGCTTCTACAAATTAGTGCAGTGCAAAGAGTTTGGCTTTTATTATTTTATTGGCTGAACTAAAAGAGTAGAAATTGCTGCTGATATCCTAAGCTCGATCAAAAATTGGAAATTCAATTTCTTCTTCGGAGCTCTCAGGACAACATGGAGAAGATCAAGTCAAAATGGTCCTTCTCCGAGCGTGATTCAATTCTGAACTCCGATCCCTTGGGAGAATTAGATCAAGAATCATTTCAAGGCATCACTAAATTGAATCACACCAATTTAGCCGTTCATGTTGGAGGCAAGAATTCCACTGTCGACCATGACTTACTAATATGGGCCAACCTAGTTGAATGAGCATATCTTTTAGAAAACTTTCATGGAAGTAAGTATTTTTAATTGTTGTGGATGTTTTTCGTCTATTTTGCTTTTTGTCAATCTCATTTTGTTTTTGTAAACAGAAACCTTTGTGAAGTCAATACTCTTTGGCTCTCTTGCTGAGAGATCTAGTTCGATTACCCCCGAATCAGTTCGGATAGTGGATGTGTATAAGAGACAGAGCTAGAGGCGTTTCCTACATCTAGATGTGTATAAGAGATAGATCTTGCTCCTGAGTTTCCAAGCATTGAATTCAGAGCTGAATCTCTGAATTCAATAGAGGCTCAAACCTGAGCTCTCATACAATTCTCCACTGGTAACTCGACAATGTAAGATGAAGAGATCCGTCAACTTCTTCTTTTATTCCTATCGTAATACCACTAATCCGAACTCCATCTAGATGTTAAGAGACCAGTTCTAAGTAGGTCTTTCTGTCCTTGGTCATAGGGCTTTTTGCATTCAAGAAAATAATGAAGTAATTGCTTGGCATGCAGTTCCAGGGGCTCGTGAATGGACTCCCAAAGAAAAATGGGTTTCTAGTGGTTCCCAGGGCCTTCCTTGGACAACTAGATCGATGCAACCGATCAGGGACGGAGAATGAGAGCTAGACAGGACTCCTGTTAGTTCTTTATGGTCTTTAACCATAAACGACCGAGGACAGCATGGTCGAGTGGTGAACAACTAGCTCAATACTACTTTTCTTCATCAAGACCAAGTGTATGTAGTCGACCTTCCCACTAGTCAACTACAAACCGAATATACTCAATCACTTTATGCAGTAAGAGAAAAATCGATTTAATTAATTTTTTTAACATATTTTTCTTTATGTTTCAACTCAGCAATGCTATGACCGAGGGACACCGATGTTGCTTGAAGTTAGAGAAGCAAGTTGATGCATTAAAGGATCAATTCTCTTATACTGCTAACGAAGATGTGTTGAAGTAACATTCCTCAGAACGAAGGTAGCTCTTCAACACGGTGAAGAGCTCTAGTGATCGGCCCTCTTCAATTGCTGAGTTGGAAAGCAAACACAAAGAAGAGCTTCGACATCTAATGGAGCAAGTAAAACAAATGGCCAAGAATCTGAGCTCGAAGCAAGAGAAGTAAACAGATTCAAGTTCTAGATACACATCTATCCAGAGAGTAAATCTTCTTCTTCTACTACCTTGGTGCATTTTGTTAACCAATATCTAAGTTCTCGCTCGAGAGGAGATTTAATAACCTTTGTCGACAAGCCTGTGCCTTAAGTTTTAAAGAGGCTCTACAAGAGGTGAAGAAGAGATTTCCGATCTTTTGAAGTTGTGTTAGCTTTTGCAATTATAACAGAGCAGTAAATTGGGCATTTATTACTAAGCTTGGTGATATCTACCTTGACCCTCGAACATCTCTAATGTTATAATAAAATTTTAGTAGAAAATAGAGATGATGTAAATAGGGCTATCTCTTATAAACATCTAGATTGTATAAGGAATAGCTATTAAAGCTTTATATATTGCTTTGTAATATTTCTTTAAATTGGCAATATTCCACATCCGAGGGATTACTCGCCCAAACTGATTAGCTAACTTGTAATATCCGGATGAATAGGCTTCAACTATCTAATAAGGATCTTTCCAGTTTTTTATCAAATTTATGACTTCCATCTATTCGGCTAAATTCATTTTTCAAAGAACAAGGTCTTCAGGTCTGAAATATCTTAGATGAGCAATGAGAATCATAATACTTTTAGGCGCTTGTTTGTAAGTTGCTTCTCGAATAGCAGGAGCTAGTCTTCGTTCCTCTAATAGGTCCAAATCAATTTCCCTTATTTCCTTATTATTAGTTCAACGAAGCCATTTAGAAAATCTTTTGAAGTTGATAGATCTGTCTCAGTGACAAAACCCTAGATGGGTATAATGGGCCTGTCTCTTATACATTTCCCTAGATGTGTATAGGAGTTGTTCGATGACTATTCGGAAGCTCGGCTTCTTCATCAAACTATGCCTCTTTTGCTCATTCAAGGCAAGTTTTTAGCCGAATCAACAATATTTGATTGGAAAGTTCAGCCTAACTATCGGCTTGAGGACGAGCCACCAAAATTGTATGCATTTATATCCCCAATTCTTCACAGAACGGTCAAAATAATTTTCCAACGAATTGGGTGTCATTATCTGTGATTATGTCTCAGGGTATTCTATATCTACAGATAATATTTTTCCAAAAGAACATTTTGACACTTGTGCCTAAAATTGAACGAAAAGGTTCAGCTTCAATCCACTTAGAAAAGTAATCCACAACCACGATCAAGAACTTTGAATTTCCCGTTCGTCTTTTGGAAAGGGTCCCAGTATATCAAGTCCCTATTATTGGAAGGGCCAAGATTCGAGGATAAAAACCATTCCTGTTGCTGGCTTTCAGATAATTTGAGCATGTATCTAACATTTATGGCAATGTTTCACCATTTGATGTGCATCATTATGCATTGTGGGCCAGTAATGCCCCATAAGTATTGCTTTTTGAGCAAGACTCCGAACTCCTATATGACTTCTATAGATCCCTTCATGTATCTCTTGCAGCACCATGTCTCTTATACACATCTACTGTGATAAGAGACAGATCAAAAGAGTTAAGTTTGAGCGATCTGATATAAAATTCCCTGATGCATTTTATATCACATTACTCGAATACATAATCTCCTTGCTTGAACAAATCTTCTGGGAACTTTCCTTGAGGTAGACATTCAACAATGGGCATCATCCAATTTAGCTCATTATCGATTTGAGTAATTTCTGCCTCATCTATAGCTCACTTGGACTTTATTTTATACCAACACCTCTTTTGAATAAGAGACTGTGTATAAGAGACAGAGTTACGCGTTTGTTAATTTTAATTACTCCTCAAACTTCAAAATTCTCGAGAATTTGATTTGCAACTAATGAGGAATCACTATTGATTGAAGGCCACGAGCCCCGGACTCGAGCAAGCTTCATTCCTTTGATAATCGCTTCATATTCAGCCTCGTTATTCGTTGTTTGGAACTCAAATCGAATTGTATAGGTTAGCCGATTTCCTTTTGGTGTTTGAATGACAATCCTAGCTCCAAAACTCATTTCATTGGATGGCTCGTCTACGTGTATTTCCCAGATCGGATACCCTTCTTCGTCTTTCTCTTCTATGTTTAGCACTGTGTCTTTAGGAAAAACACTTTCAATAAGAAAGTCAGCAAAAGCTTGAGCTTTAATAGTTGATCGAGGTTAGAATGTTAAGATCGTATTCGATCAACTTCACTGTGCTTGATATGAAAATTGAATTATCTTGTTTGTCAATGATCGACTAGTAAAATTTTCATGATAGATATGACCAAAACCAAGATTCTTCTTAATTGAGTTCTCTTAATTTACTTTATTGTTTTGTTTTTACTTTAAAAGCATTCAAAAACCCCTTTTTTTCATTTAACACAAGAATAAACTCTGTTCTCTGTGGGACGAACTTGACTCATCACTACTACATTATTATTGAGAGTTGTTAATTTTGGGTGCCTACGACAACATTTCAACTCATTTCTCGGAAGATCTTCTTTTCAAAGGTATTGAGAGGGGTGAAATCCTCGTCGCGTAAGACATTAGTTCATCTGAAAGGAAGTGCTTCAATTACCTGACTTGTTGGAATTGTAGATCGAGTAGTTTGTGAACTAAAGTTTTCAGATCATTTTTTCTTATTCGGTTCAGCATACTTATCAAAAAAATTTTGATTCTTGTCACGGGGCTCATATAGGTCTCTTTTTGCTCGATTAGACTCCTTCCCTCTAATCTAATAATCATTTATCTAAAGGAGTTCACCAAATGTTTTTGGAATAGAAGAAGCAATATCAGCATTGAACATTCTTGGGCAGATTCCGCTCATGAAAGCAACTATGGGCAAGTCTCATCAGCATTGCAAATGTGCACAACTTCATCATTAAAGCGGTCGATATAATGCTTTAATGTCTCATCTTATTGTTGTCGGATGTTTAATAGATGCGACGTCTCTCTCTGGATAGTTTTTCTGCTTATAAAATGGTGTAAGAATTTTTTACGATATCAGTAAAAGAATCCATCAAACAAGAAGGTTATTCTTTAAACTATTTTTGGGTTGATTCTCTCAAAGTTGTTGCGAACAACTTGCAAGTTATCGCATCGGAGTATCTAAAGAGTTTGGCTACAGAAGAGACATGAGCAATGTGATCTGTGGGGTCAGTTTTGCCTTTGTAGGTGTCCAAATCTGGTTGTTTGAAATGACAAGGGGTATTTGTTCGCCTGGATGGCTGGAATGAATGGGTCTTTGTCAGCAATGAATAATTCAAGGCTTGGAGTGGTCTTTTTTCCCAAGAGTTCCTGTATTCTCTAATAAACTTTTGCCATCAAATCATCCTTTTTTTTATTCAAATCATCACCAAAATAAAAGCCAGAATCTCCTTTCTTTTTCAGGCGCAGACCTATTCGATCGAAAACAGATCCCTCACGCCTTAGAATAGGAGACAAAGCTGTTTGGTGAAGATGAGAACTACTCGCCGTTTCCTGACAAGAAAATCTTTGATTCTGTTGACTTTCAACAAAATCTTTTATGGCCTAGAAATTATTGGCAAAAAATTCAAGCATTTCTTCCCTTGGAAGTGTGGACATTTGAGGATGATTTTTAGTTTCAAGATAAAAAGATCCAAGTGGAACAAACCTTTCTTCTTGATTTAAACTTTTGCTTTGATTCTCTCTTGAGGGAACATTTTGTCATGATGATTGATTCAAGAACAAGAACCTCACAAATTGGCTTTTTGTATCAAGGTTTTCACAGACGGTGCCAATTGATGATGCAAAAATTTATAATAGATATGAAAATAAAGGAAACAAAGATGTGATATGGGGAATTTCTCAATTGTATTGATTGTGATAGTTGCAAACTTTTTGTATTTGATTTTTCACTTGGCTTATCACCTAATTTTCAAATGAATTGCTAACTAGTATTTATAGTAGTTTTTATGTTTGCCGAGCATCTAATCGACTTATTTATTTAAATAGTTTGGTAACTGAGCTAATTTGATATTCTCGTTCTGCTCATGACTCGAGTTGTTGTTGAGGCCGGCAACTGACCATCTGAGATGCCTAACAATCATTCCAATCTGTCCTAACTATTTCATATAGAGGAGTATGGCATAAGTTGCTACGTATCTTCTGATCGTAGTCGATTATTTTTTGTATCATCATTTATCTATTAATTTCCTATCTAATTTTCATTCTTTTAGGAAAATATCTTTTTTCTACAGATTGAAGTTTGAGGAATTGAGAGTGGGCGGAGATGCTAGAAGTGTGAGATGGCAATGGAAGCAAACGTGGAAAAGAAACTTTGGTGGCGTCTTTGATGGGTTGACAGAGGTTCGAAATGATAGATATATTAAGAGGATAGTTTTGTACTTCAACGAAAATTTGCTATGGCAATAAGATATTTGCTGTGGCAATATCAATGCCCTTTCCTCATTCGCCGACCTATTCTCTCCTCTTTCTCTTAGACCCTGCAAAATTTGAAGAATTTATTAATTCTTAAAAAGGAAATGGAGGAAATGGAAAATACATTCCTTGGAAATGTTAAATCCTTACCTTGTTTGGTTACTAAAGAAAGTAATAAGGCAAGGAAAAGAATTCAGATCAACGTGATTTTTTTATACACATGTGGATTTGAATAAGAAAGGTTCTGGAAAAGAATTTTTTTCTCTTGAAAATTAAGTAACAAATTAGCAAATACACCTATAATGTGTATAATGAATGCCCAATTTTTTAAATATAACAACTGCGCCGAACTTAATCAATTGAAATTACTATCTAAAATATTTTAATTTGTAAAAATATCTTGAACTCGTAACATGAAATATGCAAAATTATTTATTCACAAAAGAATAATTTGTAGAGTAGAATTCACAAATGAGTTAGAACTTGAAGTAAGAATTTTAATTCTTGGAATAACACCTTTAGGTTTATTACATTTTATAATGAAAATGTTTCTAATGTATGGAGGTTTCAAACTTACAATTGAAGATTTAAAATTTTTATAAAATAACTTACGGCCATATCTTATATCTTAAGTAAATTTAAGAATTCAATTTTAGAGTAACAAAAGGTCCAAATTAAAGCTATGAAGTGGCTAATGAGGTTTAATTTAATCTTAATTAAGCCTAATTAGAAGTCAATTGCATTGATTGATCATTTTTAATATGTGATGGGGTCAATGTAAATATTAAAAAGTAAAAGTCTGGGGAGAAAACATATAAATTAAAACTCATAGGGGGATAACTGCATGGATCCAGAAGATCTGGGGCAAAAGTGAAAATATTGAACTCATTTCTCCTTCGTCTCCGTTTATTATTTCAAATCCACAACCTATGTTAACCAGTCTCCGCCGCAGCACTCTTCTCTCGACTTCCAGGCAGCGGCAACAGTGGATCTTAGCGGCAACGAGCAGTGCGAAACTTCCTCTCTCTCTCTCTCTCCCCCTCTGACAGTGATTTCCTGGAACCAAACAGGGTATTACAGTTCCCTTTCTTTCTTTTCTAAAGTCTTCCCTTAACTGCTTCCCGACAACACCAAGAAATAAAATATCAGAGACCATTTGTAGTGGATGAAAGAAACATCTTACAGAGGGGGAGAGCTGTCTCTTATTTTTTTTCTAGATGTGTATAAGAAACCGTTTTTCTCTTTACAAAAATGATTTTCTGTAATAAAATCACGGTTTCTTCCTCCTGTGTATTTTGCTCTTGCTGAAAAAAGTTTTTTTTTTTTTTTTTCTCTTTGTTTTACTTATGTATTTATGTTGATATTTTTACAGGGTCAAGGATGAAGAATTACAGGAACTCGGATCTGGTAATTTTTTTAATAATAATTTGGGTTATTTTTTTAAGGAATTTTTTTCTTCTGACAATTTTTTTTTTTCTGGTCCGTGGGTGAATATCTAAAGATTATACTGGTAAAAAATTTTCTTTCTCTATAATATTATGGGTTAATTTTTTTATGGGATTTTTCTGATTTTTTTCTGTTTCCTTTCCAAGCCCTTGGATTTTTCTGATTTTTTCGCAACACCCCATACCTGCATAACTCAATATCCTAGAACATATCACAGTATACTTTTTTATAGCAATAATGAATTGCTCTGGTATAAAGCTGCTAAAGATTTTCTATATTCATTCAGATCTTTTACATAATGAATATATATATATATATATATATATATATATATATATATATATATATATATATATATATATTAAACCTAATATTTAAAAAAATAATAATACTGATTAGTTCATTTGATTCATTTGATCTTGAGAAGTTTAAGAGGTCGGATTGATTAATGAATTGATAGGATTGAAGATTCATCGATTATGTACCAATTGTTTTGAGATTGACGAGCCTTCAAGTTTGATGTTAGGATGTTCAATGTCTCCACTCTAACTCAATTATCTTTTTGTTTCCTTCCAGATCCATTTAGTGATGTACTTTATTCTGCATTCCGATTTCGTTTTCAATTTATTTTTTCAGTTTTTCCATTTTGAACACAAGAAAGGCTAAGGTTAGTGATCGAACGTTTGGTACTTAATCATGGTACACCTTGTGGTAAGATCTAAACAAACCATTTGTACTGGTTATAAACTTTTATGGGGTTTGTGTCAATTTTTCTTTATCAAAATTTTCACATAATGGTTTTGCTAGCCATTTGATTGTAATTTCTTTCTATTCTTTAACAACATATTGATATGGAGAAACATTCCAGTCAGCCAAAAAAAAAATAAAATTCAAGAGTTACCTATGTTCTAATTTTTTGAGACAGGATACTAAATTCTAATTTTTGAGAGTTTTCTTTTTGTTTCTTCTGGCTCAACAGAAAATCACTAGCACCAACTTGAGCTAGCTCTGTTGTCTTGCTTTCTTACCCAAATTTGAGTAAGTGATGTCTTTCTTTCTATTTTATTTACAAAACATTTTTAGATTTTGCATATGAGTTTATTGTTTATTTTTTTCTTTTTTCTATTTTTGTCTGTAGAATAAGAATTCAAGTCTTCTCAGAGAGCTATGCGAAACTGTCGATTTCTTGTTTTTTTATCACTGGGGAGTTTAAATGCCTTTCAAGAGAAAATTTTAATCTAGTTGTTGAACAGTATGCCATGGTTGATGCACACTAATTTGACTAATGCATGTTATTCATTAGCTATGTTATCTGTGCTTGGGAATGAATAAAGCAATCTGATTCATTCTTTTTTCAGAAACTTGCTAAAAAATATAAAAAAAAATATATCAATACTGCATTAATTGTTATCAATTACCATATTCCTTTCAGACCATTTGTTAATGATCAACATGCTGTATAAAAATAGTGTCATCATGCATGGTTCTGTTGTGAGATCCAGTTTCTTGACTTCCAATGTACTTTTGACCAAGACATGATCTATCGGTTTTACTATTTGTTCAAGCATTAGATCTGTATTTTTTGCTTAACGAATTGAAATATTTTCATATCTATTAATAGGTTGCTTATTTTTAAATATTTAGATCTGTCATGAACTTTTTTGTTTGTGAAAGCCAATAGTAGAACTGATGGATATAGTTGTTGGGAGAATAAACTCATTAAAGTAGGATAGTTCTTCTAGAAGTTTTGAAGAGATCATGATCTCACTGTTTCTCCCAGCATTACTTCTGGTCCATCAAAGCCAAACTGTCTCTGATGGATATAGATGTGTTCTTTGACTTGCCTTATACAGATTCTAGATGTGTATAAGAGACAGTAAATAATCAATAAACAATTATAACAGGCAAATAAGGATGAAAAGAACTTCATCTATGACAATAGAAAACCGATATTTCAAACTTGGTCAAGAGTTTTTTTGGAAGTCAAGAAAAAAGATGTTTATTTGCAACCATTGTTCTTAGGTTTGTTTCAAGCCTCTGATCCTCTTTGTCAACAAAAGTAAGAATTGCACCATTAATCCTCTACTTTGTCAGTTTTTGATTAATTTTTCTATTGTCATAGATGAAGTTCTTTTCATCCTTATTTGCCTGTTATAATTGTTTATTGATTAAATATACCAAAAATAGTTATAAATTTGCTATAGTACAATTGTTTTGGGAGTCTGAAGTGCTGAAATTGTCGATTACTTTGGCAGATATGCCACTACTATAAATTATGTGTTGTTACTAACATCAAGTCAAGGAATTATAAGAGAATTATGGGCCAAAGTCGAGGTATTAATATTAGTCAATTTTAGTTGGTAATTCATCGTTGTTAGATATACTTGGTAAACAGTATAGAGAAATCCTCCATTTGAATTGGTATGTTGAACTTTAAGTCTGTCAACCACATAAACTTGCTACTACTGGACGGTTCTTTTTTGGCTTGCTTCTCTCGAAGAACTAAAATTTGTTGCCCTACTATTTTGTTGGAAACAAATTTGGATAGAATTTTCCTTCCTATAAATGTATGTCCTTCACAGTATCAAGTATTTGTCTTGGAATGTACTTAGTTACAATGAATATTGATTTGTCTTTATGTAATATTTCTTATATGCTTTCCAACAAAAATATGTCAACCTTTGGTTCTTATATGTAAATCCAACTGCTAACTTTTTGATATTATATTGTTTGAGCAGAAAATGCATGCTTAATTTGAATATATTGTTGTAACAGCTTTAAATGATCCAGTTCAATGCTTAAAACTTGCAACTCCTGAGCTGTAAGGAGATCCTCCTCCTTTGGTGTTTTTTGTCTTCATTCTCTAATGTTAGAGATGGAGGGAAGAGATTTGGCTATTTTTAGATGTATTCAATAAAGAAGTTTCTTATCAATTCTTAGGTTCGTTCTGTATGTTAAAATTCTTAACATAATCTGATGAACCTATGGTACATTATATTATATTTTGTACTTATTAAAATTTTTGGGCATTTATATCCATATATTTTTTCACTGCACAACGCGCTGTGATGTATCCTAGTATATTAGTATGCTAATTGCTAACTTTGTGAGATGAAATGACTGTTTTCCGTCTTGGTTTGATGACCATAATCTGTTAGGCAGTATTCTACTCTAATTGCATGTCTTGAGGAGTTTGGGTTAAAATAAAAAGTCCCCTATTTTGATATGGGTAGTTGGAGACCTTTAAAGTACAGAAGATGATCCAGAGTAGTAATATGCTTATGCATATGTGGAAACATATTATGCTAATTACATATAATACTTGGTTATTCTCCTCGAATGACATCATACTTTACTTAAAGACGTAAATTATGTTTTTGCAGGTTAGGTCAAGCTGTAGTACAAGGTGATGTACCTTACATTATCAAAATGGTTCCTGCTGTCTTGAGGAAGTGGTAGTTTTTATTCTGTAGATAAAGCCAAAGCATACAACCTCAACAACTTGATCTCAAGTTCTGTTCAGTTTCTTTTGTCCACAAAATTTCTGCGCTCACTCAGCACTGTCCATGAAGTAGATAGCCATCATTCTCATCAGTCTAGCCCTTCAAATGCAACTAGTTCTCAACCCAACGGCAATAACTACAGTAGTCCTCCGGAACCCATACCAAACAGGCCTTTAAGAGGTGAGAGGAGGAGACCCAGTTACTCGTCTCCTCAGTCTAACCCTTCAAATGCCTCTAGTTCCCGACCCAACGACAGTAACTACATTAGTCCTCCGGAACCTATATTAAACACGCCTTTAAAAGGTGAGAGGAGGGGACCCAGTTTCTCATCTGCTCAACAACATGAACAACGATCTCAACTCAGATTTGGGGATAATCAAAAACCGCAGAGGGAGAAGGGTGTTCTCGAAGATTCTGATTTCCTTGAAAGGTTTAAGCTCGGATTTGATTAAATCGGAATAAATGGGAAAGTACCAATCCTAAGCAATCCCCGAATTGCAGTCAAACAGATAAGTATGATCAAGCTGGTGCTGAGTCACCTCCTCATCAGCCACCGGAAGATGCAGATGAGATATTCAGGAAGATGAAGGAAACTGGGTTAATTCCCAATGCTGTGGCAATGCTTGATGGGCTGTGCAAGGATGGCCTGGTTCAAGAAGCAATGAAGCTTTTTGGGCTAATGCGTGAGAAGGGTACCATCCCTGAAGTGGTCATATACACTGCCGTGGTGGAGGGATTCTGCAAGGCCCAGAAACTTGATGATGCTACAGGCATTTTCAGAAAAATGCAGAGCAATGGATCACGCCAAATGCTTTCAGTTATGGTGTGCTGATTCAGGGCCTTTACAGGGGAAAGAGATTAGATGATGCCAAAGAGTTCTGTCTTGAGATGTTGGAAAATGGGCACTCCCCAAATGTGGCTACTTTTATTAGTTTGGTGGATGGGTTCTGCAGGGAAATAGAGGTCATCATTTTTCAGTTAGTTTCCATTTCCTATACATATTTGCTTTAAGAAGAATAATCACTCTTTGGTTAGTTTCGTATTTGGCATCTCATTTGTTCTCCTTGTGGCGTCAAATAGGTTGGGCTTTCATTTGCTTTGTATGGGAGCTAAATCTTTGTTTCATGTTCTTTTTATCTCGGAATCTTTAGTGAGTGATGTCAACATCAAAATGGTTTCGCATCAAATTTTAAGACTTTAAATTCTTGTCTGTTATGGAAAATAGGCCAGTGGTGACCGACCCTTCGTTCCGATGCTCAAATTCAAATTACACGCTTGTTTAGTTGAGTTAAGAGTTAAATTTAGGTTTTCTTGGGGCATCGACTCAAGGCAATGATCCCTGTATTAGCTGTCGAAGTTGAGAGTATTGGCATGGTGAGTTTTTTCATTAAACAAGCTCCAACTGGGAATTTGGTTATTGAACTAGGGATTCTGTTGATTTGTGCTGAAGCCATGACTATTATTTTTTAGTTTTAACCTTTGGGTTCTTCTCTGTTTCTCAGTTAGTCGTTTTAATCTTTGAGCATCTCTATGGTCACTGTTAAGTGGTCTAATTTTTTTCTTTTTTCATTTGTCAATGTTTTATGTTGACTAGCAATAATAAATCTCTTATACTGCATTTACTGATTAAGGTGGAAGCAAAATTTATTTAAGCCAAAAAGTTGGCATACATCAGCTTTAATTGGATCTTGCAAAACTGTGACCTTCTTTTGCAAATGCTTGATCACGCCACATGTTATAAAAGACGATGATTATCAATTATCCCTAGTTTGTATTCCAACTGTCAAATAATTAATTCTCAACAAAAGAAACATATATAACTTGATACAAAGATAGAGGGAGATGAGGTAGTAGTAGTGCAATACCTACTCAATCAATCCGAAAGAAATTTTCCATAGCTAACTGATGATTCAATCATTTCCTCGGTATAAGTGGTCCAGGGTGATAATAGGTCATGTTGATGCGTAAAAAATTTGCACCAAAATATAAAAATTAGCAATAAATCAATTAAAAAAATACTCAAGCAAAGGTATTGATGTGTGTTGAACCCACGAACGGTAACTCGCAACATTAAAAGAACGGCGGGCTTGGTCTCCGGAAGGTTCGCGCTTAAGTCGAATTGGTGATAATAAGAGATTGAGAGTAAAATGAGAGCAAGGATTGATAAAATGTGGAGTTGAGAAAGGATTGGTAAAGTGTAAATCAGATATAACGCCTGTCTCTTATACACATCTACACATCTAGAGACTGTACTAAGAGACACATTCTTGACATGTCCATGTTGTTTGCATCAATGGGTTTAGAATATTTTTATTTTCCCATCTAGGTTTTGAATGTATTCAAAATTTTCATAAGTTATCTTTAATAAACATCATTAAAATATTCTCCCGTATGTTGAAAGTATACACATCTAGATGTGTATAAGAGACAGAGACAACCTAAGAGATTATGCAATTTTAAAATTCAACCCGTTCAAACGAGGTTGAAAGTAGTACCTGTCTCTTATACACATCTAGATGTGTATAAGAGACAGGATATTTTAGCAAAACAACTAAGGATAAGAACCTGAGCCAATAAGATTTTGGCCGAAATCAAGAATTCGAAAATTTGAATTTCATTCTTGGGGAGGAAGGTTGCCTTCTGATGTTTTCCAAACCTTATTTTGATGATGACATAAGCACTAAATTGGCCTGTCTCTTATACACATCTAGATGTGTATAAGAGACAGGAATCACATAAATATCATTGTGCCTACGCATAAAGCGTAAACGAAGCTTCTTTCGAATGAACATGACCTTCCAAAACTTCTGTTCGGACGATGGAACGGATGCATGCACGTGTCCGAACGATATCCTTCCTAATGCTAGAAAATCGGACCACATGTGGGGACGCATCATACTTATCTCGGACGTCCAAACCTCAACGATTAGTTTTGTGCATTTATTATTTAGTAGTGAGAAGTAGTTACAACCACCATTTATTGTTCTTATAAATAGCATTTGCTCATTATTCTGAAAAATTATCTAATACATTGAATACAACCCTTATAAAAGAGCAATTTGAGTGCAAATTGGTTGAGTGCTATATTGTATTAGTGTGTAGCTTAGAGTCTTTGTTCATAGATGTGTATAAGAGATAGCCTTGTACAAGATCTGATTCTTAGTAAAATTCTTGGCTCAACTACAAAGTTTTTAGTGTGGGCAAGAATTTTCCTACTTTGTAAAAATTATTGGCTCACCAAGTATGTGAGGCATTCTAGTGGAGGATTAATATTTCATGCTTGTTAGCTTGGAAGTATTAGTTGTTTAATTTTCTCTCTTTCTTTCTTTGCAGTTTCATCGATTTTATCTTCATTATATTAATTGTTAGTTGAAAATTTTCATTAAGTTTTAATCTTTCTAAAATTATTTTTAGGAACCTAATTCACCCCCCTCTTAGGTGCTTTGGGACCAACAATTGGTATCAGAGTTTGATTTCATTTTATTGCTTAAATTACTTTTGAGAAAAGAACTATTATGGCAACCAACAATACTCTATTTTTTAGCGTCAATCCATTACTAGGCCCCTATATTTCAATAGGGCAAATTTTATTA